>JANAVB010014398.1:1664153-2264153 GCA_029216955.1 Iris pallida | reverse complement strand
TTGGAAGGAAGGAGGTGGAAGAGGTGGAGAAGAAGGAAACAATGGGAGGAGAGAGAGGAATCCCGAAAAAAATAGGTCTTAGTCTTAGGTCGGGTGATTTAATGACCATTGGATGAGAATTGATCCAACGGCTGAGACAGATCCCGATTCTGGACCCTTGGGACCGAACTCGGCCCGAACTCTGATAGGGGCAGAGTTTGGCCCGAGTTCTGGTTCAATAGTCCAGAACTGAAAGTAGGCAAAAGTCAGGAAGAAAATGTTTAATAAATAAACAAAATGATAGTCGGGGAAAACAAAGAGTGTTGAATGCAAATAAGAGGTATACAGAAAGTAGAATGAACTTTTAGAAAAAGTCAATTAGGCAATATTAAATTGAAACAAGCCATATAATAAATAAGGACATATATTGCAGTTCAATAGTCCAAATTTGCCATGGGTTAGCTGCAGGGGCCGGATCCCAGCTAGCGGTAGTCCTGAAGACTAGTGCACCGTGTCGCTTAGGCTTTTACGCCTTGTTGTCAGAAGGGCCCTTTCGGCTTGTACCCATACCAAATTCTTCGTAAAGGAATCACAATATACTCGATATTTACGCAGGTGAGTTTCAATTTATGACTGCTTCATCTAAGATTCCAAGTTCACGACAAAGAAAATTAAAGCGCTCTTCGGATAGTGGCTTAGTAAAGAAATCTGCTAGCTGATGATCAGTGTCAATAAATTCTAAGTTAATCGTACCATTTTGCTGATGATCACGCAAAAAGTGGTGTCTGATCTCAATGTGTTTAGTGCGTGAGTGACAGACAGGGTTCTTAGTTAAAATGATGGCACTAGTATTGTCACAGAATATAGGAATATGCATGAAAGATAAATTGTAGTCTTCAAGGGTTTGCTTCATCCACAGGATTTGTGCACAACAACGCCCAGCTGCTATATATTCAGCCTCTGTTGTGGATAGTGCGACAGAATTCTGCTTTTTGCTAAACCATGAGACTAAAGCCTTTCCTAGCAAATGACACGTGCCGCTCGTACTTTTACGGTCGACCTTGCATCCAGCAAAGTCAGCATCAGAGTAACCAATGAGGTCAAATGATGTTGACTTGGGATACCACAGGCCCACTGTAACCGTACCTTTAAGGTATCGAAAGATACGCTTAACTGCGGTCATGTGCGATTCCTTAGGATTTGCTTGATATCTAGCACACAGGCAAACACTAAACATAATATCAGGGCGACTAGCAGTCAAATATAGTAAGCTGCCTATCATACCTCGATACTTACGTTGATCAACCGGTTTGCCGCTCTCATCTGGTTCAAGTTTGGTTGAAGTAGCCATAGGCGTACTGATTGGTTTGATGCTATCAAGATCGAACTTCTTCAGCATGTCCTTGGTGTACTTTGATTGACAGATGAAAGTTCCATTAGCCAGTTGTTTTACTTGCAGACCAAGAAAGTAGTTGAGCTCTCCCATCATGCTCATCTCAAATTCTGTCTGCATACACTTGGCAAATTCTTGACAAAGAGTTTCATCAGTAGACCCAAAAATAATATCATCAACATAAATCTGAATTAATAAAATGGTGTCTTTGAAAGATTTGATAAATAGTGTAGTGTCAATTTTTCCTTTAGAAAAACCTTTCTCAAGCAAGAAGCTGCTTAGCCTTTCATACCAAGCTCTGGGAGCTTGTTTAAGGCCATAAAGCGCTTTCTTCAGCTTGAACACATGGTCGGGAAATTTGTGATTTTCAAAGCCAGGGGGTTGTTTAACATAAACTTCCTCCTTAATAAAACCATTCAAGAAAGCACTTTTAACATCCATTTGAAATAATTTAAAGTTCTGATGATTGGCAAAAGCACAAAGCATCCGAATGGATTCTAGTCTAGCAACCGGAGCATACGTCTCATCGTAGTCGATACCTTCCTCTTGGTTGTATCCTTGAGCTACTAGACGAGCTTTGTTCCGTGTGACTGAACCATCTTCATTTACTTTGTTTCTAAAAACCCATTTAGTACCAATGATTGAGTGATTAGCCGGTCTAGGAACTAGTTCCCATACTTGGCTCCTCTCAAATTGGTTGAGTTCTTCTTGCATAGCAGAAATCCAAAATTCATCAGTAAAAGCTTCAGAAATGTTTTTAGGCTCTACTTGTGAAATGAAGGCAGTGCTAGCAATAGAGTCTCTTAATGATGATCTTGTAGTAACTCCACGTGATACTTCACCTATGACTAAATTTTCTGGATGAGAAGGTTTGAAAGAAAATTTCTTAGGCAAACCATCCAGAGAATTAGTTTTGGTAGGAGTATTCATTGGAGTGGAAGTTGATGGCTCAACATCATCATCAAGAGTATTTGCTGCACTGTTATCTTCATCAAAAGTCACATTAGTTGACTCTTCCACAATAAGTGAGCGTTTATTGAAAACTCTATATCCCTTACTCTTGGCGGCATACCCAAGAAAGATACCATCGTCAGCTTTGGCATCAAATTTGCCTAAGTTGTCTTTGGTGTTAAGGATAAAACATCTGCAGCCAAAAACTTTAAAATAGGAAACATTTGGGGTTCTCCCAAACCAAAGCTCATAGGGTGTTTTCTTCGTAATGGGACGAATAAGCACCCTATTCAAAATGTGGCATGCTGTACTTACAGCCTCAGCCCAAAAATATTTCGGAAGAGAAAATTTATTCAACATGACTCTAGCCATATCGCCAAGAGTCCTATTCTTCCGCTCCACAACACCATTTTGTTGAGGAGTTCTCGGACAAGAAAATTCATGATCAAAACCATTTGTATTACAAAAATTTTCAAAATCAGAATTTACGAATTCGCCTCCATGATCACTTCGGATTCGAGTAATCATGTAGCCTTTTTCTTTACAAAGATTTTGAAAACAGAAATAGCTTCGCTTTTATTAGCGAGAAAGAAAACCCAAGTAAATCTTGAAAAATCATCAATAATCACAAAAGCATATAGCTTGCCACCAAGACTAGCTATTCTACTAGGCCCAAATAAATCCATATGAAGTAATTGCAGAGGTCTAGTGGTACTTACAGAGTTAATGGAATGAAATGAGGATTTTGTGGCTTTGTTTAGTTCACATTCTGCACATACCGTGTCTTTTTTGAATGTGATTTCTGGCAATCCTCTTACTAGCTTCTTGGTCGATAGTCTGGATATAGTATCCATATTAGCGTGACCAAGACGCTGGTGCCATAGTAGTCGTTCGTCTTTGTGGGCATATAAACATCTACCTGCATGGTTAGTATTTATAGAGAGATAGAAAATATAGATATTGTCCTCTCTTTTCCCTTCAAAAACAATGTCTCCTGTTGACCTATCATAGATATAGCAACAGTTTTGTCCAAAGTTAATATCATATCCATGATCAGCAAGATGGCTAATGCTGAGCAGGTTATGCTTTAACTCGGTCACCAGGCAGACATCCTTTATGACAGGAGAAGGAGGATGACCAATGATACCGTTACCTATTATGTGCCCTCTGAGATTGTTACCGAAAGATACGTATCCTTCTCTTTTCATCGATAGTGATGCAAAAAGATTTGCGTCTCCCGTCATATGTCGCGAGCATCCACTATCGAGAATCCACTTACTTTCAGTTGAAGAGGGAAGGTCCACCTACATCAAGAGTAGATGTGACCTTTGGTACCCAGTTTCTTGAGGGTCCTGAAAAGTTAGTCTTCGGAAACCATGCATATACTTTCTTGTCTACAAGTCTTCTAACTCTACACTGTGGTGAGATGTGTCCATGTGATCCACAGTAGGTACAGATAGTATTTTTATTTATACTGGGAGCATGTGAATGATATCTATAAGTACCAGGATGAGGATGATGTGAAGAGTTAGCATGGTAATGATGACTATGCATAGAGTGAGTGGTATGGTCATGATGTCTATGTGGCATAGCATGATAATATTGTCTATGAGGAGTGGCATGCTGAAAATGTCTATATGGCATAGTGTGATGTTGTGGCATGACATGATGATTTTGCCTATGTGACATATCATGATGATTTTGTCTACGTGGCATGGCATGTTGATGTGGCATGGTATGATGTCTATATGTGGAGTGATATTGGCTGTGTCTTTGTGCAGTATGATGTGTATGAGGAGTATTCTTACGTGCACGTGATTGAAAGTTTGTGTACATAAAAGCATGGTTATGTGTTTTATGAGAATGATGAGATTGACTAGCATGAGTGGTGTTGTGCCCATGTGATTGGGTTTGAGGTTGAGCAACCTGTTTTCCCAATTTAGTTTCTAATCTTTTAGAAACAGCTTGCAATTCATCAACTTTAGTATTCAAATCATATATCTTAGTCATAGAGATTTTGTGTCTACTCTTTTCTTCAGCAAGCAACGTGTTAAGAGTAGTGATCTCTTGAGCTTGTTGCTCAATACGTGTTTCAGCATCGTGTAAGCTTATTTTAAGCTTCGATACTTCATTTGTGGCATCAGTGGAAGAAGTGTCTCTAACATTATCAAGAAGTGAAGACATACTTTGTATCTTGTCTTCAAGACTTTTGATTTTGTCCTTGGCATGCTTGTATTTACCGATGACCTTTTTGTGATCATCAAGTAAATCAGTGAAAGCATCGCCAAGTTCATCAAAAGAGAAGTCATCTAAAGTTTCGTTTGATACCTTGGTGGAATTTGCCATGAGGCACACATTTGCTTTGTCTTGAGGAGATTTCTTTTCTTCCTCGGAGTCACTTGCTTCGCTTTCATGCCAAATGCTTGTGTTGGCATATCTTTTCGACGAGTTCTTCTTGTAGGGCTTTTCATACCGGTTGCTCTTCTTTAAGAGTGGACAGTCTCTCCTGACGTGTCCAGTCTTTTTGCAACCATAGCAGGTTGGCTCTTCTTCATCGTCTTCTTGTGGTTCCTTCTTTCTTTGATTAAAGCGAAGGAATTTCTTGAAGTTACGTACCATGAGAGCTTGGTCTTCATCATCTGAGTTATCATCTTCAGTCTCATCGTGATCAACCTTTCGTCGATGAGCTTTGAGTGCGATCTCCCTAGTCTTTGGAGCAGGCTCTTCAAAGTCCTTGAGGTCAAGCTCGTGAGTCATGAGCTTGCCCATCAAAGTTTCCATAGACATAGTTGTGAGATCGTTCCCTTCTATGATGGCTGTCACCTTAGGGTTCCAAATCTTTGGTAACCCTCTGAGTAGCTTGCGGATCTTTTCATGGTTTGAGTACTGCTTACCAAGCGAGGATAACGGATTGATGATGTCGAGGAATCTTGTAAACATTTGAGTGATCGTCTCATTTGGCTTCATCTTGAAGGCTTCGTACTCTTGAGTGAGGCGGCTTATTTTTGATTCCTTGACTTGAGTGGTTCCTTCATGCGTCACTTCTAGAAGTCTCCATACTTCATGAGCAGTGGTGCATGTAGAGACCCTGTTAAACTCGTTCCTGTCTATAGCACAGAATAAAGCATTAATAGCCCTAGCATCTAGACTTGCCTGTTTCTTCTCCTCGACAGAATATTTGTCGTGTGGTTTCTCAATGAGGTCACCATCGACAACTATTCTGGCGGGCTTTTTGTAACCATCAGTTACGACAGTCCACAGGTCAAAGTCTAGAGACTTCAGATAAAAACTCATCCTTGTTTTCCAATATGTATAGTTAGTCCCATCAAATAGGGGAGGCCTATGAGTGGACTGACCTTCACCATGATTGGAGATCAAGGATTGTGTGGTTGCCATGGATCAGCTCTTAGGATGTTAATCCTTATAAAGAGAACAGAGCTCTGATACCAATTGAAGAACAGTTTGGCAACTCTAGAGGGGGGGTGAATAGAGTTTATATAAAAATAACCAATTAAAAAATAACTCTTTCACTAACAATGAATAATCAGAGTAGAATGCGGAATATAAAAGAGAAACAAGAGAGCATACGCAAACACGGCGATTTTAACCTGGTTTCCCTCGTGGAGGACTAGTCCAGGCCTGAGAACTCTAGCTCAGGATTAAATCCACTATTTGTGAAATAGTAGTTACAACCCGTGCCTTTACTTCAGAAGAGCACGTCAACTTCTTACAGAGAATCGCAGTGGCGATTTGCTTGGAATTGTCCAAGCGACTTCTTCACTCTTGCACAAGATTCCTAACTGAGAGATGCTGAGCACTCGAGACTTAGGAGGCTTGTGGCTAGTAGATGGGAAGGGTATGGCTTATTGAGCTTGTAGGAGAGAAGAGAAGAGAAGATTGAGTGAATGAAAATGAGAGAATTCATGCCCTATTTATACTGATTTTTGAGGCAGAATTCGGCCAGAATTCGGTTAGGGAAATTCAAAAATTTGGCCGTTGGACAGCTAGCAATCCAGCTAACCCTAAAATTAGGGTTCCTGATTTTTAGGAGACAGAGTTCGGCCCGAACTCTGTGTGGAGGCAGAGTTCGGCCCGAACTCTGTCTCCAGAGCACAGAGTGGAACAAAAGGGATTTGTGGGCAATTTTGTTTTGGTGGAGCTTTGGGATTTTGGGTAGGCTTATAAACTAAGTTCCAAGAGCTCAGCATTACTCAGAGTACATACTTCTAGACTCAATAAAATGCAAAAGTACAGACTCGAAAATACACTGAGATCGGAAGCTGAGCCGTCGTTTGTCCTGAACTGAATGCAGACGTCGTGTGTCGTATTGATTTTATACAGATATTATTTAGTCAATGTAGTCAATATCTGGTTGACTGTGACTTTGTGTCAACAGAAATTAAGTCACTGCAATATTTTGTAAGTTGTTCTATATTGGGAGCTCTTATTCTTAATTATAAAGTGTGTGTTTTCTATAAACAAAAAATATAATTTCAAAATTTTCAAATTATCAAGTAATGTTCTTTGTCTAAAATGGACATTTGGCTTAAAAATTAACAGCTAAATAACTTTTAGTGCATAAAAGTCTACTTTATAAATTACTAAATTTTTTTAGGCTTAATTGCAACTTGATACCCTCAACTATTCCAGTTTTTGAACTTGATACCCTAAATTTTTTTTTGAAACAACTTGATACCCTGACAATTTTTTGGACAAAAATATCTCCAACCTAAACTTAAAACTACATCCCTTACCCCCCAGCCCCCAACCCCTCTCCTCCTGCACCCCTCCGGCCACCCACCCCGCCCCCCAGCCCCCTCCGGCGACCCGTTGTCGCGGCCCCGCGTGCCCTCCTCTACGCCGTTGCACCCCCGCGTCGCACCCCCGCGTGCCCTCCTCCACGCTGTCGCATCCCCGCATGCGCGCCCCCGCGCCGCACCCATGCGTCGCACCCTCGCTCGTGCGACCCCGGCCAGCCGACTACTAGCAGCAACCATTGACAGGGATTGGAGGAGAGGGGAAGGGTGATGGGGGGGGGGGGCAGCGTGGTGGTGGTGGCAGCTGGGGATGGGGGCGGGGGTGGTGGCAGCCAGGGTGGAGGGTCGGGGCGTGGGTTGCCCAAGAGGGAGGGCAGGGGTAGTTTGGGGATTTTTTAAATTTGGGTATGAAGTTGAATTTTTTTTAATAGTTGATGGTATTAAGTTGTTGAGTAAAAAAGTTTAGGGTATCAAGTTGTAAAAGTGAAATAGTTGAGGATATCAAGATACAATTAAGCCTATTTTTTATTTTATAGTTATTTGAAGGTGAACTTGATGATGAAATAATTTTATGTTGTGTTGATAAAAATATATTTGAGGGTGAACCTATATTTTTTATTTGTACTAGTAAATTTGTGTTTAAATATGTCACAATATTTCAGGATCAAATAGTTTCTTCATATAGTTATAATAAATTTTTAAGTGATAAAACAAATAATAAATTTAAAAATATATTATAGAGTTGTGAAAAATATATTTAAACTTTAAATTTAACAATATATAGTTATCTAGTTAATAAAAAATGAACACCCCGTAAGCAAAAAAATAAAAGAGAATTTTTGACTTTCATCCCAATTGTTAATATGAATTTGTACTTACATCCAACTTTTTAATTTTTTTAAACTTACATTTCACTTTTTGTCACGAAAAGTATTTATTTCGTCACGAAAAATATTTATTTTGTCACGAAAAATATTTTTCTTGACAAAAAATAGGATGTAAGTCAAATTAAATTAAAAAGTGGGATGTAAATACAAATTGATATTAATAAGTGGGATAGAAGTAAAAAAATCCCAAAATAAAACTTAAATCTCACCAATAGAACCTCTACTTGACTACTTACAAAGTATATTCCAATCTATTAAGAAGTCAAATTTGCAACTTGAAAATAAATACTTCTTCTTTCAGATTCCAGAATCCTGCGGGCCCCACCAGTTTGGACATTCATATTCCGTGGCCCCACAGCAGTGTTGACGTCGTGCTAGCGCCAGCTAAGCGGATTCCTAAGACGTGTCGCCACTTTAACTAGTGAAAATCGCTGTTCCGTGTCCTACGCAAAATTCCAAAACACCATCGGCACATGAGCTGACGCCGTCACATAGCCGTTGGTCCCCAGAAGGGGTGTCCCCACAGGAACGGGCGGAGGGAGCGCGGCTTTGTCGTCAGCATATCGTCTCTCTCCGTCAAGTCAGCCGTTAGACTGCACCTGACCGATAACCTCACCCCCTTCTACAGCTCCGAAAGCAGCTCAGTCTCTTCCACGTGGAGAAGCTCAAGCGTAGTTAAGTTTAGCAGGAGTGGTTTTATCGTAATTGTATTTTATTTTAATATGATCTTTGCCTTTTTCTATTCGAAATGTGACTTTGTATGCATTGAATGAATCGAATGAGCTTCCTTTTTTACTTTTCACTAATTACTCAATTTAATTTTTGTGTGTGACTATTTTGCCCTTGTCAATTTTGCTTATGACTTTCCTCAGTTTTTAAAAAAGGGATATTAGTTTTAGGGTCTCACATATACATGTATATTAGAATTTGGACCTCAAAATTGATCAATGTTAAAGTTTAGGTTTTTTTTCTTTTATTTTTGAGGTGTATGTTAAAGTTTAGGTTTCGAAATCACTGTTCACATAGGCTAATAAACAATAATTTCGAGACTCAAATCATAACATCGATTAATTACGAGACCCAAATTCTAATATCCATATATATATGTGAGACCCTAAAACTAAATAACCCTTTTAAAAAGAGTAATTCTATAAAGACACACTTTTATTGACACACTATGTAGACACACTTATGTGGCTGGTGATTTGGCATGTCCACGTCACCGAAATAATTAAAGGCTAATTAATCAATTTTTTGGTATGTCCATATTTGCATGTAGAGCAATTTCATGTATGGAAGATTTCCAATCTTTGGCATGTACTGCAATTTGCATAGTCAATTAATTATTCAATTGCCAAAATTGTCCATGTCCAATTTATTATTTGGGGAAATTTATGAAATGCCCAAAAAAACGAAAAAGTTTTATGACACTACCAAAATAAGTCATATTAGCGACGAAATTAGCGACGCCACCTTACAACGTCGCTAATATTTTTGGATTTAGCGACTCCTAAATGTTGCGTCACAATACGTCGCTGATAGCGACAAACAGCGACATATTGCAACTACCATTAGTGTAATAAAAATCAACGTCGTTGATTTGTCGGAAAACGTCGCTAGTTTTATTAGTTCAGCGACGTTTAGCGTCGCAATGATTAATAAGTCGCCGAATATT
Source organism: Iris pallida (assembly GCA_029216955.1). NCBI lineage: Eukaryota > Viridiplantae > Streptophyta > Magnoliopsida > Asparagales > Iridaceae > Iris > Iris pallida. The sequence continues at coordinate 2,254,511 of JANAVB010014398.1, read as the reverse complement.
AAACGGTTACCGACGCTTTGCGACGTATTTTTGGACGTCGCTAATTTCTGATAAAAAGGGTTTCCTCGGTTGGACTTTTCATTTCTCTCTCTCCCCAAATTTTATTTTCCCGCCCCCTCTTCCCCGACCTCGACGACAGCCACCCCCTTCCCTCCGGCGCGCTCATCCTCCTCCTCCACCGCGAGCCCCTTCTCCTCCCTCCGGCGAGCCCGTTCTCCTCCTCCTCCTCCACCGCGAGCCCCTTCTCCTTCTCCACCGCGAGATCCTCCTCCTCCTCCTCCTCCACCACCGCGAGGAGACTGAAGGTAAACCCTAACCCTAATTGAGTATGTTTTTCGTGTCCAAAATGGACACGGAGACACATTACGACCATATGTTCACTGATACAGTGTGTTCGTGAGGTTTCGGACACTTTGTGTCCATTTATTGGACACGTGGACACCCCCAAGCTTGCATATATATATGTATTTCACCTCTGTACACTTAATCCCCTCCTCCTCCACAACCGAACTTGTCCTCCTCCTCCTCCTCCACCACCGCGAGGAGACTGAAGGTAAACCCTAACCTAATTGAGGTGTTTTTCGTGTCCAAAATGGACACGGAGACACTTTATGGCCATGTGTTCACTGATACGGTGTGTTCATGAGGTTTTGGACACTTTGTGTCCATTTGTTGGACACGTGGATACCCCCAAGCTTGCATATATATGTATTTTACCTCTGTACATTTAATCCCCTACATACACTTGTATATTTTTGTATTAATTTGGATTTGCATATTGGGTTTGGGTTTCGATATAGTGTTTGATACATTGTTTCACCTTGCAACATTCCTACACTTATTTTAGACAACAAGTATATGAACCAATTAGTCAACATCTATTTGTTGAAGTATGGTACTCCATTCTTCATAAGTTCTAGCTATATATGTCTCTCAAGATCCAATACTCAAAAATCCCAAGAAGAAGAAGAAGAAAAGAATAAAATGACATCGCTCAACACCCTATGACAACTCTTTGTAGAATTGTGTTAAAGTGTGAGTTCTACAGTATGAGTTCTACAGTATGGTTCTCTTTGTAGAATAAAATGACATCGCTCAACCCTATCGATCCTCCATACAAGTCTTCCTTCATCTATTGTCTTAAAGTGTGAGTTCTACAATATGGTTCTGTTTGGTGAATTGTGTCTTATTATAGTCCCTGCAGCCATTCGACTGGCGAGGCAGAAACTATGTAGTCGTAGATAAAGTTGACTGTCATATGACCCTCATCCCTCGGCAATGATGATACGACAACCAACCGGAGAAGCAAGGACATAGTCCCTGCATCCATTTGGATTAATTAGTAAATGTGAATATGGGGTTTGGATTCATGGTGTATATGTTCACTGTCTTAAGGACATAGTCCCTGCAGCCATTCGACTGGCGAGACAGAAACTATGTAACCGTAGATAAAGTTGACTGTCCTCCGACCCTCATCCCTCGGCAATGATGATACGACAACCAACCGGAGAGGCAAGGACATAGTCCCTGCATCCATTTGGATTAGTAAATGTGAATATGGGGTTTGGATTCATGGTGTATATGTTCACTGTCTCAAGGACATAGTCCCTGCAGCCATTCGACTGGCGAGGCAGAAACTATGTAACCGTAGATAAAGTTGACTGTCATCCGACCCTCATCCCTCGGCAATGATGATAACCAACCGGAGAGGCAAGGACATAGTCCCTGCATCCATTTGGATTAGTAAATGTGAATATGGGGTTTGGATTCATGGTGTATATGTTCACTGTCTCAAGGACATAGTCCCTGCAGCCATTCGACTGGCGAGGCAGAAACTATATAACCGTAGATAAAGTTGACTGTCCTCCGACCCTCATCCCTCGGCAATGATGATACGACAACCTATCACTATATCTTATATAGTAGTAGATGATGTCTTAGTATTACATTATGTGAGTTCATCTTGATTCTGTTACATTCTTCAAATACTAGATACGATAAGAACATATACTACACCATATGTACAGAACATAGATTATTCACACTAATGTATGCTTGAATGAATCTTGGGTTGTGTTCTGAGCCATCCGTTCTCACACTTGGCAAAAAATCAAATTTCTCATACCTTATCGGCTTTCGAAAATGTACTCAAATTACATGATGGTTCCTTTAGTTAGCTTGCTTATGTTACAATTATATTATTTGTGACTATCGATCTTACCAGATGGCACCCATGACCCGAGGAGCGGCACGTCGTTTGAAGAAAACAGTGAATGCTGAGGTGGCTCCTCCTACAGTTGAGGAGGAAGTGGCACCGGTTGCTAGTGAGACCGGGAGTTCTATTCATCCAGCACCGGTAGCTAGTGAGACCGAGAGTTCTCTTCATGCAATCCTTGCAAGGGACGACATCTCTCCTCGCGCCAAAAATCTCGCTTTTTCGAGGTGGTTGCGTGAACGTATCACTGAGCGTTTGTGTGAGCAGCGTGGTTCTCATTAGCTATTAGTACTTATTTGTATTGGACTATTTGTATTGGGTTGTTTTTGTATTAGACTATTTGTATTGGACTACATATATGAATTAGAACTGTGTCAATCTCTGGATTATATTGGACTACGACATGGTGATCAGGATATAGTCCCTGCAGCCATTCGACTGGCGAGGTAGAAACTATGTATCCGTAGATAAAGTCGACTGTCCTCCGACCCTCATCCCTCGACAATGATGATACGACAACCCAACCGGAGAGGATACTCTGAGAGATCCATCTGAGAGGGACGTATACTCTGAGAGATCACCTTTACAAGAATTATATCAGTAGTGGGATCGAGTGTTGGAGGAGATATTATCAAAGTATACGTCCTACTCAGATTGGTCTCTCACCGTTACTATTTTTTCCTGACAGCATGGTGGATGTGCTCCGTCCACAGATTCTTGCTCCGAGCCAAAACTTTGTCCCGGAGATCAAGTGGACATCTTTGGTGTAGAGTTCGAGTGAGAGGTTCCTGACAGCATGGTGGCCTCCTTTGTTAAAGTATCCGTGCTCATCCCATATTGGTTGTGGGACGAGCACAGATACTTTAACAAAGGAGACCACCATGCTGTCAAAAACCTCTCACTCGAGCTCTACACCAAGGATGTCCACTTGAGCTCCGGAACAAAGTTTTGGCTCGGAGCAAGAATCTGTGGACGGAGCACATCCACCATACTGTCAGAAAAAAATAGTAACGGTGAGAGACCCATCTGAGTAGGACGTATACTTTGATAATATCTCCTCCAACACTCGATCCCACTACTGATATAATTCTTGTAAAGGTGATCTCTCAGAGTATACGTCCCTCTCAGATGGATCTCTCAGAATATCCTCTCCGGTTGGGTTGTGTTCTGAGCCATCCGTTCTCACAGAGGGTCCTATTTTGGATTCTATATTTTGTATTTTGGCTTCTGTATTTTGTATTTTGGTTTCTGTATTTTGTATTTTGGTTTCTGTATTTTGGCTCCAGCTCCATTTACATTAATCTACGGTACGACATGGTGATCAGGACATAGTCCCTGCAGCCATTCGACTGGCGAGGCAGAAACTATGTAGCCGTAGATAAAGTTGACTGTCCTCCGACCCTCATCCCTCGGCAATGATGATACGACAACCTATCAGAATCCTCGACTCTTTTTCGCTTCTTGGATATTGATCCAGCTTCCAATCTCTCATTTCCCTCCGGGTCCACTCTACTCCCAATCTCTTCCTCTTTTATACACGGATCTACAGAATCAATACCATCCAAGGAAGGCAAAACTGAATCAGCATTGTCTTCCGGATCGTCCTCATCAAGGCATAACGGGCTGCTCAGCGTGCCCAGCTTCTTCAACTTCTCGCTGGCTGCAGAGTCGAAATGGGAACGGGTCCTCTTTGCCGGCCCGGAGCTCTGACTCGCACTCGTCGCCGCGCTACTGGTTTCCTCTCCTCCTCTGACGCGGGTCATAAGAAAAGAAATTTCGTACCTCTTCTTCACATAAACATCATTGCCGTCTTGTACTCGAGCCTCCTCATCTGTGACGCTATCCAAGGCACCGAAAAGTCGGATAGCGTCACAGATGAGGAGGCTCGAGTACAAGGCGGCAATGATGTTTATGTGAAGAAGAGGTACGAAATTTCTTTTCTTATGACCCGCGTCAGAGGAGGAGAGGAAACCAGTAGCGCGGCGATGAGTGCGAGTCAGAGCTCCGGGCCGACAAAGAGGACCTGTTCCTATTTTGACTCTGCAGCCAGCGAGAAGTTGAAGAAGCTGGACATGCTGAGCAGCCCGTTATACCTTGATGAGGACGATCCGGAAGACAATGCTGATTCAGTTTTGCCTTCTCCTCTCCTCCACCATGGCTATGGACCCATCTGCTCCTCCCTACTTCCCTTCTTCTTATTTGACTCTCTCAGCCACATATGATATCCAGCTCAAGTGTAGAGTCGGGGGAGAAGAAGTGGACATGAAGAGGAGGGGAAGCAGCACAGCCGGCGGCATGACCCGGAGAAAGTACAGAGGTTTTCTTCAACATACGTAGGAGAACTATAAGGATATATCTTTTCATAATATGTCATCTTGTCAAAGACCCTTAATGTGACAACCATGTTACCGCGGTGTCGGAAGACTAACATGTCATAATTTTCTAAACCGTGTATTTTTACATAATCCTTCCAACTCTTTCCTCCTATGTCGTAATCTTGCATTATTACATAGAACTGAAATCCGGTTGGAGGATTATGTCAAAATATACGGCTTATAAAATTATGACATGTTAGTTTTCCGACACCGTGGTAACATGGTTGTCACATTAAGGGTCTTTGACAAGGTGATATGTTATGAAAAGATATATCCTTATAGTTCTCCTACGTATGTTGAAGAAAACCTCCGTACTTCCTCCGGGTCATGCCGCCGGCTGTGCTGCTTCCCCCTCCTCTTCATGTCCACTTCTTCTCCCCCGACTCTACACTTGAGCTGGATATCATATGTGGCTGAGAGAGTCAAATAAGAAGAAGGGAAGTAGTGTCATAGTTGGTTTCAAATTTTATTTTATTATTATTATTTATTTGAAGATACGAGTTTTACGAGAAAATATCTTTACGAGAAATTTTTTATTATTTTAATAATATAATTTTTTTGAACTGGATAAATTTTAATATAATAATAATAAAAATTTTAGCGTACAAGTTTTATTATTATTATATTTGAGGTGCTAGCTTGTCATCATGCTTAGTCATCATTGGTTTAAGTTATAATTAGTGTAAAAAAAAAAGGGGTTAAATTTAATATAGTGCTAATTTGGATTATTTAAGTCCTAATCAAATTTACTTAACTAATTACTAAAATAACCTTTGACCAACTCAAAGTTTAGCTTCAATTGGAAGCAAAGTGAACGTTCATGTCATGGGGGTGGATGGTTAGCTAGTTGTGATTGGTTAATAGCTAAATATCTAGTGAAGTAAGGAGGTTACCATATTGTGTGTGTATATATATACATACACCTAGTCATTTTCCTTCCTTCCTCATGTAAATTCTAACTCTTTCTTCTCAACCCCATTCTACAACTCTTCTACTCCTCCCAAACCATCTTTCCATCCCTCCATAATATATAAACCCTATAGAATCAAGGCAAGTCCTTCCTTTCTCTACACAAATATCATTTTTATGAAATTTTTCATATTGTTTTTTTTGTTATTCTATTAATTCAAGTAAAAGGTTTATTTTAGATAAATTCTGAGAGTAATATATGTGGCTTGGAACATGATTCTAAGAGTTTTTCATTAAGGTGTCACTCCCATTTAAGATTGTACATGAATTAAAATTAGAAAATATAGGTGCTGAATTCGTTCACCCTGCACAATATTTTTCTGAGATGATTTTGATCTATCAAACTTTATCAAAATAAAAATATCTCTGAACGAGAATCGAAGAGGACTCGATAAACTTTCCGATGATATATGATACGATAGGGTTTGAGTTAATATGGTAGAAGTTATGGGTCGTACAACATAGGTGTACAATTCTGGAATTGAACCAGGAATTCAGTGTACACATAATTTTGTACGGCAGATTTGACCTATTAAACCCTGTCAAAATGAGAATATGTATGAACAGAAGTCGAAGATAATTCAATAAGCTTTCCAACGGTATATAATATGATAGTATCTCGATGTATATATTAGGATTTATTAACCGTGCAATATCGTGGTCGAAACCTGGAAATATTTCTGACACAGAAGCTTGTACCTCAGTTTTGACCTATTAAACTCTATCAAATCCAAAATGTGTAAACACGTGTTTCGTAGGAAATTCGATAAGCTTTCCGACGGTATATAATATGATGGTATTCAGATTTATATGATAAAAGTTATACTATTTACAAGTAGGGGATACATGTTTGGAATTTTGGGTGAACTTAGTTTTGTGTTTTTATACAATTCTTATCAACTATATTAACTGTGTGTGACCGGTGTAGAGTTGTTCCACCGAAGGGGCTTTGACCCATGTCAATTCTACGGAGATTTTCTCCGGGTCGATTATATTACTGTGTTTGGAGCTCGAAATACAAAGGAGACTCTGCCGAAAATCTAAGGATTTCGGAAGATAGCCTAATTTCGAAATTTAAACGTCGTGGTATCGTACCGAACCCTAAACCTAGATATATATATATATATATATATATATATATATATATATATATTCGACAAATTAACATGTATACTTAATCCAGAAAACGAAGTTTCAATTATTAGAAAAGGCTTAGGATTGATTGTAAATGTAGAATAGAGCATTGGGCGGGGGAGAACAGTTTGGATCACATCGTATGAAATCTGGGCAATATAATTAACAAAACTGATCAGTACTTGTAGGTCCTTCGCAAGGCCTTGCGTTGAGACTGGGTGAATGCTTAGATCACCTACCTACCTTGTCACTCCCCGTTCCCAGAATACGTATTTTTATACATGTACAACTCATGAGTATTTATTTAATATTTATCATGTATTATCCTGTATTTAAATTCCTTTAATTTCATGTTAATCAATTAATCTGCTCTTTAAATTTTCATGTTAATTTATTTCCTGCAATTATATTTCTGCAATTTTATTTCTGCACTTTATTTCCTGCTTTTATTCTCTGCTTTAGCTAGGCTTTGGGTTCGGGTTGGCTTTGGTTGGATCCCCTACAACCCGACCCATTGGACCCATTGGACTCATTGGACCCGGCCCAACTCCCACCTACCACCCCATTTTCTATTTAAAGCTTACATCTCTTTCTCTCTCCTCATAATCTCACATTCTCACCATTACTTCTCTTCTTCTTCTTCATTACTCTCTCCACCTACCAAACCGTAGGCAAGTACAACTTGCTCCACATGAGAACCCATGTTTTTATGGTTCATTTATCTTCCTCTCGTGATCCTAAGAGAGTTTAGAACTTGGCATTTTTCATTTTGAAGTCTTAATTTTTGTAGATCTAGAAATGAGTTATTTTCGGAGTTTGGTGGTTTTGATCTATCAAACTTCTTTGTTTTCAAGTTTTGATGGTTCTATGTTGTAGAGAGTTTTATTCTACCAATTTTGACCTTTGGAAAGTTGGATTTGGACTTGTTTTGACCAAGTTATGGACCTTTGAAGCTTTGGGGTGCAACCATGGAGTTCTTGCTGTTTGGAGAAGACAGTGAGCAGTGTACACTAGCTTTTTAGCTTACGTCACTGAGCTGTGCGCGCTCTTTAGCGCAGCGCAGTCTGGAGTCCATATGCTACCTTTTGAGGAAGCGTGTGTCTTGCATACGCTACCTTTTGGAAGCGTATATCGTATGGAGTTCATACGCTACCTTTTGGAAGCGTATATCGTATGGAGTTCATACGCTACCTTTTGGGAGCGTATGACTTACATACGCTGACTTGAATGGTCAGGAGTCGTATGGAGTTCATACGCTACCTTTTGGGAGCGTATGACTTGCATACGCTGACTTGAATGGTCAGGAGTCGTATGGAGTTCATACGCTACCTTTTGGGAGCGTATGACTTGCATACGCTGACTTGAATGGTCAGGAGTCGTATGGAGTCCATACGCTGCCTTTAGGGAGCGTATGACTTGCATACGCTCACTTGGATGGTGAGGAGTCGTATGGAGCCCATACGCTGCCTCTTTGACCTGAGCGTACGCTGACTTGAGCGTAGCCTGACTTGAGCGTACGCTGACCTTACTTACCCTGATCTTCTATAGCCCTGTATATTGATATTTTATTAGATATTTAACGTCCATTTTATATCCTTACGCCTTTTTGGCATAAACTCGATAAAATCATGATATGATAATATTGTTAATATCAATTGTTATGTGGAATGTGCCTTGTGTTCCGATTGATTTTTGGGATACCCAGTATGACTGGGACTTGACCATGAGAGTTATAGACTCGACCCCCGTTTAATGCTAATTGACTTTCATGCCTTGTCACCATTGATAATAATGGTTATCTTGACTAAATTAATCATGCGTTCCTAGTCGGAACTAAGAGACTGGCTAGTCGTCTTATTGAATTGAATGAATGAGACACGTTCATGTTATGGACTATTGTAATCGACTGGCTGATCCCGAATATTGACTTACATGCACATGCAGGCTTCAATCTATTTATTTATTTATTTACTTATTTATTTTCTACAAAAGAAGCATGTGTACTTTATGGTCAAGGCATGATTACCGTGGTTAGATTTGATTGTTGCATTACGCTATGTAAGACCTGCAACCTAACCGCACTGGTATCGTTGTAGAGTTGTGCATATCGTACCCCGTACGAAAGTACTCATTTGAATGACCATGATCCACGGCATGGGATTTCACTCAACGTAGGGACTATTAAGTTAAATAAAATAATGATGGCATGGAGAGAATGGATTCCCAAGTTCTTACATGGCAGCCCCCTTGGGACAAGTAATACCCGACGGGCCGGCTGGTTCCCACAGATACTGTAAAACTGCCACACGGGCAGGGAACAGTATCTGCTTTTATTATTATTGTATATTGTATATTGACGGGCGTCCTGCTAGGACTCGTCTAATTCATGCATGGCGCACATGATTGACTGGATAGACTAGCCTTGCTCGCACATGGTAAGAACTGAAGAATCCCTAATTGCATTATTCCAGGATAACTTGGGACTCACAATAGCAAGCCGTAGTAGTTGAATGGCCGTTTAAATTAATTTTTTTGTGCACTGTACCTACTCTGTTACCTAACTGGGATGATCAGAATGTCAGGACATGACGGACCAACTTCTGTCCTTGTTTGGTTGGGAGGTTGGTTCGAAGTGTCGTGATGTGATGTGAATCCTAGTAGAAAGCAGAGATCTATTATTATATTCTCTTACTTACTGGTTTTAGTTCTCATGTCGTGCTTCCTTGTGGTACTTGCTATTAGAGGTCTAACCTCTCTGGTTTTTCATGGCCAGATTTAGAGCCGGTCCCCGAGGATCCAGCTTACTTCTACCTCCAAGATGGTCAACACTAGAGGGATGATCGCAGGAGGACTCGAGTGGGTTCCTTACTTCACCGCTCGTTTTGTCACTTACTTTATACTTCGCCGTTTGGCACCGACATGTTAGTCGGATTGTCTTGTACTTACTTTTACATAATTGTAATTAAAGTCAGACTGCAGCTGATAACAATTGTGTATACTTTTGCTACATCAATCTGGCTATGTTTTGTAAAGCCAGATATCAAGAACATTTGACAGAGCGTTTGGGACGCCTTACTGCTTTATCTTACATGTTCTCTATTACTGTTTCTTGTTTGAATGATTGAGACAATAGATGTGAAGAGACCATAGTGAGACTTTCATGTAGTATGCACCCCCTCGTCTTTTAGACAGCATTGATCGTATTATACGGTATTCATCTACCCGTAATACGTAGCTGGCTGAGTCATTCCCCCGCTCTCCAGTATTCTGGTTCTGGGGCGTGACATACCTGATGCTCGTGTTATTTGTAAATGTGTACCTAATTCGATAAAAAGTCGAATTTGGTTAATTGATATTATGATTTAGCTCCCGAAGAGGAGTGGCCGGACTACTAAGCACCGTGCCTACATGCCACCACCTGATCCCTGGTAACGGGATTATTGCCTAGATAGTGCTCGTGTCACTACGAATGTGAGATCCAAACATGTTCTCTAAACTTTGCATCATCGTATAAGAAACAAAAATTGTCTTATGACTGTGCTAGTGACTTTAGGACTTAAAGGGCAGTTTTGGATGCAATTATTTTAATTAATTAAGATCACTTTAGAAGTTAGTTCAAATTTATAATTAATCTTGTACTTTATATTTGATTTTCAGTATCATATTATTTATTTCGCCTTCCTTGAATCGAGGACTTGCATGTCTTTGATGACCTAGTTTTGTTCACTAGATGAAGGCCAGGCTGAAGACGAGGTACTTCCCTTATATAATGTGGATGAATCAGAAGAGTAAGGAAGGATGCTTGTAGAACAAATTCATTTTGTGTTATTGTATAGTTATATGTATATTAATCCTTATGGGAGATACATATATGGTTGTATAATTAGTGAGTAGTTTGTGTACTATTTTTGAAGACAGAACTCAAAGTTCTGAGATGTAAATTGAAGAAGAATGGTACTGTGATTGTGCTTAGTTGTTAATTGTTGATGGTTTAGCTTTACCCTATACTTTATCCTAGAACTTACAGGCAATAATCGTGGTTACGAATACCGATTTATTCGTAAAGTACGTAGCTTGGGGATGCTGTTTACGTACTCGACTCACCGTAAATGGGAGCGGGGCGTGACAAGTAGGGAGGAGCAGATAGGTTCAGAGCCTTGGTGGAGGAGAGGAGAAGGAAAATGCTTGATCAGAACTTGAGGTGGAAAAGTTGTGACGTTGATAGCGTGAGGGAGGGAGAGGGTGGAAAAGATCTTCTCCTCCGACTCTACACTTGAGGTGGATATCATATTTTGGTTTCTGTATTTTGGCTCCAGCTCCATTTGCATTAATCTACGGTACGATATGGTGATCAGGACATAGTTCCTGCAGCCATTCGACTGGCGAGGCAGAAACTATGTAGCCGTAGATAAAGTTGACTATCCTCCGACCCTCATCCTTCGGCAATGATGATACGACAACCTATCATTATATCTTATATAGTAGTAGATGATGTCGTAGTATTACATTATGTGAGTTCATCTTGATTCTGTTACATTCTTCAGATACTAGATACGATAAGAACATATACTACACCATATGTACAGAACATAGATGATTCACACTAATGTATGCTAGAATGAATTTTGGGTTGTGTTCTGAGCCATTCCTTCCCATATTTTGTGTGATTGTTGTAGACTTGGTTATAGGGACTGAAACCTGTGTACAACGAGAAATGGACATTCTGTGATTGTTTGGATCCTATTCTACAGTGAGAAATGGTTATCTTTTTAAACTGCAGGGAGAAATGGATATTCTGTATTTTATTTTTTTATTTTTTTTGCAGATTTAGCGACGTTTACCGACGTCCTCCGACCCTCATCCCTCGGCAATGATGATACGATAACCTATCACTATATCTTATATAGTAGTAGATGATGTCTTAGTATTACATTATGTGAGTTCATCTTGATTCTGTTACATTCTTCAGATACTAGATACGATAAGAACATATACTACACCATATGTACAGAACATAGATGATTCACACTAATGTATGCTTGAATGAATCTTGGATTGTGTTCTGAGCCATTCGTTGATAGCGACTCCGAAAGTATGCGTCACAATACGTCGCTGATAGCGACATATTGCGACTACCTTTAGTGTAATAAAAACCAACGTCGTTGATTTGTCGGAAAACGTCGCTAGTTTTATTAGTTCAGCGACGTTTAGCGTCGCAAAGATTATTACGTCGCCGAATATTAAACGAATACCGACGCTTTGCGACGTATTTGCGGACGTCGCTAATTTCTGATAAAAAGGGTTTCATCGGTTCGACTTTTCATTTCTCCCTCTCCCCAAATTTTTTGTTCCCGCCCCTCTTCCCCGACCTCGACGACAGTCCGACCCCCTTCCCTCCGGCGCCGCTCATCCTCCTCCTCCACCGCGAGCCCCTTCTCCTCCCTCCGGCGAGCCCCTATAACTATATCTTATATAGTAGTAGATGATGTCTTAGTATTACATTATGTGAGTTCATCTTGATTCTGTTACATTCTTCAGATACTAGATACGATAAGAACATATACTACACTATATGTACAGAACATAGATGATTCACACTAATGTATGCTAGAATGAATTTTGGGTTGTGTTCTGAGCCATTCCTTCCCATACTTGGCAATTAAGCCATTCGACTGGCGAGGCAGAAACTATGTATCCGTAGATAAAGTTGACTGTCCTCCGACCCTCATCCCTCGGCAATGATGATACGACAACCTATCACTATATCTTATATAGTAGTAGATGATGTCTTAGTATTACATTATGTGAGTTCATCTTGATTCTGTTACATTCTTCAGATACTAGATACGATAAGAACATATACTACACCATATGTACAGAACATAGACGATTCACACTAATGTATGCTTGAATGAATCTTGGGTTGTGTTCTGAGCCATTCGTTCCCATACTTGGCAATTAAGCATGTGAAATAGAACTGATTATGTTTAGTTTGTCTTACGAACCAGATTTGGACATTGCTAGAATGATTGTTGTAGACTTGGACATTGTGTGAATTTTGGGTTGTGTTCTGAGCCATTCTGACAACCATATTTTGTGTGATTGTTGTAGACTTGGTTATAGGGACTGAAACCTGTGTACAGTGAGAAATGGACATTCTGTGATTGTTTGGATCCTATTCTACAGTGAGAAATGGTTAGCTTTTTAAACTGCAGGGAGAAATGGACATTCTGTATTTTATTTTTTTTATTTTTTTTGCAGAATTAGTGACGTTTACCGACGTTTACGACGTAAATGTGCGTCGGTAAACGTCGGTAGATAATTAATATTATCCAGTCTACCGACGTTTAGCGACGCACAATTACGTCGGAGGACGTCGGTAAACGTCGGTAAACGTCGCTAATTATCACCATAAATTCCCAGGATTTACCGACGTCTAGCGACTTTGTATATGTCACTAAATCACCGACGTCTCGTCGGTAATTCGTCGGTAAATTTACCGACTTGTAGCGACACTAAATATTACGTCGCAAAGAGCGACGACACGACGGTGGACGTCGGCATTATACCGACGTATAAATACGTCGGCGAACGTCGGCAATTGCGACGTTTGGCGACGTTTTTATGATCAGCGACTTACATTTCTGCGACCAGCCCGAAACGTCGGTAATTTCGTCTTTAATTAGTTTTAGCGACGAAAATTGTTGTTTTAGCGACGTCTTTAGGCGTCGCTAAAACGACTTATTCTGGTAGTGTGAAAAACCCACCGCACAATAACATTTCATCGCATGCCCAGAATTAGCAAAAAAATATATAAAGAGGGTTCCGAATAACCTTTTTGCCCTTCCATCTAATTTATTGAAAACACCCACGAAACTACTCTTAAAAAAATGTTTCGATACTTCATCTTCTTCCAAACGGCTCACTTTCGAATCTGCTCACTTTCGAATTTATTGAAAACACCCACGAAACTGCTCACTTTCGAATCTAGGTTTTCTCCTCAAAAATCTTCAAAAACTCGTCGAAAAATTTCGGAAAGACCGAGACAAACGGCAAAAGTGCTAAAACGGAGGTCCAAACATCATTTTTTTTGCGATTCTAAAATTTCGGAAGGTCGTCTAACGAAAAAGCTGTTACTGTCAGGCTCCTCGAAGATACGCTCATTTTGGGACAAACCGGGCCTCGTTTCGACCTTCCAGTCAAAAGTTATGGCCCTTCAAAGTTTCAACTGACCATAAAATGCAGGAGAATGGTCATTCTCCGTGTTAGAACATGAAAAATGTTAATTTCGCATGAGGGTGGCCATTCTCCGTGTAGTAACACGGAGAATGTCACTCTCCGTCTTAATTTACATGGAGAATAGTCATTCTCTGTGTTAGAAACACGGAGAATGCCATTCTCCGTGTAAATTAACACGGAGAATGACATTCTCCGTGTTAAATAAAACGGAGAATGGCCATTCTCCGTCTTAATTTACACGGAGAATGGCCATTCTCCGTGTAATTTAGCACGGAGAATGGTCATTACAGTGTTAAAACGCAGGAGAATGGACATTCTCCGTATTAGAAACACGAAGAATGCCATTCTCCGTGTAATTTAGCACGGAGAATGGTCATTACAGTGTTAAAACGCAGGAGAATGGCCATTCTCCGTGTAAATTAACACGGAGAATGTCATTCTCCGTGTTAAATAAAACGGAGAATGGCATTCTCCGTCTTAATTAAAACGGAGAATGACATTCTCCGTGTTAATTTACACGGAGAATGGTTATTCCCAGTGTTAAAACGTAGGAGAATGGTCATTCTCCGTATAATTTAGTACGAAGAATGGCATTCTCCTTTCTAAATTACACGGAGAATGGCCATTCTCCGTGTTAGAACCACGGAGAATGCCATTCTCCGTATAAATTAACACGGAGAATGTCATTCTCCGTGTTAAATAAAACGGAGAATGGCATTCTCCGTCTTAATTAAAACGGAGAATGACATTCTCCGTGTTAATTTACACGGAGAATGGTTATTCCCAGTGTTAAAACGTAGGAGAATGACCATTCTCCGTGTAATTAGTACGGAAAATGGCATTCTCCGTTTCTAAATTACACGGAGAATGGTCATTCTCCGTGCTAAATAACACGGAGAATGACATTCTCCGTGTTAAATGACATGGAGAATGGTCATTCAAATGTTAAAACACAGGAGAATGGCCATTCTCCGTGTTAGAAACACGGAGAATGCCATTCAACACGGAGAATGGCATTCTCCTTGTTAAAAATGCAGGAGAATGACTATTCTTCGTGTGATATCGACGGAGAACAGTTGACAGAAACCTAATTTTTTCGTTTTTTTTGTTTTGTGGAAAGAAATTTGACATGAATAAAGATTCAAGAGTTTTCGTTCTTCTTTCAAAACGATGCTAACTCTTATGGAAAAGAAGAAGAAGATCTTCTCTCCATAATTGACCTAATTGTCGGAGAAGGAAAGAAGAAGAAGAAGATGAGCGATGATCGGAGTTCGACTGAAAAAAAAGCATGGTGAACTACGAACGATCTTTGCGATCTCTGCTGAAGATGAGAGCAATGAAATTCAGATCTCTCGTGAAGAAGAAGAAGAAGAGAATCACAATCCAGATCTGAGTTTGTGCGGAGGGGTAGTTATGGTATTAATTTTGTAAATACAGAGCATCTAAAGGGAATCTTTGAATATTTGACATGAAATTATATAATTCTGGGCATTTCATAAAACCCATCCTGCGGGTGGGTTTTTCATACAACCCAATCCCGAAATTGGGTTTCTCAGCAATTTCCAGTTATTATTTTACAATCCATGCAAAAGATTCAATCTTCTTGAAGATCCATCACAAGCTTCTGTTCCCATTCCTACGGAAGTAAAATTAAAAATGAGTAGTTGATAATGGATTACTACATAGTGAGAAAAAATGAATTAAAACTGCTAGTAGCACCCAAAAGTACGAAAATTGTAACAAAAAAAGGAAAAAAAAAATCGCAAAAAAAACCCCAAAATAACACAACAAAAAAAATTTATGGTGATTTCGAGAACATATCAAGATATATAGATAAATGAAGGAAACGAACCTCAAAATGCCAAACTCTGGGTTCGTCAATTTCTAGGGTTTCCTTAGTTTCTTTTTTGTTCTTATGGTGGGGTTAGAGAAGAAAATGGAGATGAGTAGAAGAAGAAAATGGAGATAGCAAAAGAAAAGAAATATAACAATAAGTGTGGATATAAATTGGTCATGCAAAATTGTAACACATGCCAAATATTGAAAACCTTCCATACATGCAAAAGTAGACATACCAAAAAGTTAATTAATTAGCTTTTAATTAATCCGATGACATGGACATGCCAAATCACCTGCCACATAAGTGTGGCAACATAGTGTGTCAATAAAAGTGTGTCTCTATAGAGGTGTATGTTAAAGTTTAGGTTTCGAAATCACTGTTCACATAGGCTAATAAACGGTAATTTCGAGACTCAAATCATAACATCGATTAATTACGAGACCCAAATTATAATATATATATATATATATATATATATATGTATATATATATATATATATATAAAAAACAATATATAATTTTATATATATATATACATATATATATATATATATATATATATATATATATATATATATATATATATATATATATATATATATGAGACCCTAAAACTAAATAACCCTTTTAAAAACATACCGAAGATCAATCCGGACGATGCACTGGGTCGCGTCAAGCCGGTTCAATCACTGGCCCAAATTCAATTCCTTGCCATTTCCTCTCCTTTGAGAAATTTATTTCCATTGGGTTTCCTTTTCGATGTTTAGAGATGTCAAAAATTTTGGAAAGGAAAGTGAATACTTCAATGTGGAAAAGTGATTCCTTGTTTGGATGGATGGAACCATTTCTTCCGTAATTTTTCTTCCATTGGGAATCATTTTTTTTTTCATCCTCAATTTCTTTGGCACCCAAATATAGAAAAGTAATCACTTTTCTTTCCAACTCTATGATTTCGTGAACCAAACGAGAGCAGAGCGGAAAAGTGAATGGGAGGAACCATTTTTCTTCCAAATTTTTTTCTTGGAAATTGATTTTCTTTTCCAAATATTTTCTTTAGCATCTAAACATAGGAAAAAAAATTTACTTTTCTTTCCTAATGCCATGATTCCGTGAACCAAAACATGGCCTAAGTTCTTTGGACAACTTCATATTTGAATGCCAACCAATAGCTTTTATCATTTCCAACTGTTTATATAAGAGTTCATTTTTGTTCATCCATCAATATCATGATGTTTGTTTATCCCCCAATTACATAAAAATATGTGACAAATAAAACTAACTTATAGAGTAATTTTGTACACTCTCTAAAATAGGTTTGGATTCACATATTGAGATTTATTATCAATTCAACAATGTAAAAAAAAAATGCAACATACATACACATGAAAAATCTTTTAGGTCATAGACATAATGTACCAGTACCACTACCACAACCACAACCACAAAGTTATAGTACAAAGTTGTACTATTCAAAAATGTTACTTTCGAGTCACGTGTTCAATTATGAGCTAAATTGTACTATTTGGTACAGAAATAAATTGGTTGGTCGTTATGTACCATCTAAATATGTTGTCCAAGATTATCGTCAATTCAACACTCAAAAATATTCTAATATGAGATTATTAAACTAACATATAATAAATATCTATAAATTTGGGCTAAATATTAACTTCTATGTTTTTCAACTTTATATCCTAAACTTTAATATTAAACAAGTTAATACCTTAATTATAATTTTATAACTTAATACCATGATAGTGTTAAGGAAAAATTCTAAATAACAAAAATACCTCCCCCCCTCCGGTACGTGGTCACTTCAAATACCTCCGGACAGTAGATGGAGGATAATTCGATCATTTTTTTTGTTGAAACAAAAAATTAACGTGTGACTGACGGAGGGTATCATTTGAAAATATTCAATAGCTGAGGGATAGTGATTGGTATGATATTAAAGTTTATGGTATCAAGTTGAAAAACTTAAATAGTTGTGGATATCAACTTGAAATTAAACCATAATTTGTTTTAGGTCATTATAGGCATGGTGTGTTAGTTTCTAGGAGTCCTCTGCTAACTATTCAAAATGCTAATTAGTGTTAGACCATAGCTTTTATATCAGCTTAGGGTTCTTGCCATAATATGTCAAATTGAAAAGTTTGGACCATAAATATTTTTTTTTGATTTTTTTCTCTCCATTATATCCTGAACATGAATACAATGTCAACAACCAACACATGTTGGAAATGAGGGTAGAATGAAAAAAATATATAAAAATTTAGAATTCAAAATTTTTAATTGGACACGTCAGAATTTAAACTCTAAGCTTATATAAAATCCTAAACACTAATTAGCCTCTTTTGAAAAGTACCACCATCATCATAAGGATGTAGTACAAAGTTGTACTAGAAACATTTTCCCCAATAACATAATCAATAAGGAGATAGATGTGGCAAGGGCATAATTGTAATTTACATATAGTTTGGAAGGTTAAGTTAACCAACTCCTAATTAATCTCCACAAATAATCAAGCAAACAATAAAAAAAAAATCATCACCATCAATAATAGGTCTCTTTCTCCTACTCCTTGAAGTTCCACAAATACCCTCCATTCTACCATGTGGGGCCCACACACCACACAGGAGCCACCCAATCTATAGAATCCACCGGGGGCAAAATCGCCATTTACACATACTGTATAAAAATATACTTCCTTTTTCGTTTTCCAGCAGCAGCCACCTTGAGCTGATGGTGATGATGATGGCAATGGAGGGAGACGCCCACCCCTCGTCGGACGCGAAGGGCCGGTAAGCTCACCGCCACCATGGAGCTGGAAGCCTATGGAAAAAAGGCTTCATTTTGATATAAATTTCATTTTTTTATGTGATTTTTCTTATTATCACTGTTATTATTATTAACCATGGATATAGAAGGGAAAAAAAAAGGTTTTTTCTTAATTCTTGCGCAGTAAATAGCTTCTTGATGACCCATAAAAATAAGTTTTTGATGACCAAAATATTGAGTTATTAAAAGTGTGTTTTTATTTTATTTTTTATTTTATCAGTGTTATTCTTCTGAACTATGAATACAGAAAAAATAAATAAAATAAAATGGGTTTTCTTTGGTCAGGAAATAGTTTCACCCATAAAAAAAGGGGTTTGATGACCAAAATATTGAGTTAAATGATTTTTATAGTGAACAAAAAGTATTGAGCCATTGAAAGTGTTTTCTTTTTTATTATTCAGTGTTATTGCACTGAGAAAATAATCAAATTGACTTGATTAGGAAATTGTTTCTTGTGACTTTTTGAGCTATTGGTTGTGTTCTGATGAGAGTCCAAATCAAATTGGTGTTTCTTGATCAGGAAATGTTTTCTTGATGACCCATCAAAATGGGGCTTTGATGACCAAAATGTTAAAGCTATTGGAAGTGTCTGCATTGAGAAAAATAATTAAATTTGCAGATATTGATCAGGAAATGGTTTTTTGATGACCCATCAAAATGGGTTTTTGATGACCAGCATGTTGAGGTATTGAAAGTGTTTTTTCAATGTGTTATGAGAAAGAATCAAATTGGTGTTTAGGAAATAGCTTCTTGATGACCCATAAAAATGGGTTTTTTTTGATGAACCCGCATGTTTCCTTTTTGGTAGAAAGGGGTTCTTGATGGCCAAAATATTGAGCTATATTGATTGTATTCTTGTGACACTTTAAGTGGTTGCTTTGATAAATAAAATGTTTGAGCTATTGAAATTTTTGTGCAGGAATATTGTTGTTCTGTTGACTATGCTTGTTTCTGTGTTTCTATTCTTGCCGTGTGCCAAAGCGGTGGAAGATCGGTATCCGTCGGTCCTGTGCACCGGAGATGGCTGGTTAAGTGATGGGTTGCAAGAGACTTTTCCGGGGTTATTGGAGCTGGAGACCGCGTGTCCGGACTCCAAAGCCCTTTGCTTTCCTTCTACTTTGGTTAGTTTTGGGGAGGTTTCCGATGGCTTAAAGACGGATGATTGGATTTCCGATGCCCCTGGTGTCGGTTTTTGTGAACGGCCGCCTCTTCTCAAGTCTAGGGATTTGGACCTGGATGGGTTTGATTTGGGATCTCCTTTGTTGCCGACGTACTTGGAGATCACCCCTTCTTCTCTGAATTGGGGGATGAGTAGTTTGCTAAGCCCTGCATTGGTTTATTTAAGCATGAAGAATAGTCATAACAATAGCGTGTTACATGTGTTTGAACCGTTCAGTACTGACGAACAATTCTATGCTTATAGCTTCGACGAGCTCTCTTTGGCTCCTGGGGAAGCTGCTTCGATCGCCTTTGTTTCTTGCCGAGGTTCTTGGGGTTGATCTCGGGACAGATTGTCTTGCAGACAAACTTCGGGGGCTTTGTAGTGCAGTGTAAAGGAATAGGTGTCGAATCTCCTTATGGAGTTGAGCCATTTAGGGGCTTTGATGTTTCTTTGGATGGGAGGTTGACTTGGAACTTGTCATTGTATAATCCTTTCGACGATGGACTTCATGTTGATGAAGTAAGTGCACAGGTCTCTGTCTATTCTGAACATACAAGCCTTTCTGACAATTCTATATGTAGCATTGAAGCGTTTCATCAGCCTTCGCACCAATTTGGTTCATTTTGCGAGGCTGGTGGCAGGACACTTTCTTGGGTGCACAATAGGCCTCGTAGGCGACGGGAGGTGCCTCCTCAGAATACTGAAACTATCGTTAAGGTGAACTTGTGGCCTCCTATAAAAGGAAAAGTTAGCGGAGCCATTTGCATGAAGCTATGGAATTCTAAGCGAGATAAGTCTGATACAGTTATAGTCCCTCTTGAGGGGGAAGTTGATGGCAGGGCAAATTATAATTCTTTATCGGGTTCAGTCT
Source organism: Iris pallida (assembly GCA_029216955.1). NCBI lineage: Eukaryota > Viridiplantae > Streptophyta > Magnoliopsida > Asparagales > Iridaceae > Iris > Iris pallida. The sequence continues at coordinate 2,233,868 of JANAVB010014398.1, read as the reverse complement.
CGGTGTTCTTTGAATCTCTTGTTCCATGGAATGGAAGGAGAATGGTTTGCAGTCTGTCTCTACGGAATAGTGCATCGAATTTATTAAGCTTGATACACATTGCAGAGAGCTCAAAGGCTTTCGAGGTCAAATATACGAAAGGTTTACTTCTTTATCCCGGGTCTATTACACGGGTAGCTTTGATTAGTTATACTTCTCCGATAGGATCAGAGGACAGTCCTACTGGAATTCCTTGGGAAAGTTTCAATTGCAAGTTATCTGTGGTAAACAATGATTCTGTCAGTCCCCAGATTATAATTCCTTGCCAGGAGTTGGTCCAAGCCTGTCACAGGATTGAAGCTGTTGGTGGTCTTGAAGGTTCATACATCGGAGTGAGATTTGAAGAAGAGAAGGACAAGTTAGCTAATGCAAGAACTGGTTCTCTTGAAGGCATTACCGAAGAATCACTTCCATTAAAGGTATTTGGATTTTCTAACTGTACTTGCACCAGTTTATTTGTGAACTGTTTAGGAACACTACAAATTTTCTTAGAAAATCAGTGCTAGTCGAACACCAGAACCTATTACGCTGGTTCATCTGCAAATGTTTGACAGGCTTTCCCTGTTTTACTTTATAATAATTTACTCTCAGACAATAGCTCTACAAATGAGTTTATGCAACTGTTAAAGCACAACAATTTCTCACCACCATGAAATGGCTCTTAAGATCTATATTGTACCAAGGTCTAGTTGTTTGGTTTCATCTTCGTTTTAGAAACATAATAATCTTATTTTTCCATGATAAAGAGAACCATCTATTAAGTTCAATTATAGCAGTTCTAGAAGAAAACATACATGAGTCACAAGTATTAACCATGTAACAGGGACTTGGAGAACTGACTTTCGAAAAGTTTTTTGATAAGCAGTTGTTACCAAACAGTCTTGGACTGCTTTCCAAAAAAAAAAAAAAAAAAAAAAAAAAAGCAGCCTCCAATAAGCAATTCCAAACCCAGCCTTATACTTCAACTTACGGCTCCCATCTACCTCTAAATCAATTACATGTTGAATATTTACTATAACATTGCAAATAAGCGTAGACAACAACTCATTCCAACTATGAAACCCTTAACTCTTATATCCCCAACCTTTAGAGGAAAACAAGGACAATTCTATAGTGGAGGTTAGTCAAAACCTGGTGTGGTTGTGATTTTAAAATCACAATCACAGCGATTTTAAGCAAAACGCAGTCATTACAAGGTATGACTTAGATTCTGAAACTACACTAACCCTGTAATTCTAAGCGAATAATAATAATAATGTGTTGTTGTTGTTGTTTGAACAACTTGGAGAAATTATAATAATTTTATACAAAATATTTTTCCCATCTCAATGGTTAATTTTATTATTAAATACTAAAAACTATAAATTGTGCCACAATAGGTCAGCTTACAATTTAGTTCATATGAAGATAAAAAATTAACAATATGTTTTAAGGTTAAAATTGAAACTCATAATCATATTTTTTAATTGTTACTCTTAAATAGGAGGAGAGAAGACGAACACTTGGAAGACAAACCCAAACCCATACCCATTTTTTCCCTATACATTCTCTACATATTTGAGATTGAAATTTGTGATTTTAACCATCACTCATAAAAAAAACTACAAAGCAATTTACCAACCTCAAAAACAATATCTTCCACAATTTAGACTGCATTAAAAAAAAAAAAACAAGAATTAAGAAACCAATTGGACGGTGGAGGTGCCGTCGTCGGATGGAGTCCGTAGGATTGGACAGTGGCGAGACGGGGATGGAGGAGCGAGGATTGGGCGATGGAGGTGCCGTCGGCAGATGGGATCGTAGTGGCAGAGGTGGGGGTTGGATCATGTAGGTCTTCTGGAGGTGCCGTCGGCAGATGGGATCGTAGTGGCAGAGGTGGGGGTTGGATCATGTAGGTCTATATGAAGAGAAGAATTTTAGAAACCCACTATAGGGATGTGTGGTTATGTTGTAAAGAAACCAATACGAAAATAGTAGGTTGGATTTTAAAATTCTAACTGCGGTGATTTTAAAATCACAATTGCACTTGCTTTCAAATCCACACTTCCAAATCCAGATTGACTAACGCCTTGATTCTAAAATCACATGGTGCGGTTGTATCAAAGTTCCATCTTTGTCCAATGATTCCAATCATCATCATCATAGTGGTGGTTGTCCAAGCCTTCTTCCATGGGAATGGACAGGTAAGGAGCATGAGAAACCTCTGATATCAGTTAATGTGATCTTGTAGAAATGAATAATGGGATGATTTTATTGATGTGCTACTACTTGCTACTTATAGAGGTTCCAACTCCTCTTCATACTATATATTCCAATGTGGGACTAAAGTCCCTTATTGGTTCTCAACACTCCCCCTCAAGATGGGCGATAGATATTAATCATCCCCATCTTGTTACATAGCTTTGACAGACTCAATGAACTAAGACCTTTAGTCAGACAGTCTGCAACTTGTTCTTTTGAGCGAACATGGTCAATCTTCAGTATCCCTTGTTCCAGCTTCTCCTTGATGAAGAATCGATCGATCTCGATGTGCTTCGTTCTGTCGTGCTGAACTGGATTGTTGGCTATACTTATTGCAGCTTGACTATCGCTCAGAAGATGTAACAGTGCTCCCTTTTCCAGCTTCAACTATGTCAGCAGTGCTTTCACCCACAGTAACTCTGACACTCCCAAGAGCCATTGTTCTGTATTCTGCTTCAGCTGACGACCGTGCTACCACTGACTGTTTCTTGCTTCTCCATGAGACCAGGTTTCCTCCTACAAAGACACAGTACCCCGTGGTAGACCTTCTGTCTTCTATGCAACTCATCCAGTCTGCATCGCAGTATGCCTCAACTTCTATGCGCCCATTCTTCTTGAACCATAGTCCTTTTTCCGGCGTCCCTTTCAGATATCTCAAGATCTGAAACACTGTTTTCATATGACCCGTTCTTGGATCATGCATGTAGCGACTCACTACACTCACCGCAAATGAGATATCAGGGCGAATGTGTCCCAGATAAATCAATCTTCCTACAAGTCTTTGATACCTTTCACGATCAACTGGCTCTCCTGCTTCTGCTCCCAACTTGCACTTCTGGTCAATTGGAGTGACTGTTGCTTTGCATCCCAGCATCCCTGTCTCCTTTAGTAGATCTAGTGCATATTTTCTTTGTGAGAGAACAATTCCTTGTTCGCCGTCACACACCTCGATACCCAGAAAGTACCTCATCGCTCCTAAATCCTTCACCTCAAACTCCTTCGCGAGTTTTGATTTCAGCTTAGTGATCTCGACCTCATCATCACCTGTGATTACTATATCATCAATATATACAGCAAGTATAGTAATGTGGCCTCTTGCATGCTGAAGAAAGACTGTACGATCTGCATTTGTTTGATGATATCCCATGCCAGTAACAGCATTTCTGAATCTGTCAAACCAGGCTTGAGGAGATTGCTTGAGCCCGTATAGCGACTTCTTTAGTTTATACACTTTTCCACGCGACGTCCCTCCTTCTGATTCTGTCGCGTAGCATCCTGGCGGGAGCTCCATGTACACTTCTTCTTGCAGGTCCCCGTGGAGAAAGGCATTCTTCACATCTAATTGGTATAGCTTTTACCCATAGTTTGCTGCAATGGAGACCAGAGTTCTTACCGTGCTCATTTTCACTACTGGGACAAACGTCTCATCATAGTCGATGCCATATGATTGTGTGTATCCTTTTGCAACCAACCTCGTCTTGTACCGCTCTACTTTTCCTTCTGGCGTCTCCTTCACTGTGTACATCCATTTGCATCCCACAGTTTTCTTCTCTTTGGATAATGGAACCAGCTCTCATGTCTTATTTTTCTCTAGTGCCCCAAGTTCTTCCATCATTGCAGCTTTTCACCTTGGATCTTTCTTTGCTTCGTGCCAACACTTAGGCAAAGAAGTAGAGTCTAACGATGCAATGAAGGCTCGATAATTCGGAGAAATGTTAGAATAAGACAAGAAATTGGCAATGTCATGTTCATAATCATCATAACGACTAGGAGCCTTATCCGCATTGATGCGAGAAGATCTCCTTAAGGGAGCAATAAGTGGTGGAGAGATCATACCATCCAAGTCAGGGAGATCTGCATCAGAATCAGAGTGATTCAGTGCCGGGACAACATCTTCAAGAGTTGGGGCAGGAGTAGACGAGGGACTTGGTACAGTAGGCAATGGGTACGGCACATTACTGGACTTCTGTTGTCTCCTTCTGTAGACTTGGAGCTCCTTTTTCCTTGTCTTCCCCTGCGTAACATATGTATCTTCTTCTTCATTCTCCGTATCAGAGTCACTGCTATCTTCCCCTTTCGTCCAATTTTTCACGACCGGGCACGGAACCGATCCGACTACCACGTTTGGACTTATTATCTCTCCCTCACGTCTAACACCCTCTGTGTTAGGTGTGTCACCAAACGCTGAACCTGCATCCGAACCATAGTATGGTTCCAGTTCTCTGAATGTAACGTCCATGCTTACAAACATCTTCCGCTCAACTGGACTCCAACATGCGTATCCCTTCTGAGACGCTGTGTACCCGACAAATACACACTTAACCGCTCTAGGATCCAGTTTGCCAACTCCTAGCCTGTTATCTTGGACAAAATACACACACCCAAATACTTTCGGGGGAACAGTGTATATAGTTGCACAAGTAAGCATCTCCAACGGTGTCTTCCAGTCCAATACCTGAGAAGGCATTCGGTTGATGAGATAAGAGGCCGTCAATACAGCCTGCCTCCATAAGTGTTTTGGGACATTCTTAGCCAGCATCATCATCCGTGCGACCTCCAACAGGTGTCTGTTCTTCCGTTCGGCCACACCATTTTGTGCCGGTGTATAGGCACACGAGATTTGATGTAGTATTCCATGAGTGGATAAATACTCAGCAAACCGCTTATTTGTGTACTCTGTCCCATTGTCAGACCGAAAACACTTAATTTTAGCCCTATATTGTGTTATCACCTGGCGATGAAAATCCTGAAAAGCCTCAAAGATGTCGCTTTTATTCTTCATAAGGTAGACCTATGTCATGCGGGTATAACAGTCAATAAAAGTGACAAACCATCGAAATCCGTTAGTACTTGTTGTAGGACAAGGACCCCATACGTCCGAATGTATCATATCAAAAACAGTGAAACTTTTATTTTCAGAGCTCACATAGGAGCTTCTGGTATGTTTACCCAACTCATATGCATTACAAACTAACTTTTCTTTATTAGCCCTTTGATATAAGGACGGACACATTCGACTAATAACTTTAAAGGAAGAATGTCCGACACGCTGGTGGTGGAGTAACAATTCGTCTTCTACACTGCGACGTGAAGCGTCCGGTTGTGCGCTTGCGACCAGAGATGTCAGTGCCGTGTCCAGTCCGGTCCTGTCCAAGTACCATAGTCCCTTATACCATGTGTCAGTTTCTAGTCGTCGTCCTGTCCCCTTCTCCTGAAAAATTATCGTAGGAATGTCAAAGGAAACAGTATAATTAAGATCAAGGATGATGTCACTAATAGAGATAAGATTGACAGAAAAAGACGGAACATGTAAGACATTGGTGAGAGTGAGGGAAGGGGTGCATGCAACAATGCCTTTACCCATTACTGGTCTGGAGATACCATCAGCAGTCTGAATGCTCTCCGACGTCGGTAGGTGAGTATAGTCCTGGAACTCACCGCGGAACCCCGTGACATGGCGAGATGCTCCAGAGTCCATAATCCAACCTAGCTGATGGTCAGATACAAGAGCATGCGCAGGTATACCTGTGCTGGTTTGGGCAAAGCAAGTGATGTAATTCTCCGAGGTAGATGATGCCGCATGAGGGTCGAGACTGTCGTCCGATCCCTGCTTCGAGCCGCGTAACCTCGCGAGGAACTCTCTCTCAAGAGGGGTTATGTCAGCCAGCTGCTTTTCTTCCCCTTTTTTCGCCAGATTCGCTTTGTGTCATTCAAAAGAATTTTCCCTTCGACCAACATATCCTCCTTTACCACCACGACGTACTCCACGGCCGCGTCCGCAATCACTCGACTGACTTCGCAGGGATTTTGGACAAAATCTGATGTAATGCCCCGAGTCACCACAGTTGTGACAAACACCGTCCGCAGAGGGAGGCGGATTGAAGGCGGCAAGAGCAGACTTTTCAACAGCGGCTTGCTCCCCCTGGAAGTAGCCCTTGTTGGGCATCAACTTCAACCGAGCTTCTTCCTGTGCCATGGCGGCTATAGTCCCTTCTAAGTTTGGAAGCTGGGGTTGGGCTAGGAGTATATTCCTTCTCTGCTCAAACACCGGGTTGAGCCCCTTCAAAAACTTTATCATTCGCTGCCGCGAAATATACTCCAGGAACGCCTAAAAAATACTTCGCAAATGCAGGTTCAACCCGTGCATCTTCCATCCCAAGAGGATCATAGTGATCCAGATCAGACCAGTACTTCTTCAATAGGGCTGCATACTCAGAGATGGTACGTTCGTCTTGGGTTATCCTATCGAGTTCATCCTGCAGTTGGAAGGCCCTCATAGGGTTGCCCGAGCCGGAGTACATATCCTTCAAAGTCTGCCATATATCAGTAGCAGCCTCTATCGCCTCAACATTGCCCGACACCTGGTCGGTCAATGAGGCTGTCAACCACCCCGCCACTACGTTGTTGACAATCTCCAAAATAGCAAACTCCTTTGACGAGGGATCGGCTGGCGCCTTGGTTTGGTCATTGACATAGCCTACCAAGCCACGTCCCTTCAGCGTCCGCATCGCCTGTCACGACCATTTCAAGTAGTTGGAAGTTCCTTCCAATTTTGTCTCTAGCTTTTCCAACTTCCCCATCTTATAAGGTGACAGATCCATATCAGTATGGGTCACACGTGGGGTCGTCTCGGTCAATCTCTTGGACAAGATATCATCAACCAAGGCCTGCATCTCCTGTGACGTCAGTTTTCCACTGATTGCATCCATGACGTCGTCAATCTGTGTGAGGTCCTGTTGTATTCCAAGTCGTCGTCTTCGTCGTTTGTCGTCTAACTGTTTTGTGTCCCAATCTCTTGTGTCTTCGTAGTCAACTGTTGAGACCGGAGGGGGGGGGGGAGGGGGGAACAAGGAGCCACCTCAAAGATATTTCTCAGGTATACGAGCAACTAGAACAACATTACATCGAACAAGGGGAACAACGACGTGGGTCGTTTACTCCTTTGCATGATCGATTGTTCCAGCACTCCAAGTGAGGGGAGGGGAACCGACACTCCAAGTAAAAACAAGGAAGCGGTGGGAAAGATCCGGCACACCAAGTAAAAACAAGGAGGAAAGGGAGGGGGGAGGATCCGGCACACCAAGTAAAAACAAGGATGCGGGAGGGGGGGTAGGGGGGATCCTGCAGCAGCGGGGAAGGGGGGGTTGGCAGCAGCAGGAAGGGGGGGGGGCTGACGGGGGGGTGGGGCAGGGGGTAATCCGGGAGCGGAGGGGGGGGGGGGGGGGGGGGGGAGAACTCCAGCGGTGGGGGGGGGGGGGTTGGTGATCTCTCTTTGGGATCAACAACCGGGGGGGGGGGGGGGTCGGCAGCAGGGGGGGTTGGTGATCTCTCTATGGGATCAGCAACCGGGGGAGGGGGGAAGGGGGGGGGGGGCAGCGGGGTGCGCGGGGGGGGGGGGGGGGGGGGGGGGGGAGCCAGGAGGGGGTTCGGGAGCGGGAGGGGAATTTTTTTCCTTTTTTTTTGTGTGTGGAGAGAGAGGGGTGGATGAGTTATGGCTCTGATACCATGTAGAAATGAATAATGGGATGATTTTATTGATGGGCTACTACTTGCTACTTATAGAGGTTCCAACTCCTCTTCATACTATATATTCCAATGTGGAACTAAAGTCCCTTATTGGTTCTCAACAAATCTACAATAGCAATTGAGAAGAAGAGAGTTGCAAAATACTCTAGAAAACCCTAATCCATATGATATAGACTTGGTCAGAGAGAAATTGAGGACAGGATGAAGAAGTTTAGGACTGACTTCCTAATCTCCCTAAATCAATAGCACTCAGTTTAATACACCAAATGTCAATAAAAACAATAGTAATTGACACTGAAACTGCCCTAACCAGATATGATCATGTTGACTCTTATAGTCTCTGGCTTTGACTCAGGAATCAAATTAAACCTAGATTTTTTTAGTTTATCCCGAATGCATTTTATTAAACCAATAAGAATGCAAAATTCAATGTTCTGGAATTCTTGTAGTCAATCCTTTGCAAATAATGAAAATGAAACTAAATTTATATCTACATAACTAATAAATAATTGCAAGCAACAAGATAACAATGTGTTGATCGAAAGAGAAAATGAAGTGAAAATGAAACAATAAGGTAATAATTTCAACCAAGATTTGTTTTTTAAATTTATCTCAAATGCATTTTATTAAACCAATAAGAGGGCAAAGTTCAATGTTCTGGAATACTTGTAGTCAATCCTCCGCAAAAAAAAAAGAAACTATATTTCTATCTAAATAACTAATAAATCATAGCAAGCAATAAGATAACAATGTGTTGTTCGAAAGAGAATGAAACTGTGGTTCGGCAAGTGCCTACCTCCATGACCAAACTGAAGACTTTATTTATTTTATCAATAGAGGCAAAACTCTCAAACTCTGAATCTACCTTGTTCTTGCAACTTTGGAACTTTTCTCTATTTTATGTATTCTCTAACTCTAGTATGCACCTCTATTGATAAGTGAATATACCTAAGAAGTAAGGTTTATTTAAACCTAATCTAAGTATATTTAAATTAAATCTAATTGGATACCGTATGGTTTGGAAGAAGCTTGTACAGTTTGGGAAGGGGTTTTTGTTGATAAAAAGAAGAATCTACTTCAACCGGTATGTCCTTAGGCACGGCCATACATAAAAATAGAAATCACACTCAGAAAGTGTGGACAAGTAGCTAGTAAATTAAATCTAATTGGATAGATTCAGATAACTAAATTCTAATCCGGATAGATTTAATTAAACCTAACCTAGATGGATTTAGATAAGATCAAATCCGGATATTTTAATTAAACCTAATGAACTTCCCTACTATAGGACCATAACACAGTTTTATGGAGATTGGATAGCCAATTCAATATAGATGATACCTTGAGAAACATATGAATACACATCATCACTGTCCAATCCTTTCCCCAACAAACGGGGTTATTTAATGTTGGCATGTGGCTATTCCAAGTATAACATGTAAAGATCGTTGACACAGTATTTTACAGGTGCTTTTCCCAATTTTGTTTTATTTTTAATTCTGATGAAAGTATGATTCCTCTTATCTTTAGGAGAGAAGGTTCCATCTGCTGTTGCCTGAGTGATAATTAACTTTTGTATGGAAACATAAAAAAGAATCAGAAAGCTAAAGCAAATAAAAGAATCTATCATACTTGATCTTTAACTATATATACAATTGTTCCCTTTCAGCTCTGCCAACCTGCAACAGCACCTTTTAGCTTTATTAAATATGCTTTAACTTTTAATCTCCATAATTCATCTTATACTATGTAGGCTAGATATAATCTATGTTCTGAATAGTCGATATCTTTACTTGACATAATTTTGAATTTTGCAGTCAAAGCTTACAGAATTACTGGAAGCTGATCGATTGATACTTAGAAATTGGAAATCTCAAGGCACCATGAGCAAATCTTCCGTGCTTAAAGATCATGAGTTGCTATTTCCAGTGGTCCAGATTGGTGGCCAATTTTCTAAATGGATCACTGTGCACAACCCAAGTGAAAATCCTGTTATAATGCAATTTCTGTTAAACTCAGGGACGTTAATAGATCAATGCAAATATCCTGATGGCTCATCCAATCCTTTCTTAGTCAATATCAGCAGAAGAGAAACCCAGGATGGCTTCTTCTTACCAGAGTCAGCAACAACTGAAGCCTTTGTACAACCTTTTGGGAGTGCTCAGTTCGGGCCAGTTCTCTTCCAGCCTTCTAGCCAATGCAGATGGAGCAGTTCAGCTTTAATAAGGAACAACCTATCAGGCATAGAATGGTTGCCTCTTCGAGCATTTGGGGGTTCATATTCTCTTCTTCTCCTTGAGGGGTCTAAACCTGTTAACAAGCTTGAGTTTAGTCTTCCACTGCCACTTCCTCTCAACCTATCGTCCTCGTATTCTTTATTCAACTTGAAAACTACCAGCAAATCCTGTGGTCATCAGTTGTATAAAGAACTCTTTGCAAAAAATGCAGGCGAGCTACCTCTGGAGGTTACAAACTTGGAAGTTTCAGGAACCAATTGTGGTATGGATGGGTTTATGATACACGGTTGCAAAGGATTCTCTCTAGAGCCTGGAGAATCTGTAAGGCTTCTAATTTCGTACCAACCTGATTTTTCTGCGGCTCTGGTGCTAAGGAACCTTAATCTCGTAACGTTTTCTGGTGTTCTTGCAATTCCCATGGAAGCAAGTCTTCCTGTCAGTTTGATTAATTTATGCAAGAAATCACTCTTCTGGACAGCGATTTGGAAACTCTTTGCACCAATGTTCACAGCTGTTTCCATAATCTGTCTACTTCTATTTATTCTTCTGCATCCTACATCACGCAGTGAAGATTGTTCTATCAAGAGCGAGACCACTATAGCTGCCATCAGCAAAGTTCAAAAACCTTCTCGCACTCACCGAAATGCAAGAAATGCCAGGTTAGTCTCTTCATTCTGCCTAAGAGTCTGCATGTTTATATTCTATTTTGTAGTTCAATATAAATCATTTGATATTATTCTTGTCAGGTCAAATAAGAAGGATGAAAAATCTGAGGAAGTTATGCAGATCAGTAAATATTCCCCTACTGAAATTTGTGTTCAAGAAAATGCTCAAAAGATGAAGGAGAATAAGGATTCAGGTGAACGAAAGAAAAACACGTCACAGTCACCACATTCTACCAAGATACCTGATATAGTGCCTGACAGCTCTATTACATCAGAAGCACCACAGAGTAGTAACCTCACTGTGAGTGTTGTGAAAGAAAGAGGAAGGAGAAGAAAGAGAAGGGCTCCTGGAGGAGGATTAGCGTCAAAACTTGAAGTTTCAAGTAGTCAGAGTGGTAATTCAACACCGTCATCACCCATGTCCCCAAATGCATTCACTCTAAACTCTTCTCACAGTTCTTTTTCCGGAGTTTCGGAAGAACAGAAGCAACAAAATAAACAGGACTTCAGCCTTCCGATGGAAACAACAGTACAAGAACCTCAAAAGAATAGTGGGAAGTCCATCCTGTTAACCTCTGCTACATTCCCGACTAGTGGCTCGCGTGCACTTGGTTCATCTACTTCAAACTTCTTGGCCTCGGCTTCTCCTATTGCCCCTTATGCTCGTGCTCCTGGATCGAAGCTAAGTAGGGAGGAAACAGTGAAGATAGAGGAAGATGATGTGTTTGGAAAAGATTTCACCTATGACATTTGGGGTAATCACTTCTGTCACCACTTGATGGGGAAGCCAAAGGACTTCTCACCAAAGGTGTTGGATGAAGGTGACTCTCAAAGTTTCTTTGCAAGAGACCCTCGGTCCCTCATGATGATGTCATCAGCTCATTCTGTATCTCCAGGTCATAAATTACCCCCTTACAATGTAGGTTACCTTAATGAAATGAAGTAGTTCACTTTTAGTTACTTCTCTTCTTGTTGCTTGTTTATGCTTACTGCTTTAACTTGTTTGCCATCTTTTTCTTTCATTCTTCTTTCAAAGCTATGTTGCACTGACATGAAAGGGCACAACACGATTCGTACATGGTGATACGGATCCGGCATTTATTTTGATGTGTCCTAGTGTAGTTTGGAGTGTCCGTGCCGTGTCGATTCGGACTCGGCATGGACTTTTGGAGTGTCCCTAGGTCAAAAGCTTCGTGGTAGATATTGAAGTCTGAAAAAGGGTGAACCATGGCGACGAGGCTCCAGCTAAATCAGTCTGGGGAGGGTTTCCTCGGTACCGTTAAACTGCCACATACCCGGACTGGAGATCTCAACTGAGATCTTGTTGACCTCAGCCCTGGTCCCAGATTGCAGTAGGGGGATCCCACTCCAGGATACTGCAGACTTGCCCACTGTTTTTCATCAACATGGAAGCATTCCAACAATCTAGAGTTGGCCGGAAACCCTATACCAACATAACTATATGGAAGATTGTTGGTATATTTAGTATGGAAATATGTTATATTTAGTATGAGAATATCCTGAGGACATATTTGGTGTTGGTATATTTAGTATGAGAATATGTTATATTTAGTATGAGAATATCCTGAGGAGATATTTGGGATGCCAGAATATGCCACAGGATATTTCATTGGATATTCCATCATGTAAAGGCTATATAAAGCCTATGAGACTCGATCAATAAAATCACTCAATTACAACATGGTATCAGAGCCACAAAAAATTCTAGCCGTCACCCCCTCCCCAAAACCCTAACCATAGCGGTCATCAATGCCGCCACTACCACCACCGACACCGCCACCACTACCGACACCACCACCACACCGTCACCACCGCCGACATCACCGCCACCTCTGCCGTCCCTACCGCCGACATCACCGTCACCACCGCCGACATCACCGTTCGTCACAGAAATAGGGGACAATCCAAATGTGACATCGAGGACCTAGATCTGATGGGAGAGAGACATGTTCGGATCTAGGATCGGACGACGAGGACGAGCGTGAGTCGTGGAGTGGACGTGACGTGATCGGAGAGGAGAAGCATCGATGGAGGAGATCATCAAGAAGCTGGATCCTGCAGAGGTTGCGACGTTGATGAAGTTGATGAAGATGTCGGCGGGTGAGAGCACGACACGAACGTCGTCGAAGTTGGAGCTTCCCTCCACCAATCTGAAACTTGATGGACCGACTACCTACCTAAGTTGGCCACGACGGGAAAGAAGAACCCGGGATGAGAAGACAGAGTCGAATGAGGGCTCGACATGACGAAGAGCACCGTCAGGACCTAAGGGAGAGCCCCAGCAGTGCTTCAACTGCGGAGAGGTGGGTCATCTGAGGTATGCTTGTACCAAACCACCCAAGGGAGATTCAGGCGAAAGACATGGACAGTTTGGAGGATGTGACCGTGGTTGTAGGGGTCGACGGGACGATCGACGAGGTTGTCGTGCGAACCGGCTGGTAGCAGAAGACGAGGAGACAGCTGACGGTCCCTATACTGAGGAGGATCAGGCACTACATGACATGTTGGAAGTACTTAGGAGGAGGCCGAGAGCGTCGAGCGATGGAGACAGGAGGAGTGGGACAGGGAAGACGTCCACCTCATTCTTCGCTAGAGGCAACGCTGCCATGTATGCTCATCCGTCGGCGGAAGGCACTGACGACTCGCTCGCCCTTGTATCTATGTCTTCCCTCAGATCATCGGATTGGATTATCGATTCGGGTGCGTCTCGGCACGTGACAGGGAATGCTAATGAGTTTTCTTCCTACACTCACCTAGCATCAGCGGACAACATTCAAACAGCTGATGGTACTTTCCAGCCAGTAGTCGGTAAGGGTATTGTCGATTGTACAGGTTCAGTAAAATTATTTAATGTTTTGCATGCTCTTTCTTTTCCAGTCAGTCTTTTGTCCATTAGTTCTATAATCCTCCAATTAAAATGCACTGTCTGCTTTGATATTCCTAAGGTGATCTTTCAGGAGAAAAAGACGGGACGAAAACTTGGGACTGACACTTAGCATAATGGAATGTGGTACCTGGATCGAGAAGGGCGGGATTCAGCATTAGTATCTATGACAGAAAAGGCAGGGATAGGAGGACTGAAGAAGATGAGTGCGGAAGATACATTGCGACTCCACCACAGGAGGTTGGGACACTCTTCATTTGGTATTTTAAGCAAATTATATCCTGCAATTTATGAAGAAGTTAATAAAGAGAAGCTAGTTTGTGATGCTTGTGAGTTAGGCAAACTTACTAGGAGTTCATATGTGAGTAGCGGTCATAGGAGCTCGTCCGTTTTTGATGTGGTACACTCTGATGTCTGGGGGCCTTGTACTATACCTATGAATGGTTACAAATATTTTGTTACCTTCATAGATTGTTTTTCTCATACTACTTGGCTGTATTTGATGAAAAATAAGAGTGAGGTTCACTCCTGTTTTCGGGACTTTCACAAACATGTTCAGACTCAGTACAAGGCAGTGGTGAAGGTACTGAGGTCTGACAATGGAACGGAGTACACCAACAAGACACTTGCAGAATACTTGTCCGCCCAAGGGATACGACATCAGACCACCTGTGCATATACACCAGCACAGAACGGAGTAGCGGAAAGGAAGAACAGATACCTCCTGGAAGTGGCGAGAAGCATGATGATAGACATGAATGTCCCACAGAGTCTATGGGGATATGCAGTGTTGACAGCAGCTCAACTGATCAACAGGATGCCTTCGAAGGTGTTGGGATGGAGGTCTCCATGCGAGATGCTGTAGGGAAATAATAGTGGGATGCTCCCACTAAAGGTGTTTGGCTGTGTATGCTTCGTAAAGGACAACAGACCGTCAGTAGGGAAGCTTGATCCTCGAGCAATCAAGTGTATCTTTGTGGGCTACTCGGGAACTCAGAAGGGCTACGTATGCTGGAGTCCAGTGGAAAAAAGAAAATTTGTAAGTATGGATGTTCACTTCAGAGAACATGAGCCATACTACAATCAGGAGGGAAATTCAAATATCTCGCCTGATACTGCAAGTATGAGACGAGGGGGAGTTGTTGGGAAGCATTTCGACTGATCTCGGAGTATGGCTTGGAGGAACAAATAGGGTACAGGAAGGTGAAAAGGGACAAGAGGAGGAAATAAGAGGTGTTAGGCCCACAGCTCAGGGGGAGATACTTATCTACAGCAGGCGAGAGAAGCAACTTGCAGGACCAGTTCCTACAGTGCCAGTGCTAAGTTCCTTGCCTGCGCCCGTCTTAACTCCTGAGACACCTACACCACCACCTTCCCCTTCAGGTGATATCCTTCCTTCTCCTCCTCCCTAACCATCATCAGTATGGAGGTCCACTCGCAGCAATGCGGGAAAACCTCCTGATAGATATGGTTGGGACCTTGCTAAATTTGTCTCATATGATCATATCTCTTCTTCTCATGAAACTTTTATTGCATCATTGGATAGTGTTACTGTACCTAACAATTGGCAGGTAGCCAAGAACGATCCAAAGTGGAAAGCAGCGATGCATGAGGAGTTGGGAGCTCTGGAGAAGAACCGAACTTGGGAGCTGCTGAGACTGCCAGAAGGGAAGAGAGAAGTCGGATGTAAGTGGGTTTTCACTGTGAAGCAGAACCCAGATGGACAGGTTGAGCGCTACAAAGCTCGACTGGTGGCAAAAGGATACAGTCAGATGTACGGCATCGACTATGACGAGACCTTTGCACCAGTGGCGAAGATGAGTACTGTCAGGATCTTGATCTCTCTGGCAGCCAATGGGTGATGGAAGCTACACCAACTAGATGTGAAGAATGCATTTTTTCATGGGAATCTAGTGGAGGAGGTGTACATGGAGATACCACCAGGATTCGGCACCAATCAGACAGAAGGCAAGGTCTGCAGGCTGAAGAAGTCCCTCTATGGACTGAAGCAGTCTCCTCGAGCGTGGTTTGACAGGTTCATGAGAACAATGATAGGGATGGGATATCAGCAGATCAATGCTGATCATACTGTTTTCTTCAGACGAAGTGGAGGACACATCACCATGCTTGCGGTGTATGTGGATGATATGATTATCACAGGCGATGACGAGCAGGAGATCGCCCAACTCAAGGGAAAGCTTGGCAAGGAGTTCGAGGTGAAGGATCTTGGCCCTCTTCGATACTTCATGGGGATTGAGATTGCTCGAGATACAGAGGAAATTGTTCTTTCTCAGAGGAAGTACGCACTAGACCTGCTCACGGAAATAGGGATGATGTGATGCAAACCAGCTACGACACCGATAGACCAGAAGTTCAAGCTGGATGAGAGAACCAGTTGACCGGGATAGATATCATAGATTGGTGGGTAAGCTGATCTATTTGAGCCACACACGTCCAGATATATGCTTTGCAGTTAGTGTGGTGAGCCGCTACATGCATGACCTTCGAAAGGGTCATATGGATGCAATATACCCGATTCTTAGATACTTGAAGGGTGCCCCCGGGAAGGGACTGATGTTCAGAAAGAATAATCACATGGACATCGAGGGCTCCTGTGATTCTGACTGGGCTAGTTGTGCTGATGACATGAGATCTATCTCGGAATACTACGTCTTTTTAGGAGGCAATTTGGTCTCTTGGAGGAGTAAGAAGCAGTCAGTGGTAGCTAGATCGACAGCTGAAGCGGAGTACAGAGCTATGGCCTAGGGAGTTGCAGAGCTGCTTTGGTTGAAGAATATGCTGGTGGAGCTGAAGCTGGATCAAGGAGCCAAGATGAAGCTGTGGTGCGATAACCAGTCAGCTATTAGTATTGCCAACAATCCAGTACAGCATGACAGGACCAAACACATCGAGATCGATAGATTCTTCATCAAAGAGAAGTTGGTTTGTGGACTACTGGAGCTAGGTCACGTTCCAACAAAGCATCAGGTAGCAGACGGACTGACCAAAGGACTTAGCTCTGTGAGCATGATTAGAGGATGTGACAAGATAGGCTTAGTGAATATCTTTCGCCCATCTTGAGAGGGAATGTTGGTATATTTAATATGGGAATATGTTATATTTAGTATGGGAATATTCTGAGGACATATTTGGTGTTGGTATATTTAGTATGGAAATATGTTATATTTAGTATGGAAATATCCTGAGGACATATTTGGGATGCCAGAATATGCCACAAGATATTCCATTGGATATTCCATCATGTAAAGGCTATATAAAGCCTAAGAGACTCGATCAATAAAATCACTCAATTACAACAAAGATAAATTGATGAAGTTGATAAAAAGCAACACAAGATAACTATACAGAAGATAAATCTCACTCTAAAGCTCTTCGAATACCATACCTGTCCGGCAGCTGCCAAAAAAAAACTATTTGCTTCCCTGCAGGTGTAGCAACTCGAGTACCATGCTTTTTCTTTTTGTAACAACATAATAACCATTAATACCCTGCCCTGAAACTATGTTTTAGGCCCTTAATTTGTGGTGGGGTCGGGAGGGGGGGGGGGGGGGGAGGTGACCCAAGTGTGTGCGTGTGTATATACATGGCACACGTGACGCATCGCGTGTGCAACACTTTTTCTTTTATTTAGATGACAAATTTGCTAAAATATGCACATAAAAACTTAAATTATTTACTATTTTGAAGGGTTTTTTTTTTTCTCTGCAAATTCTTTCTTAGTTTTCAATGAATTACCAGGAAATGACTAGTATGAAAATCAGCTGCCGGAAGAAATATGTCGTCTAAATTTTGCACAACAAGCAACATTTATAATTTCATAATTAAAAAAATTTCAAAATTTTACAAAACAAACACATCTCGTCTTTGCTGAATCTGTCGGGTTTGCAGATCCGCTTGAAAAGCTCCCTGTCAGCGGTGTACTCCATCATGATCGCCAGATACCTCGACGTCGGTGCCACCTTCAAAAAAAAATCAACAAATATAAAAAAATGTCAATTTTAAAACAGTTTTTTATTCAGAGATTTGACAATTCTAAGTTCTAACCTTATTCCATTACGATCACCAGATACCTCGGCGTTAGTGCCACCTTCCCAAAAAATCAACAAATATAAAAAAAATGCCAATTTTAAATCAGTTTTTTCTTCAGAGATTCAACAATTCTAACCTCTTTGAAGTGGGTGATGTTGAGATGGTAGAGCGATCTACGTTGGTGATCTCTCTTGCTATATTCTCGGCCGCTCAAATTAAAAAAACGAAAATAAATACTCAAAATCATATCTGGAAAAATTATTGAATTATTGAGAAAATCAGGTTGGTAAAATCAGCTGCCAAAGGAAATATCTCGTCTAAATTTTGCACGACAAACATCATTAACAATCCATAATTATAACAAAATAACATCGAAATTAAAAAAGAAGAAGAACGAAGCCTCGTCTTTCACTGAATCTGCCGAAGTTGCAGATCCTCTCAAAGAGCTTCCAGTTGACAGCGTACTCAATCACGATATCTGGATGCGTTGGCGTCAACACCACCTAAAAAAATCATGAACCAAAAATATCACGAAACTGCAAATTTCACATTATATATTGTTGAGAGTCAATAAGGGACTTTTAGTCCCACATCGGAATATGTAGTATGTAGAGGAGCTAGACTCCCTATAAGTAGTGAAGTAGTCCATCAATAAAATTAACTCATCTATTATTTTCTACATGGTATCAGAGCCATAACTCTCTCTCTCTCTCTCTCTCCACAAAACAAAAATTCCCCCCCTATAACCCTAACCCGCTGCCTCCCCCCCCGGCTCCAGCCCCCCCGCTCCACCCGCTGCCCCTTCCTAGCCGCTCCAGTCCATCCGCTCCAGCCCCCCTCTCTTGCCGCTGCCCCTCTCCAGACCCTCCCGCGCCCCCTACAACCCCCCTCTCGCGCCCCCCCTACAGCCCCCTCCCGCGACCCCCTACAGCCCCCTCCCCCCCCTACAGCGCCTCCCGCCCCCCCCCCCCCCCCCCCCTTACAGCGCCTCCCGCCCCCCTACAGCGCCCCCTACAACCCCCTCTCGCGCCCCCCCCTACAGCCCCCTCCCGCCCCCCCTACAGCACCTCCCGCCCCCCCCCCCCCCCCCCCCCCCCACACCCACAGCACCTACCGCCCCCCCCTCTTAACCCTAGCCTCTTGCCATGGAAACCCTAATCCTAGCCCTAGCAGCCCCATCCAAACCCTAACCCTATCCCTAGCCGTCACACACAAAAAAAAAAAAAAAAGAAAAAGAAAAAAAAAGGCGTATTTCGAAGACAGTCGAGATGTCAAATACTTTATTTGCACCGACTTCCTAGATTGCGCCGTTTGGAACTAACAAATGTTTATTTTGTTATTCCTCCTTCACATCAGGATCTATACAGAGACTGATCATGTCTTCTCTGGTGTCCTGACGTGTTCACTTTACATGCGCGCGCCGGTGCTGGCCAAATTAGTCGTGCGTTCGTAAAGTCTCTGTCGTCGAAGAAGACGACGTAGCCGACGTAGACGAAAAAGACGACGAAGTTGGGGAGTTGTCGACTCCGACGTCGAAGAAGACGACGTAGACGACGAATAGGGTTCACAGTTGAAGAAGCCATGGATTCGATCAGTGGCAAACTGACGGCCGAAGAGATGAAGGCCTTGGTTGATGATATCTTATCAAAAAGATTAACCGAGGTAACCCCACGTGTGATCCATACTGATGTGGATCCGTCCCCTTACAAAATGGGGAAATTGGAGAAGCTGGAGACGAAGTTGGAAGGAACATCCAACTACTTGAAGTGGTCGCGGCAGGCGATGCGGACACTGAAGGGACGTGACTTGGTTGGCTATGTCACTGGCCAAGCCAAGGCGCCAGCCGATCACTCCACCAAGGAGTTTGCTGTTTGGGAGATTGTCAACAAAGTTGTGGCTGCGTGGTTGACTGCCTCGTTAACCGACCAGGTGTCGGACAATATCGAGGCCATGGAGGCTGCTGCTGATATATGGCGGACTCTAAAAGATATGTACTCCGACTCGGGCAACCCTATGCGAGTATTTCAACTGCAAGATGAACTCGATAGGGTGGCCCAAGACGAACGTACCATCTCTGAGTACGCGGCCCTGTTGAAGAAGTACTGGTCTGATCTGGATCATTATGATCCTCTTGGGATGGAAGATGCACAAGTCGAACCTGCATTCGCGAAGTACTTTCAGACGTTCCTGGCTTATATTTCCCGGCAGCGTATGCTGAAATTCCTGAAGGGCCTACACCCTGTATTTGAGCAGAGACGGAATATCCTCCTATCCCAATCCACGCTTCCGACCTTGGAAGAAGCTATAGCTGTTATGACACAGGAAGAAGCTCGACTGAAGTTGATGCCCAACAAGGGCTCCTACCAGGGGGAGCAAGCCGCGGTTGAAAAGTCTGCCCTTGCTGCCTTCAATCAACCTCCATCTATGGGTGGTGTTTGCCACAATTGTGGTGACTCCGGACATTACATCCGATTTTGTCCAAAACCCTTGCGCAATCAGTCTACTGATCGAGGACGGGGTCGTGGAGGCCGACGTGGTGGTAGAGGAGGATATGCTGGTAGAAGGGGTGGACACAAAGCAAATCTGGCGGAGGAAGGGGGAGAGAATCAACTGGCTGAAATAACTCCGCTTGAGCGGGAGTTCCTTGAGAAGTTGCGAGGCACAAAGCTGGGTTCGGCCGACAGTCCTGGGGCGTCTTCAACCTCGGGAGATCACATCACTTGCTTTGCCCAAACCAGCACAGATAATTCTGCACGTGCTCTTGCATCTATCCATCAGCCAGGATGGATTATGGACTCTGGGGCATCTCGCCATGTGACGGGGTCCCGTGGTGCGTTTCAGGAATATACTCACCTCCCATTGCCGGAGAGTATTCAGACTGCTGATGGTACATCCAGCCCTTTAATGGGTAAATGCACTGTCGCATGCACCCCTTCCATCACTCTAACCAATGTCCTACATGCTCCGTCTTTTCCTGTCAATCTCCTATCCATTAGTGCCATTATACTTGATCTTAACTGTACTGTTTCCTTTGACATTCCTCAGGTGACTTTTCAGGAGAAAGGGACAGGACGACGACTTGGGACTGGCACATGGCATAAGGGGCTGTGGTATTTAGACAGGACTGGACTGGACAACGCATTGACATCCTTGGTAGCAGACGCACCACCAGAAGCTTCCTGTCGCAGTGTTGAAGCCGACTTGCTACTCCACCACCAGCGTGTCGGTCATTCTTCTTTTAAAGTTATTAGTCGAATGTATCCGTCCTTATAACAAAGGGCTAATAAAGAGAAGTTATTTTGTAATGCTTGTGAGTTGGGAAAACATACCAGAAGTACGTATGTGAGCACGGGGAATAGGAGTTCAGCTGCTTTTGACATGATACATTCAGACGTATGGGACCCTTGTCCTACAATTGGTATTAATGGCTTTCGGTGGTTCGTCACCTTTATTGACTGTTATACCCGCGTGACATGGGTCTATCTTATGAAGAATAAAAGTGACGTCCTTGAGGCCTTTCAAGACTTTCATCGACGGGTGGAAACACAATATGGCGCTAAAATTAAGTGTTTCCGGTCAGACAATGGGACGAAGTATACTAATAAGCGGGTTGCTGAGTATTTTTCCACTCATGTGCTTATACTCCGGCCCAAAATGGTGTGGCGGAACGCAAAAACAGACACCTACTGGAAGTCGCACGGATGATGATGCTGGCTATGAATGTTCCGAAACATTTATGGGGGCAAGCTATATTGACGACCTCTTATCTCATCAACAGAATGCAATCTCAAGTATTGGACTGGAAGACACCGTTGGAAATGCTTACTGGGGCAACTACATACACTGTTCCACCAAAAGTCTTTGGATGTGTGTACTTTGTCCAAGATAATAGGCCAGGCGTTGGCAAATTGGATCCTAGGGCGGTTAAATGTGTCTTCGTCGGTTACACGGCGACTCAGAAGGGTTATGCCTGTTGGAGTCCAATCGAGCGGAAGATGTTTGTAAGCATGGACGTTACTTTCAGAGAACTCGAACCATACTATGGTTCGGATGAAGGTTCAGCATTTGGTGACACACCTAACACAGATGGTGTTCGATGTGAGGGGGAGATAATAAGCCCAAATGTGGTCGTCGGATCGGTTCCGTGTCTGGTTGTAGAAAACTGGACGAAAGGGGGAGAGTGTCACGCCCCGATTCGGAAATCGTTCACCTCCGCTTAGATTTACGCCGAATCGTTCGTCCTCGCTAAGGCGTGATGCCGTACAAGTCTGAAATTGCACTTGTACAAGGCGTGCTCATGTTCCTTTTTATAAAAGAGACATTTTGAATAGAGATTCGCAGCGGATGATAAAGAAGTTTTGGCAACACAGATATGATCTGAAATAAGTTCTTTATTGATATCTTTGAAATTACATTGCATAAACATAAGGCTCTCAAACAGCCGAGATGAAAGGCCAAACTTGGCTACAACATTGCAGAAATATTGAAATGAGATACAACTTGTTCCATACATCATATCCCTTTATTAATAATGCGACAATAACCACCTTCAGCAAAATGCCTTCTTCTTCAAGTGGAAACTTCAAGATGTACGAAGCTTCTAAAGAGTCGGACAGCAAGCCTTCAGCGTCTACGATTATCCACTAGGTTCCCGGCACCTGTGGAGACGAGGGTCAGTACATTGCCACATATGTACTGGTGAGCGGCCGTAACCAATCTCACCATAAATCAACAGTAGTAAAATTACATGAATGTTCACTATTGATTTGTATTCTTTCTATCTTGTCTTAGGGTCCATTAACAATTCATATATTTGATGAGAAATATAAGAAGCATACAGTGATGTTAGAAACATAAGCAATTCATGTTGTTCTAACATAAGCAGTTCATATTGATCACCAATTTGGTGAATCTTACCCACGGTCGATAGCCATCCCTGTACATATTTATGAATACCACTTACTCTGCCTGCATAAGACAATGTTAGCTATGCCACCTGTCTATATGAAGGTCACTGACTACACGCCATCTGGGACATCTTGGTCGGACGGCTCCCCTTCATCGGTGGGTAGCTAGCCCATCCGGAAGGTTCCCGAAAGACCGTGCTACTACTTCAGCACTGTGCTACTACTTCAGCACGGTGTTCCTCCTAGGCCGAATCGGTTCCGTGGCCTCGGAGTACCGTTCGAGGAACTACCTTGTATACAAGTTGTCCATGACCATGCATGCAATGCAACTTAACTAATAAGGGACATGACATGCATGATAATAGCATCTTCCACACATAGTCGTAGTTCTCATTTTATCTTGCCATTTTCCCATCTTACTTTGAGCCATAGGCTCGCATATTCGTTCATCCAACCAAGGGACTATTCATGTTTAACTCATTCTTTCGAACCGAAGTCCGATATACTTACCGCCCAATACTTGGGTCTTTGCATCACCTGTTAAACAATTCATATAGCATACGAGCATCATTCGATTTACAACATAAGCCTAGCCATGTGATAATTTATCTTTCATTATCTTTCCCATATTATTACTAGGCATCTTTTATTAAGCACCGAACGCAATAACAAGTCTACCATTGTTATGCGCGAAGATCAAGGATCGTCGAAGGATCAAAGCCACTCACTTGTTGGTGAATTGCCGAGAGAAAGAGGTCTTCCACGCAACGTCACCCGAGGTTCACCGCGTTAGCACCTGCATTGGCACCAACATCTGGTCAGCATACTTCTTCTCTTTCTCTCAGTTATTCGATATGAAATGCGTAGACGGTGAAAGTAAATCCATGAAAACATTCATCGAAAACAATCACGAAAATGCACACAAAAGCCAACAGCAAAAGCGACATCGAAAACCAGCAGGGCAACGGTCTCGGGGCAAGCGACTCTTATATAGAACTCTTCCCCCAAGACGCGCGCCACTGCATCTTGGGCATCATTTCAAAAGAGTCCAATCCATAACGAGGAAAGGATCTCAATTTATTATCCCGCGATCCTGGTAAAGTTTCCCCAATTCCCATCCGACTCGGCCATTCGGCCGCTAGCCCGCACCGTGCTCCGCAACGGATTCAGGGCATTACATATTAATACACTAACAAAAAGTTTCGTCCTCGAAACTTAAACACAAACCCACCTAGGTCAAACAACGAAGGAAACTTTTCCTTCACCTCTGCCTCAAGTTCCCATGTCGACTCTTCGACGGAATGATTTCGCCAAAGCACTCGAACCAAAGAAACAACTCGGTTCTGCAAGATTTTATCTTTCCTATCCAAGATCTGCACGGGTTCCTCCACATAAGACAAGTCAGCTCTTAGCCCTAACGGACCGAAGTCTACCACGTGGCTTGGATCGTGTACATACTTCCGTAGTTGGGAAACATGGAAGATATCGTGCACTCCATCCAATGCCGGTGGCAACGCGATCAGATAGGCGACAGGGCCGACTCGCTTAAGAATTTCAAACGGGCCAACAAATCTCGGACTTAGCTTCCCCTTCGCACCGAATCGCATAACTCCGCGCATCGGTGACACCTTCAGAAATATGTGATCGCCTACCATAAATTCCAATGGTCGTCGATGAGTATCCGCATAACTCTTCTGCCGACTTTGCGCCACACGTAACTTCTCCCGAATCATGCGGACCTTCTCGACGGCCTGTTCCACCATCTCCGGACCAAGTACCTGTCGTTCACCGACTTCATCCCAACAAATCGGAGACCGACACCTTCGCCCGTACAATGCTTCATACGGAGCCATTTCTATACTGGACTGGTAACTGTTGTTGTAGGCAAATTCTGCTAGCGGCAAGTGAGTATCCCAACTAGTCTTCAGATCAATAGCACAAAGCCGTAGCATGTCTTCAAGTATCTGATTCACCCTCTCGGTCTGGCCATCGGTTTGGGGATGGTATGCAGAACTAAATTTCAATTGTGTTCCCATGGCAGCATGCAAACTGACCCAGAAACGCGATACAAATCGCCCATCCCGATCCGACACTATTGATGCTGGCACTCCATGCAGTCGGACGATTTCATCCACGTATAGCTGAGCCAACCGGTCGACGCTCCATGTGGTTTTCATTGCGAGAAAATGTGCATATTTGGTTAATCGATCAACGATGACCCAAATTGCATCATTCCCCCGCTGCGTCTTCGGCAAGCCAACTATAAAATCCATGGTTATATGATCCCATTTCCATTCTGGGATCGCGAGGTTCTGCATCTCCCCGCCGGGCCTCTGGTGTTCCACTTTGACTCGTTGACACGCTAAGCATCGCGAGACAAAGAGGGCCACATCTCGTTTCATGCCGTGCCACCAGAAGGTCGTGCGCAAATCTTTATACATTTTTGTACTTCCCGGATGTAAGGAATACTTGGCGTAATGGGCCTCCGTCAAGATTTCCTTCCGGAGTTCTTCATCCTTCGGGACACATAGCCTCCCCTTGAGTCGCAATGATCCGTCCTCGAGCCTGGTGAAGTCGCTGGCTTCACCCTTTTCCACTATTCTGCCAATCTTAATCAAGAACTCATCTGTCCTCTGTGCCGTCTTTATCTTTTCTAACAAACTTGGCTCAAGTTGAAGTTGAGCCAATTGTGCATTTCGGCCACGAATCTGGAGCTCAATTCCCATGCTTTCCAATTCCTCCAATATTCGTTTGTCAACACTGAGTGATCCCACAAAGTTTCGACTCAACGCGTCCGCCACCACATTGCCTTTTCCTGGGGTGTACGCGATCGTCAAGTCATAATCTTTTATAAGCTCCAACCAACGTCTTTGCCGCAAATTTAAATCCTTTTGAGTGAAAATGTACTTCAGGCTCTTATGGTCGGTGAAGATCTCGCAAGCTACTCCATACAAGTAGTGCCTCCACAATTTCAATACAAACACTATCGCTGCCAATTCCAAATCATGTGTTGGATAATTTTTCTCGTGCGGCTTAAGCTGTCTCGAGGCATAAGATATCACTTTCCCTCTCTGAGTCAACACACATCCCAAACCCAGTCCGGACGCATCGCTGTATATCTGGAATCCCTCGACGCCGTCTGGAAGTGTAAGGATTGGAGCTGATACGAGACGTTGCTTCAGATTTTGAAAGCAAGATTCGCACTCATCAGTCCAATCGAATGCAACTCCCTTCTGGGTTAGTCGAGTTAGAGGCGCTGCCACTTTTGAAAAATTCTTGACAAACTTCCTGTAGTAGCCTGCCAAGCCGAGGAAACTTCGGATCTCGCTTGCCGACGTGGGTTGCTTCCAATCCACTACGGCTTCAATTTTCTTTGGGTCAACGGACACACCTTCCGCCGAGATAACGTGCCCTAGGAACGACACGCTACTCATCCAAAACTCGCATTTGCTCAGCTTGGCATAGAGCTGATTGTCCCGTAGAGTCTGTAACACTGTCCTCAAATGTTCTGCATGGTCTTCTCTGTTCTTCGAGTAGATTAGGATGTCGTCGATGAACACGACCGCAAATTTATCCAAAAAGGGCCGGAAGACTCTGTTCATCATATCCATGAAAGCGGCAGGAGCGTTGGTCAGTCCGAAGGGCATGACCAAGAATTCATAGTGTCCGTATCTGGTTCGGAATGCGGACTTAGAAATGTCATCTGGTTTGATCTTTAACTGATGGTAGCCTGAGCGAAGATCAATCTTTGAAAATACAGACGCCCCTTGCAACTGATCGAAGAGGTCGTTTATTCGAGGCAACGGATACTGGTTTCGAATTGTAACTTTATTTAGCTCGCGGTAGTCGATGCACAGCCGCATCGATCCATCTTTCTTTTTCACAAATAGTACCGGAGCACCCCATGGTGAAACACTGGGTCTGATGTATCCCTTGTCTAATAATTCCTGTAGCTGTACTTTGAGTTCCTTCAATTCAGCAGGCGCCATTCTGTATGGTGCCCTTGAGATCGGACGAGCATCTGGAAATGTATCGATAGTGAATTCAATCTCTCGGTCCGGAGGCATTCCGGGTATCTCGTCAGGAAACACATCAGGAAATTCTGCCACGACTTCAGTGTTAGCTGAGTCTGCACCATTCTTGCGTGTGTCTCGAACAGAAGCAAGGTACCCTTCGCAGCCAGAATGAAGCAATCGCCGGGCCGTAGTAGCTGAAATCACCATCGAAGCCTTCGCCGATGAACTGACCGAGTAAGAGAATTCTGTTCCTCCAGGTAGGCGAAACATAACTCGCTTCTTCGCACAGTCGATCGTCGCACAACATGCACTTAACCAATCCATTCCCAGAATGATATCAAAATCTTTCATATCTAGCTCGACTACATCTAATGGTAGCCTTCTCTTCCCGATACATATGTAACCATCCCTACACATCATGTTAGTAGGCATCTCCACTCCTGATGGAGTACTAACACTAAGGTACATATCCAACATTGTCATTTTTATTTCATGTTCCTTAACATAGTCTTTAGATATAAAACTATGTGAAGCACCAGAATCAAATAAAGTACGTGCAGGAATGCCATTAAATAACAATATACCTGTCACGACAGTATCTGATGCAAATGATGCTTCCTCCTGAGTCAATGCAAAGACTCGGCCCTGGGCACCGGGCCTCTGATTCTGTTGTGGCTAAGGAGGTCGTGGTGCCTGTCCACGATTCTGTTGATATTGTTGGTGATGCTGCTGCCTCGGAGGGTTCTGGTGGCCCCTCCCTGGACAGTCTCTGAATCCGTGGCCCATGCGACCACATTTGAAGCATCCACCCTCTAGCACCTGACATTCGTTAGCAAAGTGCCCTTTGTTGCGGCACTTGTTGCAGAATGGTCCACCCTGGTTGGGTCGTTGAAAGCCACCGTGGTTCTGACGCTTTGGCGCCTCATATCTGCCACCGTTGTTCGGTCTCTTGTTATGCAGATTCTGCACCGACGCTTGCACTGGCGCCGTCGCAGGATAGTGTGGGTCCAATTCCTTCGCGTGCTCATAAGACTCCTGAAAAGTCTTATATTTCTGAACCACAACTTGAGCCTTCAGAGCAGGCCTCAAGCCCTGCTCAAACCGACGAGCCTTAGATGCATCGTCAGTAAACTTCGTGATCGCATACTGAGACAGTCTAGAAAACTCTGCCTCATACTCCTTCACCGTCATGTTCCCCTGTTCGAGCTTCTGGAACTCCAATTCCTTAGCTCGCTGCTCAGTCGAAGAGAAGTACTGAGCCAGAAATGCCTCGCGGAACATCAGCCAAGTGATTTTCGTTGTTCCATTCACTCCCGCTAGAATTCTTTTCTGACTTTGCCACCAGTAGTGTGCGTTGGAAACCAGCAGTAGTTTCACACACGAGACCCTCTTGGATCCAACAATACCCAAAGCTTCCAGGTGATCTTCCACTTCAACTAGCCAATCCATAGCAATGGTGGCTTCTTCTGTCCCTTTGAATTCTTTGTTACAGATCTTCTTAAACTTTGTAATGTCGGCCACAGCAGTGGTTTTCTTAGCTGCCGGGGGTTCCTCTGCCTCCACCAGTTCGCTCTCTCGTGAGACTGGAGTGCCTTGAGCCCCATTGTTCACCACTGATCGGACCAACTGTTGCAGGGTATCTAGCTGCTTTTGTTGGGCCTCGAATTGCTTCGCGTTCTGCCTCTGCTGGCTCTCCATCATAGCCAGCATCCTCTCCATAGGGTCGGTTGAGGCTACCACCCTTGAGCTACTCGCGTTGTTTGTCGCACCCGCCTTTGTCATCTCTTCAAAACAGAGGAGCTTGTTAGTCTCATAATATATTTATGGACTTATTGTATGGAACATCTCATTTCGGGACATTTAAAACCAAAGTTGTTCGAGAAGCAATAAAGCTTGTGTCATTTCGAAATCTTTAAAACCAAGAAATTCCCAAGGATGTAAAGCCGTGCTCTGATACCAAACTGTCACGCCCCGATTCGGAAATCGTTCACCTCCGCTTAGATTTACGCCGAATCGTTCGTCCTCGCTAAGGCGTGATGCCGTACAAGTCTGGAATTGCACTTGTACAAGGCGTGCTCGTGTTCCTTTTTATAAAAGAGACATTTTGAATAGAGATTCGCAGCGGATGATAAAGAAGTTTTGGCAACACAGATATGATCTGAAATAAGTTCTTTATTGATATCTTTGAAATTACATTGCATAAACATAAGGCTCTCAAACAGCCGAGATGAAAGGCCAAACTTGGCTACAACATTGCAGAAATATTGAAATGAGATACAACTTGTTCCATACATCATATCCCTTTATTAATAATGCGACAATAACCACCTTCAGCAAAATGCCTTCTTCTTCAAGTGGAAACTTCAAGATGTACGAAGCTTCTAAAGAGTCGGACAGCAAGCCTTCAGCGTCTACGATTATCCACTAGGTTCCCGGCACCTGTGGAGACGAGGGTCAGTACATTGCCACATATGTACTGGTGAGCGGCCGTAACCAATCTCACCATAAATCAACAGTAGTAAAATTACATGAATGTTCACTATTGATTTGTATTCTTTCTATCTTGCCTTAGGGTCCATTAACAATTCATATATTTGATGAGAAATATAAGAAGCATACAGTGATGTTAGAAACATAAGCAATTCATGTTGTTCTAACATAAGCAGTTCATATTGATCACCAATTTGGTGAATCTTACCCACGGTCGATAGCCATCCCTGTACATATTTATGAATACCACTTACTCTGCCTGCATAAGACAATGTTAGCTATGCCACCTGTCTATATGAAGGTCACTGACTACACACCATCTGGGACATCTTGGTCGGACGGCTCCCCTTCATCGGTGGGTAGCTAGCCCATCCGGAAGGTTCCCGAAAGACCGTGCTACTACTTCAGCACTGTGCTACTACTTCAGCACGGTGTTCCTCCTAGGCCGAATCGGTTCCGTGGCCTCGGAGTACCGTTCGAGGAACTACCTTGTATACAAGTTGTCCATGACCATGCATGCAATGCAACTTAACTAATAAGGGACATGACATGCATGATAATAGCATCTTCCACACATAGTCGTAGTTCTCATTTTATCTTGCCATTTTCCCATCTTACTTTGAGCCATAGGCTCGCATATTCGTTCATCCAACCAAGGGACTATTCATGTTTAACTCATTCTTTCGAACCGAAGTCCGATATACTTACCGTCCAATACTTGGGTCTTTGCATCACCTGTTAAACAATTCATATAGCATACGAGCATCATTCGATTTACAACATAAGCCTAGCCATGTGATAATTTATCTTTCATTATCTTTCCCATATTATTACTAGGCATCTTTTATTAAGCACCGAACGCAATAACAAGTCTACCATTGTTATGCGCGAAGATCAAGGATCGTCGAAGGATCAAAGCCACTCACTTGTTGGTGAATTGCCGAGAGAAAGAGGTCTTCCACGCAACGTCACCCGAGGTTCACCGCGTTAGCACCTGCATTGGCACCAACATCTGGTCAGCATACTTCTTCTCTTTCTCTCAGTTATTCGATATGAAATGCGTAGACGGTGAAAGTAAATCCATGAAAACATTCATCGAAAACAATCACGAAAACGCACACAAAAGCCAACAGCAAAAGCGACATCGAAAACCAGCAGGGCAACGGTCTCGGGGCAAGCGACTCTTATATAGAACTCTTCCCCCAAGATGCGCGCCACTGCATCTTGGGCATCATTTCAAAAGAGTCCAATCCATAACGAGGAAAGGATCTCAATTTATTATCCCGCGATCCTGGTAAAGTTTCCCCAATTCCCATCCGACTCGGCCATTCGGCCGCTAGCCCGCACCGTGCTCCGCAACGGATTCAGGGCATTACAGAGAGCACAGTGACTCAGATACAGAAAATGAGGACGAAGAAGATCCATATGTTACGCAGGGGGAGCTGCAGACAAGGGAAAAGGAGCTCCAAGTCTACAGAAGGAGATAACTGAAGTCCAGTACTGTGCCTATGCCGTGCCCTGTGCCTACTGTACCAAGTCCCTCGTCTACTCCTGCTCCAACTCCTAAAGATGTTGCCCCCGCACTGAATCATTCGGATTCTGATGCGGATCTCTCCGACTCGGATGGTATGATCTCTCCACCACCTATTGCTCCCTTAAGGAGATCTTCTCGCATCAATGCGGGTAAGGCTCCTGCTCGTTTTGATGATTACGAACATGACATTGCCAACTTCTTGTCTTATTCTAACATTTCTTCGAATTATCGAGCCTTTATTGTATCGTTAGACTCTACTTCGTTGCCCAAGTGTTGGCAGGAAGCAAAGAAAGATCCAAGGTGGAAAGCTGCAATGATGGAAGAACTTGGGGCACTGGAGAAAAATAAGACATGGGAGCTGGTTCCATTGCCCAAAGGGAAGAAAGCTGTGGGATGCAAATGGGTGTACATCGTGAAAGAGACGCCAGAAGGAAAAGTAGAGCGGTACAAGGCGAGGTTGGTTGCAAAAGGATTCACACAGTCATATGGAATAGACTATGATGAGACGTTTGCCCCAGTAGCAAAAATGAGCACCGTGAGAACTCTGGTCTCCATTGCAGCGAACTATGGGTGGAAGCTGTACCAGCTAGATGTGAAGAATGCCTTTCTTCATGGGGACCTGCAAGAAGAAGTATACATGGAGCTCCCGCCTGGGTGCTACGCGACGGAATCAAACGGAGGGACGTCGCAAGGAAAGGTGTGTAAACTGAAGAAGTCACTATACGGGCTCAAGCAATCTCCTCGAGCCTGGTTTGACAGATTCAGAAAGGCTGTTACAGGCATGGGATACCGTCAAACAAATGCAGATCATACGATCTTTCTCCAGCATGCAAGAGGCTACATCACTATACTTGCTGTATATGTAGATGATATAGTGATCACAGGTGATGATGAAGTCGAGATCACTAAGCTGAAGTCAAAACTCGCGAAGGAGTTTGAAGTGAAGGATTTAGGAGCGATGAGGTACTTTCTAGGTATCGAGGTGTGTGAAGGCGAACAAGGAATTGTTCTCTCACAGAGAAAATACACACTAGATCTGCTGAAGGAAACAGGGATGCTGGGATGCAAAGCAGCGGTCACTCCAATTGACCAGAAGTGCAAATTGGGAGCAGAAGCAGGAGAGCCCGTTGATCGTGAAAGATATCAAAGACTTGTAGGGAGATTGATTTATCTGGGACACACTCGCCCTGATATCTCATTCGCGGTGAGTGTAGTGAGTCGCTACATGCATGATCCAAGAAAGGATCATATGGAAGCAGTATTTCAGATCTTGAGGTATCTGAAAGGAACGTCGGGGAAGGGGCTATGGTTCAAGAAGAATGGACGCATAGAAGTTGAGGGATACTGTGATGCAGACTGGACAAGCTGCATAGACGACAGAAGGTCTACCACGGAATACTGTGTTTTTGTAGGAGGAAATCTGGTCTCATAGAGAAGCAAGAAACAGTCTGTGGTAGCACGGTCAACAGCTGAAGCAGAATACAGAGCAATGGCTCTGGGCGTAACAGAGTTGCTGTGGGTGAAAGCGTTGCTGACAGAGTTGAAGCTAGACAAGGGAGCACCATTACGTCTTCTGAGCGATAGTCAAGCTGCAATAAGTATAGCTAACAATCCCGTTCAGCACGACAGAACGAAGCACATCGAGATTGATCGATTCTTCATCAAGGAGAAGCTGGAACAAGGGATACTGAAGATTGACCATGTCCGCTCAGAAGAACAAGTTGCAGACTGTCTGACTAAGGGTCTTAGTTCATTAAGTCTGTCGAAGCTATGTAACAAGATGGGGATGATCAATATCTATCGCCCATCTTGAGGGGGAGTGTTGAGAGTCAATAAGGGACTTTTAGTCCCACATCGGAATATGTAGTATGTAGAGGAGCTAGACTCCCTATAAGTAGTGAAGTAGTCCATCAATAAAATTAACTCATCTATTATTTTCTATATATATATATATATATATATATATTTGGAATAAGGGTAAATTTTATTCCACGAACATCTGAGTAAAATATTACAATACACTATCCTCCCACCTCTCCTGCCCCGGTTAAGGGGCCATTACAGATACATCGAATTCTAAATTATGTAGAATTCCTACAGGAGGGGTTATCAGTCCCTCGAAGATACGCGTGTTACGTTCTCGTCAAACGTGCCAGACCGATGTTGCAAGGCGGACTCTGGAGTGTTTATGTGAAGGAAACTTGACTTTGGAGTGGATGATAATGAGATTTGGGGTTAGTGTTTATGTTAATTGAATAAGGAGAACAAATACATTTATTCTGAGAAAGACAATACACAAAAAATCAAGTAAATTCTTAACATCTTCAATGAATAAAATTTTGATAGTATATGAATTTGTAAATTCAATCAAACCTTGGCTATGAAACCTATTGGTCCTAATTGCGATAGAAAACAAGTCACCAAAATAGAACTAGTCCTGACGAAATCCTAATAATATAACTAATTATAGAAATCAACCATGTCCATCATATACATAACTAACAACCGTCTACAACAGTGTGCATAACTAATTCAAACAAATGCATGGGAATAACCCAAAAATCCACAAATCCAACGGCCTCTGTCCTCCGCTCAACAGTATTCTATACAATTCGATCAAATACGGTTTAGAGATTATGCAATGCCGTTCGGTTTCGTTCATGCAGTTTGCGTTGATATTGCAATTTTGGACTAATGATTCAGTTGAACCGAATTGATCAAATGCACACCCCCATTGAACCAGATAGCATGATTTGTCTTATTGTTGTCTTATATAATTTTAATATCAACTGTATTTGAGATCATCAGACACTCCAAAAGTGGTCTTGCATTCCAATTTTAATTCTATGGACAACATCTTTTCAATCTCTCGATGAATTATTGATCATGATTCATAAATGCGGAAAGCTATCAGTTCTAGGTGTTTGTCCGTCAATATGTACTCCCTCATTTTATTTCACTTTTGGTTGCTAGGTGTCTGTCCGTCAATATATACTCCCTCATTTTATTTCACTTTTGGTTGAAGTTATATTCCCTATTGTCTATTTTTGTCATACCAATCTTAAATTCATAGATTCCAAAGGTTTTGTTCAAAATTGTAGTGTAGATTCTAGTTGTTCTCTAACCCCATTCAATAGGTCTATCAACAAACAACATGCAGCATGGAACTCCGATATGGAAGTCCATCAGTAATGACAAAATGATGATCCTTGATGTAAACTAATGGTAATAGAAAATTATATGATCTCTCAATGGGTATATATCCTTCATAATCTCAATATAACCAGTTGTGTCTTGTTTCTTATCTGAAAGCCACCACAATATATTTCTAGGTACTCCATCATACAATCTTTAAACCATATGTAGATGTCTCTTTTCTCTAAATTTTCGTTAATATTCTTAGTAAATGGCTTCCATAATAGATCTTCTCGACATAAAATCAGATTGGTTCTCTATTTTTTTTTTTCTTAGACTTTGCTCACTTACTCTCCCGAAATTTCATGGTATGACTTATAAGCGTGATTCCTTAATAGCTATTTCAATTATGTCTCTCTCTTTTGTTTTTATATGTAGATATTATCATAGTTCTCCAATCATTAGGAAATTTCCTAAGTCGTTAGGATTTGGTTTTGGTTGAATAAATTAGTTAGTCATATAAAACATTACTCTTCTAAATATTTTCATACCTCAATAGAAGTATCATCAGATGCTAAAACTTTTCCGGTTTTATTTTATTTTTTAAAGGTTCCTTAATTTCTGAATTACTAATTTTACAGCAATAACAATATGACCTATAATGAACTACTTATTGTATGAGTATGGTGGACAGTCCATGACCATAAGTTCACTAAAAAGAAACAAATCCTGAATGGAGCCTGATACCAAACTATGAAGAACCACTGCAAGCACACGAACATGAGAACTAAATGATAGCAATAACAAAGTACAAATTAAGATGCAGATTATAAGTTCACTAAAAAGAAACAAATCCTGAATGGAGCCTGATACCAAACTATGAAAGAACCACTGCAAGCGCACGAACATGAGAACTAAATGATAGCAATAACAAAGTACAAATTAAGATGCAGATTTTGAAGGGTTAATGAAGGTGCTTTAGTGGCAAACGATTAGGAAACCCTCCAACCACCATATAGACAGAGAAGTCTCAACTCAAGTTGTGATGAATCTTCAAGAATCGACAAGGATGCTAAGAAGGATTGAATATATATAAAATAGAGGAAAAGGAAGAAAAAAGAATGAGAAAGCCTAAAATAAAATTCTGCATGCACCATAGTATGAAGAAAAAGGGTAATGCATACCCTTGACAATGAAGCCCCAATTGAAGGTTTTAAACTGTTGCACAGCCAGCAGAAAAAATACGGAGGTGAAAGAATAACTGGAGCTCATGGAGGAAGACTAGATAGAAGTGCTCACAGGTCTGAAGCAACCTTTAGTCTGCCGTCCGAAACCAATACGGTCAGATCGGAATTTTATGGTTCAAAACTGCCGAAACCACTGAAACCGACTAATTCTAACCACCGACAACCAAATACCTTTAGGAAGGGTTTGAAGCTGATAGTGAAGCCAAGGTTGTTGAGCCTTGGCCTGAAGGAGGGGGAATGTTGAAACCTTGGGTTTCACCAGTGGATGGGTATGTTACTACAACTATGATATAGGATCTGCTTACCTATAGTTGGGCTTTATTCTAGTGATACAGAGGTAACTGATGCGGGCCCACCCATTATCACCTACACACGTCATAGGAGACGTGGAGCCATTTAGGCCCACTTTTTAGGCCTTTCAGTTATTTTAGTCATGGAGGGGTATTGTGGTCTTTCACCACAATAACCCTCCTAGGGTTTGCTTTTCTTTTCTATTTATAGTCAGGGCTAGCCGTCATTACTTTTATGCTTGGATTGAGAAAACTCTCTCCAGTGTCATCAAGAAGGATTTTATTACTTTGTTCCGTTCAATCAAAGTTGGGAGTTTTGTTCTTTTCCTATATTAAAGATCATTCTGTTTCTATTCCTCTTGTTCTTTGTTTTATTTGCTTTCTTTTGTGAATCGATTGAGTCGATTCACAACAATTGGTATCAGAGCCCTCTACGAGCCATGGCAGACGGGACGAGAGCCTCAATCGATGAGAAGATCCGAGGTCTTCGGGAGGACTTCACCGCCGAGATCGATAGCTTGAAAAAAATCCATGGAAGCCTCCGTTAAAGATCAAGCATCCACGAACCAGGAACTCCGGACGGAATTCCGCACGGAGATGCGGGACATGCGGAAGGAGACGACGGCTATAATGACGCTCTTACAAAACATCTCGAAGAAGATCAACGGCGAGGAAGCAGAGGCGGTAACAACCCAAACCCTAGGCGATCAACTAGGGTTTGCTCCTGCGGAGGGGGAGGCGACCGAGGAGGAAGAAGGACCGGCCGGCGGCCGCTGCCCCGCAACCGCCGTCGCCGCCGCACCTCCGGGCTGGGCCTTGGCGGCCGGCGATCACCGCCGGACAGCAGCCGAGGGCCGCGGGAGCGCCACAGCAGGCCGCGCGAGCCCAGGCGGGGGCGCGGCTGCTGTAGGCGGCCGCTGGCCGGCCCCCGACCGCCATCCAGGGCCGGCCGGCGCCAGGGGAGCCGCCGACGAGCGGCTGTGGCCGGACGCCGCCGACCATTTCGGTCCCGGCGGACCGGCGCCACACCCGGGAGAGGCCCTAGGACTTGGGGCCCCCTATGGGGGTCGGACGATGACCTCGAACTACGGTGACAGGTTCATGGGTTCGGAAAGGGGCTTAGCTGGAGTTCCGGCTCGGACGGGAGGGACGGAGCCGCCAGGAGGGGCGAGGAACACCGGAGGCAGCAATTTCTTTGGAGAAACGGCGGATCCCGCCAACTTCCAGAGAGGGGATCTACCCCCACGACGACCACCACGGGCGAGAGCAGTCGGTGACTACAGGGGTCCGGTGGAGGAGTGGGGTGAGCAGGCCTGGGCTGACGAGCGGTATGAGGATGGTGACAGAGGCCCGTACGAGACCCAGCGGAGAGACACACCGTTGGGAAGGAGGACGAGGCAGGGATGATATGCAGCACGGTGACCTTAGCGCGGATCGCCGGCTAAAGAAACTGAAGCTACCCACGTTCGAGGGTGCGGAACCGGACGAGTGGATTTTTCGGGCAGAGCGCTACTTCGAGGTCATGGAATT
Source organism: Iris pallida (assembly GCA_029216955.1). NCBI lineage: Eukaryota > Viridiplantae > Streptophyta > Magnoliopsida > Asparagales > Iridaceae > Iris > Iris pallida. The sequence continues at coordinate 2,197,056 of JANAVB010014398.1, read as the reverse complement.
GACTGAGGCGGAGGTACTCAGATGCATCGGGATCTACTTCGAGGGCCAGGCCCTGGCGTGGTACCGATGGAGGTCGACGAGGACCCCATTCCGCAGCTGGGAGGAGTTGACTGCATACCTTTTGGACCGATTCCAGGAGACGGTCGGGGGAGACTTCTACGGGCAGTGGTCTTCTCTGCGACAGGAGGGAACGGTTCGGGACTTCGTAGCGAGGTTCGAACTGTTATCCGGACGTGTCAGAGGGGTGTCGAATGAGTTGCAGATCGGGATGTTTATGAAGGGCTTGAAGCCCTCCATACGAGCGGAGCTCCGGTTGCAGAGTCCGCAGTGCTTAGAGGATCTGCTCCGCCTGGCTCATAAGGCAGAGGAGAAATTGACAGAGGAGAGACGTATTAAGGACGCTTGGGGAGTATCGGGGCAGCACAGTCAGACGGGCCTAGTACTTCCACGACCAGCAGCGGATGCTCAGGCACCAGTACCACCTAGACCCGCAGGCGGGACAGGGGGTTCCATAGTACCGGGGAGGCGCCTGTCGAATGCTGACATGAAGGCGAGAAGAGCAGCTGGCTTGTGCTTCAGATGCGACGAGAGGTTCACTCCCGGTCATCGATGTGCGAGCAAGTTGCTGCAGATCGTGATCTTGCCCGACGAGGAGGAGGATCCGACGGAGGAAGAGGCCGCTATAGCAACAGACGCAGTTCCCAGATTTTCACCTTGAGGACAAGGTGGCTCTTTTAGGGGGCGGTATTGATGCGGGCCCACCCATTATCACCTACACACGTCGCAGGAGACGTGGAGCCATTTAGGCCCACTTTTTAGGCCTTTCAGTTATTTTAGTCATGGAGGGGTATTGTGGTCTTTCACCACAATAACCCTCCTAGGGTTTGCTTTTCTTTTCTATTTATAGTCAGGGCTAGCCGTCATTACTTTTATGCTTGGATTGAGAAAACTCTCTCCAGTGTCATCAAGAAGGATTTTATTACTTTGTTCCGTTCAATCAAAGTTGGAAGTTTTGTTCTTTTCCTATATTAAAGATCATTCTGTTTCTATTCCTCTTGTTCTTTGTTTTATTTGCTTTCTTTTGTGAATCGATTGAGTCGATTCACAACAGTAACCATGTCAGGGTGTGAGGGCAGGAGAGATGATCGTCAATTCCATGAGATTGGAGAAAGGATTCAAAAAACTTTACTGCAGTGTTCCCGCCTCCATCTGTTCTTAGACATTTAATTTCAGTGCAAAATTTGGTTTCGACTTTTTGTTTAAAATCAAAGAAAATTTTAAAAACATCAGCTTTACTAGTGGGAATAAACACCCAGGCATATCGAGAGAAGTCATCCACAAAGTTAATATAGTATTTGAAGCCAAACAGAGATACTACAGGGGAAGGCCCCCATACATCAGAATGCAATAGTTCTAAAGGAGCACGGCCCCAAGAAGTAGAAAGAGGGAAAGGAAGTTTATGAATTTTTTCCTTGGTTACATGCTCTACAAAGTGCTTTATTGGGAGCAAACTGCTGAAATATGAAATAACATATGGTGCTAGGCCTGGGCCGGTCAGAGAATTCTCAGAGCCTAGGGCTGGGTTTGAAAATGGGGCCTCTTGAACGGGTAAATGGAAAACATCCTATTTTTTTAAACGATTTTTATGGATTTTTTTTCTTGGATACCAACTTTATCGATCAATTTAACAAATGCAATCTTCTACAAGAAATAACAAATAAAAAGGTGGTAAAATGTAACTAGTTGAGTAACCTTACTGACGTTTTTTCTAACAGTCGAACATGGCATATAAAAACAAGATCATTTGGAGATAAAAGGATAAAGTAATTGTTAGAATAATAAAAGATATTTGAAAAAAAAAACAAGTTATTTGGTCTCGTGGTAATGGCTCTATCAATGTATTTCTTCTTGATCTATGGTTCGAACCATGTTATTGTCGTTTTGGTTACTAAAGTTTACTATGTATATGTGGGAGTATGTCCTTTTTGGACTGTCTTTCTACTAGAGTCATTATTACGAGTACTACTTAAGTGGGTCTAGAGCCTGTTTGGATCTTCCCATTGCAAATGTTGGCTGGGCTAGTAAGTAATCTTGGGTTCTGTCTGGAGGCCTTGCTGATTAAGGGGTCAGGACGGTCGTCCAACTCGCCCACTCTCTGGGAGGGTGATTAGTACTTATTTGATGAAGCACATGTGCATTGGGATGACCTAACCGTTGATGCCAAATGGAGGATGATGGAGAGTTGCCGAGTAAAGCAATGACCGAGGAGGAGACCACTTTGAGGAGGCGGATGGGATGATTATAGAGGCCATTACTAGATAGAGCCTGGAATAGAATTGTCCCCGTACGAGTATCCTTGGCATAGAAATGGGTGGAGCAAAATGTTAGAGAGCAGGTGTAGTTGGGTTTTTTGTAGAATGATTTGATACCATCTTTACCAGAGTGACCAAGAACATGCAGAGTGGTTTCACGGAGGAGGATATTGATCTCCTCGCGGAGAACTAGTGCGTGAAGTTCTTCTGCAGTGACTTTGTCGGAACGCACATGTACGAAAGTTGAAAATGCGTCATAGTAAACCCCTTGAGAACTAGTGCATGATGTTCTTCTGCAGTGACTTTGTCAGAACGCACACGTACAAAAGTTGAAAATGCGCCATAGTCAGATGGTAAACCCTTCAGAACATGCATAACTTGATCTTGATTGTCCATTGGTGAGCCTGCAGCAGCAAGCCCGTCAACAAGCAGCAATGAACATGTCATCTTTCTTGAGACTGTGGAGCCGAGATTTCAACTGGCATCGTGTGGAAACGAGATGCAGGAGCGAGGCATCGCAGGCATGTCTCAATCCTCCACAGGCGTACTCTATTTCAAACAGAGAGCTCTGGATTGTCAAGTGTCCTTGAATGTGAGTAAACAAGCAATGCTTCCTTCTATATATATACTCCTCTATTTGTACATTTTTAAAATTATCAAGAAATGATGAGTGCAAATTGATATCTGTATTCTTGAAGTACCAGTTGTTTTTTGTATTATTTGGTGACCATTGTTCATGTTAACAAATTGATATCCTTTGTATCAGTAAAATGTTAAGGTATATTTGCTCGCTCTCTACATTGTAACTGTGGATTTGTGGGAACCTGTCAAGTTGCTTCTGCGATTATTCAAAGTTGTTTCCGCGATTATTCAAATTTTTAGTCTGGTTTGTTAGCAAGAGAAATATGTGCACCATGGGCCTGCAGATGCGTACTAATATCACGGGTTCGATGTTGGAAACAAACAAGTGTGGCTGCAGCGGTGTTGTTGCAATTCAGGTTGATTGTTCTTTTGTGTAGGCTTGCTGCTTCTCTTGCTGTTCATTTATATCCAGACACTCAGCTTGACTCGGTCAGATTTATTTGGCAGTAGTGTGCAAACTGATTCTAAATACTCTTACAATTAGGGATTTCCTACGTTTCATATCACACTACACGTTCTGAGAAATATTTACCATCCGGAAAGAGGAAAAACCGTAATCTTTGTCTAAAGAAATGCGTTGAGAAAGGACAGGTGTACAGAACCTTTCAACGGGATAGTGTTTTCCAAATCTCTCCAAATGGAATATGTTCTGAATATATATGTCATGGTTCCTTACCTCGACTTTGACATGGTACAAATATCTAAATTTTTATCCTTTAGATACTTTTTCAGACCTATTGCCGATACTAAATAGGAGTCTCAAATGTTTATCCATTTTTCATGATATTAAATAGATTGGTAGGCTTAGGTGATGAAGTCAGATCTAATTTGTGGTGAGCATTATTCGGTTTTAAACCGATAACCAAACCAATAAGAGATTCCGTGTCGGTTTTGAAAATACAAAAAATAAAATAAAAAGGTTTTCGGTTTTGGGAATATGTTTCGGTCCAAAACCGACACGGAATAAAACTAACGCAATTATGTAAATACCTTCAATTTATGCAAATTTTATGAATGAAAATTTTATATTTTGATAACGACAGTTCTATGTATATGTTTTAATGGAAATTTTCATCTAAAGCATTAATATTATTATATATTGTATAGAAAGCACAAGCTTTTAGGTAATTTCATTTGAGGCATCAGAACGCCCATCGGAAGGGCGTTTTGCATATATATATATATTTTTTTTACGTTTTATGTTCTGACGGCGTTAACGACGAGGGGGGACGGAGAATCCACGTCAGACGAAAACGCCCATCGGAAGGGCGTTTTCCTCTTTTGTTTTTTTTTTTTTTGCAACGACGGAAACCGAAAAGAACAAAAAATTAAAACATGAAAATACACAGAAATGCTAGAAAGAAGGAAACAAAAAGAAGAAGTATTAATTACACTCGACTGCAAATACACCAACACTTAATACATGAAAATACACAGAAATGGGAAGGGAATCTCGAATTATTTTCCTCATTTTTAATCTATCTGCTTGTCTTTTTTTTTTTTTTTTTACAAACAACAAATAAAAATCTAACCAACACCAACACTTAATACATAAAAAATAAAAAAATAAAACCCTTACGGAAAGTACCTTTGGCAAAATAAAAATTAAAAAAATATAAATCAAACACAAAACACCCTTCACATGGGCGTGTTTTCATACTTTTTTGCATTCAACTCCCTCCAAACCAACCATTTTTTACATATAGGTCCCTCCAATGCAAAAACAATGAGGGACCTATATGCAAGAACAGCTTTATTTTGTTGAATGCAAGGACAGCTTTATTACGTTGTTAAATGCAAGGACAGCTTTACTTTTTACATATAGGTCCCTTACGAAAAACAATGTTACATGTAGGTCACTTACGAAAAACAATGTTACATATAGGTCCCTTATATTTGAGGGACCTATATGCAAAAACAATGTTAAAAGAATAACAAATAATAAGAATAAAAAAAAAAAATACAAACTTCGTCAGACGTCAGTAGTAAAACGCCCTTAGGAAGGACGTTTTCTTCTGACACGTCAGTGAAAACGCCATTCCGAAGGACGTTTCCCTTATATATATATATATATATATATATATATATATATATATATATATATATATATATATATATATATATATATATATATTTCGGTAACGGAAAGTAACGGAGGCAACGGAGGATGGGAAATAAATAATTTTAAAAGAAGCCCTTAGAAAGGGTGTTCTTGTGCTTTATATATAATTTTGAGAAATTTTATGCTCTGGGTGTAATTTTATAAATATTTAATGCTCTACGCGAAAATTTCCGATGTTTTAAACTACAATTTTTGTAATTTAACAACTAGTTCAATTTTGGGTCCAACTTTAACATATAAAAAATATATGTTTTAAAATTTATATTTTTGTAATATAATTTAATTACAATTCCAACTTTGGACCTGATGCATAACAAATCGGGTTGATTTCGGTTCGATTTTGGTTATGGTTATTTCGGTTCGGTTTCGATTTTAGATTTTTAGAAGTTTGGCAAAACCGAATAAACCGAAAGTTCAACCCTATATCTAATGGTCGGGAATTGTTACAAAGTGTTCCTGTACTCAATTCAGGAATCCTAATTGTTCCTATACACAATGCCATCCTTTCTTCCTAATTGTTCCTATACTCAATTCAGGAATCCAATATCTAGACCAACAAAGGATATAGATGTCTCATTATTGTCCTAGTTAGTGTCCAAAGAAACTTGGAAAAAGCAAGCATCACACAATACAATAGGCTACAGAATGGCATGCTAGTTGATAGTGTGGTAGTGTACTGGCTTAAATGAAATCATACCTATAGGACTTGGCTCTGGCGCACAATGAGATTCTAGTAATCTGGTGTAGCCTTAGATGGTGCCAGAATTATTTTATTTATTTTATGGTGTCATATAAATATTTCAAACTCATCCTCTCCTGCGTAAATATATATAATTTCATGCCTCTGTATAAAATTTTCTTTTGTCTATATACTCAATTGGTACGATGAAAGTTAATGTTGAAAGAGTATGCAAACTTGAAAAGTTCTCTTCTTACCGTTAACATTTAGTCTAGAATTTGGAAATTTTCAAACCATTGGTCTAGAATTTGGAAAATTTTCAACCATTTGGTCTAGAACCATATTATATTCTTAGGTTAACTGCATTAACTACCCTTATTTTTTACACTTATTACACGGACTATTCCTGATTGTAAACACGGACACCCATATAGTTTATATTTTCATACACTAATAACACTGACCACCCTTATTGTTAATAAAATTTATAAATGAGAGAAGTGGTCAGTGTAATTATTTTCGGAATAGGAGTAGTCCCTGTAATACTCATAAAATATAGGGGTCAGTGTAATTAACCCTATATTCTTTTTACCATTACCATTTAGTCTAGAATTTGTAACTTTTACAATCATTTTGTCTAGAACCATATTATATTTGTAGATTACAAAAGAAAGACACATTTGTTCCGTTAAATTCAACTATATAGAAAAAAAGTTAAACAAATAATTTTTGAAGATATGTTTCTTATTGATATTCTACCCCTACTTGATCTTATTGAGATTATAGCCCTATCTTACTCTCCTACATTTTAGGTGAACTTTCCAATATGTATGATAAATATCATCCAATCAATATGTATGATTAATATCATTCAATCAGTAAGATATATTTTTTTATTGAGATTCTAGCCCTATCTTACCCTCATACATTTTGGGTGAACTTTCAATATGTATGATAAATATCATTCAATCAGTAAAATATGTTTCTTATTGAGATTCTAGCCCTATCTTACTCTCATACACTATAAGTGAACTTTTCAGTATAGAAATTTTAATAGAGGAAGAATTTATGGTTAGAAATATATGAAATTAAGATATTGGAGCTAAACTAAACATCAAACTCAGACCAAAGCCATAACCCATCAAATTTCTCTTGGAAGACAGAAGAATGTCGCCGGCTAGCTTCCATGTTCCCAATAACCGTGAAGAAAGTAATGCCGAAAAAGTGTGCTTAGGAATTCACCTGTACAGTGTCCATGCGGATTATCCTTCTGCAGTGTCACGTATTATGCTTCGCAATGTCCCGACAGATTATGCTTCAACAGAAGCAGTATATTTCGTGACGAGTCGACGCGTGGCACTGTCACGTGAGTACGTGAGGGCAAGATTACAAAATTTTTAGAAACAATTTACGGAATTAAATTGTTTTTAAAATAATAGACTATTTCCTAACTGACAAGTGGGCCGTGTGCAGACCGAAGTGTTTGTTACATAGAAGTGTTGTGTCTAGTGTTGTGTTTCTTACAAAGAAGTGTTTGTTTCGTCGACTATTTTCTATATTATAGGTAAACTTTTCAATATGTATGATAAATATCATTCAATCAGTAAGATATGTTTCTTATTGAAATTCTGACATTATCTTCATATATCTTTATATGTTTCTTATTGAGATTCTAGTCCTACCTTACTCTCATAGTGAACTTTTCAATATGTATAAATACCATTCAATCACTATAATATTACAAATAAACTCTTATATGAAAATTTGTAAAATGAGAGAGAAATTTATTAAGTAGAAAACAAAATAAAAACTAGTCTAACTCGATAGAATAATTGACTAATTTATTCTCTCCAAAATATTTAATTTAATTTTGATAGAAGATGAATTTATGCTTTGAAATATATGGGGTTAAGATGTTGGAGTTAAACTAAATATTAAATTGAAATATAATATTATTGCCGAGCAATTAAACTTAAACTCAATCCAAAACCATAAAATAATTCTTCAAGCCAACTAATTATGTTCCCCACTGCGCCAGATCCCTATAATCTCATTGGACACCATTTAAGATACCGCCAAGTCCTATACACGCATTTAGCGTCATCTTAATGGCGCCATACCTAATAATACACTAGGCGCCATATCCATGTTTGTGTAAATACTCCAAACTCATCTTCTTCTTGTAAATATAACTAATTTTATCTCTCTATATAAAATTTTCTGTAACTAAATATGTTGCAATTGGGGAGCTCTAGATGTGAAGTGGGCTGGGCCTGGGCTGACCCGGCCCACATTTGATTGGGTTTGGGTTGGGCCAATCTGGTCTTGTGGGGTCGGGCCAATCCGGAGACCAAAAACCCAAACCTAGTCTTGACCGGTTTGGGTGTGGGCCGGGTTCGAACCGACTGATGTTTAAAAATATTGGCTTTGGCTCGGATTTGAGTTTGGGCCAATAATAATAATAATAATAATAATAATAATAATAATAGAAAAAGAAGAAAAATATTTAATGGAAATAAATGTTTTTATTTATTTTTATTTATTTGATAAATTGTATAGCATTTTTTTATATTAGAAAGGCTGAAAGAGTGAAAATACAAATTTTATCTTTAATTTGATCTTCGGTTTTCATGTACAACATTCCTCATTTCGAACTTTTTTTTTTATGAATCATTGAGGACGTTCTTCGGATTTTTCAAATAAATTAATCTTACTCTATAAGACTTTGTCGTTTCATTCTTCAGCTTCTGTAGTGTCATCTATAACATGAGCTTGAAATTCCAGTTCACTAACGTCCGCACTTTTCATCTCTTAAGTGTTGAGTCTATTTTTTCGTACAAATTTAATCTTGAACGCAAACACAGACTTCCAAAATCTATGGAGCATCCTATTAGCAATACTTCGTTGCTTAACATTCTCGAACCTACACTAAAATAAAATGTCCTTAAAATATAGTTGTTATAGAAATATTTTGATTATTTTTAACAAAATGATCAAAATATCTATGATCAATCTACCCTTATATAATACCCTCCAAATGATCAATATACCCTTATATAATAGTTGTTCGGGGTATTTGACAAAAACACCTTTCTAATGGCTAAGAAAATTCGGACCTGGCAAAGAAAATTCGACCAGACTCGGTTCGGACTAGGTCATGTGGGGAGTAAACAAAGTCCGACTCCGACCTGAAAATTAAATTGGGTTCCTCCCCCCGCCCTTTTTTTTTCTTTTCCAAAATGCAATATATATTTGCCCATATTTAAATATTACAAATATAAGTTGGAAATTTGCAAAAGTTTATTTGAAAATATTTTTGTTACAAAAATTTGGAAATTAGAAAAACTTACAAGTATGCTTATGGTTAGCCGTGGGTGGAGTTGGGGTGGGGGGAAGAAAAAGGGAGCAAGCTGTGATTATTTGATTCTGTTTTTTTTTGTGTGTAATCTATTCATCATCCCGTATATTTCAATTTATTTGTAATTTTATTTTAACTACTTATATGTTTTATTGAACACTATACTATATCAATTTTTTTTAATTTACTTGTGTGTAATTTACTTGTTGCTGCAATTGATTTGTAATTTTATACTGAGTACTTCTAGTCTCTAGAGGTTCTTTATTCGTACAGTCGTACATGATCTTCAAAATCTCATGATTATGATTATATTACAATTATAATTATATTATAGTGTACCAAACGTTGTCTTAGTCTTTCCGACATTGTTATGACATGAACTCTGAGTGAGTAAAAATTTGAAATCACAAATCCTCACTCATTAGGATGGAAGAAGAAAGAAATTTCTATAGTAGAATTAAAAAAAAAAAAAAAAAAATTCTCCTGGTTTCTATTCCAATTCTTATTCTAGTTGGTGCTGACGAAGATAATTTCAATGAAGATTTTGTTGGGTATGCACTGATACCGCTAATTGGGATGGAGATAGCTTACCCACTTAAAGTGGGACCTACAATGAGTTGAAGTTTAGCTTACCCGCTTAACGTGGGACCTACAATGAGTTGAAGTTTAGCTTATCCGCTTAACACGGAGGCTAGAGAAAAGAAAAGAAAAACAAACATACAAAAGACAAGAGAATTAACGAGGTTCGGCTATGTGCCTACGTCCTCGGACAACAATAGTTCTTTTCTTTCTTCTTCCACTAAGAATAGTGGGATTACAGAGTTACAAACTCTCTCTTGGATACACTCAAGAGGATCTCTCTCATACACAAGTATGGAAGATACTTTGGTGAAGAAGCACCCGAGGTAGAAGCACTGCCCGGAAGAACACCGCAAGCAAGGAGCACCAACACTTCTAGCACCAAGATCACAAGGGAGGATTAACCCAAACATCTCCCAAACCATCTCCTTATATAGCCATAAGGGAATGAACATTCTCCTCCAAGATTCATTCATGCAAGATGAATGAACCTTGGGAACTCCACAAGTCTTTAGACTTTCTCCAAGGTGAATGAACCTTGGGAACTCCAAAACCTCTCTCCAATTAAGAAGGGACCACCCAACAATTTCCCCCTTCCCGACTTAAGTGGAAGGCTCCGTCATACCAGCTGCACTTCTGCAAAAGATGTGCTTGTCTTTAGGTAAAGATTTAGTCATCATGTCTGAGCTGTTGTCATTGGTATGGATCTTCTCAATCTGAAGTTGCTTGGATTCCACCACGTTACGAATCCAATGATATCTCACGTCAATATGCTTTGTCCTTGAGTGAAAACTCGAATTCTTGCTCAAATGGATAGCACTCTGGCTATCACAATAAAGAACATATTCTCGTTGTTCTTGACCCAACTCCTGTAGGAATCTTTTCATCCACAGTAGTTCCTTGCATGCTTCTCTCGCTGCGATATATTCTGCTTCTGTAGTCGACAGAGCAACACACTTCTGTAACTTTGACTGCCAAGACACAGCTCCCCCTGAAAGAGTAACTAAATATCCTAAAGTAGATTTTCTGGAGTCAAAATCTCCAGCCATATCTGCATCTGTGTAACCAATCAACACAGGCTTGTCATTTCCAAAGCACAATCTCATTTTGGAAGTACCTCTGAGGTATCTCAAAATCCACTTCACCGCTTTCCAATGCTCTTTTCCCGGATTGGATAAGAATCTGCTGACGACACCAACTGCATGTGCCATGTCAGGTCTGGTGCACACCATCATATACATAAGACTGTCAACTGCTGAGGCATATGGCACTGATGCCATCTCTTCTTTTTCTTTGTTGCTTGTAGGACACTGTCTTGAGTTGAGCAAAAATTGATTAGCAAGTGGAGTTGCTACAGGCTTTGCCTTGTCCATGTTGAACTTCTTCAATACCTTCTCGATATAGCGCTCTTGTGATAACCACAGCTTCCCATTCCTTCGATCATGGGAGATATGCATACCGAGAATTTGCTTTGCTGGACCTAAGTCCTTCATCGCAAAGGACTTGCTGAGCTCTTTCTTTAACTTGCTGATCTTGTCATTGTCACGACCTACAATCAACATATCATCAACATATAGAAGGAGTATAATCAGTTCACCATCAGAGTACCTTTTGACAAACACACAATGATCAGAAGTGGTCCTCAGGTATCCTTGCTTGGTCATGAAGAGATCAAACTTCTTATACCATTGGCGTGGTGCCTGTTTCAGTCCATACAGGCTCTTCTTTAGTCGATAGACTAGATCTTCTTTTCCTTGACTTTGAAACCCTCTGGCTGCTCCATGTAGATTTCTTCTTCAATCTCTCCGTGAAGGAATGCAGTCTTTACATCTAGTTGTTCCACTTCTAGATTTAGACTTGCAGCCAAGCTGAGCACTACTCTGATAGATTTCATCTTCACCACTGGTGAGAAAATCTCTTCATAGTCAATTCCTTGCTTCTGACTAAAACCTTTCACAACTAGCCTCGCCTTGTATCTTGGTTGTGATTTGTTTTCTTCTGTCTTCAGCTTATATACCCATTTGTTCTTGAGTGCCCTTCTTCCTTTTGGTAATTTTACCAAATCATAAGTGTGATTCTCATGCAAGGACTTCATCTCATCTTGCATGGCTTCCAGCCACTCCCCCTTTTTCTCGTGTGTCACGGCTTCTTGATAGTTTTCAGGTTCTCCTGCATCTGTTTGCAATACATAGTATTGTGGACTGTAGAGGCTGTTAGGCTTCGGTTGTCTGTTTGATCTTCTCAGTTGAGGTCCTTCAGGAGCTTGCTCTTCTTGAACATTTTTATGTACGATGTCATCATCATGATTGTTCTCGACATGATCATGGATTTCAGCTTCATTGTTCTCGACTGGATCTCCCCTTTGTTCCCGGGGCTGAGAAACTGGATCTAGGTTGACAGGAAATTCCCTGGAGCTATCAACCTTTTCTCCCTTCTGAAAATCTTTAATAGTTTGATCTTCAAAGAAGACCACATCTCTGCTTCTGACAATCTTCTTATTGACAGGATCCCATAGTCTGTAGCCGAACTCTTCATCTCCATAGCCAAGAAAAATACATTCTTTTGATTTGACATCAAGCTTGGACCTCTCGTCTTTGGGAATATGCACAAATGCTCTACACCCAAACACCTTCAAGTATTGGTAGGACATATTTTTTCCTGTCTAGAACTTGTTCGGTACATCACCATTGAGTGGAGCTGATGGAGACAAGTTGATTAAGTGAACTGCTGTCATTAATGCTTCACCCCAGAAACCCTTTGGCAGCTTGGAGTGAGATAACATGGTTCTGATCCGCTCAACGATCGTTCTGTTCATCCTCTCCGCCAACCCGTTGTGCTGAGGGGTCTTTGGAACCGATCTTTCATGTCTGATCCCATTATTCTTGCAATAGATTCTGAAGTCTCCTATGTACTCTCGACCATTGTCAGTACGGATGTACTTCAGAGTCGTACTAGTCTCACGTTCAACGCTGGCATGAAACTGCTTGAACACATCAAAGACTTGATCTTTGGATTTGATTGCATATGCCCATACCTTCCTGGAATGATCATCAATGAAGGTGACAAAGTATCTTGCACCACCAAGAGTGTTAGTAGTCATAGGCCCACAAACATCAGAGTAAACAACATCCAGTACATTGGGTTTTCTAGTTGCAGCCTTATAATGAAATGAAACTCTATGTTGTTTTCCAGCCAAACAATCAATGCAAGGTTCAAGAGGTGTACCTTTCGATTTCAGTCCGGTTAATACCTCTCTTTTGGCTAGAATTTGCAATCCCTTCTCACTCATATGACCCAGTCGCTTGTGCCATAACCCAATCGTTGATCCTGATTGGTCGATTGCTGCATTAACATGCTGATTTTTGATCTTAGCATATGTCGTATAGAGTGTGTTCTCCTTCTTCCCTCTAGCAAGCACTAGGGAATTTTTGTTGAGTTTCCATTTGCCTCCACCAAACACATTGGTGTAGCCTTCATCATCCATCATGCCAGTGGATATCAAGTTGAGACGCATGTCTGGAACATGTCTCACATTCTTGAGAATCAAGGGGCAGCCAGTGTTGGTCTCAAGAGCTATTTCTCCTTTTCCTACAATCTTGAAAACTTTTTCATTTCCCATCCTCACATTTCTGAAGTCTCCGCTTGTGTAGGTTGTGAAGAATTCCTTTCTGGAAGTAACATGGAATGATGCACCATAGTCTACAATCCAGCAAGAATCTTGAGAGGTTAGATTAACCAGACCATCATCACAAATGATGATTATCTCATCACCTTTTGAAGCAGTGGCAGTTGTGTCTTTGGCTTCATTCTTCTCATTTGATTCATTTCTCTTTTCCTTTTTGAGTTTTCTTCATTCTCTTTTCATATGACCCTTAAGGCCACAATGAAAGCATTCTATCTCTTTTCTTGGTTTAAAAGTGCCTCTAGATTGATCTTTTGGTCTGCTTTTGGAGCGGTCACGGTTGTGGAATTTTTTTTGATGAGTTCTTCTACTATTCTCAGAAATAAGAGCATCTGACTCGGTTGTTATGCCTTGTTCTTTCCGCCTCGCTTCTTCATTCAATAAACTATCCTTCACTAAGGTTAAAGTGATGACGCCTTGAGGAGCGAAGTTGCTTAAGGAAACCACAAGTGTGTTCCAACTATCCGACAACGAGCTGAGTAGCAAAAGTGCCAATAGCTCATCTTCCAGCATCAGCTTCATGGTTGAGAGTTGATTTACCAACTCTTGGAAATCACTCAAGTGTTCAGAAACACTTCGTTCGTCTTTATATTTCAGGTTCACCAAACGTCAAATGAGTGACGCTTTGTTTTGAGGAGTCTCTCGCTCGTACATCGATACTAACTTCATCAACATTTGATGAGCATCGGTTTCTTTGAAAACATGGTAAAAAATGCTTTGGTCGATCCAAGGACGGATCTCTCCAATAGCTTTTCGATTTAGAATGATCCAATCTTTTTCAGATTTGTCTTCTGGCTTCTGTCCATTGCAGAGTAACACTTCGTACAAATCCTTACAATAGAGAATATCTTCCATCCGCGGCCTCCATATGGAATAGTTTGAAGACGTGAGCTTGATCATGGTTGAGGAGGTAGAAGACAATGATTCCACCATCACGATCAATAAGCTTGTGTGGCTCTGATACCAATTGTTGGTTATGCACTGATACCGCTAATTGGGATGGAGATAGCTTACCCACTTAAAGTGGGACCTACAATGAGTTGAAGTTTAGCTTACCCGCTTAACGTGGGAGCTACAATGAGTTGAAGTTTAGCTTATCCGCTTAACACGGAGGCTAGAGAAAAGAAAAGAAAAACAAACATACAAAAGACAAGAGAATTAACGAGGTTCGGCTATGTGCCTACGTTCTCGGACAACAATAGTTCTTTTCTTTCTTCTTCCACTAAGAATAGTGGGATTACAAAGTTACAAACTCTCTCTTGGATACACTCAAGAGGATCTCTCTCATACACAAGTATGGAAGATACTTTGGTGAAGAAGCACCCGAGGTAGAAGCACCGCCCGGAAGAACACCGCAAGCAAGGAGCACCAACACTTCTAGCACCAAGATCACAAGGGAGGATTAACCCAAACATCTCCCAGACCATCTCCTTATATAGCCATAAGGGAATGAACATTCTCCTCCAAGATTCATTCATGCAAGATGAATGAACCTTGGGAACTCCACAAGTCTTTAGACTTTTTTCAAGGTGAATGAACCTTGGGAACTCCAAAACCTCTCTCCAATTAAGGAGGGACCACCCAACAGATTTTTATGCGCAACCATAAGGGTCACTCAAGTTTGGCTTACTTGTAAATTTAGTGATCTATTCCTTGATTTCATCCAAATGAACTTACTTTTGTATCTAAATAAAAATGCAGCATCTATGCAAACACCCAAACTACAACTAACAAAGCACTTGCGGGAGCAACTACAGCAAATATTAGCTCTAACTAATCAAAATACCAACAGTGAATCGAGCAGCAACTTTGTCATATGGACTGGTACAATAGTTGTAGACTATCAGCATGTAACTTGGCTTGCACGCAACATCCAAGCTGCCCATGAAATTGAATTATTTATGGCTAAATTATAACTTGATACCCTCAACTATCATATTTTTTTTAACTTAATACCTTCAACTTTTATAGGTACTAACTTAATATCCTAAAAAAAATGGGACCAAATTGCCTTTTTTTTTCCTCCCCCAACCCCCTCTCTCCGGTTGTGGTTGGCAGGGGACGGCGGGCACGAGAAGATGGCAGACGCGGGGAGTACGCTCGGGGGCGCGACGAACAGGGGCGTTGGGCAGGGTGCGGCGAGCGGGGGCACTGGGCAGAGCGTGGCGGCGTGCGGGACAATGCGCGGCGGCGTTCGGGGCAGCGAGGGGGGTGGGTGCGTAGGGGGGGTAGCTGGTTGGAGAGAGGCCGGGTAGGGGGGGTGGTCAGAGGCGAGGGCGGGGAGGGAAGGGGGTCGCCGGTGGGGGAGTGAGGGTGCTGGATGGCCGCCGGAGGAGGGGAGGGGGTGGGGGATGTAGTAGCCGAGGGGGGGGGGGGGGATAATTTAGGGGAAAAAAGAGAGGGTATCAAGTTAGAAATATAAGTTGAGATAGGATATTAAGTTAGTACCTATAAAAGTTTAGGATATTTAGCCATTATATATATATATATATATATATATATATATATATATATATATATATATATATATATATATATATATATATATATGGGAGCGGATCAAAAGTCCCCCTTAGAAAGCCCCCCCAAAAACTCCCCTCACTCTAATTCGTAATATTAATGTTAATATTAATGTTAATATTAATATTAATGTTAATGTTAATATTAATGTTAATTTAATTTTAATGCTAATATTAAAAATTTTTAATTTTTTTATATTAATGTTAATGTTATTGTTAATATTAATGTTAATGTTAATATTAATGTTAATATTAATTTTAATGTTAAATTTAATGTTAATTTTAGTATTTAATGTTAATATTAACATTAATATTAATATTAACATTAATATTAACATTAATATTAACATTAAATTACGGATTAGAGTGAGGGGGGTTTTTGGGGGGCTTTCTAAGGGGGGCTTTTGATCCGCTTCCTATATATATATATATATATATATATATATATATATATATATATATATATATATATATATATATATATATATATATATATATATATAATTTTACTGGCAGATTTTTTTTAAGAAAACTAGGCAGAAGGAGAAGAAGTTCCAAAAAAAATTAAGTCCCAATATATTTTGCCAGTCGGTCTGACCGAATTCAAACCATATTTAACTTTGGATTGCGACGATTGGAAGTCAATGGTAGGCTACAATATTGTTGCAACGGTTGGATGACAATGGTGGAGAATATGAACTTGCTTGAATTCTGTCAACACTACACCAAAACAGCTGTTTTCTAACGACTATAAGCGTTAGGAAAATTATTACCAACGATTTTTTACCGTTGGTACTATGGCGTGGGGAATTTGCAAATCGACTCATCGAATGTATTGGCATTTTCAAAAAAAATTCTCTCTGCCTATTTTTGTAAAAAAAAAATGGGCCAACTTTTTCATATATATATATATATATATATATATATATATATATATATATATATATATATATATATATATATATATATAATGTGGATCAAGAGACCCGCAGGACGAGCTCGACATAAGCCCCATCGCATCTTGACCGTTGGATCGAGGCGTGCGGGAGAGAGAGGGAGAGGGGATTGCGTGTGTGCGCGTGCATCCGTCTTGAACGTTGGATCGAGGCGTGCGGAGAGAGAGGGAGAGGGGATTGTGTGTGTGTGTTATCCGATTAGCCATTGGATATATATTTTATATTTATATATATATATATATATATATATATATATATATATATATATATATATATATATATATATATATATAAAATATATATATATATATATATATTAAAGTCCTTCAAGCCACTTGGCACAGCCATCCAGTCAATCCAAGCGGAGTGTGCTACAGCCCCCATCATACACCCCAGGAAGCCGATCTCCCGTGGAGGTAGGCCTACAGCCCATAGCCTAGTGCTCAACAGTAGCCCATTCCTCCTGCGGTGGGAGGTCTGCAACCAGAGTTCACGATAGAGAGCACAACCTCGCCCTAGCGGCTTGGCACGTCTGTAAAAAATTTCACCCAGCCGACGCCAAGGGGGGGCTCGAACCCGTGATCTTTCACGGATGAGCACCCTCCCTAGCCACTTGAACTAGACCCCTCGAACCCGGAGTATGTGTGTGTGTGTGTGTATATATATATGTGTGTGTGTGTGTGCGCGCGCGCGCGTGCGTGCGTACGCGCACTCCATTGGCTAATCATAATATATATATATATATATATGTGTGTGTGTGTGTGTGTGTGTGTGTGTGTGTGTGCGCGCGCGCAGTGCGCGCGCGCGTGCGCAAATGACCTCTAACCTAGTGGTTAAGAGAGATGCATGTGGCCCAAGTGGTCGGGATTTCGAGCCGTAGAGGAGGCGAGTTCGCCATAGTTATCCATTGCTTCAAATATATATATATATATATATATATATATATATATATATATATATATATATAAACTAAAGTTCGTATCGAAGACATCCAGCCGGCGTTGTCCCGAGAGTCCGTATCCCAAAAACACCCGGCCGACCCTCATAGGTCCATGAAATAAATTCACCCAGCCGTCCCCGTTGGGGCTCGATCCCACGATGTCACGCCCTAGAACCAGAATACTGGAGAGCGGAGGAATGACTCAGCCAGCTACGTATTACGGATAGATGAATACCGTATAATACGATCAATGCTGTCTAACCAGACGAGGGGGTGCATACTACATGAAAGTCTTACTATGGTCATTTCACATCTATTATCTCAATCATTCAAAGCAAGAAGCAAAAATAGAGAACATGTAAGATAAAGCAGTAAGGCGTCCCAAACGCTCAGTCAAAATGTTCTGGAGATCTGGCTTTACAAAACATAGCCAGATGGTATAGTAACATGTACACAATTGTTATCAGCTGCAGTCTGACTTAGTTACAATTATGAAAAAGTAAGTACAAGATAATCCGACTAACATGTCGGTGCCAAACGGCTAAGTATAAAGTAAATAACAAAACAAGCGGTGAAGTAAGGAACCCACTCGAGTCCTCCTGCGATCATTCCCCTAATATTGACCATCTTGGAGGTAGAAGTAAGCTGGATCCTCGGGGACCGGCTCTAAATCTACACATGCAAAACCAGAGAGGTTAGACCTCTAATAGCAAGTACCACAAGGGAGCACGATATGAAGGACTAAACCAGTAAGTAGGAGAATATAATAATAGATCTCTGCTTTCCACTAGGATTCCCATAACATCACGACACTTCAAACCAACCTCCCAACCAAACAAGGACAGAAGTTAGCCCGTCATGTCCTGACATTCTGATCATCTTAGTTAGGCAACAGAGTAGGTACAGTACATAAACAAATCATCTTGAACGGCCAATCAACTACTACGGCTTGCTATTGTGAGTCCCAAGATATCCTAGAATTATGCAAATAGGGATTCCTCAGTTCTTACTATGTGCGAGCAAGGCTAGTCTATCCAATCAATCAATTGTGCCAATCATGTATTTAGACGAGTCCCAGCGGGACGTCCGACGTTAATATAGCATGCACAATAATATAAGCAGATACCGTTCCCTGCCCGTGTGACATATTTATAGTATCTGTGGGAACCAGCCGGCCTGTTGTCGTGGATCATGGTCATTCAAATGAGTACTTTCGTACGGGGTACGATATGCGTAACTCTACAACGAGACCCGTGCGGCTAGGTTGTAGGTTTTACATAGCGTGATGCAACAATCAAGTCTAACCACGGAGAAATCATGCCTTGACCATAAAGTACACATGCTATTTTTGTAAAATAGATAAATAAATAATTTGAAGCCTGCATGTGCCTGTAAGCCAATATTCGGGATTGGCTAATCGAGTACAATAGTTCATTACATGAACGTGTCTCATTCATTTCATTCAATAAGACGACTAGCCAGTCTCTTAGTTCCAACTAGGAACGCATGATCAATTTTAATCAAGATAACCATTATTATCAATGGTATCAAGGCATGAAAGTCAATTAGTATTTCATGGGGTCGAGTCTATAATTCTCAAGGTTAAGTTCCAGCCTTACTGGGTATCCATGGACCAATCAGGACACAAGACGCATTCCACATAACAATCTGTATTAACAATATTAACATATCATAATTTTATCAAGTTCATGCCAAAAGGCGTAAGGATATAATAGAAGAATTATTATGCCATCATTAAATGAATAAGTTATAGAGCAAATAGTAACACCCTGGTTAAAAAGTCACGCCAGCAAGTCTAAGCTAAGGCCAAAAGTCACGCCAACAAGTCTAGTAGGAGTGAGCGTAAAAAGTGGTTCACGTTGGCATGCACAGTGTGAGCGTGAAGAATGATAAGAAATTCACGCACGCACAAGTGAGCGTAACTCAAAATTCACGCAGACACGTACAGACGTGTGCGTGACTAAAAATCCACGCTGACACGTAAGAATGTGAGCGTGACTAAAAATCCACACACGCATAAGTAAGAACGTGTGCGTGACTAAAATCCACGCATGCACAAGTAAGAACGTGTGCGTGACTAAAATCCACGCTAACATGTAAGAACATGAGCGTGACTAAAAATCCACGCACGCACAAGTAAGAACGTGTGTGTGACTGAAAATCCACGCAAACACGTAAAGACGTGTGCGTGACTGAACCTGTTCCTAGCCAGAAGTGAAGTCCCCGGCCAGAAAACACGCTAAGTTAGGAGATCAAAACCCATGAACAGCCGAGAACACAACAACTTAGATCTAGGAGAAACCAGCCACAGAAATCAAAAATGCTAAGTAGTAAACTCTCTCAGGATCATGAGAGGAAGAGAAATGAACCATAAAAATGGTTCTCCAAGCAAGAAGCAAGATTTGTACTTGCCTGCTGCTACTGCTGGTAGGTGGAGAAGTGATGAGAGGAAGAAGAAGAAGTAATGGTGAAGAATGAGAGTTATGAGGAGAGAGAAGGAGATGGAAGCTTAAATAGGAAGGGTGGTGGTAGGTGGGAGTTATTGGGTCGGGTTGAGCCACCATGAACCTGAAACCCTCCATGAACCCGAACCACAAGGCAAGGCTAATAGCAGAGAATAACAGCAAGAAATAGAATGCAGAAAAATAAAATGCAGGAATAAATTTGCAGAAAATAAAAAACAGATAATTAATTAACATAAAATTAAAGAAATTTAAATACAGGATAATATATGATAAATACTAAATAAATATACATGAGTTGTACATGAATAAAAATACGCATTCTGGAAACGGGGAGTGATATCTCTACCCACCTTAGAAAAATTTCGTCCTCGGAATTTCAAATCCAAGCAGGTAGAAATATCAGAGCTAAACTAATACTAGCAATTTTAGTGAGCAAGCAATCATTATTACCATATCAAAAGCAAGTACTATATATGTAAATTCATCAATCCATGATATCAAGTAGCTCTAACCATAAGATGACAAGCATGAAGAATCAGGACAATCAAGGTATACAGAAAGAGATATACCTTGTGAGTCAAACCGGTGTGGATACCGTGATCGGATATCATCCTCACGTTCCCACGTTGACTCTCCCAAGGAGCGATGACCCCAAGCAACACGGACAAGACTAATTGTTCGATTCTTAAGTATCTTCTCTCTTCGGTCCAAAATGGACACAAGCTGTTCCTCGTAAGACAGGTTGGTATCAACAACCAGCTCCGAATGATCGAGGACATGGCTTGGGTCCGGTACATATCTACGTAATTGAGATACATGAAACACGTCATGCACCTCTCGTAACGAAGGGGGGCGGGATAAACGATAAGCAACATCGCCTACCCGATCAAGGATAACAAATGGGCCCACGTACCGCGGACTCAATTTCCCGCGAACGCCAAATTTAATGACCCCACGAGTAGGTAAGATCCGCAAGAATACGTGGTCCCCAACAGAGAACTCTAACGGCCTACGATGCTGGTCCGCCCAATGACGATGCCTGTCCTGCGCAACTCGAAGTCGCTCTCTAATTTCCTTAACCACTTCAACCGTCTGAACAATTATTTCTGGTCCTAACATCTTTCTCTCTCCGATATCATCCCATGCAAGCGGCGACCTGCACTTCTTACCATATAGTGCTTCAAATGGCGCCATCTGGATACTGGCTTGATAACTATTATTGTATGAGAACTCGACTAAGTGCAGGTGACTCTCCCAAGACCCTCCAAAATCTAGAGTGCAAGCTCGCAATATGTCTTCTAAAGTCTGAATCGTTCTTTCTGATTGCCCATCCGTCTGCGGATGGTAAGCCGTGCTAAACCTTAACTTGGTACCCAGACTATGATATAAACTCTTCCAGAAATATGATGTAAAGCGGGTATCTCGATCCGACATAATACTGACAGGGACTCCATGCTGTCTGACTATCTGTTGTATATACAACTCTGCCAACTTTTCTGTAAATTGTCCTACTCTGAAAGGAAGAAAGTGTGCTACCTTCGTAAGTCGGTCCACTATTATCCAAATAGCGTCCTTACCACTTGGTGATCTCGGTAAACCGGTCACAAAGTCTATTGTAATATGCTCCCATTTCCATTCTGGAATAGGAAGCGGTTGCAATAACCCAGTTGGCCTCTGCTGTTCTGCCTTCACTTGCTGACATACCAAGCAACGGAAAACAAATCTAGCTATCTCCCTCTTCATCCCGTTCCACCAGAAATGCTGCTTGATATCTTGGTACATCATGGTCCCTCCAGGATGAATAGAATACTGAGAACTGTGAGCTTCTGCCATAACCTCCTGTCTGATATCTCCACTAGGCACACATAGACGTGATCCAAACCTAAGTGTACCATCTTTATAAATTCTCATCTCCTTCCTGAGTCCTGACTCACATTCTGCCCTAAGCTTCTGAATCCTTGGGTCTTGTGCCTGAGCTGCCTTGATCCTGTCTACCAAGTCGGATTGAACTTACAGACTTGTTAGAACTCCTACATCTACATCACTAGGAAGTATAACTTCGATGCCCATCTCCTGAAGGTCTTCTAAGATATGCCTCTGTGTTGTCAACATAAAGGCGCCGCCTCTCCTGCTAAGAGCGTCTGCTACTACATTAGCCTTGCCTGGATGATACTGAAGCTCCACGTCATAATCCTTGATCAACTCTAACCATCTCCTCTGCCTCATGTTCAGCTCCTTCTGAGTAAAGATGTACTTCAGACTTTTATGATCTGTGTACATCTCCACTCGGTCACCATATAAGTAATGCCTCCATAGCTTCAGAGCAAACACTACTGCCGCTAACTCCAAATCATGAGTTGGGTAATTCTTCTCGTGGTCCCGAAGCTGCCTAGATGCATATGCTATCACCTTCCCATGTTGCATAAGGACACATCCAAGTCCTTTACCTGACGCATCACAATATACTGTAAAACCTCCGGGTCCAACTGGCAATGTAAGAATAGGTGCTGATATCAACTTCTGCTTCAAAGTCTCGAATGATGCCTGACATTCTGCCGACCAAACAAATGGTACATCCTTCCGGGTCAAGCGGATCATGGGTGCTGAAAGCCTTGCAAAGTCTGACACAAACCTTCTGTAATATCCTGCCAATCCCAACAAACTTCGTACATCTGCTACGGTCTTGGGTACTGGCCAACTCTCTACTGCTTCTATCTTCTTGGGATCTATTGCTACTCCTGCTCCTGATATGATGTGACCCAAAAATGAAATGTGATCCGACCAAAACTCACACTTGCTGAGCTTGGCATACAACTGGTTCTCTCTCAGAACCTGTAACACTTTCCTGAGGTGGTCTTCATGCTCCTCTTCACTAGCAAAGTATACGAGAATGTCGTCAAGAAATACATCGACAAACTGATCCAAGTATGGCATAAAGATGCGATTCATCAAATCCATGAATATTGCTGGAGCATTGGTCAAACCAAACGGCATTACTAAGAATTCGTAATGCCCATACTTCGACCTGAACGCTGTCTTGGGAATATCTTCCTTCCGAACCCTCACCTGATGGTACCCTGAACGAAGATCTATCTTGGAGAAAACTCTAGTCCTGCTCAACTGATCAAATAAGTCGTCGATCCTGGGTAATGGTGTAAAACCCCTAAATTTCTACTGTATTTTTTTTAATTTTTGGTACTGATTTAAAAATTTTGTATTGTACGTGGCGTAATCGTATTTTACGTCGCGCGCGAGATTTGTTTTCGTAACTGCTCGACGAGTGCGAATATGTGCGAGCATACATATGTTGTTAAAAATATTTTTATTTTTATAGTTTCAAATAATATATGTAAATTTAGCTATCAAAATTTCTTGAATTTATGATTATATTTATGAAAACCCTTTTATTTAGAATAAATAATATTCATAGTGCATGCACATATTTCATAAATATTTTGCTACTTTATTTTAAATAAAAAAATAATTTTCGAGATTTATTTAATAATTTATTATTCAAAGATATTTAAATATATTAATGTAATTTTCGAAATTATTATTATAAATAATTTTGGAAAATATATTTCAAAATTATTGTGAAGATTTGAATTTTGACTTGATCCCATGGATACATTTAAATAGTAAACTAATATCCATATTTGAAATTTATTTGATTTTAAGTTAAGAGAAATTAATTTGATTTAAATTAGATTTGCATTTAGATTTGGAATTGATTTTAAATTAAATTATGAATTATCTACCAGGGTTTTAAATTAAACCTAATCCTTATCCAATGGGTATTCCCACATCCTATATATAGGCAGGTACTCCTCCATAAATTCTACCATCCAAAATTTTTTCTCCTACACGTGCCTGTGCATCGTGTCCGTGTTCCCGTCCCGTCCCATCCACTATATGTATTTCTAGTACATGTACATATTTTTACCCTGTGTCCGACAAACCCGGACACCTATCCAGGTCGTGTCGGACATTCTCTGACACGACGACAGCTCTCTACCCATTCCTCCATCCCGTCGCCATCATCGCCGTCACCACCACAACCATCATCCCTGTCACCCTTGCCACCAAGGCAAACCATCATCACCACCACCTCCATTATCGTGTCCGGCCACCCTCTCGCCAGGACACCGCCGTCCAAACCCAGAACCCAGCACACCAAAAGAGGATGGAATTCGAACCCTCACCTTTGCCGACCCAGCTCGTCGGACCAGCGCGCCGCTTCTCCCTCCGAGTCGTGACCGCCGCCGAGCCCTGGCGAAACCTTGTTCTCCACCGTCGCCAGCCGAGCACTTCGCGGCCACCAGCGCGCCGGAGCTCCGCCTTCCGCTGGCGTCCACCGTCGCCAGCCGTGCGGACGCCCGACGCTCCGTCCATCTTGCACGACGACAGGGCGCGAAAACCCTAGGCCCCACACCGCGCGATGGACGAACCCCCTTCGCTGCCGCCCTGAGCGCCGCCGATCCGCCCCCATCTCCAGGCGAGCACTCGTCCCGAGCGCCGTATCCTGACCTCCGCTCCGGGAAGCTTCGTGTGCCGCCACGAACGGCAGCACCACCTGCGACCGGATCTGCCCCTCCGCTCGCTGCCCGGACCCGCAGCCGCTGTCGCCATGGTGCGTGGAGCGCACACCGGCCGGAAAACCCATCTGCCGCGAGCCGCTTGCCTCCCGCCACCGGCGAACTCCAGATCCGCACTCTTCCTCCGGCGCTCGACCCCCGCGCGCGGTTCTCCTTCCGTCGACGCCGGTGAAGGCTCTGGTAAACCCAATCTCTCTCTCTCTCTCATATTAATTCGGGTGGGAGTACAGCAATGAGCTGGAAAAAGCTTTTATTATATATATTATTATTATTATTATTATCTATCATTATTACTACATTATTATTATTATTATTATTATTATTATTATTATTATTATTATCTTTATTATTATTATCTTTATCATTATTATCATTTTATTATTATTATTATTATCTTTATTATTATTATTATTATCATTATCATTATTATCATTTATTATTATTATTATTATTATTATTATTATTATTATTATTATTTCTATTAAATGGATAACCTGTATAGTTTTGTTAGAATTTTTTATTATTATTATTATTATTATTATTATTATTATTATTATTATTATTTAAAAGAAGGCTGTAGTGATTGGTTTAATTTGTTATTTTTAATATTGTTATCATTATTATTAATTAATATTAGTTTTATTATTTATATACTATTAATAATATTAGTTTATATTAGTAATATTCCTATTATTTTAATTGGACAAATAATTTCTAGCAAATTTTAACTTAATTTTTAAAACACTACAATATTATTTTCGATTTGACCAGTTATATTTTGGTCTAAAGGATTTAGATGTATTTTAAATATTTAGCTTAAAAAGATATATATTTATTCCCACCAAATTCTCCTCGATTATCATTATTAATCACGTCTGATCACACGTTTCTATTTTCTCGTAAATTTAGGCCATGTTCGCATGGGCCTCGGCTATTGGACAAAACATGACATTTTGATCATCGTACCACACCAGGCAACACACCAGGCAAGACACCTTGCCTTTACTGTTTAAATTTCCTGCTCAATATCATGCATGTTGTGTTTATTTTTAAGTTGTTTCTTTCTAAATTATATATAGATGCAAATTACTATATTTATACAACCGGCTTAGAGTTAAGGGACTACCGTCAAATTTAGTGTATCTCATTGACTTGTCACGATGGTACACGAGTTGTGTGTGAGAGTTGTGAGTATCATGTAGTGGTCACTTGCGTGTTGGCTGATCACCCGTGCGCATGCGTAGGAATAACTGTCAATAGATGCATGTTAGAAGACTTGACAATTATCTATTATAAACCCGTGTTGTGGAAATGACACGTGTTGGTGTGTCATGGTTACGATGCACGTATAGTATCATTGGGGGGGAGGGGACAGCTACTAGCGTAGGGGCTACTTTTATTTTACACATTTTTGGGAGATAGTGTCTCGGATGAGCGCTACGTGTTACCCGACCGATAGTGTCTCGGATGAGCGCTACTTGTTGGCCACTCTTTATTACATGCTTGAGACAGCCCCTGCGTAGAACGTTGTCCTCTAAATTGAAATTCACATAGAATGGTTAGGAACCTTTACCCATGCATACTTTTCTATTGAGCTTTACTTATTCAGTTCATCGGCATGATATTATGTGTCTTGTTACGTCCCTCTGAGGACCTGGTGATCTCTCCAGGTATGTGTTTTCGTGATTTCTTGCAGGTGCTCTAGCTAAGGCCATTCCTTCCTTCGTGATGACTGCTTTTGGAATTGTCATTGCTTCGCTCGACCAATCACTTTCTTTGTATATTTCTTCTCTATTTTAATTAGTTGGTAGTGGACTTTGTCTCCGCCTAATGATTGTATCATCAATATTCAAGTTGATTTCTATATTATTAATCCTTTCATTGTGGATAAGATTTAGTTGTCTTGGATTACTATATTTACAGCTTATGTATACATACGAGGTCCATGTATTTCGTATGTATACAACTGGCATGTCTACGTACTTAGTCCTACGTATTTTGGGACTGGGGCATTACATGTTTTTGTGGTGGCCCATGCAGGTCAAGTTTATCACTTCGGTTACTTTACCGTACCGATGTGAGCCTGCAATATAGGATTAGAGTCTAGTATCTCATCCACCCACTTGACATCCTTTCTTGACTTCAAATTTCGAACTCTCGTTCGACCTCCTTGAATTGTATCTTGCTTGACTCCTTCTACCGTAAATTTCTTAGTTTCGTGTTTAGTAAGATGACTACATTAGTATATGCCCATAGGTTAAACACATGGCTAGATAGATTGCATTGACAATTAATATCCATTGAGGTTATATTTGAGTATAAAGACATTTATTTTTTTCTAGAGATATGATCATAGGGATTAGTTAATTCCAAGTTGGGCAGTAGCATATTACCGCCACCAAAGGATAGTTGAAATTGTACTTTAAATTTACAAGGTGGTATACACAAGAGGATAGCTAGATCGAGAAAGCAGATTTTTATGAATTTTAAAATTGTGAAATAGTTATATTGTGACACTTGATTTACGGTTAACTTAAGTTTGGATTGTAATATGATAGAGTTTATCTCGAGATTATTTAAAGAGTTTAAATTATAATTTCTAGACGACTGGAGAGATAGAAGTTTAGAAGGGAGAGAACTTGAGGTTTTAAATTGCGCGTACGATTTATAAAGTTTATTAAATTTTAAAGAGATGATGAATTTTTTTTTTAATTTTTTGGAAGATATCGACTTTGAAGGAAAAGTTCAAAATTCAAATTTTGTCCTATGATCTATGATTTATAGAGTTATTTAAAATTCGAGTTTAAGGCCTTTTATTATGGATATTTAAATTTTGGTAAAAAGCATATTCATTTTACGATATACAAGGGTTATTTCGAGATTGATTAGAAATTTAAATTGGGTTAAACATTTACAGTCTAAGATAATTGGTAATTATGGCGGAGTATCTTGAAAATTTTATTGAGTAACTTCGAGGAACTTGAAATTTAGATTAGATCATATTGGTAGAGGACCAAGAAGCAAGGAAGGTCACCCTAGTGAGATAGAAGTATTATACATTAGATTGCCATGCCACCTATAATTATGATATTGCATATACACAAGTATAGTTAGTCATCGACCAAACCAATGGATATATCTTTCGACTTACTCGACCTTCCCTCAATTCTAGATCTTTTGTCATGACCATCTAATCATTTGAAACTTGAGAAATGATTAGATTGTTCCTTGATCATACACCATCTAAGTGGCTATCATATCCCTAGAAACTGTACTCCTAATTTATTTTACCTTGAATTGTTAGAATCTAAGTTATCTTTATTTCATGCTTTAGCTCGGTCATTTATTTGGTTCGTTAATCATTATCTCATTAACTCCCACTTTCTATTTTAAGTTCTTTGGTGTCCCTACCGTGACTTTGATATTTGGAGCACAATACTAGACTTTTCCTTCCCACAACTTTCATATGAAGACCTAGACGAGCCCACCTTCATGTAGGTATATCACGTGCCACTAAAACACGTCTCCTTGTACTCTAATTTCATATTACGACTTTCGGGTCAAAATGACTGGACTCAAATCCCTACCGTGAAACCAATATACTTTAAACTATAGATGAGACTCGACCTCGACTCCATTCTTTCGACCCGATATACGATTTTGTTCTACTTGATTCCTTACATGCTTAACCTTGCATTTATCTCGATTGATGTACCTATCACACCATTAGTTTAATTCTTGTAAGTTGAGTAGAATATCTTACGACCTAAACAATATTTTGTGGACCACATTGATAGGTTCACTTGGACCATAGAATGCAGTAGACCCTAACTTATCTAGTCAACCAAGCCGACTGCATAGGCCTAAATTTCGGACGGAACCTAGATTTTATAAGATCTTGGACTAATTGATTTCTTTCATCATCGCCCTTTACTTATTATTTTAATTACCTATGATGCTAAAATAGCTTAGTTTTGCAAGCGTATTCTTTATCAAGCTTGATCATGACATATGTTTTATTGGGTCGCTCCCACTAACATACTGTCTAATCAGAACCGGTGCATGATGGTCTGATCAACCGAGTGCACTTTGGTTCGCTTCTCTTTTTCATATATCAATCTACGTGGATGGATGTAGTTGAACTTTCTCCTTAGAATTTCATGCATGACTGCCTTGAAAATTCTTTTGAATTTTTTTTTTCGGTCGTCTTTGAACCACGTTTTCGTATTCGATAATATCGTCTTTTGAACTCTCTATTGTTTTCGCCTTCACCCATTTTTAGAATAACGAAGACGGTATACTGGAACTTCCTCTAGCCTCCCTACCGAATAGGACCATTACCACTCAAAGTTGCTATACCTTCGTCCTAAACTACTCGTCCTTCTTCTCGGCCCTACTATGACCCTCATTCACTACCTCCGACCATACTTGTATTATTTTTCTATGATCTAAATCGCAACTTCTTGCGACATAATTTTTGAGCCTTATAATTGATTGTTACCCACCGATACCCCCTTATATCTTCTCACCCCCCTACAAATTCTTAATTTCGAGGACGAAATTCATTTAAGTTGGGTAGGATGTAAAACTCCTAAATTTTTACTGTATTTTTTTTAATTTTTGGTACTGATTTAAAAATTTTGTATTATACGTGGCGTAATCGTACTTTACGTCGCGCGCGAGATTTGTTTTCGTAACTGCTCGACGAGTGCGAATATGTGCGAGCATACATATGTTGTTAAAAATATTTTTATTTTTATAGTTTCAAATAATATATGTAAATTTAGCTATCAAAATTTCTTGAATTTATGATTATATTTATGAAAACCCTTTTATTTAGAATAAATAATATTCTTAGTGCATGCACATATTTCATAAATATTTTGCTACTTTATTTTAAATAAAAAAATAATTTTCAAGATTTATTTAATAATTTATTATTCAAAGATATTTAAATATATTAATGTAATTTTCTAAATTATTATTATAAATAATTTTGGAAAATATATTTCAAAATTATTGTGAAGATTTGAATTTTGACTTGATCCCATGGATACATTTAAATAGTAAACTAATATCCATATTTGAAATTTATTTGATTTTAAGTTAAGAAAAATTAATTTGATTTAAATTAGATTTGCATTTAGATTTGGAATTGATTTTAAATTAAATTATGAATTATCTACCAGGGTTTAAAATTAAACCTAATCCTTATCCAATGGGTATTCCCACATCCTATATATAGGCAGGTACTCCTCCATAAATTCTACCATCCAAAATTTTTCCTTCTACACGTGCCTGTGCATCGTGTCCGTGTTTCCGTCCCGTCCCATCCACTATATGTATTTCTAGTACATGTACATATTTTTACCCTGTGTCCGACAAACCCGGACACCTATCCAGGTTGTGTCGGACATTCCCCGACACGACGACAGCTCTCTACCCATTCCTCCATCCCGTCGCCATCATCGCTGTCACCACCACAACCATCATCCTTGTCAGCCTTGCCACCAAGGCAAACCATCATCACCACCACCTCTATTACCTTGTCCGGCCACCCTCTCGCCAGGACACCGCCGTCCAAACCCAGAACCCAGCATACCAAAAGAGGATGGAATTCGAACCCTCACCTTCGCCGACCCAGCTCGTCGGACCAGCGCGCCGCTTCTCCCTCCGAGTCGTGACCGCCGCCGAGCCCTGGAGAAACCTTGTTCTCCACCGTCGCCAGCCGAGCACTTCGCGGCCACCAGCGCGCCAGAGCTCCGCCTTCCGCTGGCGTCCACCGTCGCCAGCCGTGCGGACGCCCGACGCTCCGTCCATCTTGCACGGCGACAGGGCGCGGAAACCCTAGGCCCCACACCGCGCGATGGACGAACCCCCTTCGCTGCCGCCCTGAGCGCCGCCGATCCGCCCCCATCTCCAGGCGAGCACTCGTCCCGAGCGCCGTGTCCTGACCTCCGCTCCGGGAAGCTTCGTGCGTCGCCACGAACGGCAGCACCACCTGCGGCCGGATCTGCCCCTCCGCTTGCTGCCCGGACCCGCAGCCGCCGTCGCCATGGTGCGTGGAGCGCACACCGGCCGAAAAACCTATCTGCCGCGAGCCGCTTGCCTCCCGCCGCCGGCGAACTCCAGATCCGCACTCTTCCTCCGGCGCTCGACCCCCGCGCGCAGTTCTCTTTCCGCCGACGCCGGTGAAGGCTCTGGTAAACCCAATCTCTCTCTCTCTCTCTCATATTAATTCGGGTGGGAGTACAGCAATGAGCTGGAAAAAGCTTTTATTATATATATTATTATTATTATTATCTATCATTATTACTACATTATTATTATTATAATTATTATTATTATTTTTATTATTATTATTATTATTATCTTTATTATTATTATCTTTATCATTATTATCATTTTATTATTATTATTATTATCTTTATTATTATTATCATTATCATTATTATCATTTATTATTATTATTATTATTATTATCTTTATTATTATTATTATTTCTATTAAATGGATAACCTGTATAATTTTGTTAGAATTTATTATTATTACTATTATTATTATTATTATTATTATTATTATTATTATTATTATTTAAAAGAAGGCTGTAGTGATTGGTTTAATTTGTTATTTTTAATATTGTTATCATTATTATTAATTAATATTAGTTTTATTATTTATATACTATTAATAATATTAGTTTATATTAGTAATATTCCTATTATTTTAATTGGACAAATAATTTCTAGCAAATTTTAACTTAATTTTTAAAACACTAAAATATTATTTTCGATTTGACCAGTTATATTTTGGTCTAAAGGATTAGAAGTATTTTAAATATTTAGCTTAAAAAGATATATATTTATTCCCACCAAATTCTCCTCGATTATCATTATTAATCACGTCTGATCACACGTTTCTATTTTCTCGCAAATTTAGGCCATGTTCGCATGGGCCTCGGCTATTGGACAAAACATGACATTTTGATCATCGCACCACACCAGGCAACACACCAGGCAAGACACCTTGCCTTTACTGTTTAAATTTCCTGCTCAATATCATGCATGTTGTATTTATTTTTAAGTTGTTTCTTTCTAAATTATATGTAGATGCAAATTACTATATTTATACAACCGGCTTAGAGTTAAGGGACTACCGTCAAATTTAGTGTGTCTCATTGACTTGTCATGATGGTACACGAGTTGTGTGTGAGAGTTGTGAATATCATGTAGTTGTCACTTGCGTGTTGGCTGATCACCCGTGCGCATGCATAGGAATAACTGTCAATAGATGCATGTTAGAAGACTTAACAATTATCTATTATAAACCCGTGTTGTGGAAATGACACGTGTTGGTGTGTCATGGTTACGATGCACGTATAGTATCATTGGGGGGAGGGGACAGCAACTAGCGTAGGGGCTACTTTTATTTTACACATTTTTGGGAGATAGTGTCTCGGATGAGCGCTACGTGTTACCCGGCCGATAGTGTCTCGGATGAGCGCTACTTGTTGGCCACTCTTTATTACATGCTTGAGACAGCCCCTGCGTAGAACGTTGTCCTCTAAATTGAAATTCACATAGAATGGTTAGGAACCTTTACCCATGCATACTTTTCTATTGAGCTTTATTTATTCAGTTCATCGGCATGATATTATGTGTCTTGTTACGTCCCTCTGAGGACCTGGTGATCTCTCCAGGTATGTGTTTTCGTGATTTCTTGTAGGTGCTCTAGCTAAGGCCATTCCTTCCTTCGTGATGACTGCTTTTGGAATTGTCATTGCTTCGCTCGACCAATCACTTTCTTTGTATATTTCTTCTCTATTTTAATTAGTTGGTAGTGGACTTTGTCTCCGCCCAACGATTGTATCATCAATATTCAAGTTGATTTCTATATTATTAATCCTTTCATTGTGGATGAGATTTAGTTGTCTTGGATTACTACATTTACAGCTTATGTATACATACGAGGTCCATGTATTTCGTATGTATACAGCTGGCATGTCTACGTACTTAGTCCTACGTATTTTGGAACTGGGGCGTTACAAATGGGTACTTGTTCTTCACTGTTGCCGCGTTAAGCTTCCTGCAGTCAATGCACAATCTGGATGACCCATCCTTCTTTTCCACAAGTACCACTGGTGCTGCCCATGGTGACACGCTAGCTTGGACAAATTTCTTCTCCTTCAATTCCTCTATGTGCTGATATACCTTGGCCTGCTCTGAATCCGCCATTCTGTAAACTCGATCTGATATCGGTTTAGTTTCTGGTGCCAATTCTATACTGAACTCAATATCTCTAACCGGTGGTAGACCTGGAAGTTCTTCGGGAAATACATCTAGAAATTCTTCAATTACCTTCGGAATCTGAACTTCTTCCATTGCCGCTACTACTCCCTGCTCTTGCTGAGTTGCCGCTGATCTGACTAAGGTGAACCGCTTCATGCCTGGAATATCAAAAGATACACTCCCTCTACGACAATCTATTGTCACATGACTGTCTTTCAGCCAGTCCATGCCTAAGATAACGTCGAAATTTCTAACAGGAAATTCTATCAACCGGGCGGGTAAGGAATGCCCGCAAACTACAACGCTACACGCTAGAATAACTCTACTAACTCCTACGAGCCCATTACCAGTGAGTATATTCAACCTCCCTGGCAATGCCTCGAATTCTATTCCTAGTCGTGTCGCAAATTGTGCAGATATAAATGAATGGGATGCTCCCGAATCAAACAATGCTACTGCGGAATATGAGGCGACGAGAATGTTACCTGCCACAACATCTTCCGATGCCAATGCCTCCTCCAAAGATAAAGTGAATGCCTGCCCTCGACCTCCTTGCTGGTTTCCATGCTGCGGCCTAGCCTGGTGCTTCTGCTGGCCCCTTCCTTGATGATGCTGGGGTGGTCTATGCTGGTGTTGCTGTATCGGCGGTCCCTGCTGCCGAAACATCTGAGCCTGCGGACGTTGTGCCAACGGCCTTACTGCCACTGCTGGTCCTCGATACTGGCCTGTCCCTGGTGCTGGCAGAGCAGGAAACTACTGCCCGGGTCCTCCTGACCTCGAATTTATGGGACATGTGGTAACCCGATGGTCTAGATTTCCACATATCAGACACAGTCCATTCAATGTCCGACACACATCTCTAGTGTGCCCCATCTTCCCACAATAAGTGTAGCCCGCCAGGGGTTGCTGGTTCTTTCTCTGTTGCTGTTGCTGCTGCCTGGGTGGTGGTGCTGGTCCTCGTACCGCCACATCGTGGATACGAATGCCAGTGGATGGTGCTGTTGTTCGGGGTGCTGCTCCCCCTCCTCCTTCAATCTGACTGTGGGATCTCTTATGACCCCCAGTCCTTGCTGCAAGCCTCTGAATGGTGATCTCATGCCTTCGAGTCGCCGTCAATAGTTCATCAAAAGTTTGGTAATTGTGCCCCTCTATCAATTGCAAGAGTTCAAGACGAAACCCTTGCTGAAACCTCATGGTCCTCTGGCTCTCTGTTGCTACCATCTCTGGGGCGAATCTACTCAATCTGCAGAACTCCGCTGCATAAGCATCTACAGTCTTGCCGGCCTGCCTGAGGTTGATAAACTTCTGTTGTAGCTCAAACCGTGCCACAACTCCATAGTACTTGGTCTTGAATCTTGTAGTGAAATCGTCCCAAGCCACAGGACGTCTGATGCCCACTTCCTCTGATTCCCACCAATCACGTACGAGATCCTGAAGTAACAACTTCACTAGATCCACACGTTCTTCTGCCGGCACCTTAGCTGCTGTCAGAATAGCCTCAATATCCTTAAGCCATGCGTCTGCTGATATGACATCCTCCGTGCCCTCGAAACGACGGGGGTTGTACTTGCAAAACCTGGCTGATGCTCCTGAATCAGTCCTCGCTCCTCTTTCCAAAGCCGTCTGCAATCCTTGGTTGAGCAACACATTCTGCTCTTGTTGCTGAGTGTGCATGCGCTGCTGGGCCAACATCTGATGTTGCTGAGTAGCCATCATTCCTCTCATGATCTTCAGAAGGGCTGGTGTGTCTACTTGGGTAGGTGAAACTGTTGGTGGTGGTGGAACATCCGGATACTGCGATCCAGCTGCTGGTTCCACTATCACTTCTTCCTGGGTAGCCTCCTGGGGTGAGATTGGCCCTTGTTGCTGACCAACAGGGTCAGGTTGTCCATGCTGCTCCTTCTCCTGCTGTTGTCCAGCTCTGACCGATGCGGACGAAATGCCCCTAAGAAAAGGGACAAGAGACAATCAAGCAACCGGACATGAATGATCAATGAAGTCAAAGGATACCGGAATGTCAAGCAAGGGTTGAGAATAATGAATCATGAGATCAAGGGGGAACACGTGTGATTGAGACACCCTATAAATCAAAACACCCCACAAGTCTAAAATCAGACCTGCATGGGCCACCACTAAAGCCTTGTCACGCCCCAGAACCAGAATACTGGAGAGCGGATGAATGACTCAGCCAGCTACGTATTACGGGTAGATGAATACCGTATAATACGATCAATGCTGTCTAACCAGACGAGGGGGTGTATACTACATGAAAGTCTTACTATGGTCATTTCACATCTATTGTCTCAATCATTCAAAGCAAGAAGCAAAAATAGAGAACATGTAAGATAAAGCAGTAAGGCGTCCCAAACGCTCAGTCAAAATGTTCTGGAGATCTGGCTTTACAAAACATAGCCAGATGGTATAGTAACATGTACACAATTGTTATCAGCTGCAGTCTGACTTAGTTACAATTATGCAAAAGTAAGTACAAGATAATCCGACTAACATGTCGGTGCCAAACAGCTAAGTATAAAGTAAATAACAAAACGAGCAATGAAGTAAGGAACCCACTCGAGTCCTCCTGCGATCATTCCCCTAGTATTGACCATCTTGGAGGTAGAAGTAAGCTGGATCCTCGGGGACCGGCTCCAAATCTGGCCATGCAAAACCAGAGAGGTTAGACCTCTAATAGCAAGTACCACAAGAGAGCACAATATGAAGGACTAAACCAGTAAGTAGGAGAATATAATAATAGATCTCTGCTTTCCACTAGGATTCCCATAACATCATGACACTTCGAACCAACCTCCCAACCAAACAAGGACAGAAGTTAGCCCGTCATGTCCTGACATTCTGATCATCTCAGTTAGGCAACAGAGTAGGTACAGTACACAAACAAATCATCTTGAACGGCCAATCAACTACTACGGCTTGCTATTGTGAGTCCCAAGTTATCCTGGAATTATGCAAATAGGGATTCCTCAGTTCTTACTATGTGCTCTTAAGGCTAGTCTATCCAATCAATCAATTGCGCCAATCATGTATTTAGACGAGTCCCAGCGGGACGCCTACCATTAATATAGCATGTACAATAATATAAGCATATACCATTTCCTGCCTGTGTGACAGATTTACAGTATCTTTGGGAACCAGCCGGCCTATCGGGCACTTTAATAGTCCCAAGAGGGCTGCCATGTAAGAACTCGAGAATCCATTCTCTCCATGCCATTATTATTTTATTTAACTTAATAGTCCCTACGTTGAGTGAAGTTCCATGCCGTGGATCATGGTCATTTAAATGAGTACTTTCGTACGGGGTGCGCAACTCTACAACGATACCCGTGCGGCTAGGTTGTAGGTTTTACATAGCGTGATGCAACAATCAAGTCTAACCACGGAGAAATCATGCCTTGACCATAAAGTACACATGCTGTTTTTGTAAAATAGATAAATAAATAATTTGAATCCTGCATGTGCCCGTATGCCAATATTCGGGATTGGCTGATCGAGTACAATAGTTCATTACATGAACGTGTCTCATTCATTTCATTCAATAAGACGACTAGCCAGTCTCTTAGTTCCAACTAGGAACGCATGATCAATTTTAATCAAGATAACCATTATTATCAATGGTATCAAGGCATGAAAGTCAATTAGTATTTCATGGGGTCGAGTCTATAATTCTCAAGGTTAAGTTCCAGCCTTACTGGATATCCATGGACCAATCAAGACACAAGACGCATTCCACATAACAATCTGTATTAACAATATTAACATATCATAATTTTATCAAGTTCATGCCAAAAGGCGTAAGGATATAATAGAAGAATTATCATGCCATCATTAAATGAATAAGTTATAGAGCAAATAGTAACACCCTGGTTAAAAAGTCACGCCAGCAAGTCTAAGCTAAGGCCAAAAGTCACGCCAACAAGTCTAGTAGGAGTGAGCGTAAAAAGTGGTTCACGTTGGCATGCACAGTATGAGCGTGAAGAATGATAAGAAATTCACGCACGCACAAGTGAGCGTAACTCAAAATTCACGCAGACACGTACAGACGTGTGCGTGACTAAAAATCTACGCTGACACGTAAGAATGTGAGCGTGACTAAAAATCCACGCACGCACAAGTAAGAACGTGTGCGTGACTAAAATCCACGCGCGCACAAGTAAGAACGTATGCGTGACTAAAATCCACGCTAACATGTAAGAACATGAGCGTGACTAAAAATCCACGCACGCACAAGTAAGAACGTGTGCGTGACTGAAAATCCACGCAAACACGTAAAGACGTGTGCGTGACTGAACCTGTTCCAAGCCAGAAGTGAAGTCCCCGGCCAGAAAATATGCTAAGTTGGGAGATCAAAACCCATAAACAGCCGAGAACACAACAACTTAGATCTAGGAGAAACCAGCCACAGAAATCAAAAATGCTAAGTAGTAAACTCTCTCAGGATCATGAGAGGAAGAGAAGTAAACCATAAAAATGGTTCTCCAAGCAAGAAGCACGATTTGCACTTGCCTGCTGCTACTGCTGGTAGGTGGAGAAGTGATGAGAGAAAGAAGAAGAATTAATGGTGAAGAATGAGAGTTATGAGGAGAGAGAAGGAGATGGAAGCTTAAATAGGAAGGGTGGTGGTAGGTGGGAGTTATTGGGTCGGGTTGAGCCACCATGAACCCGAAACCCTCCATTGTCACTATCACAATTCTAGTTTGAGGGTAAATTTGTCATTTTTGGGGTAATTTAAAATTATTAGTATTAATTAGAATTTATGGGAATTTTTAGGAATTATTTTGGATTTATTTGGACTAGTTTGATTTTTGACTAGTTTTGACCCTTGTAGGCCAACCTAGGAGCTAACCCTAGTTAGTTGGACATGGTTAGGTCAATTGACTCTAGGATAACCTATTATTACTTAAGTTAGTAGTTTTTGATTCATTAGAAATTTAATTAGGAATTTAGGAATCAAGTGTTTTGATAAATGGCTTGTGGTTTCACAAGTCATTTTGTGACTAAACATGATAGGACTAGCTAACTTGGCCCAAAGCCCAATGTTCTGGCAAAACCTAAACCCCAAGATATAGTGGCCGGCCACACCTATACCTAGGGATTCCCACCATATAAAACCCCTCCCAAATCTAGGGTTGCCTCTTTCTTAGGAAGAGCCCTAATTTCAAGGAGGTGAGTTTTGTATGTCATTTAATTTCTAGAGCTCCTTTCCTATTCCTTTTTCTTTCTAAATTGTTCTAATAGGTTCTAATAGGATTGTTATTGCTGTTGTTGAGCTCTCATTTCAGTGTGAAGTTGTTTTGGATTGATTGGGTCTTCAAGTGGAGAGCATTGAATAGGGGGTTTCTATTGAAAGTTCAACAAGAGGTAACTTCTACAAACCTTAATGGATTTTCGATTAGTCTTCATGAATAGGAAGCCCTAAGGGTCCCTCTAAGGTCTGGATAGGATTCGTGTCAAGTGTCGGAGGATTCGTGTCCATTCTGGACACGTATCAATCACTAGTCATAGGTGTTTGACAAAATGCCTCAATGAGCATTTTGTATTGATTTTGATTTTGTGTTTGAATAGGAATTATTGTTTTGTTGTTGTTTACACATTTTTGGGACACTGGAGTGGTTTTCGTGTCGTGTCGTGTCGATATTGGACACGCACACACGGGTTCAGGCGCGCGTGCACGAGCACAGTAGCTCCCCTGCTACCAGCGTGCTCGTACGGGCTGCACAGGACAGGAAAACGCGTAATATTTGACACTAAGCAAGGGACAGTGTCTGTCGTGACACTCCCTAAGCCTTGTGTCAGTTGGCGTCGTGTCGGACACGAAATATCGTGTGCACAGGAAAGGGTCTGTGTGTTCTGTGCACTGGTGTTTGGGTTTTTGTTTCATTCGAATTCTATTGATTTAATTCATGTTTTAATCTGTTAACTTAGATCCTAATATATGGTATAATGTATGTAGATTTGTTTACATGTTTTAGGTTGGGCTTTTATGTGGAAATTTTGGGTCGAGATTGGTGATCCATATTTATCCTGACACTGTGATATCCTAGTATTTTTGCAATTTGTTCAATCCCAGTTTTACCTTGTTTTCAGTTAAATTTGCTTCCCACACATCATAATACCAGTTAGATTAGTCTTTACATTTGAATATGGATTGTTGGTTGTGAAAATGGGATTTTGGCCAAATGGTAGATTCGAATTGCTAACTGTTAACAGGATGCTAATGTTTCCTATTTGTTTTAATATGGAACCTGGGTTGTTTAATGTTCACTGTTGAATATATACATTTTTTGATAATTCCTACATGTCATATCCTTGCTATTTAAGTCCTTAAATTCGAGTAAAGGTTTGGTTGGATAAGGGGATTTAGTTAGGATTCATGATCCATTCCCTGTTTTATAAACCTGGAAATGAGTCCTATGTCTTCCTGTTTTCTTATGATTACATTCACTGCCATTGAATATTTATTGGTTGTTAGCTAAGATTGGATAAGTAGACTGAACTGGAATTCATGAACTGTTAGATTATCTTGGAATCCTTAGGAACTAGGCATGTTTTCCTATAATGCAAAACCTGAATTTGTTGACAGTTAAGAACCTGGGAATTAGCACAGTCCACTGGAATTTTGTTGAGATGTCATTTCCTGTTGATACTAAATTGCCTTCTCTTGTATTGTCCAATTTCAAATCGATGTTGGAGTTTTGGTTCAAATCTGTGTATGGACTCACATTTTCATTTTCACTGATTGCATTCCTGTATAACCACACTGTCCATTTCTTCACTGGTTGTTTTGTCTGCATATATATATATATATGTTTCCTGTAACTACACACACCAGTTTACACTATACACATTCCTTTACTGTTGTTAAATTCCTGCACATGGTTTATCACACACACACACACTCTTTTTTCCCTCATTCACTGTTTAGTGTCCTGCCCATGTATATGTGATCACTGGTTGATATAGCACCCACACATAGCTACACATACACACATTATTCATGTCCCTATATGCCTACCTAATACACAGCTCTATATGTGACTATATGCATATGTAAATCAATGTATTATATATATGTAAATTAATATGTGCATTGTGATGGGTATGTCCCTATATAGATGTATATGGTTTTGTGTAGATGGGTACACATGGTGTATGGGAAGGGGGATGCCATGATAGTAGGCCATAGGGATTGTGTGTGTTTTTGCAAGTTCATGTTGTGCCATGTGTGTATACTTGGATGCTACTAGATTAGGCAATGTATGCATTTGTGTTGAGA
This sequence comes from Iris pallida, assembly GCA_029216955.1. NCBI lineage: Eukaryota > Viridiplantae > Streptophyta > Magnoliopsida > Asparagales > Iridaceae > Iris > Iris pallida. The sequence goes on along the minus strand of JANAVB010014398.1, from coordinate 2,156,607 downwards.
ATAGGCTTAGGCAGTTTGGTATAGCTTGGTAAGTCTAGATAGGGCTTGTACTACATCATTAGACTTGGTTGACCTAGTTAGACTTCTAGGGTTGACCAAGTTGACCAAGAGTTGACTTTGGCCTAGATTGACCTAGAATCATATAGAATGCATAGTAGGACTCTATTTCACTATTCTGGACTTGTTGTCGTAATGCCCCGCTCCGCACGAGGCATTTGGTTGGCTTGTTGGATGGGATCAGAATGTTGGACCGTGACTTATGTTGGAGATCAGGAGAATTGAGACTGATGCAGTCTTTCTTAGTCGGCTGGACGGAATGGGTATTGGAACGTGGCTCGCTGGTGGAGCTACGCTTAGTGGGATTGGAGCAGAAAGACCGTTATGCAAGGCAAGTAGAACTGTCCTCCTTCATCCTTATTCCTGCATGCTTAATAAATGGAATAACATGATACTATGAATTGTCCCTAAATGTTCCATGTCTTAGTTGCTGAATAATAGAGATGCCTATGTTGAGAATTATTGAAATGAATAAGACATGAATATTGAACTGCTGATTGAATCACACTCGAACTGCTAATGTAACTTGATGCCTGAGAATGAATTGATATTGTCCCTTGTGCTTAATATCGATGAAATGAATGAATATTGAGTAATGAGATGCTATGAGAATGCTACATGAGTAATGAACTGGCTATGCTATTAACACAAAGAATTAAAATAAAATACATCAATCATGTACATTCTGTATAACTGTTAATGTTGCCTGTTTCCTTATAAGCAATAAAAGAAAGAATACTGTCCCTATGAAAAGAATGAAATGCTGCAGGTCCTATCAAGATGCATGAAATATTATTTATTCCTTTCAGAAAGGAATGGCATAAGAAATATTGCAATGAAGCAATGAATGAGAAATGATGAGACTTGGGATCGTCGAGATCACTAAGTGGAATGATGAGTCGTTGAAAACGACATGGATGAGTTGAATGATGCACTGTTGCCTTTAGTTATTTTAATATTTCACCATTTGCTTTATGATCACGATCGAGTCGGACACGCATTCGTATGGTCAGCGACAACTTGTATACAAGGGGGTGACTGCTTCCTCGGACGGTATCCCGGGACGTTAGGGGGACCGGTCCGACCATGGGGGAAGTGTAAACGTACTTCAAGGGTACGTGGTATCGGGACATTCCATTCGGGCTCGCAACCTGGTGGAATGGCGCGCCGATTACCTTTCGAAGTCCTATATGGCAATGTCTGAAAATGGTGCACTAACACCAATGATCATGTTGTAAGGATGCACGCTAATGAATATTTTATGCAGGCAGAGTAAGTGTAACAGTTAACCTGTATTTGATGCAGGTACGAGGGAGTTGGCTATTGGTAAGAAATCACTTAAATGGGATACACTTAATATATGTATTGGTTTAACTTGCATGCTTACGTTCCAAATAAGTAAATGATGTTGTATGTAGCCTTTCAGTGTGAGATCCTGCTTAACATGTTAAATTCAGTATACTAGAAAGATGCCATGCTATAATCATTGCTCAAACACAACATACATACTAAGTGATGCTTGAAGTGAGAACTGTTATAACGTGTTTAAGATGTTAATGTTAACGATGCCTCAATGATGCCTTTTCATGATAACACCTAGTATGCCTCAATGATGTCTTTGCATGATTAACACCAAGAATGCTAAAATGATATGTCTACATGAATGCTACTAAGAATATGTTTACATGCTTCACTATGATTATTGTCCATGAATTGTAAACTGATGTTAGGCCCCAAATAGAAAGATCATTCTAATAAATGCTTGCTTAAATGATCACTTTAAATGTTGGTTTATGCGAGTGGGTTGGATTCTACTCGCCAGTGCATAGATGATGTGCTGACCCACGTTTTGTGGGCAGGTTCTCTTGCTTGGGATATTCTACACACGAAGAATTGGCTTGATTGGTTCCGCGGCATCGAAGATTTGTTGGGCATACAGAAGCTCTCCTTGCACAAGATGATGTCTTCTGTTTATAAAGGGCATAATGTATGGAACATTGTAATCAGTTGTGTAGAAGCATGGAATTTCACAACCAGAAAGCCCATGCGCCAGACACTACATGCGCCAAGACTCACACAGAACACTTCACAGCAAAGTCAATAACCATGGACATCTAGAGAAGGACTTTTTATTTATATATAAAAGTCTATTACATGTCTAGAAAAGGTTGTACAAAGGAAAATTTCTACAAAAGAAAGATCCTAAGTCTACAGCCAGCGGCCACCATGCACCTCCAGTTAGGCGCAGCAGTCATCATGCGCTGCCAGTCACCATGTGCTGTCAGTCAGGCGCAGCAGACATCATGCGCCTCCAACCAGGCGCATCCCACCATATCTTCAGCAGCTCAGTCATGTACATCCAGCTCAGTTGTGTGCATCCCTTCAGCAGTCCAGCTATGTGCATCCCTTCAGCCAAATTCTTCCAGCCAGGCTCACCTGGCCGAGCAGAGCCCAGTTATGTGCCGCTCTTCCAGCCAGGCTCACCTGATAAGTGCTTCGCCAAGCAAAGCATTTAACCCTCTGGCTGGAACCAAGGAAGAGAAGAGCACCGCAAATGCTGTGGCCAGGGGAGGCTTCGAAAGAGCCTCCAAAGCCGAAGGAAGACCGTGATCGAAACCGCGGCTAAAGGAGCAGCTTTCAACACGATCAAAGTGGGGAAACCCCACTTTGAAGGAAGAGAGAGCCTAGCACCGCCATTCCGATCTACGGCTCTTCCGGAATAACGGGGACAAGGCCCGAGCATCCCTATCTTTGGATGCAACAGGCACCTTCCGCCTGCCTCGGAAGCCCTCGACTCCGTCTTTTGGATGTAACAGTCACCTTCAAGAGCATCGAAGACAACACAGCGTCTCATCTTCACCCTCGGGAGCACTTCGTCAACAGAATGCACCCGCATGTTCAAGTTCATGTTAGAAGAACGTGAGAGAATGAGAAGCAAATCTTCTCTCCATGCCACTATTTATAGGCCGGGCAGATCAAACCCACGCGCCAAGTGGATGGCCCTCCAAATTTTGTGCAATGAATTTACATTAAATGGATGAACCGGACGCCTCGAATTCAGCCAAACGGCTATTTATGGCACTCGAAGAGCGAGACAGCCGCATCATTAAAAGATATGTCCGATGTGCCAGCCAGACAGCGCATCACACGGACGCGCCCTTCGGCATCAGGCGCATCACACAGACGCGCCCTGCAGTACTCGGCGCATTACAGAGGGTGCGCCCTCACACATCTCCATACCGAGTGGAACGCCAACCGACGCGCCCACTCAGCTGTCCATCGAACGTCACCAACATTAAATGCTGAACTGACAGAGTTGGCAGCACGCCTCCCAAAGTTTGAACAGTTGACAGCTTTATTCAGAAAATGAAGCGTCGGCAACGTCAGCATCATCATGACTTTATTTCCACGGCTACTGCCACGTGGCCACTCCACCATCAGCATGCGCCTCTACGGCCATACGTCCAAATCAGCATGCGTCTCAAAAGCCATGCGCCTCAGACTGCTCTCTGATCCCGAAAGACAGAAGGAAAGTCGCCTGCATGCGCCTCAAAAGCCATGCGCCCCAAATGGTTTATAACCCCTAAAGGTTATGAGCCGCAGCCTCCTCCTGCACCCAATCCAAGGCGCAGATCACTTCTCTCCACCAAATCCGAGATCTTCGAACAATGAGTCGATGACACGTGTCTTTTGACTCAACTCATCCAAGATTTCAGCAACGGAAAGATCTTCTCTCTGCTACGTGCCGGCTCACAACAGCAGTATGAAGAGTTCTCCCCCTCGATCAGGGCGCAGCATCCGTGCACCTCCATCAGCAACCTCCACGTGGCGTCCCCACACCGGCGCATCCTGCATGCGCATATGAGCAGCCAGCCTGCAAAACTATAAATAGAAGGATCATCTCCTTCACACACACACAGGGACTCAGAACACACAAGAATCCACAACAGAGAATCACCGAGAGGCAGTTCTAGACACTCAACGTCTTCCTCCTCTCAGCAAGCTCCAGCACCCAGAGCAATCAACACCTTCAGAGAACCGATAACCGTCGTCAGCCGGTCAACGGAGTCAACGCATTACCACTCGCTCCATTGGCACTAAGGACCCAGCTTAAACAAAAGTGTACTCCTAGGACTACATCTAAGTCCTATATTGTATCACTGATCTGTTTGTATTAAGAGGTGGCCATTAAAATTGTTTTGATTGAAATCTTAATACAAACAGAACAGTGATACAATATAGGACTTAGATGTAGTCCTAGGAGTACACTTTTGTTTAAGCTGGGTCCTTAGTGCCAATGGAGCGAGTGGCAATGCGTTGACTCCGTTGACCGGCTGACGACGGTTATCGGTTCTCTGAAGGTGTTGATTGCTCTGGGTGCTGGAGCTTGCTGAGAGGAGAAAGACGTTGAGTGTCTAGAACTGCCTCTCGGTGATTCTCTGTTGTGGATTCTTTTTGAGTCTTGTGTGTTCTGAGTCTCTGTGTGAGTCTTGGCGCATGTAGTGTCTGGCGAATGGGCTTTCTGGTTGTGAAATTCCATGCTTCTACAAGACCCCCTTCAAAGTTTTCAAAACTTTTGAATAAGTTTTGGAATACTTTGAATAAAAAGCATGGAGGTCAGGGCGCATGATTTCTGGGCGCATGCCTGTTCGGCGCATGCTCTTCTCAGTTAATGATGATAGTGCCTTGGTAACCGAAAAGATTAATGATGATCTTTTGGTTTTATTTGCTGCTATCCCTGCACAGAACCCGAGGCGACGGCTGAGATCACACGTCATCTGTTCACGCGTGCGACCAAGCCCTATAAATAGGTAAGAGTTGGAGAGAGAAAAGGGTTCTTCTTCTCTGTGCCTCTGCTTCTTTAGAGTTTCTTCTTCAAAACCCTAACTTCTCCTTCCTCGAGAGAATGGCTCCCAAGACTCCTCGCAGTGCTGCCGGCAAGGGAAAGGAGAAAGCGAAGGAGTCCGCGGAAGTTGCGGCGGCTATCGTTCCCCGTCGGCCTGTCGAAGTTCGACCGGAGGTGGTTGGTAAGTCTCATTGTCCGTACGCCAACGCACATAGGCCTTGAGTCTTTAATGATGTGCCGCGGTCTTTGCCCGCCGACGCGCATGGGTTTAAACCCTGGTGATGCGCCGAGGCTATACTGCTGACGCGCATGGGTTCAAACCCTGATGATGCGCCGAGGCCATACTGCTGACGCGCATGGGCTCAAACCCTGATGATGCGTCGCAGTTTTCTCCTTTAGACACATTGTGTGTTCTCTTCTGACTTTTTCTGATCTTTTACTAGTATCGATGGCAATCCCGCTTTTGAGTGAAGTTTTCTTGGAGGCTGCCTTCAACCAAATGGGAGTAGAGCATAACGAGGAAGTGATAAACCCTGCTCAAGATGCTCTTATGCTGGATCAGCCTCCTGAGAGAATGACCCTAATCCGTGAACAGCAGTATTGGTTCCTCAAACGGATGATGGAGCGTGGAGTCATTAAACCTTCCATATCTGATAAAGTGACCTTCCTGAAGCCTGAGTTCCTGTTTGGAGACCGTCTCACTTCTACTGATTCGTCAGTACTGAAGGTCAAGGAGGACTGGTTCTTTACTGCGAATGGAGTGCATATGACTGTTAAGCAACTTGAACGTCAGTGGCCTTTGACGTCCTTCTGTCGCCTTGTTTCCCAGAGGAGGATGTCTTGGGAGCTTACCCCTTCTCAGGGGGGAGCGGTGACTGGTGTCATCCAAATTGATTCTACTTCCGACCAAAGGGATGCTTTGACCGTTGTACGGTCTGGGTCTTCTTACACTTGGCGGACTTTACGTCCTGGGAGCCTCTACAGTGATGTACCCATTGATACGTTTGCTTATAGTGCTTCGACTTTTACACATCGTATGTTTTTGATGGAACGTTCCTACCCGACAGGAGAGTTTCGGGTGGAGGGCTGGTGCCATTACGTCTCCAAATGGGATAAACTGACGCTGTGGATCTTGTCGCGGTTTCGGACTGAGCTCCGAGAGATCGGGTTGACTGTCGCGATCCGTGCTACCCAGGCGGGTGTTGACCTTAATAGGCACATGTTCCTCGCACTCCTGGAGATGTTTGATATCCATACCGGGACCTTCTTTACTCCGGTAGGGGAATTAGGGTTCGCACTTCATGAGATGTATGAGGTGTCTAAACTCCCTTGGGGGTCGGAGCCCTATGAAGAGTACTTTCCAACCAATGAGGAACTTCAGGTCCTGGGGGACAGAGCTGATGAGATGACGGCCGTCTTCAAGGAAGTGGCGAGTCATCATTACTATGTGCAGAGAAGGGATAAAAGCGGGTCGCAGCCCCATGTGACCGCTTGGAGAGATTATGTCTTTAGACAAGACAAAGAGGATTCTTCGAAGTTTTCTACTCCGCCGGCGCTCTCTCGTAGCGAGGTGCTGTCCGAAATGAGCACGTTAGGGGAGAAGAATCCCCGAGGAAATGAAGACCAGCAGTCAGATGCACGCTCCTACAGCTGCTTCTGGCACCTTGCTTATCCAATGTCATCCAAGGCGGTTTTGGTCGCCTATCTGATGATATGGCTCCGGGATTGCGTGTTCGCAGGTGGATCCGGTGCCGTCGAGAGGGTTACTCGAAACTTAATCCTGCCAGCCGTAAAATTGGTCTTCGGCCGGCGCTTGGCTCTCCTCCCCGCAATGGTATGTAACCTGCAGCGAGGTTTGCGAGAGTTTGCTGGAAATGTGATTCATGATAGAGGCAGAAAAAATAACTTCCCGCGCGCCGAATTGCCGTTTCACTATTTGATGGGATGGCTGATTCTGTATCATCCCAGTGTGATGAGCCCAGGCTCGGAAGGAGATTATAAGGCTGGAGATGCATTCCTTCGTCGTTTCCATCGGAGGAGCTGGTCGTATACCGGTGTCCCGGTTTGTAGAAAGGTTTTATCCCATCTTCAGGGTTGGGAGATCACCAAAGTTGGTCCCATCTATTTGGATTTTGAGGCCAACGAGGATTTAAGGGACCTGGGCGAAGGTACCACCACTCTGCCTCAATGGGGATTTTGCTGGTTGCAAAGTATCCGGCCGTCCCATCTGGTGTACCAGAACAGGAATCAGTGCTACCTGGAACCATACTTGCCGAGCCGCTTTGTGCGACAATTTGGTTATGCTCAGATGATGTTGGATAACCCCAGTAATACCCTGGGATATGTTGGAAGTTTGTTGGATGGTGCACGAGCTTGGCATTACTATAATACCGGATGTACCGGAGCTCGTTTTACGTTGCCCGTCCCCGATCCGCGGCCGCCCATTCTTTACTCGGCCGCCAAATTTTACTATGTTATGGCTGCCCCGCCCTCCGGATATGACAGGGAGACCAGCCTTATCGCAGGCACCCAGTTAGCAGCGACTGGAGATACGCCAGTGAAGGCCCGGCCGCATCGTCCGTCAGGGGTGGGTCAACGGAGTGCCCCCTCCGCATCACAAGCAGAACCCTCGGGCGATCGATCGAAACGATGTACAGATACAGGGGCTGAATCTCTTGTGTTGAAGAAGCAGAAGAAGGCATCGTTACCGACGGTGTCATCGGATTCGGCGTCCGAAGAGGTAAGGACATCCTACTAAACCTGATTTTGGTTCCGCCACTTATGAGGCCCCATCTTCTTTTGTAGGAGCCGCTAAAAAGAAAACCTCGTACCCCAAAGTCGGGTGGGAGTAGGCGAGAAGAGATGGCGAGCTCGCCTGGAGTGCGTATCCCGCCGACAATGATGTCTCTCATGGAGGAAGATCCGGAGGATACTGTCATCGTGGAGGTTCCGGTCTCCCCGGGTTATGTCAGGAGGGAACCTGAGGGTGCAGCAGCTTCCGAGGTAACGAAGGCCACAGCGGAGGCTTCACATATCGAAGGTTTAGCAAGTGCGCAGCTTCCTGGTGATGAAGAGGAATGGAGTTCATCATCTTCCGATGACATCGCTCCGGAGCTGCAGGAGTCTGTTGCAGGGGCAGCAGAAGTAGTGAGGATAGAGGAGAGGGTTGATTCCCCTCCTGGTCATGATGAAGGGAGGTCGGCTGAATCATTGCCAAATCCTTCCTTGGCTTCAACCATGGACACAGAGATGGCTACCGATCAGGCGGTAGCGACAGATTCTGTCCCTGTAGAGGGACTTGAGAAGAATGAGACCCTTCTGCCGGTCTTGTCTCCTGGGGCTGGCCAGAAGATAAATGTTGATCTCCCCGTTTTGTCGGGGGAGGTAGCTGATGCTGATAGAACGTCGGGGGTAGAAGAGGTGGCCGTTGACGTCGGTGATTTCTCCGGGCTTGAGAAGGGTAAGGGTGTGGAACCCTCTGTTGCTTCTTCCACTTGGGGTACTATCACGACGCATGTGCCGGCTCCTTCTGTTCCTTCGGCTCCTCGGGCTAGCAGTCTTGGCCCTGTTGATGAAGAGCCTATTACTGCCGAGGTTGAAACCTCTCAGATCGAGGTTGGCGGATCTTCCTCCGGTCCGCAAACTGTAGTAGCTCCCCCAACTCCTGCTATGACGCCGCAGGTGCTGGCGGATACCGACGAGTATGTGAAGTTCCTCGTCGAGGGAGTGTACAAAATGCTGGAGAAAGGAGTATCTACAGTGATGGATGCCAAGGGAAGCTTTGCGACAGCAAAAGATTTGGCAATGCCTTGTATCGAGCTGATCCGCGTTCACCAAGGCCATGACCATATGGCCGAAATTCTGGAGGTTTCGGTGATTGAGCTGGACGAGCGGCTCGCGGAACTGCAGCACATCCAACAAAATGACCTCTCTGTCTTGATAGATGCAGAGATAGAGAAGTTGATGGCTGAAATCGAGGCTTCCTATCGAGCCGATGTGAGCAGTTGGGAGCGTGAAGTAGCTGGGACTGAGGCTGCGGCGGAGCAGTTGTCTCAATCTATGGAGAAGACGACGGAGAAGCGGGCTGCGGTGGACGCTAACATCGCAGAGGTTGATGCTCAGATGCGCCGTCTTGAAGACCAGCGGGCCCAACTTCAACTAGAAGATGATCGTGTCCTGGCTGAACACGTGGCATTCAAGCAGGAGGAAGCGACTCTTACTCAGCGGACCCTTGCTTTGGCTCAGCAGCGACGACAGCTTGATGAGAAGTATGAGAGTAAAACTTCTGCTGAGGCTGTCGGATTAATGCGTCAAGAAGCCGAGCTGCGAGTCCAGGCGACTGTGGAAACTCGCACTGCCGACCTGAGACGTTGAGTCAGAGAGCTCTCATCCCACCCTGGAGAGGATCGGGGACTGTAGCTTCTCTTCTTTTTATGTGTTTTTGCAACTCTTGCTGGGGAAATAGCGTATTTCTGTACTCCCTTCTTTGAAAAATAAAGAAATACACTATCTTTTTTTTTGTGTGATGTGTTCATTTTTTGATCTCATGAACTTGATGATTTATGTGGACCTATTATCTTTTGCGCACCTTGGTTTTTAGGTACAGATAATAAGTTTGAAGGAACCAACATGTTTGCTCAGAGGTAATGTGGACATGGCAATCATTAGGTTCAAATGATAGAATCTTCCTACTCAGAGGTATTTATGGACGTGGTAGGAATGATCCTGGGGGATACACTGAACAACTCAGAGGTAATGTGGACGTGGAAGTTCTGCGATCAATGTACGACAACACAGGAGTTGTTTGTACGGGATGTTTACTCAGAGGTAATGTGGACGTGGTAAACATGAAGGATAGCGTAAGCTCACAAAAATGTAAGGTTCTGCTTTGTAGGATGTAGAGAGACAACTCAGAGGTAATGTGGACGTGGTTATCTTTCTACGGAAGGATGCCACGGAACAGCTGGGTTCCGGAAGCGTTTAATTTTGTGAAAAGAGGTTGTTTGGGAAAATATATGTCTTGGAGGATGTCAAGAATAGTACTTCTTTAGGAACTTGCCGTTGATGGGCATCATGAACAAGTCCCCATTGGGTTTGGCGAGGCGGTAAGCACCGTTTGAGTATACCGTCTCAATGATGAAGGGTCCTTCCCATTTGGGTTCGAACTTCCCTGGTGTCTTGTGAGTTAACACCATTGGCCTTTTGACTGCTAAAACCAGGTCGCCAACTTGGAAAGTTCTTTGCTTGACCTTCTTGTTGAAAGCCTGTGATATACGGGCTTGGTACAGTTCGATGCGTTGTTGAGCTAGGAGACGCTTTTCGTCAAGTGCCTCCAGTTCCCGCAGACGACGACGTTGATTGTCTTCTTCTGTGAGATCGTTTGTGATTGCCACACGGAGCGAAGGTATCTGTATCTCGAGAGGCAGTACTGCTTCGCTCCCGTAGACCAGGAAGAATGGAGTGTTGTCTGTTGGGGTCCGTACCGTTGTGCGGTAGGCCCAAAGGCATTCGCCAAGCTTTTTGTCCCAGTCGCGTTTGTTGGATGACACGACCTTTTTGAGTAGCCTGACGATAGTTTTGTTGAACGCCTCGGCCAATCCGTTTGCTGCCGGATTGTAGGCGGTTGAGGCCACATTTTGAATGCGATTCTTGTCACAGAACCTGCTGAAAATGTGGCTGATGAACTGGGGACCATTGTCATGAATGATTCGCCTGGGTACTCCGAAACGGTAAATAACATGGTGTTTGATAAAGCTGACCACCCTGGAGCTGTTTACTTCCGCTAGTGGGACTGCTTCCGCCCATTTGGAGAAGTAATCGGTGATGGCCAGGATGAAATAATGTCCTCTTGATGAAGGAGGGGTGATTGGTCCTACAATATCCATGCCCCAGGCTTCGAATGGCCAGGAGGCGACTGTAGGATGTAGAGGTTCAGACGGTGTATGTATGAAGTCTGCATGAAGTTGGCATGCATGGCACTTCTTAGCATATTCTACTGCGTCGGCGACCATGGTTGGCCAGTAGTAGCCCATACGTCGCAGTCGATCTTGCAACTTAGGACCTGGTTTGTGAGCTCCGCAAGTTCCGTCATGAGCTTCTCGAAGAGCTTCGGCCGCTTCTTCGTTAGACAGGCATCGAAGGAGAAGCCCGTCGAAGGAGCGTCGGTACAGCGTTTTAGTGGCTGTATCGTAGTAGAATCGAAGAGAGCGTCTCCTGACTGAGACGGCTTCCTTCGGGTCTTCCGGAAGGATTCCGTAGATGGCGAAGTCGATGAACGGGAATCTCCAGTCTCGGACATTAACATCGGTGTTTGTTGGCACGACGTGAGCCATCTGCAAACATAGGTTGTTTCTAGGACAAATCAAGTCTCGGCCAGTTACCGTGACATAGTGTTGAGTCCCAAGGGGCACGGCCAATGAGGCTGCGAGGCAAGCCAGAGCGTCAGCCTCCAAGTTTTGTAGACGGGGTACATGTTCGATGAAGAACCCAGTGAAAGTTGAAATAATGTTCAATGCAACTTCATGGTAAGGGATCAAATCTTCATGGCGAACTTCGTATTGCCCCCGAATTTGGTTTACGACGAGTTTCGAGTCGCCGTAGGCTTCCAGATGATCCACCCCCAGCTGTTGTGCTAGCTGGAGTCCCATGACGAGTGCGTTGTACTCAGCAACATTGTTGGAGCACGGCTTCGAAAGAGAGTATGCGCGCTGGATGACCAGCTGATCGGGAGAGACCAAGACTACCCCCACTCCTGCGATGATTTGGCCGTTGGGGCCCGTTCTTGAAGCGCCATCGAAGAACATCCGCCAAACGGGACTTCCTTCGGTGACGTTTGATTCTTGGACTTCATCCGGGATGTCTTCATAGAGTTTTGAAGATTCTGGGATGGGGTGTGCAGCTAAAAAGTCAGCCAGAGCCTGACCCTTGACTGCCTTCTGCAGGACAAACACCATGTTGTATGGCGTTAGTAGGATCGCCCATGTAGCCAGCCGGGAGTTTAATGACCCTGGCTTCGTCATGAGAACTCTGAGTGGATTGACTCGGGAGATGACGTGAATTGTCTGGCCCGAGACGTAATGACGAGTCTTCTGAATGACAAACACCAAGGCCAAGCACTCCTTTTCAACGGGGTTGTACCGGTGTTCGGCCCCGATGAGTGTTCGACTGAGGTAGTAGATTGCTTGCTCGTAGCCTGCATCGCTGTTTTGAGCCAGTAAAGTACCGAGGGAATGATCCATGGCACGGACGTAGAGGAGGAATGGTTTGCCGGCGACAGGTGCCACTAGGACTGGCGGGCTTGTCAAGTAAGCCTTGATGTCGTCGAAAGCCTTTTGGCACTCCTCTGTCCAGACGTAAGAGACTCCCTTCTTCATGAGCTGAGTGAAGGGTTGACATTTACCGGAGAGGTTTGCTATGAACCTCCGGATGTATGCCAGACGTCCCTGTAAGCCCCGAAGTTCTCGAAGGTTCTTCGGAGGGTCCATGTTGAGGATGGCTTTAGTCTTCTCGGGGTCGACATGAATGCCTTTTGCCGTGATGACAAAGCCCAAGAATTTGCCGCTAGAAACCCCCAGGAAGGATTTAGCGGGGTTCATTTTGAGTTGATGTGCCCGCATGAGATCAAAGACCGTCCTCAGGTCCTGTAGGTGATCTCTTTTGAGACGGCTCTTGACTGCGATGTCATCAACATAGCACTCAACTGTCTTGCGAAGATGTTGACGGAAGATAGTACTCATCGCTCCGTATCTTCCCGTTCTTCTTGGTGACAGGGACGACGTTGGCTACCCAGTCCGGGTGTTGTTCCTCAGGGATGAAGCCACTGGTCAAGAGCTTGTCCACCTCCTGATCGATGGCATTCATGATGTCCGGGCGGAAGCGTCGCTGTTGTTGTTTGATAGGTTTGGCATCTGGTAAGATGTTCAACCTATGCATCGCGATCTGTGGATCGAGACCCGGCATGTCTTCGTAGCTCCAGGCGAAGACGTCAATATACTCTTTAGCCAGTTGGACTAAAGATTCTCGGTCTTCTCCTTCCAAGCTTTTGCTGATGAAGATGGGTTTAGAAGAAGACCCATCCCCGAGGTCGATCTGCTCGACTTCGTCTTCGGTGGGAGGTTCTCGTAACTCAAAACGAGACTCCCATTGTTCTCCTAGGCGCTGAGCCCAGGGTTCCTCTTCGAAGGGTTCCGGCGGTTGGTCTTCGCCTTCATCTTTCTGAGGTTGCGCCGATGTCATGTTAGCTGACAGCACTTTCCTGAAGACTGATCCGATACTGGTATCGGAATCCCACGTCGATGCTTCAGACGAGTAGGAATGTTCTATGTCTTCTGCGTCTGAACTCTCTGGAGTTGATGGCGGCGTGACATAGCCTAACCCCCGTCGAGTCCGATTATAGTAATCCTGTGGCTTTCCATTGGGCATCGAAAGCCGGACAGGGAGATGCCGACCCTTGCCGTAGTTTAAGCCTTTGTTGCTTTTCAGGTCGTAGCCCATCTTTTGGATGATGTGCTTAGCCGCATCTGTGTACCGATAGACTTGTACTCTGCCGGTATCAGGTTCGGGCTCGATTGACGGGAGGTCCCGCCGACGCTCGATTTTGCCCGAGATGATGGTGCCTTGGTCTCGGCTCCGTGGAGGGACTATGAAGACTCCTTGAGACGGGACTATTTGATTATGGTAGACGGTCGTTACTTGTGATTACAACGACCGTAGAGCGTTGTCTAATGTATACATGGCATTCCAGTGTGGAAGACAAGAATAATTGAAAGACACTCTATTATTGATAAAGTACGAGATTTTATCCCGTGGGATTACATTGTCGAAGGAGGGTGCGTCTACATCAGCTGAGATATATTCGCCAAGCTCCTCATCTGTAAGCACTGGGGCCGGATCAGGAGAGTCCTCCACCGCTCTGACTTTGGGGTCTGAGAGGGTTATGTGAGCCCTCTCCGGCACCTTGGATGACTGCGGCGGCCTGCCTTTAAGACGCACCTTGAGAGGTGCCTCGGTTGCGCCTCCGATGAGTGGCGCCTTCCCTTGTAATTTTACCACCAGGGGAGCCGCTGTTTGAGGTGGCTTTCCCTTGAGGCGTATCTTCAGGGGAGCTTCGTGAGTCGGTGCTTTCCCTGATAGCTTGATGCTCATTGGAGGCGCCTTCTGGGGAGGCTTGCCCTTCAATCGGATTTTCAAGGGGGCGTCGGGAGTCATTTCGGGCTCCATGTCCGGCTCTGTTGCCGTCTTTGCCTCATCATCAGCGTCATTGGCTTCCTCCTCGTCAATGGGCTTGTACAAGTCGGAATCGGTGAAGTAGGCCTCAATCCCTTTGAAGGGATCGATATCTGCAAACTCCGTCCGGATGACGCCGTTGGTGGATACATATTCCATGCATTGGTGGAGCGTGGAGGGCACCACCATGTACTCATGTAACCATGGTCGTCCGAGTAAGATGTTGTAGTTGACCTCGGCATCCACCACATAACAAGTCACCTCAGTTTTGAGGCTGCCGATGTGACATTTCAGCCGGATCTTGTCCAGTGGCTCGCTCTTGCTAGCGTTGAAGCCACTGATGGTCGTATTGGAGGGCGCCAGCCGGTACATTGGGATCCCCAGCTTTGATAGCAGCGCCTTTGGAATGATGCTTAGGGAAGACCCCGGATCGATCTGAATCCTGCTCACCTTTACCGAACCGATGTACCCTGTGTAATACAACGGTCGGTTATGTCGGTGATGCTTGAGCAGCATGTCTTGTTGGGTGAAGGTTATGTTTGGGATAACTTCATCCGCACAATGACAGTGTGCACAAGTAGTTGGGAGGTCTTCAGGCTGCTTGACTTGACTGAGAAAGGATTCGGCATCCTTCAGAGCTTCGCAGAGAGCTTCTCGGGAGTCCTTAGAGAGACGCAGGAGCTCGAACAAAGACAAGCGTGCAGGAGTACTGGCCAGTTGCGCCAGGATGTCAAAATTGTGGGGCTTGGCTAGCCCCGAAGTATTTTTTTTCCGCAGAGGTCTGTCGAAACGGGCCTCCACTTGCTTTTGTTTATTGGCTGCTGAGGGCTTGGATGGACCCTCCTCAGGGATGGTGCCAGGAGGCACCACTTCGGCGGCAGCTTCACCGGGCTGGGAGTTCTGTTGTGCACGCGTCTGCACAGGAAGCGCCTCTTCCGTTGAAGAAGAGACCGTGTGGCAAGACTTGATCTTCCTGCCTTTTGCTTTGGAGGTAGGGCGTACCTCCGGTTGAGTTACCTCGGAGACGAGGTCGGGGTGAACCCAGAGGACCTCTCCTCGAGATGCGGTGAGTGGGACAAGTCCACTCATATTATCACGGGTGGGTGGCAAGTTCACCACCTCCATTGTCGCCTTAGGGATGGGGACGACGCCATCTTGTGTGGTAGTCGGCGGCAAGGTGCCGAACTGAAGTGACACCACATTAGCTGACACCGTCTTCTCTTCATAGTCGACGGAGATTACATCCGCATTGATCATGCGCTGGATGTAATTTTTGAGGACGTAGCAGTCCTTAGTCGGGTGTCCGACAAACCGATGGTAGTGACAGTACCTCGGGTTGTCCACTTTCCCGACTTCATCGGGCCGCTTCGGGTCCGGAAGCTTGATCTTGTCACCCTGCTTCAGTATCTCAAAGAGTTGCAGGGTGTCGTCATCATTGAACGAATAAACCTCCTTGGGTCTCGGTGCCAGTGGAGGCTTTTGAGTAGGCGCAGATGCGCCCTTCGAGGCATTAACAGTCAATGCCTGTTTCCCCTTTGTTTCTCGTCCGGAGTTGTTGATTGCGGACTTTTTCCCCTTATCGTCAAAGGCGGGGAAGCTAACACCCAGAAGACGTACATTGGCCGCCTTCTTCTCTGCAGCTTCAGCTTCGATGATTAGGGAGCTCCAGTCGGGAGGGGGAGTAGAGTTAAGCCAGAGCTTTACTGCAGGCAGCATGTTCATACTGCAAGCGGAGAGAAGCGCATGCTCTGGCATGCCAGGAGGTAGCCTGAAGCAGACCTGACGGAAGCGTTCGATGAATGCCCGAACCGTTTCCTTGTCCTTCTGGCGTATCTCAATGAGAGACGCCATCGTCATGTCCTTCCCACCGTCGTAGAAGCGGTCGAGGAAGAGGCGTGTCAGGTCGTCGAAGGACGATATGGAATTATCGGGGAGGCTGCAGTACCAGTCATACGCCACCCCTTTCAGGGCCCCAACAAAGATGCTGGTGAGGAGCGCGTCCTCCTTCGGAAGATGCCCTGTCTGCGACTGGAAGTACGTCAGGTACCGTCGTGGAGAGTCCTTCCCGTCATACGGCATGAGTGTTTGTGGTTTATACTTTGGGGGATAAACCACCTTGTTCCACTCAAGGGGATAAGGCTGGGGAATGCCCACCTTCTGGCGCTCCTCATGTCTGTTCTTGGACTCGAAGCGCTCTCACAGATCTTTGATCATTTCGACCACGTCCTCCGTGGAGCTAGGAGTCGGGGAAGGAGGTACCACCTGGAGTGGAGCGTTTGAGGGCTCCGACGTTCGGGGTGCTTCTGTGTCTGAGGGTGTCCGTTGGAGGGGCACACTCGACTCTCCATTGGCTCCTGGGTCGGGACCATTTGAAGGTGTCCTGATCAAGGCCGACCGCATCTCAAACACTGCTTGAGTCAGCGCTTGTATTGAGGCAGAGAGGGTTTTGAGTCCTCCCTCTAGCGAGTCTATGCGCTGGACAATGTCCTGTGGCGGCGCATCAGTCTCAAGATCACCCCCGGTCATGTATACTGTCATGACACGGCCGGAAGTGGATGGATTAGTTGAGGCTTTGCTCTCAGCCTCGCTCTCATGTGGGTGAGTCACTTCTCCTGGTGTTTGGCCACCCCCAGCCACATTCTGGAGTTCGTCTTCGACAGGCGCATCTGCAAGGGCCTGACTGCCCTCAGCTCTGTCTTGAAGGGCCTCTTCGTTTCCAGCACTACCCCCGGCGGTGTCTTGGAGGACATCGTCATTTTGAGGGGCTTCAGGGAGGCCATCTTCGCCTTGATGAAGATCCGCCGCAGCTGTGCTTTGGACATCTTCGTCTTCGGAAGGAGGCTCGACAAGGGTCTGGCTACCCCCAGCTTCCTCCAAGAACTTCTTCCTCGACCGAGTGCCTTCGAACACTCCAGAGGTCGTGACAGCTGCCTTGGTTTTCCTCGGCTGGCTTTTGGATGAAGACGAGGAATTGGCAGTCGTCTTCCGGACAGATGAGGAGTTGGAGATCACGTTGCATGAAGCAACCTTTAGCTCCTCTTCTGCTGACACCTTCGTCCCAAGGCGATGTCGGAGGGGTGTCGATGATTGTAGCCGTTGGAAGACCGACTGCTTTGGCGGTACTGCCGTCTTGCAACAGCAGTTGATGGTGACCACTGCACAAGTGTGCCCCGCGAGAGGTGCATCTTGCTTGTTGGTCAGCTCTCCTGACCGGCGCTTGTGAGTAATCACGTTGCGCAAGTCGTTGGAGGAGAGTGCTACCCTCACACCCCTCTCAGGTGCATGGCAGGGCCAAGCGCCGGGGTGGTCGGGTGAGTGCTGCGTCCCCTGATCTAATACCAAGCAGGCATCACGATCAGTAGTGGGGGAACCACAGCATTTGAAGTGACTTAAACGGACCTCAAACGCACAACCAGAGGAGGCACGGGAGTTCAAGACCACTGAGTTTGCCTTCTCGGCTTGGTTGTGCACGCAGTGAATGCGCCCAAGCGAGATGAGGACTTTGAAGATCGACTCGTTGTCGGTGCAGAAGCACTTGAGTCAACCTTGTACAGCTTGCCATCGGCAGCGTGCGTGATTGTAAGCGCGTGCCTCTGGTCGGCTGCTGGCATAGCACGTTTGTGGCGCATGACCCGTACCGCCTTGGATTTCTTCGTACCAGCCCGCTGGGGCGCATAGTACTCAGCATCCAAATTCTCCTCGTCATTACAGCGAGTGAGTCTGTCAAAGACAGAGGCTCTTTATGGCGCATCAGAAGTGATGCGCGGGGCATTGGCTGCGCCCCTGCTCCGTCGACATATCTTCCTCGCCTGAAAGGAAGATGGCTGGGGAACGTGGTCAGTCGCACGCTTCCCCGAGAGATGCGCTGCAGCGGCGGGTGCACCTTGACTGCTGAGGACGTCAGCAGGAAGGGAAGGCTGGACGGGCGCATCCCCTTCAACGGTGGTGCCCAAGGCGTCGACTTTGCGCACCCAGGCTGCGCGGGTCTTCTTCGGCTTCGACAGCCGCTTCGAAGGACTCGCACTTCCTTCAGAAATGAACTCCTCGTACGCCTGTTGATTGAGGCGCACTACCAGCGTCTTGTGGGAGGAGCCCACCTTCACGTCGTCGGCCTGTGACACAACCTTCTCGGTAGAGGAGAAAGAAGTCCCCAGCAGAGTCGCCAGCTTGTTTGCCATTAAAATTGTTTTGATTGAAATCTTAATACAAACAGAACAGTGATACAATATAGGACTTAGATGTAGTCCTAGGAGTACACTTTTGTTTAAGCTGGGTCCTTAGTGCCAATGGAGCGAGTGGTAATGCGTTGACTCCGTTGACCGGCTGACGACGGTTATCGGTTCTCTGAAGGTGTTGATTGCTCTGGGTGTTGGAGAATCACCGAGAGGCAGTTCTAGACACTCAACGTCTTCCTTCTCTCAGCAAGCACCAACACCCAGAGCAATCAACACCTTCAGAGAACCGATAACCGTCGTCAGCCGGTCAATGGAGTCAACGCATTACCACTCGCTCCATTGGCACTAAGGACCCAGCTTAAACAAAAGTGTACTCCTAGGACTACATCTAAGTCCTATATTGTATCACTGTTCTGTTTGTATTAAGATTTCAATCAAAACAATTTTAATGGCAAACAAGTTGTACCAGTGAGATTGTAAGCCAAGTCAGTATATCGAGTTGTAATCCAATGTATCCAAGTATCAAATGTAAGCTGTATAGCATTGTTCAGTTGGCTTTCAATGTAAAGTGAGATGTGTTGTAAGCATTGTATTTCAATACAAGTCTTGTACTTTTCTTCGATTATCAATAAAGAGAATAAAGTTCTATATGTCTCTGTGTGACTTCAAGTTGTCCTTTTATCTACGCTGCTATATAGAAGTGATTTTTTTCTATTCAATAAGAAAGATTGTCCTCATTAACTTCAATTTGTCTGCTTCTGCCGCTGCGATGTGTTTCTATTTGAAGATTATTAATTATGTACCATCTTTGTCTTGTACAAGTGCAATTCCGGACTTGTACGGCATCACGTCCAAGCGAGGACGATCGATTCCAAGAGATAAATTATGTGAATAAATGACTCTATGAATCGGGGTGTGACAAATTGGTATCAGAGCACGGCTTTACGTCCTTGGTCTCTTCTTTGATTCATTTCAAATCAAAGTTGCATCGGCGATTAACAAAAGTTGCTTCCGCGATCACTCAACGTTGCTTCCGAGATTAAATCAAAGATTGCTTCTGCGATTATGCTGTCGTCGTTCTGCAATCATCCTATGTTGCTTGTGTCTGAAAATTCGTTGACCCTCTTGGCTGCTCACTGGATGTTCCATATAATAAGTCTATATACATTGTGATGCCCCTGAATGAATGATTTTTGTTGGTTTGGACACAAATAACCCAACAATGACTCGATGTCATAGTATGCTATAGTGTGAATGATGTTTGGAATTGTGGGAATAAAGAAAGGTGGCTATGTATGCTGCGACAAGATGAGAACTGCATGTGATGTTGGAAAAGAATTGTGAATGAAATAATTGATGGATGAGTTTGACAGAACTGGTGAATTGACTCATGTGTGTTGCTACTGCTTTCGAGACCCTAAGAATGTTGGCTTGTGATATTGAGACCCCGAGATGTTGGCTAAGTGTTGTGATCATTATAGATCATGTAAGTCCGAAATAGGATTTGAGTTGGTATTGTTTAAGGATGGCTTCATTTATGAGTGGTATATTGCCTCTACCACCTCAGAACGAGATGTATGTTGACCCTTTTCATGTGATAGCAATGAGACTATTTGTGAGTACTGGGTAGTACCGAGACTAAGCTAGGAGTCATATATTGTGGTTAGATGACTCGAGTGTCCCTTGACGGTGATGTTATATTGGATAGTGAGATTGTCGAAAATTGTAATCGGTGGCATGGTTAGAAATTGTTTAGTCGAGTGCTGACTCAGACTAGTAAGACCGTTAGTATGCCATGAGTAAATGGATTTGGCTAGAGAATGTTGTGGCTTGGAACATCTGAATGTTGATTTCGAATGGTTGGAAGCAAATCAAATATGGCTAATATAAAGTTGGTTGCGTAGCTGAAAGTTTTGGAAATATCGTCGGTAAATCAAAGAAATATTAGAGATCTATGCTTTGACCCTAAGGTGTAATAGATGTTAACCCATCTAGATCACCAAAGCATATTCGTTGCTTATGTGTATGTAT
The DNA here is from genome assembly GCA_029216955.1 of Iris pallida. Lineage (NCBI taxonomy): Eukaryota > Viridiplantae > Streptophyta > Magnoliopsida > Asparagales > Iridaceae > Iris > Iris pallida. The sequence continues at coordinate 2,136,273 of JANAVB010014398.1, read as the reverse complement.
GCTCAGGAATTGAATTGTACCAGAAAAGTGAAAAGTAGCAACCCTGAATATTTGTGTTGCATAGAGGATGGCTAATTGATACATAAATTGTCGAATTGAATGGCATGAACTACTCGACCCTTGAGGTAGGGAATTTTAAGAATGTTCGTATAAGATTTTGACGGCTGGGAAAAGAACGAGATTTAAGAATGCCATAAGATAGTTTGATGATTGGGAAATGAATGGGAACGAGAAGTTACAAATGTGTTGGATAATGTCGGTATATGTGACTGTTGGAATGGGATATAGTTTGCTGGCTTATGACTTAGTAGTATGACTTTGTCATATAAGACCGAATAGTAGGATTCCATAGTTATATTAAGACTAACAGAATCGATGATCCTTGAATAGTTAGCCTTGGCTTATGGGTTCGTATGAGTACAAAAGATTTGAAATAGAAATTTAATCATTGGGGATTTACTTGATGGATTATTAGAACGATGATAATCGTATGTCGGGTTAGAAATTGACCGTAATGTTGATAGATCGATCTTAGTCGATCGTTGGGTAAGTCTAGAATGAGCCTCTGTGGGAATTATTTCCTTGAGGAAGACCCTGGATAGATAGACTTGGCCCTAGTGACCAATTGAGGACTTACCAATTGTTGGCATAGCCGACAATAGAGATTAGTATTCAGACTGAGTTGATACCCATAGTTTTGGGTAGAGTTCCTTAGAGCTGTCGGTTGCTTGTTGGCCCTAAGAAAGAAACTAGCATGATCCCTAGTAGCCGTCCACTCTAGGGAAGTCACCTGAATGATTAGGTATAGCTGTCGGTATAGCTAACCATTGAGACTGGACCGAATAATAGATGGCCGTTGGCGACCCATAGAATAACCTTGTGGCATTGAACGAGAGATGGTGATGAGTACGACCTAAGAGTGATATGTCGTATGTATGCTTCAATATCAACCTTAGAGATGTTTGACCCTTGGAGATTATGTGTCGGCCTATAGCGGGAACTAGAATTGTGGGATGAGACTTGAGTTGTATGTAACGAGTAGTAGATTATTATATATGAGATGAAATTGACTGCTCATGACGGGAATGTTGGATCGGTATCTACAGTCGGGTAGCTGGGTTAACCTAGACTGTTACATAGAATTACATCGTGGCTCGGGTAATCGATAGTGGGTGATGTCGGATTGAATATTTTATGAAAGATGAATTGTCTCGGTGAGAAATATTGTTGGATTTGAAAAGGAATATGATTGTATGTTGTGACTCTGATATGATTGGCTCTAAGATTAGATCCTTGATTGAATGCTAGAAATATTATGCCGGATAGAGAGCTTAACCAAGTTGTTCCTGATGTAAAGTGTTGTGGACTGGAAGATAGTGATTGTGACAAGTGAATAAAGTTATAAGTCAATTGAAAGGATACTAAGTCTGATTTGGAAAAGAGAGTTATATCGTGGCTGATCGAATTATACTATCATGGAAGTTGGTTGAAGTACATATGTTTTGGGGACGCCTAAAATATGTGTATGGATCCAGCCGAAGTGATAGGTTGCGACTGAGATAATATTGTTGGAAGAATTTATCGCACTACGCAGACTTTGGCTGAAATGCATATGTTTTGGCGACGCCTGAAATATGTGTATGGATCCAAATGAAGTGATGTATTGCGACCAAGATAGAATACAAGAAAAATGTTGGTGAATCAATAAGAAGTTGCAAGTATTTGGAAAAAGAGAAAGATGGATTGAATCATTGATTGATTAAAATGATACAGTTGGATAGCTATTTTGAAATGACCGAGTGGGCTGAACTGAATATTGAATTGAAGCCGAATGAGTAATTCATTGTGATCAAGTGAATCTAGTAGATGAGTTGTTTTCTTAAGTTTCAAGGACGAAACTTTTTCTGAGTGGTATATTATGTAATGCCCCGCTCTGCACGAGGCATTTGGTTGGCTTGTTGGATGGGATCAGAATGTTGGACCGTGACTTATGTTGGAGATCAGGAGAATTGAGACTGATGCAGTCTTTCTTAGCCGGCTAGACGGAATGGGTATTGGAACGTGGCTCGCTGGTAGAGCTACGCTTAGTGGGATTGGAGCAAAAAGACCGTTATGCAAGGCAAGTAGAACTGTCCTCCTTCCTCCTTATTCTTGCATGCTTAATAAATGGAATAACATGATACTATGAATTGTCCCTAAATGTTCCATGTCTTAGTTGCTGAATAATAGAGATGCCTATGTTGAGAATTATTGAAATGAATAAGACATGAATATTGAACTGCTGATTGAATCACACTCGAACTGCTAATGTAACTTGATGCCTGAGAATGAATTGATATTGTCCCTTGTGCTTAATGTCGATGAAATGAATAAATATTGAGTAATGAGATGCTATGAGAATGCTACATGAGTAATGAACTGGCTATGCTATTAACACAAAGAATTGAAATAAAATACATCAATCATGCACATTCTGTATAACTGTTAATGTTGCCTGTTTCCTTATAAGCAATGAAAGAAAGAATACTGTCCCTATGAAAAGAATGAAATGCTGCAGGTCCTATCAAGATGCATGAAATATTATTTATTCCTTTCAGAAAAGAATGGCATGAGAAATGTTGCAATAAAACAATGAATGAGAAATGATGAGACTTGGGATCGTCGAGATCACTATGTGGAATGATGAGAATATTGAAAATGATGAGTCGTTGAAAATGACATGGATGAGTTGAATGATGCACTGTTGCCTTTAGTTATTTCAATATTTTACCATTTGCTTTATGATCACGATCGAGTCGGACACGCATTCGCATGGTCAGCGATAACTTGTATACAAGGAGGTGACTGCTTCCTCGGACGGTACCCCGGGACGTTAGGGGGACCGGTCCGACCATAGGGGAAGTGTAAACGTACTTTAAGGGTATGTGGTATCGGGACATTCCATTCGGGCTCGCAACCTGGTGGAATGGCGCACCGATTACCTTTCGAAGTCCTATATGGCAATGTCTGAAAATGGTGCACTAACACCAATGATCATGTTGTAAGGATGCACACTAATGAATATTTTATGCAGGCAGAGTAAGTGTAACAGTTAAACTGTATTTGATGCAGGTACGAGGGAGTTGGCTATTGGTAAGAAATCACTTAAATGGAATACACTTAATATATGTGTTGGTTTAACTTGCATGCTTACGTTCCAAATAAGTAAATGATGCTGTATGTAGCCTTTCTGTGTGAGATCCTGCTTAACATGTTAAATTCAGTATACTAGAAAGATGTCATGCTATAATTATTGCTCAAACACAACATACATGCTAAGTGATGCTTGAAGTGAGAACTGTTATAACATGTTTAAGATGTTAATGTTAACGATGCCTCAATGATGCCTTTTTATGATAACACCTAGTATGCCTCAATGATGCCTTTGCATGATTAACACCAAGAATGCTAAAATAATATGTCCACATGAATGCTACTAAGAATATGTTTACATGCTTCACTATGATTATTGCCTATGAACTGTAAATTGATGCTAGACCCCAAATAGAAAGATCATTCTAATAAATGCTTACTTAAATGATCACTTTAGATGTTGGTTTATGCGAGTGGGTTGGATTCTACTCGCCAGTGCATAGATGATGTGCTGACCCACGTTTTGTGGGCAGGTGCTCTTGCTTGGGATATTCTACACACGAAGAATTGGCTTGATTGGTTCCGCGGCATCGAAGATTTGTTGGGCATACAGAAGCTCTCCTTGCACAAGATGATGTCTTCTGTTTATAAAGGACATAATGTATAGAACATTGTAATCAGTTGTACCAGTGAGATTGTAAGCCAAGTCAGTATATCGAGTTGTAATCCAATGTATCCAAGTATCAAATGTAAGCTGTATAGCATTGTTCAGTTGGCTTTCAATGTAAAGTGAGATGTGTTGTAAGCATTGTATTTCAATACAAGTCTTATACTTTTATTCGATTATCAATAAAGAGAATAAAGTTCTATATGTCTCTGTGTGACTTCAAGTTGTCCTTTTATCTTCGCTGCTATATAGAAGTGATTTTCTTCTATTCAATAAGAAAGATTGTCCTCATTAACTTCAATTTGTCTGCTTTTGTCGCTGCGATATATTTTTATTTAAAGATTATTAATTATGTACCATCTTTGCCTTGTACAAGTACAATTCCAGTCTTGTACGGCATCACGTCCAAGCGATGACGATCGATTCCAAGAGATAAATTATGTGAATAAATGACTCTACGAATCGGGGCGTGACAGTTGTGACTTGTGCTGTTCTGATTAGGAACCAGACACCACTCCTTGGACGGTACTTTTCATATTGGACACTCAAATACAGGCGAGTACATTCTCTGATCATTTCATATCCTGCTTAGAATTATTTCCTGCAGTAGATTACTTTACTTGTACTATCACGTTGGTCACACGGATTGGTACTATATGGATCTCTACATGCGATGTTATCCCCCTCGGGAGCATCGGGTACATTGTGCTTGTGTGTTTCACTTACATCGTGTACTCTTGTGCTTTCATTTACATGTGCACTCCGGTGAACTTTGTACTCTCAGGTTCACGGAGCCCCCATGTATACTATCACGTGCACCCTATATGGGCCCCCATGTGATATCTTGTACAATAACATTACCTGTTTAGACCCTTGTGTATTGATTGGGGTACGGGGGAGTAGAATTGGGCATGTGAATAATACACCAGTAGTTTCTTATCAGAATCTCATCCTTAGTGTCTCATCAGAATCTCCTATGCCATTTACATGTCCATATTGTACTCTGACTCACTAGTCACTGCTAGTTCTCTATGTATAGTAGATATTTATATTACAGTTCTCTTCCTGTTTACATATCGCATTTCCTTAGTACCTGTATCTTACTTTACTACATATTTTTACTTTCTATCCTGCTATGATCTGTTGAGATGTACTGTGCTCGCTCCTGTCCTGACTGGACCTGTTGAAATATTACAGAGGACGAGGAGGAGGCTTGCCTGGACACTTACTACGGGACAGCCTTAGATGACACCTGCGAGCTGGACCCTCAAGAGGACCCAGCTCTAGCTGAGGAGATCAGCCCGATTGCCTAGACTAGACTAGACTAGTTAGGCTTATCTTACTTTTGCAGTCTTGAGGCATGTCTTAGTTAGACTTATTTGGAGTTATGAGTTGTATATATTCCTTCATCTGAGACCTTGTACTGTTGGATATTGCTGGGATTATCTTAGACTACTGCTTTTATCTATTTTATTCCTTGAGTTCTATTCCATATCGTGCTATATCTTCCTTAGTTGTGATTGAGTTTACTATTGCTATGTCACCCCCATTCGGGGAGTATAAACTGTTTAGGTGTATATTGATAGATGTATGTTGACCTAGGACGGCGCTCTACCGCCGATACTGCGGCGTAGGTTGGGCGTTGTTACGTTCTCGTACCCTCACAGTGGGTACGGGTCGTGACATCCATGAACCCGAACCACAAGGCAAGGCTAATAGCAGAGAATAACAGCAAGAAATAGAATGCAGAAAAATAAAATGCAGGAATAAAATTACAGGAAATAAAATACAGATAATTAATTAACATGAAATTAAAAGAATTTAAATACAGGATAATACATGATAAATACTAAATAAATATACATGAGTTGTACATGAATAAAAATACGCATTCTGGGAACGGGGAGTGACACATGACCTCCCTCTACGTGCCAAAGAACTTAGCCACTAGACTACAAGCCCATTGACAATATATATATATATATATATATATATATATATATATATATATATATATATATATATATATATATATATATATATCACTAATTATTGGATGAGCTATATTAGGGGTGAGTGTTCAATTTATTCGGTTTTAACCATATCGAAATATTTAAAACTGGAAATCTAAAAATCTAAAACCAAAATCAAATCGAAATTAGTCAAAACAAAAATTGAAATTGCATCGAACTGAATAATCAATTACGTTTGTTTCGTTTACTCCGTTTGTTCGGTTATATGTTTTATTTTTTTTTTCCTTATGTTCATAAAGTTTTCCTTCTTGAGAGCTAGAAAGCGTCCCACGTTGTAAAAAAAAAAGGTGTGGGTATCTCAATATAATATCATGTTTGGTGTTGGGTTATGCACATGGGGTAGTTGTTGGAAACGCGTTGCTCAACTCAACAATATCCACTTTAGCTCGTTTTTACTTTAGTCCGTTTCCACTAGCCGAACAATCTTAGCCCTCCTCCTACCTTGCTCCACCTTGGAGGTGTCAAACCCACCTTTGAAGCAAATCTGTGTAGTTGAATATCTTAACACCACCTTGATATGAGAGCCCGTATAGCCATGCTTGTTGGAAACTCTGTGTGACAGGAATCGAAGTTGGCCCATGAGGTGTGATATTGGACTGGCCCATATGCCTTAAAAAAGTTCTCATGTAAGGCCCGAACCAATCTCAATTATCTATACTCATTATCTCATGTCCTACCTGATGTGGTACTAAATTACAAACTTTATTGTCACCCATTTTTTAGGGCTCAATCGAAAACGAGATAAAATCCAATAGTGGTGGCCTAATTGGGTGGACTAATTCTAAACTCTTCAAGAAAATATTTATGCTTTTTATCACTCTCTTGAAAAATTTTCTTTGGAGCGGCCCTTAAAGGAACTTAGCGTCCCGGATTCGGACTCGGGCTCTAGGATGCATAGTGACGATTTGATGACCCACTTTGCACTTTGCAGCGTTGCGTGACGCTTGTGCACATTTGTTTCGCCCGTTCCATGCGAGGCTATGAGCGGGCTATGCGCGTTTATGCCGGCGCCGGAGAAGGAGTTCGTCGCCGCCGTCGTCGAAGGAGGGGGCTGCCGGAGAGAGAGAGGTGGAGAGAGATTAAGGGAAGAATTTTTTTGCATGAGTATAATCATCATTTTATGTTAAATTTGACGTCTGTTAACGGTAGAAATTAAATTGAGTGTAAATTGAGCCAAAATAAAAAGGCATAAATTTTTAAGCCAAGTGTTTTATTTTGTTAAAAAAAGAAAAAGTAAGGTAGAATTTTTTATACTTCACCCTTGAAACTAATGGAGAGCTTTTATAAAGGTTGCATAAAATTGATAACCAAGCAAAGATATATATGGGGATGTTAATAAAGAAAGGAACAGAAAGAGAGGAGCGTGCAAATCTTTACAAAGGGGCTTTGATTACCGATGATGAGTGAGAGTATGCGAACAATCATTGTGAAGAAATCGATGCATGGAGAGAACAATAAGTGCACTGACTTCATTCCCAAACACTTTTTTTTTCCTGCTCATCCCAAGAAGAAGAAGAAGAAGTGCTACTTTGCATATACTAAACTAGAAAAGGGAATATTAAACAAGATGAATAAAAAATATAATAAAAAGGTTTTGGGCGGTGGAGTACAATTATACTGATACACATGAGTATCCATTTGGCAAAGGTTCGACAAGCCAATGTTTTAAAAATCAGACCGGATGGTTGACTCGATTAATCCGTGAACCAGTAATTTTTTGAACTTTTTCGGACCGAATATCAATTAACTGGGTTTTTTCTTCTTCCAAAAACCAGTCGACGCTCGGGGTGAGCATTATTCGTTTTTGGACCGAAAATCGAATCGAACCGAACCAATTTAGATATTCGTTTCGGTTTAAAAAAATTGGTTCGATTTCGGTCCAAAACCAAATAAGAAAAATAAACCAAATAAAAAAAATTACTTTATATATATATATATATATATATATATATATATATATATATATATATATATATATATATATATATGGGGGCGGATCTGCGGGAGCCCCCTCTCGTGCACCGTTGGATCAAGCGGGCTGCGTGGGGCCCGCACGCGAGTCCGCTCGATCCAATGGTCGAGAGGGATGGGACTCCCGATCCGCCCTGAACAGTTGCTCTTTCTGTCCAAGATAAAACATACAACAGTAATCGAAACTATCGATGGTTCCGAACACTACATTTCACATACACTGTAAACACAGACACACATCATCACAAAAATACACATTATATTTTTTTAAAATTTGGGCAACACATCCTTTGTATATCAGATCATCGCTTATAATCCAGCGTAGGTATATTTGTCATCCCCGTCACAGATATCATGATAATTAAGTCTCCCATCATAACAGTCTACAACTAATAGATGAATAACAGTCTCCCATCATAACAGTCTACAACTAAATATCATACATGTACTCAATAAAAATACCAACAAATTAAATATCACAAACATACATGTCCAACAAACATACATGTCCAACAGAGTCAAAAAATAATAAAAATCAGTGTACAGAACGGTCAATGGGCCCATAAGGCCAATACATACAAAGATGATAAAAAAATATACTGGATCACTGAGGACCCCTGCCGCGCATCTGGGATAGAATGTACTCATACTGCTCCTGGGTGAGCTGCACTGTAGGGGCAATAGGAGGCAGTGCAATCTCTGGAGTCGGCGCCGTCGATGGACCGGGAGGACGTATCTGCTCCAGCTCATGCAGTCGCTCACCATGCGCAGCCAGGGTACTCACCATTCTCTGAGTACTCTCCTCAATCGAAGCCGATACCTGAGTGAGTGAGGCAGACATGGTCCTCTGGGATCCCTCCAGCTCGACCTGTCTACGCTCTGTGCGCTGCGTAGACTCGGTGAGCGTGTGCAAGCTGGCAGCTGTAGCCTGCTGCAGACTCATCAGCTCCTGTATACTGCGCTCGACCGCATCAAATCGTCCGGTGATCATCGGAGGGTCGGATCGTCGCTCGACCGCATCAGAAATCTGCTGCTATAACTCGCGACGCAGCTTGTCGATCTGACGACGAATATCCTGAGCTCGTGACGACGCCTGCGAAGCCGGAGACTGTGCACTGACAGAGGGGGCCCAGGATGACTCCGAAGTCAAATACGCGCCGTAGGATCCCGTACCGAAGTACGTACCCTTCTTAAGACCGCCAATGGCGGTCATCCAGAGGTCGTTCGACGATGGAGCTGTAGACGGCTGGGAGGAAGTACCAGTCCCTTCCTCTGCTGGCGCACTAGCAGCAGCAGCCGCCTCCTCCTGTAGCCGAACAAACTCGGCCTAGAACAATCACTACCAAAATATGTCCATTTAGCGATGGCCACATCCGTCGCCCATCCGTCGGAAATTTGTATTAGCGACCGATCACTGACGGATCTTGGCCAAAATAATCCGTCGGCAATCAGCTCGTCGCTAATAATGATACGTCGCTAAGTAGTCCTCAAGCGACGGAATAGCGACGGCTTTTCGACTTCACAATACAAAGCATTAGCGACGACTTTTCGACGGACTTTCGTCCATTTCAAGTATTAAATACTGAACTGTGTAGAAACTAGCGACGGAATGGTCTATCGGTAAACCGTCGTAATAGCATATCAGAGTGTATCGTTCCGTCGCTATTCAGTCGACTGCCGTCTCTAATAAAGACGACGGAATACTGACGGATTATCCGTCAACCATTTCCAGAACCATGGCGACGGATGAGTCGTCGCCATTGCGTCGCTCATCCGTCGACGAAGCGACGGACTAATGTCGGATAATCCGTCGCCATGGTTCTGGAAATGTGATGCATTTCCAGAACCTTGGCGATGGATGTGCCGCCGCTATTCCATCGTACTATGTATTTCCAGGACCTTGGCGACGGATTGTCCGACGCGAACCCGTCGATCACCTGTCGCTAACTGGAAATACTTTCAAATCTCCAGGTAGCGACGGATATTCCGCCGAAAGGTAGTCGAAAACTGGAAATATCCGTCGCTGCGCGGTCACTAGTCCATCCCTAACTGAGATTTTTTTGAAAAAAATGCAGAGCTTTCCCTGTTCACACAAATATGCATAAACCAAACAATCACATAGACCAAACAATCAGAAAATGCACACCAATTATCCAACAATCACATAGACGAAATATATAATGCACACCAATATAAAATTATCACAAATATTCTGAAATTCTCACAAATATTCCAACATTCCCACAAATATTCCAACATTCCCACAAATATTCCAAATTTTCTTAATTACAATACTTTAAGGAGAAGGAGAAGTTCGATTGCCCGGTGGTGGTAATCCCTGCTGCGACCGATGAATATACTGCTCCAGTAGGTACGACGGCAAGTCGTCGTAGACACTGCTCGGAAGTCGGCGTAGCTGCTCTGGCAACACAAGATCAAGGAGTGCCGTCACAGTCAGAGTCGGTACCAGAGGGACAGCAGGGTTGAAAGAAAGATGACCCACGGAAGAAGGACCGACACCAGCACCAGCAGAAGACGGACCGACACCAGCACCAGCAGAAGGCGGACCGACACCAGCAGCAGACGGACCGACAGCAGCAGACGGAGGCGAAAAGTGCGAGGCAATTTGCTCCCGTAAGGATGACACCGCCTCGTGCAGCTGCGTAAGCTGCGACCTAACATCATCGTCTGCCGGGGCCGCAGGACGAGGCGGTGTCGATGAAAATCTCTGAGTCGTCATGTGCAACGGCCCTAGGGAGCCGACTCCGTACAGGAGCCCTTTCTTAAAGCCGCCGACGGTATCTACGAACAAGTCGTTGCGAGCGGCCAAAGAAGAGGGCGTCCGGGCGGACGTCGTTTCACCGACAGCCTCGGTGTCAGTTAACTGAGCCCGACTAAGGGCCTCACGATACGCAACCTATCAAATGAATGTGTTTATATTATAAGATTTACCTAAGTTGTAATCTAAATCCTATGTTTCACTAAGTTAAGTGTGAATCCTAAGTTTACCTAAGTTATAGTTCGAATACTTTTAGTTCTAACGTAAATCTCATATACATAAGTACTTACATCAGTCTCCTTGGCCCTCTCGTCGACGAAGCTCCCGTCCTTCCGTCTTTTGTGCGTATGCTAGAACACGTCGTGCATGGTGATCGATTCTGGCACCCTTCCCTCCTTCACCGCCCGTTGGGCCTGCATACGAAATTTCTGTAGAACTTAATTAACTCCGTATATTAATAATACCAAATTCGATAGTGAAATAAATTTACGGTATCTCACCAGATCTGCAAGCGTCGCTGCGTGGGACCTTGATCCACCAGTATGAAGCCCCGCGGCCTGTCGGTTCGCTTTCGCCTTCTCTGATTTCTTCTTGTAAGCAGGAGTATTCATCATATCTAAGTGGTCCTCATAATACTCTTGTCGGATCCAATTCGGTCTCGTATGCCCCATTTTCAGGTCATGAATCATATCCCGTATCTTCTTCGAGGCAACGCTTCTGTAGGTCCTGCGGATCGCGTCCTTGCGATGGGGGGGCCACCAATACGTCGTCTAACATACAAATTCAATTATCACGTAATTTAAAAATGGTTGATTAAAGAGCAACTAATAATTAACCAGAAGATATAGATATATACCCTCAACTCGTCGAGCCAGACGTACTTCAAGTTTGGGGACACCGACGAAAAGTTGAGGTAGGCACCATGAAAGTTAGCCCTGATAATTTCTCCAAGAGCCCTGGCAACATTAAACGGAAAAAACCTACAAAGAAGAAACGACTGGATTATTAACTTGAATAAATGAAAGAAATTTAATAAATTATCTTAAATTTACTTACGAAGTCCCTGCGGGCCATAGCTCTCGTCGGAACTCGCCTCTCGGCCTCTCTGGTGCCGTCAGAGGATCTGCGGGCAGAAATTGACGATGACAACCAAAGAAAGAAGTTTTTCCTCCATGCTTAAGGCGGAACGCCTTACTATTTTGCATGCATATCGGACAAGACATGGTGCCGTGAGTACTCCATCCCGACAGCATACCGTATGCGGGAAAATCATTAATTGTCCACATTAGTGAAGCTCTCATCTGAAAGTTTTGTTTTCTGGAAATATCATAGGTCGTGACGCCGATCTCCCACAGATGTTTCAGCTCATCCACCAAGGCTGTAAATATATATATCTATATTCTTCGTCGGATTTTTGGGATCTGGTATGACAGCTGTCAAGAACATATAAGGAGTCTTCATACACATCTATGGTGGCAGATTGTAAGGGGTCAGAATGACCGGCCAGCAGGAGTATTGAGATCCCGACTGCCCGAACGGGGTGAAGCCATCAGAACATAGCCCCATGCGTACATTTCTAGGTACTGCAGCAAAATCTGGATGGCAAAAATTGAAATATTTCCATGCCTCTCCATCTGAAGGATGTGACAATTCTCCGTTGTCCTTTGTGCGTTCTTCGTTGTGCCACGTTATGTGTTCTGTTGTATTCTGAGACATATACATCCTCTGCAAGCGCTTCGTGATCGACAAGTAATGCATATACTTGTAAGGACGTCGTTTTCTAGTTGACTTTCTTTTTCCCCTGACTGGCTTGTAACGATTTGCATTACAGAAGTTACAACTTTCTATATCCTCGTTCTCCTTGTAGTACAACATGCATCCGTTGCGACAATAATCTATCTTGTCGTACCCCAGTCCCAGTTGTCGGACCATTATCTTCGATTTGTAGAAGTTTTTTGGAAGCTCTTTTGATTCCTTCGGTGATCCCTCCTCCATTAGTTGTGTAATCCGATCATAGCAAGTTTGTAGCAAGTTAAAATTGGACTTTATGTTCAACAACCGCATCGTCACTGACAGTACGGAATGTGGCTCACAACCAGGATATAAAGAAGTTTCAGCATCCTGAAACATATCATAGAACTCCTTCACCTCGGGATTAGGATCCTCCGGATCAAAATTAGGTGCTGCCGCATCGTACACCATATCTCGTGCAAGGTTCTGTACGTCTCCATAATCAACAGAGCTTTCGTCGTCATCGACGACAAAATTTGCTGCAGCATTATCATCAAAAGCATAAGTAGCAGCATTCGCAACCTGTCTTTCTACATATAGTTCACCTTGCGATGACCACAGACCGTAATCATGTACGAAATCCTTACGGGTCAAATGATCTCTTACACTCACCACTTCTTCGTAACGTCTATTGCGACAATTACGACATGGACACTTGATTTTGTTACCGTCCATAAACTGAGCTTTGGTCAAGGTACTTAAGAAACACTTTCACGCCTGCCTGAAAATCGTCACTCACACATATTCTGCTCTCGTGTTGTCGTTAGTACATCCATGTACGATCAACGAAATAACGATCCATCACAGATTGGATGTGAAAATCTGTATAGTGAGACAAACTAAATAGAATTAGTATATAATCATGTAACTGGTGGATCCGCTGGATTCTAGCTCGAGAAGAGAAAAATCTATGTACAGTTGTTACTAATAGTTCGATACCGATACCGATAGTTCGATACCGAAACCGATAGCACAATATCGATACTGATAGTCCGATACCGATAGTGCGATACCGACCGATAGTGCGATACCGACCGATAGTGCGATACCGATAGTTCGATACCGATACCGATAGTCCGATAGTCTGGTAGTCCGCTAGCGGTACCGATAGTTTGATACCGATACCGATAGTCCGATAGTTCGATACTGATATCGATATCGATAGTCCGATACCGATTCTTCGATAGTCCACTAAGTCGAAATGATTCCTCTTAAGCGTCGAGCATGTTATACACGGTTCAACTTGACGAGTCAGTAAATATTTTTGTGGTGTTGTATGCTTGCAGCAGCAAATCAAGTTTTAGAGTCATTACAGGTCAATTAATCAAACTGAGTCAATCTATCTATTTCTAAATTGCAAGAGTCCACTTCTAAGATATGGGAGCTATATCCTAAATATCTAGGCTAAAATTAACTTGGTTAGGATACTAGAGTATCCTTACTATCTAGCAAGCACTACCTTAGTCTAGTTACACTAGCATTACCTATATTTCCGACCATGCCTACACTCACACATTACACCCCAAGCCGTCCTGCATGTTAATAGGCATGGTAGGCCTGCCTTCATTCCTCACTCTCTAAAGCACACATACACATATGTATATCACAGTTAGATGTATAGATATATACATCTATATAAAAGCACACAACTAATATACTCTAAGGGTTAGTTTTCCAGGAAAAACTTTACTTATTCAGTGACTTTGGTGAAGCGAATGTCCCAAGGATATTCTTAACAAAGAAGGCAGATGAAGAACTCGCACTGTCCTTGACACAGTGAACATATACACCATGAACCCAAACTCCATATTCACATTTACTAATCCAAACACCACCAAACTAATGGATAACACCCAATATGGATAACACATTATTTAGCCAATATATAAACTCAGATGAATTTGAGAAGCAAAGCCTCCCGCCGTCTCCGACCAAAGCCCGCCGCCCCAAGCCCGCCGCCCAGCCCCCGACGCCCCCGTCCAAAGCCCCCCGTCCAGCCCCCGACGCCCCCGCCCCAAGCCCGTCGCCCGCCGCCCGCCGCAGCCCCGCCACCCACAACCCCCCGCCCCCCGCTGCCCCCCGCCGCCCAGCTCCCGACGCCCACGCCCCAAGCCCGCCGCCCCCGCTGCCCCTACGACACCGCGAGAGAGAGAGAGAGAGAGGGGATTACCTTCGGGAGAGAGAGGAGAGGACGCCGACGCCGATCACCGAAGCCGCAGAAGAGAGAGAGAGAGAGAGGAGAGAGAGTGAATTTGGGGGGAATATGAAAAGTTTTCCCCGTCATTTCAATTTAAGTCTGGAACGTATATTTAGCGACGGACTAGCGACGAATTTTTATCCGTCGACCGTTAGTCGCTCTTTTTGATGCTTGTCGACGGAATATCCGTCGCTACATAGTCGAAAAACTGTCCCGCAAATTCTCCTCATAATTTCTGCCAAATAATCGACTGCATAGCAACGGATAAATATCCGTCGCTATATCTACGACGCCCTAGCGACGGATGAGCGACATTTTCTCTCCCTAAAAATAAAATAAAAAATGTAACGGCTTGTCGTCTGTACTCCGTCGGCTAGTTGCCACAAAGCCGTCGTTATCGCCGACGGACAATATCCGTCGCTAATATTCCGTCGCTAATTTACTGTATTTTGGTAGTGAATGTTTGTTAACGTGTAAGTGTTTGCTAAAGTCTATATTGATATCTATTTTTCTATTTTCTAAATTATAGTAAATTAATATAAAGAATAGAACGTACATATGCCTGCGTCGCCCTCTCGTCAATGAACTCCCCAGCCCTCCGATGGGTGACCAGGAAGACGGTCACCATGTTCGGGTCCTCACCCTTTTTTAACTGTTAAAATATATTATCTATTATTAGTATTAAACATTCTATCGAACTATATATATATATATAAATTAATTCCGTCATAGGAAACGTACCAGACGACGAAAATGCTCCGTCATCGGAATGGAGCCACCACACCACATACTGGCGCTCGACCGCGCCACCTTGGACTTGTCAGACCGCTCCTGGTACCTACCCTCGGCGAATCTAGCCTTCATCGCAGTCCACTGCTCTGGCGTGATCCAACCATGGATCAGCTTTCCGGAGCGATCATGAGACTTCTGGTCGTGGATCGCATCACGGATGAGCTTGCCTGCGACTGTAAAAAGTTGGGCCTCGATCTTTGCCGCCCGGTGTGGTTGATAGAAATAGGTCCTCTACAAGAAGTAAAATAGAAAAGTTATATAATATACACAAATAATTATTAAATTTTAAAAATAAAATTTTTTTTACCTTGAAGTGGGCCAACCAAAAGGCCTTCCTATCTGCGGGAGCATCTGAGTAGTTAATCCAAGGCCCACCATAGTTCTGCCTCAGAAATAACCCCAGATGTCTCTGTACTGCAGGAGGCCGATATCTATACAATAATAATATTCATGAATATATATGTACATATAATCATTTGAAAAATCTATATTAACTAATTAACTTAATTCGTAGGCCCGTCCATCCAAATCTCCATACGCGTCTCGCCCGGGGGAGCGCATGGAGGGTCGCTCTCACCTCCTGCCTGGACAGGAGCAGTCTGATTGCCGTCCTCCATATGCTCGGCGTCGGCTCCCCCTATGGAGCCGTTGGCAGGAGGAATACCGGACGCGGGATCAGGAATGCTGGACGCGGGATCAGGAATGCTGGATGCGGGATCAGGAACGCTGGACGACGAGGGAGGAGTCACCAACCTGCTGGAACTGCCCTGTCCCGGTAATGGACCAGGAACAGAATGGTACAATGGCATACTCGAAGATGAGGATGAGGGTAGGAATCTCCATCCCCAGCCCGAGGCTGACGGGACTCCCTAATATAAAATCCTCCGCGTCGTCCAGATGGTCTAGTCATACCTGATAATAACATATGACAATAAAACAAAAATACATATTTATATGATAGACATCACAGATTTTTAAAAAATATCATAGTCACAGATAAAAGTGTCACAGATTTATATGATAAAAGTGTCACTAAAGTGTCAAATATGATGATAAAACAAACGTACAGATTTAATCCTCTTCTGAAAATTCATCTAGTTCGTTTAGCTCATCTTCTTCTTCTTCTTCTTCTTCTTCTTCTTCTTCTTCTTCCTCAGACATCTTCACTTTTATCTGCATCTTCCTCTTCAGATAATTCTACTTCTTCTACACAATTAGATGTGTAATGAGGAACTTCCGTCGTGTCCACTTCGATAACATTTGTTACAAGAGGTAGTTCATCCTCTTGATAAGCTATATCATCAACCTCAAAGGTATTTCTAGCTTTGGTCTTGCATACTGCCCACCAGTTCGACCTTGTAGTTCCCTATTTAGGATAACTTGTGAAGTACACGAGCTGAGCCTGACTTGATAGTACAAATGGTTCATAGACTTGATATCGACACCGACAGTTTATATCAACAAGACCGTGCTTGTCTACTTTCCAACCTTGACCTTCAATCGGATCGAACCAATCACACCTGAATAACACAATCTTAGCAGGCTCTATTCCATAACTATATGTCAGCTCCACGATCTCCCGTAGCACGCCATAGAAATCGTTACCCGCATCAACATCTTTATAGTTCGAAGATCTGATACACAAACAGCTATTTTTGGTGGAGTCGAGATCCACAAAGTTGTCTCTGATCGGGCAAGTTGTTGACTTGAACCTAAACCCATTAACAAAGTAGCTTGGCCATATTTTTACAGTATAAATTGGTCCCTTGGCTAGCGTTCTAATAGACTCATTCTCAAGTCTTGCGTATGGACGATCGACCTAAATACCACGAAAGAAGAAATTAAGCTCATTCTCAATCAAGTACATATACAGAAAGGTAATTACAGAGTTCTCAAGTCTTACATATGTACTCAACCATGATGGAAAATAACGTCTCATTTCTTGTTCTAGTTCTTCTTCTGTTATGTGTGGCCTACCTGACCTCACATCATCATTAAATATGCTGAAAACAACATCGTTCAATTAATGTAATAGTATAAAAATCAACAGTATTAAAATAATGTAGACGTATTAATTACTTATCCCTCCAGTTTCTCTACTTCCTCCTCGTCGTACTTGAGTAATACATACACCTGAGCAGGCCTTAGCTCATCATCGTTCTGATATCTCTTCTTCATTTTACCCGATGGCTTTCCTGGAGCATTGAATACCTTCAGTATTTTATCATTACTTTCATGATCTCCGTCGTCGTTTCTGGAAGCTCTTGTTCTATTAGTTGCAACTTGAGGCTTGAAATACATCGAACAAAAGTTTGTAATCTCCTCGAGAACATAGGCTTCATAAATAGAACCCTCGAACCGTGCCTTATTTTTTACCTTTCTTTTTAGGTGATTCAAATGTCGCTCGAACGGATACATCCATCGATATTCGACGGGTCCATCAACATGTGCCTCATAGGATAGATGAATCGACAAATGCTCTATAGAGTCGAAGAATCCAGAAGGAAACACCCTCTCTAGCTTGTACAGTGTTACCGCAATATCATTCTCTTACTTTTCTAGACGATCAACGAGCAATTTCTTAGAACAAAGATCCCTGAAGAATATGCTAAGCTCCGTCAATGGATTCCAAACTGCCTGCGGTAAGAATTCTCAAAATGCAATCAAAATTAACCTCTCCATGAATACGTGACAGTCGTGGCTCTTCATACCCGTCAATTTTTTTTCCTTCGGATCGACACATCTTCTCAGATTTGACACATATCCGTCTGGAAATTTTAGGCCCTGGATCCACCGATAAAGTCTCACTTTATCCTCCTTGTCCAGCGAGAAAATTGACTTCGACAGGAACTGTTTTCCATTCTGTTCTATCAAATACAACGCAGGGCGTTTGCATATTTCTTCTAAGTCCAACCTGGCCTTGGGATTGTCTTTCGTTTTTTCCTTTACGTCCATCAAAGTATTAATTATGTTATCAAACACATTCTTCTCAATATGCATGATATCAAGATTATGTCTGATCAGATTGGTACTCCAGTATGGCAGATCCCAGAATATGCTCCTCTTTGTCCAGTTATGATCTCTACCCAATCAATCGCACTTGTACCCAGTTGTAGGATCTTCGATAGCACTTGGAAAATCTCTAACCTCCTCCCATATCGTGGCTCCGCACCACCTTGGCGGTGGATCACCCTTCTCTACAATGCCGGCATGGAATGCATTCCTGTTCCTTCTGAACGGATGATCTTTTGGCAGAAATTACCGATGACAATCAAAGAAGTACGGTTTTTCTCCGTGTTTCAAGTGGAAAGCCTTACTACGGTCTATACAATACGGACATGTGAGACGGCCATGAGTGCTCCATCCAGATAACATTCCATAGGCCGGAAAGTCGTTGATGGTCCATATAAGGGTTGCCTTCATCTGAAAATTCTGCTACCTGGAAACATCGTACGTGTTAGCGCATACTTTCCATAACTGATTCAACTCATCTATCAAAGGCTGTAAGTACACATCAATGTTCCTCTTGGGATTGTTTGGACCAGGAATTATAACGGTTAGAAACATGTACTGAGTCTTCATGTACATCCAAGGCGGTAGGTTATACGGAGTGACAATCACAGGCCAGCACGAATACTGGGATCCCGAAAGACCAAAAGGAGTAAAACCGTCAGAAGATAGCCCCAACCTGATATTACGTGGATCTGAAACAAAATCAGGATACACTCGATCAAAGTGCTTCTATGCTTCTCCATCGGATGGGTGATCCAACACTCCTTCAATCTGTTCTCGCATGTGCCAACTCATATTTTCAGCCGTCTCTTTCACCATAAATAATCTTTGCAACCGCGACGTTAAAGGCAAGTAGTACATTGAATCGGTCGGTCTTCTTGCACCGGTAAACCTTCCTGTACTAGTTGTCTTATAGCGACCAGTACCACAAAATCTGCACACATCTGCGTCCTTGTCATCTTTGTAGTACAGCAACTCCATAAGACGGTTGTAGCAATCTTGCAACATGCTAAAATCGGACTTGATGCTCAACAATCTTCTAACCACCTCCAATGGTGAATAATCCTCACAACCAGGATATAATAGAGTTCTTGCATTCTCTAGCAACTCCATGAACTGTGCAGCATCGGCGTTCGGTGCCTCCTCAGGTGCATTATGATCGTCCGGATCGAAACTAGGCCCCGTCGCGTCAAAAATCATGTTTACCAACCCATCGTCGTAAGCAGCATTGTTGTAGACATCCACACAAGACTCATACTCCGATGCTAAGGACACAAGTTCTTCTTGCGCGCTCCAATGATAGTAATTCGGCGTGAAACCCTTCGAGTATAAATGAAACGTGACTTCCACTTCTGGATGATATTTCAAGGTTGCGACATCTCACACACGGACACTTAATTTTGGTACCGTCCATGTACTGAGGGAACGCCTTGGCAAACTGCAGGAACTGCTGTACACCCTCTAAGAATTCATCTCGTACACCGCACATGTCATCAGGATGACGGTTGTACATCCATGAACGATTTCGTAAGTAGTAATTCATATCCATATCCAATTGAGGATAATTCTGTAAGATAGATAAACTAATATCCTAACTCAAACTATCTATCCTAACTAATAAATTAATATCCTACTTTAACATCTACTAACTCTCATATTCCTTCTAACATAAAATAATATCCTAATCTAAACTAACCCTTTAACTAAAATAATATCTAAACAATGTTAATCATGAACTAACACCCTAACCTGGAAGTCCACACTGCTCAAGCACAGGCCAAAAGCCAAGTTATAAAGAAAAATGCAGGCAACTGCTGTAGCTACAAGGCAAAACCAAATGTTGACGGTATATACCGTCAACATTTAAAAAGTTTACTTGTCTTGACAAAATGAATGAAGTAACTCTTATAGACCGAAAGAATACTCTATACACTCTATGTAATACGATATACCAATCATACCTACACTTCTAGGATACACTATACACTGTAGTAATGAATTGCCCTTACTAATGATGCTCTTAGGTAACATATTTAACAGATGAGATTTTCATGTTGCACTTACGCATTTGTAGCTATAAACTGCTTGAGCAACAACATATAGGTATGGGAATCGGTATCGGACAATTCCTATGAGTATTGGTATCGACGATATCAGTAGTAGACTTACTAGCTAGGGTTTTAGTCAAACTCTAGTCCACAAGTTCAATTAGCCTATTGGGTTCATTTCTAGGTAATCCTATAGATATATCAGGGTATAGACTAAGGTACACTAGGTCAAGCACATATGTATACCATATATATACAATAACATATATATATATATATATATATTATATATATATATATAAACTTTCTGGATGAGAGATCCAGCTCTCCGCCCGAGGAGACCCTCCCTCTTCCCCGGCGTGCTCCGGAGCGCCGCCGACGGCCCCCCTGCCCCTGCGCAGCTTGGCCGCTGTGGATGGCCTGGCCCCCGTGGTTCCCCACCCCGTGGATCGCCACCACCCCCCCGCTCGGCCCCGCCGGCGCTGGCGCCCCCGCCGCCCCCGACGTCGTTCCCGGAGTCTTCCTCGGCGCCACTCGCCTCCCCTCCGCCGTCAGCCTGCTCCCATCCCCCTTGGGTCCCCCCTACCCCCCTCCCCGCTCCCCCCTTTCCTCCCTCCCTCCGCCTTCCACGGCCCCCCTGGCGTACGTCCCAGTTGCTGCTGGCCCCGCCTCGGGACCCCCCTCCAGTCTTCCCCTTCCTCCGCCCGCCAGCCCAGCGCTCTTGCGGCCCCCTCCCGTGGCCGTCTCCTCCTGCGGCCCCCCGGCCCCCGCCCCCGCCCCGTGCTCCGGTGGTCTAGGACCCCCACGGCCCTCAGCCCCTCTCCCCCCTCGCCTCCGCCGGCGGCAGTTCTCTGGACGCTCGTGTCCCTGCGGCCCCCGGTGGAGCGCTCCCCCCTCCTTTCTCGTGGCCGGTTGGCACGCCGTCCCCGTCGCTCCCTCCCCTGGCCGCTTCCCAGCCTCCCTCCGGGCTCCGACGATCGCTTCGGCGATCGCTTCGCCTCATGCTCGCGAGCCCCGCCGGCCGAGCACCCCCCTTTGGCATGCACGTGCTCAGCCGGATCCTCTCCCCTCCCCTGTCTCCGGCGTTCCCTCAGCCGCTCCCGTCCACTTCCCCTCCCTTTCCTCTACTTCTCCGGTTAGTTGAGGGAGCGGTCGCCCTCCGGCTCCGCCGGTCGCCCCGCCCTCGGCGAGCCGGCGGTCCCCTCCTCCTTCCTCGAACGCGCCGTATCACGCTCCTCCCCGCCCGGCGGCCAACCACTTCTCCCCTCCGGTGCCTCCGTCGCCAGAGACGACCCCCCGTCGTCTCCCCTGCGGTTGATCCCCCCTCCTCTGCGGGCGGGCCCCCTCCTTCTCCGCCTCCCCCTCCGTGTCCCGGCCGTCGTGGCTCCCACGTCGCCGCTGTGCGTGGCCCTCTCTCGCTGGAGTTCCGTCCCTCCGGAGGGTCTGCGCCCTCCCCCGCCGCAGTGTCCCGAGCCCCCTCGGGTCCTCCGTTCCCCCCTCGGGCCTTGCGTCCGGCCTGGGCTCCTCGGCCCCTGCGCCCGGACCAGGGCTCCTCGGCCCCTGCGCCTGATCCACGTGCCCCCCCTTCGGGCACACCCCCACCTGTCCCCCCCACGTGCCCCCCCCGTCCCCTCCACATGCCCCCCCCCACCTGTCCTCTTTTGCATTTTTAAAATTTGAACCCCGATTTGGGGTGGACCAGCATTGCCCGCCTGTGGGCCCTGGCCTGCTCCCGTTCCGGGCTTGTATTGGGCTGGCGCCCACTTGTTGGCCCAGTCTTGTTTACTGCCTTTCAATGAAGTTCCTTTTCTGATAAATATATATATATATATGTATATATATATTTTATATATATATATATATATATATATATATATATATATATATATATATATATATATTTTATATATATATATACATATATATATATATATATATATATTTATATATATATATATATATACATATATATATATATATATATATATATATATATATATATATATATATATATATATATATATATATATCCTCTCAAATCCAAATATAGCAAGTCCCTATATATCATAACCTTACCCCACATGAATCTCATGCATATATAATCTCAGCTATATATCACTACTCTACATATATGAACTAAATATATTTAGCCAACACATTTCTATTTCACATACATATATCTCAGGAAACTGAGTATACAACCAACAACTTCTAAACATTCAATTTAACTCAAACCCCCAACTCAACTCACAGTCAACAAACTAAACCCAACCTCGTATCTCAGAAATTCCAAACTAAATCTCAGGAAAATCTGAGATTGCATTTCAACTGCTAAACCCCACAACCTAAATAAAACCCAAAACATGTCAAGAGGGGTCGTATGTGTTTGTGTGCATACAAATGTGTCCAAGGGTCGTGTCAGTGTCCAAACAACTGCACAGACAGTGGGTGTGTGCGGGGTGGAGGAGGAGGAGGGAGTGAAGTTAATTAGGTTAGGGTTTACCTGAGCTCGAGGAGGAGGAGCTCGACGGAGGGGAGGGGGGTAGGGGTCGCCGGAGGGGGAGGGAGTCGCCGGAAGGGTAGGGGTTGCCTGAGGGGGAAGGAGTCGCCTGGGGGGAAGGGAGTCGTCGGGGGGGGGGGGGGGAAGGGGAGCTCGAGTGAGAATTGGAATTTTCGAGTGAGGGGGAAAAAATGAAACACTGTGCCCTAAGTAAAAATGTTAGCGACGTCAAGAGCGGCCGTCGCTAACCGTCGCAAAAATTTAATAGATGGCAACATATTTTAATAATATGTCGCTGAACGTCGCTATTCAGCAACGTAATTTAACTCCTGTCGCTGAACGTCGCAAGTCAGCGACGTTTTGCGATGTTTATATAAAGGAGTCGCTATATTCCATAGTTAGCGACGGCATTTTATGCCGTCGCTAAATTATGTCGCTAATAGATCATATTTTAGTAGTGAGTTACGGGTCAATTCGATTTGGTTTTGGTTTGTTTATTCAGTTTTCGGTCCAATTCAGTATCCGATTATTCGGTCGGTTTGAACCGAATTAAGCGAATGCTCACCCCTAGTTGACCCGGTCGGTTAACCCACAAATTGTCTGACCTATTTGTATTTTGAACCAATTTGATCATACATTTGAACTTTTGTTCTGGACTTTACATGCAATATAAGTTAACATGTTTGCTTCTTTACTAATTTAATTATGGTAAACATACATGCTTCCAATTAGTATATATGTAGTTATGTACTATGTAATATAAGATTGTAAGCCTATATAACTAGTCCAATTTGGATTGACCTAATGGTTGGACCTGTTTGACAGTGTCTTGATCGGGTCCATCTCCGGTACGATCTTTTTTAAACACTTGTCCGAACCTCCATTTCTTATATAATGTAAGGTTTAAAACTAGTGGCGAAGCTAGGCTCTAAAATTAGGGATGGCTGAACTTTAGGTATAACTTGAACGACACCAGGACTAGCATCGCATTGCTAAAATATTATTTTTTCAAGAATTTATTTATAGTTAATTGTTGTATACTTTAAATTCAAACAAAAATATAAAACACAACTAAGAAAATATTGTAAAAAAAACACACATATACACATAAAATTCCATAAATTTGGTTGTTGGTACCAACCTTTCGTATGAGTAGGGACCCGTGTCTATATTAGACCGGAGAGAAAAGATACTCAAGAACAAGACTATTAGCTTAGTCCGTGTTGCTTGGGGTCATCACTCTCTAGGTGAGTCAACGTGGGAGCGTGAGGACGACATCCGATCGCGTGAGTCAACGTATAATGTCTTCCTTATGCCTTATGCCTTCTATCCCTTGCTTGCATGTATGATTGTCTGATTGTTTGCTTAGTGTAGCTTAACTATGGATAGCATAGCTGGCCCTTACATCTCTAAGCATCTTGATTTAAATTTCGAGGACGAAATTCTTTTAAGGTGGGTAGAGTTGTAATGCCCGTATTTTGGAATACGTATTTTGGTTAGGCTTATATGTATTTTGGACCTGTATTTTATTTTCTCAGATTCTGGCCTGTAATTGTGTTTTGGCTTAACTTGTAGATTTTGGTTTTCTCGTAAAATGGATTTTGGACCTGGCTTAGTTTTATTTATGGAGAAGGAATTGGTTTGGTTTGGTTTGGTTTAGTATGCATTGGACCACACTTAGCTAAACCTCCACCCTCAACACAACATATCATCCCTCATTAAAACTCCACCTAACTTTCTCTCTCCTCATAACTTTCATTAATTTCTTCATCTTTTTCTTCCTTCCTCCACACAACACCCAACACCATAGGCAAGTGCACCTTGCCACCATATAAGAACCCTATTTTATTTGTCCATTAGCTAGATTAGGCCATGGAGAACAACATTAGAACTTGGCATTTTGTGATTTGGAGCTTCCATTTTTCTAGATCTAAGTTTTAACCATTTTTGGATTTTTTTGGTTTTGATCTATTA
The DNA here is from genome assembly GCA_029216955.1 of Iris pallida. NCBI lineage: Eukaryota > Viridiplantae > Streptophyta > Magnoliopsida > Asparagales > Iridaceae > Iris > Iris pallida. The sequence continues at coordinate 2,111,377 of JANAVB010014398.1, read as the reverse complement.
AACTTAGATTTTTCCTTGTTTTGAGACTTCTATGTGGAAGAGAATTTAATTTTACACAAGTTAGAACTTTAAAAATCTAAATTTGGCTTTGATTTGGCTAAGATATGAAGATTTGAAATTTAGAGTTCTTGAGGTTCTTCTCTCGGCCTGTTGGAGAAGATGATCCTCGGCCAGCGCTCTTTAGCGCATGGCCGAACTACGCAACTCCTCGGCCAGCGCCTTGCGCTGGGCTGACTTGCGCTGGTGCTCTTTAGCTCCAGCACCTTTCTTTCATTGGCGCACTTGACTGCTGCAAAGCTCGCTCTCAGCGCAACCCGACCCAGCGCGCTTGACTTCAGCGCAATCCGCTCTCAGCGCAACCCGACCCAGCGCAGTCCATCCCCTGCGCAGTTCATCCCCTGTGCAGTTCAATCACCTGCGCAGTCCATTCCTCCTGCGCAATCTGATCCCCTGCGCAACCTACTTGCCCATGATGGTTTGGTTTTATTTCTTGGACTTGGCTTCTCTTTTGTGGATTGGAGTTTTGGGATCTTGTTCTACACAACATGATTGTCTCGACTCAGCACGACCTGGCACGGTTTTTGGTGTTTTTCTTATGACTAGTACGGTTTTCGTGATTTCTGTGAAGTATGATTTTAATACTTTCTGATCTTCTTGATAGTGACCCGATGGGGTGCGCTCTGAACTTGTGGCATGTGATTCATGATTAATCTTGGTATTGGATAACTTGATAGTGGCCCGTGGCGGCGTACCCCTGACTTGTAACATGTAACCTGTAACTCGTAACTTGACTTGATGTAATGCTGTCGCGATGGCTAACCTGTAACTCGTAACTTGACTTGACTTAATGCTGTCGCGATGGCTAGCTTGACTCGTATAATCAACTCTGACTCCGTGGGTGTTCATTCTTGCTGCTTTGTGCAATCCACTTGTCTTATCTTGCATCATGTCTAGGACGTGACTCCCTGGTTACCATGGTCAGGGATTCATACTGAATATGGATTAGGCTAATGACTAGATCAAACTATAGTTCATGGAGAATTTCTAGTCACAGGCGATCTCGTTATCTGGGCGCTTTTAAATGGACTTGTAGTCTGCCGATGAGTAGGGCACATTTCCAGCACACTGTAATGTGTTGCACTCTCTAAGTCACCTAAGCCGTAGTAATTGTTTGGTCGTTTGTGTATGGATGGTGTCCAGCCTTGTCTAAGTCTTGTGTAGTCCCTGTACCTGGTACTCCTGTACATGATTGTTTTACTTATCTTTAACAATAAATGGGTAGAGACATAGTGCTATTCAGGCGAAGGGTTACAACCTCGGTCCTTTTTTGGTTTAAGGGTTGTAACCTGGCTCCCGGAATGGTTCCACGTCCCTAGTCGTTTATTGCCCTGTTGTACTCTTTATTACTTATGCTTTTCTTCTATTCCTTATGTTCTGATATACTGGCTTTTGTTCTTATTTCGTGGCCTCCTTTGTGGCACTTGCTCTTTCTGGGGTTTGACCCAGCTGGTTTTGTGTGGCCAGATTTTGGAGCAGCACTCGAGGATCTACCGAACCTCCAGCCCGATGGTAGCGACTAGACGGAACCCGGGCTACGAGTGGATTTTCTATTTTCTTTCGCTCGCTACATTGTAAAATTATTCTTTTGAGGCGTTTAGCTAACGAGCACATGTTAGCTCGATGCATATTTACTTACTGTCTGCCTACGGGCTATAACATGATTAACAAATCCTAGGGTTGATCATGTATGACTGAACTCTTGCTAGTCTTGACATTTTGTACGACTAGCTTCATGATCATCCAATATATAATATTTGAGACGCCTTTTATTGTATATTTGGAGGTCTAACATCTTGTAACTATATTACTTGTTTGAGATTGAGACAATAGGCTTGACCTTAAGAGACCGTTGGCTTGTAGTAAACCCGCATATATCTAGACAACCGTGACCGTATAGCGAGGTAGATTCCATTTCAATATACGTAGCTAGCTATGTACGCCCCCGCTCTCCAGTATTCTGGTTCTGGGGCGTCACATGGTTTAAGTGGTGGCCCATGCAGGTCTTGGCATTCAAGAATGTAAGGGTTTACCTAATAGATGTCTCAATCAGTACTTGTCCTTGATCTCCGTTCATATCCTCTAAATCCCTAAGAATCTTGACCTGATCACATGCTTGTCTCATTGATCTATCCTGGTCCTTTCTTATTATTTTCTGTGTCGTGCTCTTCAGCGGCACTGTACCTGACCCCGTCGATCAGCGAGGTGGAGCACTTCTCGTGGACCAGCAGCAACCCGGAGATCAAGCCCAGCATTCCGGAGTAGCCTCCAGAGTTGTACCTACTGGAGGAGAGCTCCCAGTTCAGCCCGTTCGACTTGCCGAGCTTGACGATAGCACCTTGGTAGGTCTCATCAGGACCCTGATAGCTTCCCAGGATCGTAGAGGAGACGCCTTGCACCAGGTAGTGGCAGATGCTTTGACCAGAGGCGTTCATCTAGGGAACATCGTGGCCAACAGCTGCAAGCGCTTGAATCCTCCATTCTTCGATGGCAACGAAGATGCGATTGTCGCGGATGCTTGGCTTCAGGATACCGAGGAGGTTCTGGAAGCATCTAGGACACCTGAGAATGAGAAGGTGGTGGTGGTACGCCTACAGTTGCTAGACTTAGCTCGCAGTTGGTGGGTGGCGCAGGCCGTGGGATTAGCAGCGCCGGTTACTTGGCCGGTGTTTAGAGAAAGATTCCAGACAAAGTATTTCGATGCTGTAGCTCGGTACGACCTACAGACGAGATTTACCAACTTGAAGCAAGGAGGCAGGACGGTCGACGGTTATGCATCTGAGTTTTCTAGACTCAGTAGGTTTGACCCCACCTTGGTGGCAACTGAGTTTGATAGGGCCCAGCGGTTCCAGCAGGGGCTGCATTTGGAGATCTTGTTCGCAGTTGGGCAGTTCGAGCACCAGACGTTCGATGCAGTATTGAGGGCAGCTAGGAGGCATGAGTACACCTTCCAGAGGATCGTGGATAGGACCGGAGGTAGGAAGCGGTCCCACAATCAGATGCACCAATCATCAGCTCCAGCCCCGGTAGCTAGAGGTTTAACCATTGGAACTCCGAGGCGGGCGGCCTCAGTGACGTCGGTTCAACATTCAACCCCGACGTACCCGTAGCAGCAGAAGTAGAAGCAAACTTTTGCGATAGGATGTTCTCATTGCGGAAAGCCAGGGCACGTGGTGGCAAATTATCGTAGGACGCAGGGATTGTGCCTGGCTTCTGGAACGGCAGATCACAAGATAGGAGCCTGCCCGAATAGGGGTAGTTCGTCCTCTTCCAACCTAACCAGTCCATCGGTTAGGGGACCAGCACCTATACAGCAGCAGCAGTACCCGAGGCCATTGTTGCCTCAGGCCCAGGTATTTCAGCAGCAGAACCAACAACAGTATACCCAAGCCCAAGTGCAGAGCAGGCAGAGAGGTTTCCAGCAGAGGGGACCCGCAGCCAGAGGACAAGGTCAGGCAATGATGATGGCTATGGATGAAGAAGTTGCACCAGGTGAGGTAGTGGCAGGTACTATTCTCGTCAACTCCTCTCCAGCATCGGTATTATTTGATTCTGGTACATCGTATTCATTCATGTCTGCAAGATTCGCGACATGGATAGGATTGGAGCCCGAGTCATTATTAGTGAGGCTCAATATACTTACAGGTAATGGTCTTGTGGGAGTAGATCGAGTGTTTCCTCGTGTCGGATCGTCGTTAGCGGTAGAAAGTTCCTCTCTAGATTCATAGAGTTCCCTATGGCAGACTATGATGTAGTCTTAGGCATGGATTGGTTGAGGAACCAGTATGCTAGGATAGACTGCCACATTGGCAGGGTTGTCTTTAGTATTCCAGGCGAGCCAGACTTTTTATTTTTCAGAGGCGCAGTGGAGCCATCTTCCCTAGTATTGCGGATGGCAGTAGCAGCAGTACAGTTGCCCCGGATAGTTGAAGAGTGTTCAGATGTCTTCCCAGAAGAACTTCCAGGGATGCCGCCAGAGCGGGAGATCGAGTTCACTATAGACTTGATCCCCGGGACAGCACCAGTATCAGAGCGAGTCTACAGGATGGCGCCTTCAGAGTTGGAGATTTTGTACAAGATGATTGAAGAACTCAGGACCAAGGGATTCATCCGTGCAAGTGGATCGTCTTGGGGAGCCCTGATGCTTCTTGTGAAAAAGAAGGATGGTACGTCCAGATTATGTGTAGATTATCGTACCTTGAAATCGGTGACAATCAAGAACAGATACCCTCTTCCGAGGATAGATGACTTGTTTGATCAACTCAAAGGGGCTTCAGTGTTCTCGAAGATAGAGTTGCAGTCAGGATACCACCAGATCAGAGTCAGAGAGCAGGACATCCCGAAGACAGCTTTTCGATCTAGATATGGGCATTGAAAGTTCCTAGTTATGCCCTTTGGAGCGACCAATGCGCCAGCCGTATTCATAGACCTCATGAATCGCATTTTCATGCCTTACTTGGATCAGTTCGTGATCAAGTTCCTAGATGATATCCTGGTCTACAGCAAGAGCATAGCAGAGCACGAGCAGCATCTCAGAATCGTCCTTCAGACGCTTAGAGAGCATCAGTTGTACGCAAAGTTCAGTAAATGCGAGTTCTGGCTCGATCGCATTTCGTAACTGGGTTACATCATTACCCGAGGATGTAGTGCCCCGTCCCGCGAAGTCAATCGAAGGAATCGAAATGCCGACGGCGTTCGAACTTGGCCTTATAATGGCGGCTCGAAGACATCACTCAGGTGGGGTAGTTTCGGTGAACTTGCCTCATCTTTGTCTTCACATAATAAATCGTGTTTTCAACTTGTACAAGTAGGCTAATATAAAAGCTACGAACGCACATAGCTAAAGGGAATTATCCCGACGGATCGAATCGAGTTTAGAACATGGAAAACGTCCTACGGTCTTCATAGAAGTCGGCTCAGCGTGCTTTCAAATGACACTCGGTCCTTCGTCCTGCGGCTTGGGAGAAGGAAAAGTTGGTATTCGACACAAACGATGAGTTAGCCTAAGTCATAGGCGTCGCCCGCGTAAATGCTCGATAAAGCATACACATATCCACTGTGCAAGGCTTGGCATAGCCTTGGCTCATCCCTCGGGTTAAGTTGTAGGCTTGAGTAAGTTAGGCAAAGTTATGCCGATCGACCTAAGTCATTCCAAGTGCCGTCTCACTCTTTCTACGGTTATCAAGTTAAATAGTCCCACGATCTCAAGGGCTGTCGTATAACGTATGACTTGGGTGATGGCGTCGCGTAGGACGTAAGTCAGTTTAAGGCACGAGCCACAGTTGGCACGATGTAAAGTTAGCCACGGTCCATGGCACTTAAGGAATATGTTTTGTTCAAGTTAAGTTGGAAGGCTACGTAGTAGTCGTTCCCTCGAGTTCAAAGAAGTTCGAGGCGGTCCCTCGGTTGGGAGCCTCGCGTTCCTATCCACGTTAAGGTGTTTTAAGGAAGTCCCTCGGTTGGGAGTCTCGCGTTCCTATCCACGTTGAGTATTCGAGGCGGTCCCTCGGTTGGGAGTCTCGCGTTCCTATCCACGTTAAGAAGTTCGAGGCGGTTCCTCGGTTGGGAGTCTCGCGGTCCCGAGGCACGTTATGCCAAGTATGATTCAGAGCACGAGTTGCTAAGTATAGTTCCGGTCGTACCAACAAGTAGGCCATGCATTTACGTGAGTCTAGATGTCTCGTAGGTGCGTGGTCATTGGACACCTTATCGACAAGGATTTCTGCCTAAGACTGGTTATACGTCGGGACACCGGGCCCAGTCATCCTAAGAGGTAGACGTTATAGCAGCGCATGCTTTTATTGCGTGGGTAGTCGGAGGCTTTCCATGGGGCTAGCTACCTTGCATCGAAGGACCCGTCGCCTACCCGAGCTATGTCCGCGATGGCTTGTCATGCCAGTGGCCTTTCATATAGATATTTGGCGTACTAAGCGGCGAATCCGCATGCACGGTGTCGGTCATAACAAAGAAAGTGTAAGCACGGTATGCGTTGAATGGTGAATATGTGCTCGGTTGCACTCAAAGTGTTATAAAGCCTACGATTCGGCTATACGTAAAGACACGTGCTTCGGCACGAGATACGGCGTCGTACTTGAGTTCTCAACAATGGTTCCACAAGTTGGGTTATACGTTTCGAGTTAAGTCTGGAAGGGCCGTAAGGCGAGTTTGGATAAGTCAGGTTACGCTAAGAGGCACGGCCTCGATGTTGAGGCATGTGCAAGTATTTGACACGACCTAGTCGTTACGTCCAAGAGTATGGTACGAAAGACAAGTATGAGTTGGTACGTTGACAATGCAAGCACGTGAAAGGTCTAGACGCAAAGTATGGGTACATTATTCGTGCAAGGCACGGAGATGGTCTAAAGACACTGAATAGGCCGAGCGTCGGTCCTAAAATCGATCCTATGGCAAGACTAGAAAGACAATCATAAGGGGGCTTATATCGCGCAAAGTAAAATAAACGTGTCGGTTTTGTATGGGTGGGCGAGGAGCTCACTCCACCAGTACAGTTGAGTACTGACACCCATACAGTTTTCATGTACGGACACAGGTAGAAGCTCGTGGCGCGGAGCTCGCTTGGATGCGTCGAGGCATGGAGTTCCTTGGCGATTCGAAGCGTGCGGCCGCATGGAATCGAAGACTTATACGGGACATAATGTATGGACATCGCCTTTCGAAGCTTCCGCTGGATTCAAGTATTGTACCGAGAGATGAGAGAGAGCAGAGTGACTTGTTAAGTGAGAAGAGTGAGCTTGAATGATTGTATTCTCGGCCTTGTGCCTCCAATGTAACCGTTTTTTTGATATCAATAAAGAGCTTCTTTTGAATGATTTGTGTTTTGTTGTAAATTTTCGCTGCTAGTTCAATATCTCTGCTCGGGACTTCTGTACGACGACCCCGTCGCCGCTGCTATAATCGGCCGTTATGGAACCCGCCTTGCACGAGCGCAATCTAGGCTCGTGCGGCATCACGCCTTAGCGAGGACGATCGCTCCTACGGGAGCGGGGCGTGACATAATGGTATCAGAGCACGGCTCTACGTCCTTGGATTACCGATTGAATTCTTTAACTCCGTTGTTTTCGTGAACTCAGAAACATTGCTTCCGTAACGTGATATCGTTGGTGCGCTCTCTCTCAAACGTCCCTCGACATGTCCATACAATAAGTCTAATATTATTGAAAGCTCGTACAAGCGTTCCATCGAACGCATCGCTAGGCCATTACCGGATACGTGGGTAGGCCTTTGGGCCGAACGGTGCCGACCTTGAGTTGATAGAAGACACGTGCTAGAAGTTAGCAAACGCGTTGCGTGCTTGAACGACCTTACACTAACAATAGCGAACGAGCACACGAGACCAGAGTATAGTTCGAACGGAATGGCCATGCGCGCGGCCTTTTGGCTAAGTTGTGTCGCGTATCGCACACCTCGACCTTTTGGTGCAAACGAGTCGCGAGCAATATTAACTATCGCTCGGTCGGGATCGAGGATACACTTAGAGTGTATATCGATAGAAACGCCATTGGACTAATGCTTAGGCGTACACGAAAGATTGTTTTGGATTTTGAGGAATAGTGCGAATGACTTAGTGCGTCGATGTTACGTGAACGATTACGTTAGGGATTCGTCGAACGAATTCGAAACATGTCTTAGCGAATAACGCGAACGTGATTTGGTCTAGATTGGATGACTCGAATCCCGAGTGGTGTATGGTCCGTCTTGGAAATCATTCGAACGAAAGATTGAGGATTGCACGAGTATGAAACGCGAAAACGATTGAGTAGGTGAAATCGAATCGAGGAAATTGATATGGATCGTATACGAAAAGTTAGCACGACGGGAACATAGCGTGCACAAAAGGTTTGACTTTGAAGTTACGTAAACGACTCTGAGGATTGAAATCGTTGTACTCGATGGTTTGAGTTAGCATGGAATGATGTAAATTGAGGAAATATGTAGTCGATGACTTAAGATAGACGGATGAACGATACGTGATTTTAGACTTGAACGAATTGATCTTGTGAACGATTTGAGGGGTAATGATCAAAATTGAATTTGAATATCGAGGAGATTATCCAGTCGGACGATAGCATCATTAGCACGACTCAGAGTTCGTTACAAACGAAGATCGTCAGGTTACGTATATCGTCGATGATATTGAGGCATATCAAAGACGATATGCGATAACTCGGGGGTAATCTGATACGGTGAACGACGATCGTACAAGTGTTATCGTTCTGATGGATGCAATATTTAGGATCTTGATTGAGACGAAAGTTGGGTGAAAGAACTCATGTTTTGATGGTTGCGTTGATAACTACAACGTCGACGGTCTTGTCTTACGCGGGCGTAACTCCAGTCTCGCACATGCGTTGCGTCGGATTTAGAACGATCATTCCGCGTGAGCGCTGACATGGTGATTCATGTTGCGGGAATAATCGAACTCAGAAAATCAGGACGCGACAACTTTGATTGTCCTGACTTGTTGGTTTGATGCGAAGGCAAATTCGAGGATGTTAGGATTTGCGATTATAATCGAATAAAACTTGAGAATTGTGTAGGTCCAATCCATGCCTCGAAAATGATTTAGTCTAGACCCAAAACAAGTGTTACGCCCCGATAAGAATGATTATTCCGCGGGTGCGTTGCATGGTGATTCATGAACCACCGTCGATAATCGGACTCGCGTGAGATCGGAGCACAACATATTGTTAAGTCGGACGACCTTGTGATCGATTACGTGAATTGGAATAGATGATTTTTGGAAATGTGAAATGTGAATTACGGTTTAGAGATGAATTGTGTCATAGCGTGCTTGATTTGATAATAAATGATAGGCAAACTAATGTTGAACGTGTTCGAAGAGATAGACTATGCAAAACGGTTTGATGAACGAACAATATTAATATGACATGAAATTGGTTAGAACGTGAGTTATCGTAGGAGGGCCTTACCGAAGGACTCGTACCTCGTGCGACGAATATTGGAATCGCGTAGGAAATCAATGCTTGATGTTTAGAAATCGGAGTGACGCGAGCTTGGGTAGAAAACCCCGTACCAACGATTTGGTTTGACCTTAGGATGGGGTCAGTGTTGATATCGTTGTTTGGTAACTATGATTCCAGTACCGACGAAAAGACATAGCCTAGCGGTTAGGCAGACATTCGAGCGCGAAGCGATAGGAGTTACGGAGGCACCACTCGCGAGTCTCGACTGACATGGACGTATATCAGGGACGCCCGAATATGTGCACGATCCGACTCAAGTGGTGATGGCGGATTCTCTATCACGAGGCTTGGCTGAAATACATGTATTTTGGGGACGCCTGGAATATGTGCACGATCCAACTAAGTGATACGTTGAATCAAGTGAGACTTGAGGAACGTAAAAGTGTCGAGGATTTTCAAATCGTAAGTTTTGAAGAAATGTGATGGTAATACGATCATTGAATTGAAACAAGTTCAAATGTTGATTGATCGGTTGGTGTGCCTTACGACTAAGTTAGCGATAGCACGAGCGTGGCTCGAAATGACGTGTAGGCGGAATGTATACGATTAAGGCTTGGCCATATAAATGGTAGGATGGTTGCCTTCAGGAAAGTCTCGAGGACGAGACTTGTTCTGAGTGGTGTATGTTGTAGTGCCCCGTCCCGCAAAGTCAATCGGAGGAATCGAAATGCCGACGGCGTTTGAACTTGGCCTTATAACGGCGACTCGAAGACATCGCTCAGGTGGGGTAGTTTCGGTGAACTTGCCTCATCTTTGCCTTCACATAATAAATCGTGTTTTTAACTTGCACAAGTAGGCTAATATAAATGCTACGAACGCACATAGCTAAAGAAAATTATCCCGACGGATCGAATCGAGTTTAGAACATGGAAAACGTCCCACGATCTTCATAGAAGTCGGCTCAGCGTGCTTTCAAATGACACTCGGTCCTTCGTCCCGCGGCTTGGGAGAAGAAAAAGTTGGTATTCGACACAAACAATGAGTTAGCCTAAGTCATAGGCGTCGCCCGCGTAAATGCTCGATAAAGCATACACGTATCCACTGTACAAGGCTTGGCATAGCCTTGGCTCGTCCCTCGGGTTAAGTTGTAGGCTTGAGTAAGTTAGGCAAAGTTATGCCGATCGACCTAAGTCATTCCAAGTGCCGTCCCGCTCTTTCTGCGGTTGTCAAGTTAAATAGTCCCACGATCTCAAGGGCCGTCGTATAACGTATGACTTGGGTGATGGCGTCGCGTAGGACGTAAGTCAGTTTAAGGTACGAGCCACGGTTGGCACGATGTAAAGTTAGCCATGGTCCATGGCACTTAAGGAATACGTTTTGTTCAAGTTAAGTTGGAAGGCTACGTAGTAGTCGTTCCCTCGAGTTCAAAGAAGTTCGAGGCGGTCCCTCGGTTGGGAGCCTCGCGTTCCTATCCACGTTAAGGTGTTTCAAGGTGGTCCATCGGTTGGGAGTCTCGCGTTTCTATCCACGTTGAGTATTCGAGGCGGTCCCTCGGTTGGGAGTCTCGCGTTCCTATCCACGTTAAGAAGTTCGAGGCGGTTCCTCGATTGGGAGTCTCGCGGTCCCGAGGCACGTTATGCCAAGTGTGATTCAGAGCACGAGTTGCTAAGTATAGTTTCGGTCGTACCAATAAGTAGGCCATACATTTACGTGAGTCTAGATGTCTCATAGGTACGTGGTCATTGGAGACCTTATCGACAAGGATTTCTGCCTAAGACTGGTTATACGCCGGGGTACCGGGCCCAGTCATCCTAGGAGGTAGACGTTATAGCAGCGCATGCTTTTATTGCGTGGGTAGTCGGGGGCTTTCCATGGGGCTAGCTACCTTGCATCGAAGGACCCGCCGCCTACCCGAGCTATGTCCGCGATGGCATGTTATGCCAGTGGCCTTTCATATAGATATTTGGCGTACTAAGCGGCGAATCCGCATGCACGGTGTCGGTCATAACAAAGAAAGTGTAAGCACGGTATGCGTTGAATGGTGAATATGTGCTCGGTTGCACTCAAAGTATTATAAAGCCTACGATTTGGCTATACGTAAAGACACGTGCTTCGGCACGAGATACGACGTCGTACTTGAGTTCTTAACAACGGTTCTACAAGTTGGATTATACGTTTCGAGTTAATTATGGAAGGGCCGTAAGGCGAGTTTGGATAAGTCAGGTTACGCTAAGAGGCACGACCTCGATGTTGAGGCATGGGCAAGTATTTGACACGACCTAGTCGTTACGTCTAAGAGTATGGTACGAAAGACAAGTATGAGTTGGTACGTTGACAATGCAAGCACGTGAAAGATCTAGAGGCAAGGTATGGGTACGTTATTAGTGCAAGGCACGGAGATGGTCTAAAGACACTGAATAGGCCGAGCGTCGGTCCTAAAATCGATCCTAAGGCAAGACTAGAAAGACAATCGTAAGGGGGCTTGTATCGCACAAAGTGAAATAAACGTGTCGGTTTTGTATGGGTGGGCGAGGAGCTCACTCCACCAGTACAGTTGAGTACTGACACCCATACAGTTTCTATGTGTAGGCACAGGTAGAAGCTCGTGGCGTGGAGCTCACTTGGATGCATCGAGGCAGGGAGTTCCTTGGCGATTCGAAGTGTGCGGTCGTATGGAATCGAAGGCTTATACGGGACATAATGTATGGACATCGCCTTTCGAAGCTTCCGCTGGATTCAAGTATTGTACCGAGAGATGAGAGAGAGCAGAGTGACTTGTAAAGTGAGAAGAGTGAGCTTGAGTGATTGTAATCTCGGCCTTACGCCTCCAATGTAACCGTTGTTTCGATATCAATAAAGAACTTCTTTTGAATGATTTGTGTTTTGTTGTAAATTTCTGCTGCTAGTTCAATGTCTCTATTCGGGACTTCTATACGACGACCCCGTCGCCGCCGCTGTAATCGGCCGTTATGGAACCCGCCTTGCACGAGCGCAATCTAGGCTCGTACGGCATCACGCCTTAGCGAGGACGATCGCTCCTACGGCAGCGGGGCGTGACAGAGGAGGAGTGGAAGTGGATCCCCAGAAGATTGTGGCTATCGAGACATGGCCAGTACCTAGTTCAGTGGCAGAGGTTCGCAGCTTTCTTGGATTGGCCGACTACTACCGGCGATTCATTTCTGATTTTGCCAGGATTTCGGCACCGATGACCCAGTTGACCCGCAAGGATGTGCATTTTTCTTGGACAGCAGAGTGCCAGGAATTATTTGAGAAGTTGAAGCGAGGTTTGGTAACTGCTCCCATTCTCACACTTCTAGATGGGACCGGAGGATTCACAGTTTATTGCGACGCCTCAGACAGAGGATTGGGGCGTCTTGATGCAGCATGGGAAGGTAATATCTTATGCATCACGTCAACTTCGTGATCATGAGAAGAATTACCCGACCCACGACTTCGAACTGGCAGCAGTAGTGTTTACACTTAAGCTTTGGCGGCACTACTTGTATGGAGACAGAGTGGAGATATTTACGGATCACAAGAGCATGAAGTATGTTTTCACCCAGAAGGACCTTAACATGCGACAGAGAAGATGGCTCGAGCTACTGGTGGACTACGATGTGGATTTGCAGTATCACCCAGGGAAGGCCAACGTTGTAGCAGATGCATTGAGCAGGAGAGCCGGAGTTTACTTCCTAACAGCGCAACCAGAGTTATTGGCAGATCTTCAGAATATGGGAATTGAAGTGGTTCTTCCTACCAACGTGGTGTTGATGGCCAGTGTACAGGTTCAGTCCAGCATAGTTGAGAGGATCCGGAGAGCGCAGTCAGCAGATTCCAAGCTTCAACGACTCAGAGCAGAGTGTGAGACAGGGAGGAGGCCAGAGTTGTACATTCATGAAGATGGTACACTTCGACACGGCACTCGTCTTTGTGTACCCAGTGGAGATATCAGACAAGAGGTCATGGCAGAAGCTCACAGTTCATAGTATTCTATTCATCCCGGTGGTACGAAGATGTACCATGACATTCGTCAGCATTTCTGGTGGAATGGCATGAAGAGGGAGATAGTCCGCTTTGTCTCTCGGTGTTTGGTTTGCCAGCAGGTTAAAGCTGAACATCAGAAGCCCGCTGGACTTCTTCAGCCCTTGCCAATTCCAGAATGGAAGTGGGAGCATGTGACCATGGATTTTGTGACTGGATTGCCTAGATCTCCAGCCGGTCGAGATGCAATTTGGGTTATAGTTGACAGGCTCACGAAGGTGGCTCATTTTCTCCCATTCAGAGTTGGTCAGTCGATGGCTCAGTTGGCAGAAATGTACCTCAGGCAGATTGTCAGGCTTCACGATGTGCCCGTCAGTATCACCTCGGACCGAGATTCAAGATTTACGTCATACTTTTGGCGTAGCTTTCAAGAGAGTTTGGAAACTCACCTTCTGTTTAGCTCGGCTTATCACCCGCAGACAGATGGCCAGTCGAAACGCACAATCCAGACCCTTGAAGACATGTTGAGATCTTGTACCCTTGACTTCGGTGGTTCATGGGAGGTTCACCTGCACCTGGTAGAATTTTCGTACAACAATAGTTTCCAGGCCAGTATTCAGATGGCCTCGTTCGAGGCATTGTATAGTAGAAAGTGCAGATCCCCGCTAGCATGGGATGACATCGGAGAGAGCCAGATGCTTGGCCTAGAGATGATTGCCCTGACAGTTGAAGTGGTCAGAAGGATCAGAGATAGCCTTCGAGTGGCCCAAGATCGCCAGCGCCATTGGGCCGATGCTCAAAGACGTCCCTTAGAGTTTGCTATCGGCGACCATGTATTCCTTAGGATCTCGCCTAACCGCGGCGTCATTCGCTTTGGCGTACGAAAAAAGCTTAATCCCAGGTATATAGGATCGTTCGATATCCTGGAGAGAGTAGAAGATGTATCATATTGTCTCGCTCTTCCACCGTCGCTAAGAAAGGTGCATGATGTATTCCATGTATCCCAATTACGACGGTACATCCCAGATCCGAGCCATATCCTGGACCATTCAGAATTGGTTGTTGGTACCAACCTTTCGTATGAGGAGAGGCCCGTGTCTATATTGGACCGGAGAGAAAAGATACTCAAGAACAAGACTATTAGCTTAGTCCTTGTTGCTTGGGGTCATCAATCTCTAGGTAATTCAACGTGGGAGCGTGAGGATGACATCCGATCGCGATATACTGACTTGTTTGACTCGTGAGGTATAATATCTTTCTTATGCCTTATGCCTTCTATCCCTTGCTTTCATGTATGATTGTCTGATTGTTTGCTTAGTGTAGCTTAACTATGGATAGCATAGCTGGCTCTTACATCTCTAAGCATCTTGATTTAAATTCCGAGGACAAAATTCTTTTAAGGTGGGTAGAGTTGTAATGCCCGTATTTCGAAATAGGTATTTTGGTTAGACTTATTTGTATTTCAGACCTGTATTTTATTTTCTCAGATTCTGGCCTGTAGTTGTGTTTTGGGTTAACTTGTGGATTTTGGTTTTCTCATAAAATAGGTTTTGGACCTGGCTTGGTTTTATTTATGGGGAAGGAATTGGTTTGGTTTGGTTTAGTATGCATTGGACCACACTTAGCTAAACTTTCACCCTCAACACAACATATCATCCCTCATTAAAACCCCACCTAACTCTCTCTCCTCATAACTTCCATTAATTTCTTCATCTTCTTCTTCCTTCCTCCACACAACACCCAACACCATAGGCAAGTGCACCTTGCCACCACATAAAAACTATATTTTATTTATCCAATAGCTAGATTAGGCCATGGAGAACAATATTAGAACTTGACATTTTGTGATTTGGAGCTTCCATTTTTCTAGATCTAAGTTTTAACTATTTTCGGATTTCCTTGGTTTTGATCTATTAAACTTCGATTTTTCCTTGTTTTGAGACTTCCATGTGGGAGAGAATTCAATTTTACACAAGTTAGAACTTTGAAAATCCAAATTTGGTTTTGATTTGGCTCAGATATGAAGATTTGAAATTTAGAGTTCTTGAGGATCTTCTCTCGGCCTGTTGGAGAAGATGATCCTCGGCCAGTGCTCTTTAGCGCATGGCCGAACTGCACAACTCCTCGGCCAGCGCCTTGCGCTGGGCTGACTTGTGCTGGCGATCTTTAGCTCCAGCGCCTTTCTTCATTGGCGCACTTGATAGCTGCATAGCTCGCTCTCAATGCAACCCGATCCAGCGCGCTTAACTTCAGCGCAATCCGCTCTCAGCGCAACCCGACCCAGCGCAGTCCATCCCCTGCGCAGTCCATTCCCCATGCGTAATCTGATCCCCTGCGCAACCTACTTGTCTATGATGGTTTGGTTTTATTTCTTTGACTTGGCTTCTCTTTTGTGGATTGGAGTTTTGGGATCTTGTTCCACACAACATGACTATCTCGACTCAGCACGACCTGGCACGGTTTTTGGTGTTTTGCTTATGACTAGTACGGTTTTCGTGATTTCTGTGAAGTATGATTTTAGTACTTTCTGATCTTCTTGATAGTGACCCGATGGGGTGCGCTCTGAACTTGTGGCATGTGATTCATGATTAATCTTGGTATTGGATAACTTGATAGTGGCCCGTGGTGGCGCACCCCTGACTTGTAACTTGTAACCTGTAACTCGTAACTTGACTTGACTTGATGCTGTTGCGATGGCTAACTTGACTCTTATAATCAACTCTGACTCCGTGGGTGTTCATTCTTGCTATTTTGTGTAATCCACTTGTCTTGTCTTGCATCATGTCTAGGACGTGACTCCCTGGTTACCACGGTCAGGGATTCACACTGAATATGGATTAGGCTAATGACTAGATCAAACTATAGTTCATGGAGAATTTCCAGTCACAGGCGATCTCGTTATCTGGGTGCTTTTAAACGGACTTGTAGCATGCCGACGAGTAGGGCACATTTTCAGCACACTGTCATGTGTTGCACCCTCTAAGTCACCTAAGGGTATATCGTCTCCTGGACGATGTACCCAACCATACTCTCAACCCGCGGAAGGATAACTGGATAGTCTCCAGGGCTTGGGACTAGAAATTTCTCATTTGCATCTTGCTAATAATTAGGTTTGTGATAACCCTAGTTAGTTAAGTAGTAAGCGTAGTAATTGTTTGGCCGTTTGTGTATGGATGGTGTCCAGCCTTGTCTAAGTCTTGTCTAGTTTCTGTACCTGGTACTCCTGTACATGATTGTTTTACTTATCTTTAACAATAAATGGGTAGAGACATAGTGCTATTCAGGCGAAGGGTTACAACCACGGTCCTGGTTTGGTTTAAGGGTTGTAATCTGGCTCCCGGAATGGTTTCACGTCCCTAGTCGTTTATTGCCCTGTTGTACTCTTTATTACTTGTGCTTTTCTTCTATTCCATTTGTTCTGATATACTGTCTTTTGTTCTTATTTCGTAGCCTCCTTTGTGGCACTTGCTCTTTCTGGGGTTTAACCCAGCTGGTTTTGTGTGGCCAGATTTCGGAGCAGCACCCGAGGATCTACCGAACCTCCAGTCCGATGGTGGCGACTAGACGGAACCCGGGTTACGAGTGGTTTTTCCATTTTGTTTCGCTCACTACATTGTAAATTTATTCTCTTGAGACGTTTAGCCGACGAGCACCTGTTAGCTCGATGCATATTTACTTACTGTCTGCCTACGGGCTGTAACATGATTAACAAATCCTAGGGTTGATCATGTATGACTGAACTCTTGCTAGTCTTGACATTTTGTATGACTAGCTTCATGATCATCCAATATGTAATATTTGGGATGCCTTTTATTGTCTATTTGGTGGTCTAACATCTTGTAACTATATTACTTGTTTGAGATTGAGACAATAGGCTTGACCTTAAGAGACCGTTGGCTTGTAGTAAACCCTCATATATCTAGACAGCCGTTACCGTATAGCAAGGTGGATTCCATTTCAATATACGTAGCTGGCTATGTACGCCCCCGCTCTCCAGTATTCTGGTTCTGGGGAGTCACAAGAATATAATAATAAGTCTCTGATTGCTACTGGGATTCATACAACATCATGACACTTCAAACTAATTTCCCAACCAAACAAGGACAGAAGTTAACCTGTCATGTCCTGACATTCTGATCATCTCAGTAGTTAATAGAGTATGGTACAGTACACATGTCACGCCCCAGTACCGAAATACGGAGATGGACGAGGCCAGCTACACCATATGAGGTACGTGACGTCATACGGCGATCGTGGCTGTCAAGAGACTAGGGGGTACATGCTACAATCAAGTCTCCTATGGTCCCACAGAGTTCTATGTCTCAATCAATCAACACAACATCAGCAATTAAATGAACATTAAAGGTAAAGCAGTAAGGCGTCCCCGACGCTTCATCAAAATGGTCATGAGAGACTAGCTTTATAACATAGCTATCTCAGAGAGTCATGAGCACAAAATTATACACAGCTGCAGTCTGTTTAGTTACAATCATGTACTGACACAAAATATCAAGTAATCCGGCTAACAGGTGCCGGTGGCTGAACGCCGCACAAAAGTATAAGCAAGAGTGGTGGAGAAGAAACCCACTCGAGTCCCCGACCAGCCATGCTCCTAGTATGCACCATGGATGTCAGGAAGAAGGATCGCGTCCTCTGGCTCTGCTACGAGATCTGGCCAAACAAAACCAGCGGGGTCAGCCCCGAATAGCAAGTACCGCCAAAGGGCACAAGAGGTAAGATAAAACCCAGTTATAATGATAAGAATAAAGCTTATGCTGCGGCTATAGGGTAGCGCTACATCGTCGGACCCATCTGGCACCCTTACAACCAAACAAGGACAAAATGTGCCACATGGAGCCGGGACGCGTCGCACTCTATGACCTTCACATAAGTTTACAGATATAAGTAAGAAGATCTCCTGGTCGTGACTTCGATCGACAGACCATCGCAGCACGATAACCAACCCAACAATCAAACAAGAACATGGGTTGGATCACGTACCGCGGTGGGCCATGTTCCTTAGTCATTCACAGGAGTAACACATCACAATCAAATTAAGGCTTCCGTTCGTAACTTCGGTCCGCAGCCTGTCATAGTACGATAACCAACCCAACAATCAAACAAGAACATGGGTTGGATCACGCACCATAACAGTCCGCTTTCCTCAGTTACTCGCGGAAGGTAAAAGAAAAATACAAGCAAGTCATGAGTCGGGTAATTCTTCTCATGGTAACTCCAAATCGTGAGTCGGGTAATTCTTCTCAGAAAAATACAGCTGCTAACTCCAAATCGTGAGTCGGGTAATTCTTCTCATGGTCTCGAAGCTGCCGAGACGCATATGCTATCACCTTTCCATGCTACATCAATACACATCTAAGACCCTTCCCAGATGCGTCACAATACACTGTAAAGCCTCCCGATCCTACTGGAAGCGTCAAGATCGGGGCCGAGATTAATCTCTTCTTCAATTCTTCGAATGATGCCCGACAACTAGCTGACCAAACAAACTCTACGTCCTTGTGCGTCAAACGCGTTAAGGGCGCAGAGATCTTGGCAAAGTCCGCCACGAACCTTCTGTAGTAACCAGCTAATCCCAAGAAACTTCGTACTTCTGCAACCGTTCTCGGGACTGGCCAATGCTCTACGGCCTCAATCTTCTTCGGATCCACTGACACTCCTGCCCCAGAAATTACATGCCCCAGGAACGAAATATGATCTAACCAGAATTCACACTTGTCGAGCTTCGCATAAAGTTGATGCTCCCTCAATGTCTGCAAGACAGTCCTAAGATGTTTCTCATGCTCCTCTTCACTGCTGGAATAGACAAGAATGTCATCTATGAACACTACCACAAATTTATCCAAATATGGAAGAAAGATGCGGTTCATCAAATCCATAAATACTGCAGGGGCATTGGTTAGTCCAAAGGGCATTACTAAAAACTCATAATGCCCGTATCTTGATCTGAATGCCGTCTTCTGAATATCTTGCTCTCGGACTCTCACCTGATAGTATCCCGAACGAAGATCGATCTTGGAAAAGATGCGGGCCTTGCTCAATTGATCAAACAGGTCATCAATCCTTGGTAGCGGGTACTTATTCTTCACTGTTACTGTATTCAGCTTGCGGTAGTCGATGCACATCCTCGTCGACCCATCCTTCTTGGGAACTAGAATCACTGGCGCGGCCCAGGGCGATTTACTGTCTCGGATGAATCCCTTGACGTCAACTCTTCTTCATGTTGATACAACTTATCCTGTTCTGACGACGACATTCTGTAAACTCTGTCTGCAATAGGCCTCGTTCCAGGGTTCAACTCAATGCTAAATTCTACCTCTCTGACTGGGGGTATCCCTAGGAGCTCATCAGGGAAGACGTCGAGAAAATCTTCGACCACTCTCGGAATCTGTCCTGGCTCTGACACTGCTGCTGAGATGACGCCTCCGGCCTGATTCTTCAAGGTTCGAGTAAAGATGAACTGCTCCATCCCAGGAATGCTGAATATGACCCTACCTCCTCTACAATCAATGGTCGCATGACTGTCTCTCAACCAGTCCATGCCAAGAACAACATCAAAATTCCCCATAGGGAATTCAATCAATGATGCGGGCAATAAATGCCCACACACCTCTACCGGACATGAAAAGCGTACTCTGTTCACTTCTACGAGCCCATTGCCGATGAGTATATCCATCCTCTCCGGCAATGCCTCAAACACTAGTCCAATCCGTATAGCATATTGTGTAGAGATGAATGAATGAGTAGCGCCTGAATCAAATAATACTACAGCGGGAAATGAGGTGACGAGAATTTTACCTGCCACCACGTCACTGGACGCTAGAGCCTCTCCCAAGGTTAATGTGAGAGCCTGGCCCCGCGGAGCCCCTTGTTGCGGCCTTCCTCGACCATGCTGTTGCTGTCTCTGAGGGCCTTCGGCTTCCTGTGCCATCAAAATACCTCAGGTTCAAGCGACGGAACCTTCCTGAGGCTCCTGAGTCAACCCCGGCACTCCTCTCAAGAGCTAACTGAATCCCTTGGTTCAGCAACACGTTCTGCTCCTGCTGCCGAGTCTGTTGCTGTTGGTTAGTGACAAGAAACCCCCGGATGATCTCCAGGAGTGCTACGGCGTCTGGTACTGCCGTCGCTACTGGTGCTGCAGGAGTTTCAATAACCTGCGGCTGCACTGCCTCTGGTTCCATTTCTGTTCATGCCTGCACTGGAGAAGGTTCTCTCCCTTGTTGCTGCCCAGTCGAGCCATGCTCTTGCTGCTCTTCCTCATGGGCCTCACTCGCTACTGAGAATGAAGCACCCCTATAGAGAAGAATATAAGATTATCAAGTCCGGACGAGGAAGATTTCGAGGATGCAAGTCAGGTTAGAGATCAAGGCAATGACAGAGAATTCGAAACAGAATTTCAAGGGGAACAAGTTTTGATTGTGACTCCTAATAATTCACAATACCCCACAAGTCTGAAAATCAGACCTGCATAGGCCACCACTAAAACCTTGTCACGCCCTAGTACCGAAATACGGAGACGGACGAGGCCAGCTACACCATATGAGGTACATGACGTCATACGACGATCGTGGCTGTCAAGAGACTAGGGGGTACATGCTACAATCAAGTCTCCTATGGTCCCACAGAGTTCTATGTCTCAATCAATCAACACAACATCAGCAATTAAATGAACATTAAAGGTAAAGCAGTAAGGCGTCCCCGACGCTTCATCAAAATGGTCATGAGAGACTAGCTTTATAACATAGCTATCTCAGAGAGTCATGAGCACAAAATTATACACAGCTGCAGTCTGTTTAGTTACAATTATGTACTGACACAAAATATCAAGTAATCCGGCTAACAGGTGCCGGTGGCTGAACGCCGCACAAAAGTATAAGCAAGAGTGGTGGAGAAGAAACCCACTCGAGTCCCCGACCAGCCATGCTCCTAGTATGCACCATGGATGTCAGGAAGAAGGATCGCGTCCTCTGGCTCTGCTACGAGATCTGGCCAAACAAAACCAGCGGGGTCAGCCCCGAATAGCAAGTACCGCCAAAGGGCACAAGAGTTAAGATAAAACCCAGTTATAATGATAAGAATAAAGCTTATGCTGCGGCTATAGGGTAGCGCTACATCGTCGGACCCATCTGGCACCCTTACTACCAAACAAGGACAAAAGGTGCCACATGGAGCCGGACGCGTCGCACTCTATGACCTTCACATAAGTTTACAGATATAAGTAAAAAGATCTCCTGGTCGTGACTTCGGTCGACAGACCATCGCAGCACGATAACCAACCCAACAATCAAACAAGAACATGGGTTGGATCACGTACCGCGGTGGGCCATTTTTCTTAGTCATTCACAGGAGTAACACATCACAATCAAATTAAGGCTTCCGTTCGTAACTTCGGTCCGCAGCCTGTCATAGTACGATAACCAACCCAACAATCAAATAAGAACATGGGTTGGATCACGCACCATAACAGTCCGCTTTCCTCAGTTACTCGCGGAAGGTAAAAGAAAAATACAAGCAAGTCATTTTCACGGCCAGTCAAGTCTACGAGTTTCTAGTATGGCGAGGTTATCCTCGCATTAAATTATCAGAGTCCTCAGATCGTATCTTTCCAGCAAGGCTAGCCAACCCAGGGGTCCGCATAGTCAAGTATTATTAAGCACAGGTCCCTCATAAGGCTACCTTGCAGGCACAAGTCCCCGTAGGGCTACCTTGCCAAAACTTATAATATATCAAGAAATAATTGGATACCGGCATCCACTCATTGCAGATGGCACAGCATCCGTGGTGACCAGCTGGCGCGTCGAGGCAATACCTCAAGGCGGCTGGTGTAACACGATCTCGGGATTCTGCCCTCTCCATGCATCTAATAGATTTAGTTACCTAATTTAAACCCTATATGAAATCTTGGATCCTCATGCTGTGGCCTGCATGATCATCCTCCTAGAATGTCATACCGTAGTACGAGTACCCCAAGTGAGGATCCATGTCGATCAGTAGGTCAACACGTTCTACCCTCCTTAGTGTATGTTTGCCATTGATTGTAAAAGAACAGAACAATTATCGGAGGACTGAACTTAGACTCACAATATAAACTCGCTCGTACAAAGAAAGCCTAGGGAAAAAACCTAGGTACAGCAGACTAAGTACGATTGTTTATTTTTGATTCTGGGGGGTGACGATAGAGGCTCGGAAAAGCGACGGCCGCTCTGCCTTACTCCTTGGACGATCGGTATGCAGCCTTGGCTCAGGGAAGATCTGCTCGGCGTTGACGAAGAAAGGCTCTTCTTACTCTCCTCGGGTTGCTCTCCTGGCTTCTCTCTCTCTGTGAGTATCAAGAAAAGGGGGAGCTCTCTCTGTGTATATCTCTCTCTTCTTCTTCTTTTTTTATTCTTTTGTTGCCGACCTTTTTTACATGGGAATGATGCTGGCTATTTATAAGAGTGGAGAGGGATCATTAGGGTTTGCTGATGATTATCTATTTGGAATGTCGGCGCTCCTTCATTCTATCTGGGCCCTTGATCCTGATCATAATGAATCTCGGCCACTAATGCGGATAGCACCAAATCTTATGAGCAGTTAATGCTGACTGCTTTAAATCTTCGTGATTGATTATGCCAATATTTGATTGCTTGCCACGTGTCCTATTAACTTGATGATGAATGATATGCCCTGATCTCGGCAATTATGATGATGATGTCGAATATTCTCGTTGGGATTCTGTTGCATCTTCAGTGCCACGTTTTTTTTTTAAATTGAAGATCCTGCCAGGGCCGCATAGGGTGACCAACACTAGAACCGCAGGAGGATACTACTCGTGAGCCGCATGAGTCAATGCCTCATCGAGCCGCAGGGGACGAACTTTCCGTGAGCCGCATATGCATAGTTTCTGTAGGCCGCATGAATTAGCGTGGTGTTGAGCCGCATAGACCGGGCTATGGGTGGACCGCATATGGCGGATTTTTGTTAATCATATTAGAGTGACTCCTCAATGAGCCGCATGAAGCTGTTCTCTATCCGAGCCGCATGAGACTTTTGCCACGCGTCAATCTAGGATTTTTTGTCAGATCGGGTCAGAGATTTTCTTCTTTTCCCGAAGAGTCTGTCATTATGGCAGAGCCACTATGATACTTTATGTCAGAGACAGCCGTCGAGTCGTGTCAGAGCATTAAATGAGACCATTACTCCAGTGGCCAACTGTGGGGGGGGGGGGTCACACGTGTCGTCAATTGAGCCGCGTATTCCTGCTGAACCGCATTCATCCCCGAGCCGCATGAGTCTGAGGATCTTCTTTTGGGCCGCATAGGACAACTCCAGTATGAGCCGCATAGACTTGCTACCCAAAACCGCATGGGCCATTTATGCCTTTATTCTAATATTTTCCATGCTTCTACAGGACCCCCTTCAAAGTTTTCAATTTGTAAAATTAAAACACTTTGAATAAGAAGCATGGCCCTGTTCATGCCGCATAGGATGTTCTGTTTACCTGAGCTTCCTGGCCACATTAGCATCTCGGTCGCATAGATTCTTCTGGCCGCATAAGCTCTTTGCCACGCGCCCTGACCACGTGAGCAAATCTTCATTAATTGCCTTCGATTTGATTTGACGCCGCCTTTTGGGGAGGATCCCAAGGGTCGGTTTTGCCTTGACCGAAGCGTTCTCGCCTTTATTTTTGGAGGCGACGCGTAATCCGAGGCGTCTTTCTACTTTATTGATCGCCTATAAATAGGAGTTCTTTAGCTCTTGGGGATTTCTTTACCTCCTTTCTTTGCTTGAATTCCCTGTTGCCAACTTCGCTCTTCGTTTTCCTTCTTCATCCATCGACCATGGCTCCCAAGAGATCTGCTGCATCGAAGGCCGCGAAGGGCAAGGCAGTTGCTGCTACGGCGACTGCGGCGACGAATGTAGTCGCTCCTCCGCCGGTTGCTGTAGGCGCTGTCCATCCTGATGTTCACCCACCCATCGCTGGTAAGGGGGTCACTCCGAAAAACCCTAGCTGCTGCCATGGCTCTGTTGCATACTTTATGCACAAGCCACATATACGAGACGTATCGATGTGACCGCATAAGCACTTCGCCCATTATGGCCGCATGAGCTTGTCACATTCGATCAGTGCCGCATGTGTGTTTTCGACTTGGGCCGCATAAGCGTTGCTCACTTTTGAACCGCATAAACTTGATGGTTTGTAGCCGCAACGGTTTGTATGAGTCGGGCTTAGCCGCATGAATCTATAAACCCTTCTGAATCTGAGTTGTACGGACTTGGTTAATTCAGAGTCGCATGGGGCTATGACGCGCAGAGCCGCATGGACCTATCTGCTGAGGAGCCGCATGAGGCTGTGGCAACCTGAGCCGCATAGACTCCAATAACCTTTCAAATGCTTCTGTTTTTTTTTTCTTTCATATGTGTATATTTTTATTTGCCAGGGATGTGATCCCCACTGATGTAGCTCTTTTGAATTTTAAGATAAATGAGCATGTTTCAACTCATCTTCTCTTTCTTGTTCTTGTGGTGTTCATGGAATTGGACTTGCTGGGGGATTATTTGTGGACTTGTTACCCTGGGCGTACCTTGGTTTTAGGTACGGATAACAAGTTTGATCAGGATGCCCGGGACAGCCACGACAAAATGGTCATGGATGTTCTCGGTACTGGAAAAAGGAATGCCGTAGAGCAGCTGGGTTCCCGGGGAATGGTAGGATGGTGGATTTACGCTACGAAGCTTAGCAAGGGATATTTGTGGACCTATTATTCTTGGCGTACCCTGGTTCAGGATACGGATAATAAGGTGGGTGGAAACCAGTCATATTTGCTCCGAGATTATGAGGACGTAGCAAACATGAGGGTTTTACCGTGGAATCTTCCTACTCAGAGGTAATGAGAACATGGTAGGGGGAGACTTCACGGAAGACTTTTCTATAATCAATAGTGGTCAACAGAGGACGTTTGTGGACAACAGAGGATATTTGTGGTCAATAGAGGACATTTGTGGTCAACAGAGGACGTTTGTGGTCAACAGAGGACATTTGTGGTCAACAGAGGACGTTTGTGGACCTATTATCCTTGTCGCACTCCGGTTGCGGGTACGGATAATAGGTTGAAAGGGAACCAACATACTTGCTCAGAGGTAATGTGGACATGGCAAATATGGTGATTTCTTCGACGGAGCCTTCCCACTCAGAGGTAATGAAGACATGGCAGGAGTGGGCTCAATGAAGAAGGGGTGCATAGAACTACTCAGAGGTAGGAGGACATGGAAGTTCTATGCGAGGGGGCAGTTTGTTCTTGGTGGAAGTGAAAACGACTCAGAGGTAATGAGGACATGGTCGTTTCGGAAATTAGTGGATCGATTACCCTTTTTGTGCACTGGGAGTGCGGGTAGTGGATCATGAGGGAGGATCTCTTTCAGAAAGAAAGTTCAGAGGTATGATTATACGTGACTTACTATCTGAGAGAGTGACCAGAAATGTAAGTACTTAATTTGGATTTTCTAGAATATTGAGGAGATGAGAGTTCAGTGGCACCAGCGGGTGCATGGCTCGGTAATCTGAAATGTTGTGGATGTGGGTTCAGTGGTATCAATGGATACATGACTCGATAATTTGGAAAATGGTGGGTGCGAGTTCAGGGGTACTAAGAGGGTACATGACTCGATAATTTGGAGAACGTTGTCTAAACATAGTATTTCTTCAGAAACTTGCCGTTGACGGGCAACATAAGCAAGTCCCCATTCTGCTTGGCGAGGCGGTAGGCGCCGTTGGAGAACACGGCCTCGATGACAAATGGACCTTCCCATTTTGGCTGGAACTTGCCTGCGGTCTTGTGAGTCATGACCATTGGTCTCCGGACTGCCAGAACGAGATCGCCCACTTGGAATGTTCTGATTTTAACCTTCTTGTTGAAGGCTCCTGAGATACGTGCTTGGTATAGCTCGATCCTTTGCTGGGCTAGGAGGCACTTTTCGTCTAAGGCCTCCAACTCTTGTAATCGGCGTCGATAGTTATCATCCGTTGTCAACTGATAAGTGAGGGCGACGCGGAGTGAGGGAATCTGAGTTTCCAGTGGGAGGACTGCCTCACTCCCGTATACTAAAGAGAATGGTGTATTCCCAGTAGCTGTTTGAACCGTGGTACGATAAGCCCATAAGCATTCGCCGAGCTTCTCGTTCCAGTCGCGTTTGTTGGAGGAGACAAACTTCTTGAGGAGTTTGATGATTGTTTTATTGAATGCCTCTGCCAACCCGTTTGCTGCCGGGTTATATGGTGTCGAAGCGACATTCTGAATGCGGTGTTTGTCGTAGAATCGATAGAATGCATGGCTTACAAACTGCGGACCATTATCATGGATGATCCTCCGAGGCAGTCCGAAGCGGTAGATGACGTGATGCTTAAAAAAGCTGATCACGTTTGAAGTCTTAACTTCTGCGAGTGGGACGGCTTCCGCCCATTTGGAGAAGTAGTCGGTGATCGCAAGTATGAAGCGATATCCTCGGGAGGAAGGTGGGGTGATTGGACCAATGATATCCATTCCCCATGCTTCGAATGGCCAGGATGCCACCGTTGGATGTAGAAACTCGGATGGTTGGTGAATGAAGTCCGCGTGGACTTGGCAAGCCTTGCATTTTTTGGCATAGTCTATTGTGTCTGCCACCATCGTGGGCCAGTAGTAGCCCATACGGCGAAGGCGGTCCTGTAGCTTAGGGCCAGGCTGATGGGCCCCACAGACACTGTCGTGAGCTTCTCGTACAGCTTCTTTGGCTTCTGCGTTTGACAAGCACCGGAGTAATAATCTGTCGTAGGATCGTCGGTACAGCATCTTTGTCTCTGTGTCGTAGAAGAATCTGAGAGAACGCCGTCTGATGGAGGTGGCTTCCCTTGGATTCTCCGAGAGGATATCGTATACGACGAAGTCAATGAACGGCTGTCTCCAGTCTGGTATTTCGTCGACCGTCTGGGCGGAATAGCTCGCCACGAATTGAATATTGTTCTTGGGACAGACCAGTTCGTGGCCTATCACCTCAATCGAGTGATGCGCTTGGTTCGGCACTGCTAAGGAGGCGGCAAGGCTTGCTAGGGCATCGGCTTCGATATTTTGAAGTCTAGGGACGTGTTCGATGAAGAATCCCTCGAATGAGGAGATAACGTTGATTGCTATTTGGTGGTAGGGGATCATGTCTTCATGGCGGACTTCGTACGACCCTCGAATCTGATTGACGATTAATTGTTAATCGCCGTATGCTTCGAGATATTCTACACCCAGCTCCTTTGCGAGTTGGAGGCCAATGACCAAAGCGTTGTATTCGGCCACATTATTGGAACAGGGTTTCGTGAGAGAGTAGGCGCGATTGATCACTAGCCCGGTAGGAGAGATCAATACTACTCCGACCCCGACGACGATGTTTCCCTTGGGTCTGGTTCTTGAAGCGCCATCGAAGAACATCCTCCATATGTTGTCGTGGGTGGTTGTATTAGAATCGGCGACCTCATCTGGGATTTCCTCATATATTTTGGATGACCCCGATCCTGGATGGGCCGCCAAAAAGTCTGCCAGGGCTTGGTCTTTGACAGCCTTCTGTGGGACGAAGATCATATGATATGGGGATAGCAGTATTGCCCATGTAGCGAGGCGAGAGCTGAGCGCCCTGGTTTAGTCATGAGGACCCTGAGGGGATTTACCCGTGAGATCACATGTATGGTTTGTCCTGTAACATAATGCCGCATCTTTTGAATGGCGAATACCAAGGCGAGGCATTCTTTCTCCACGGCAGTGTATCGGTGTTCGGTCCCGACCATCATTCGGCTGAGGTAGTATATGGCCTGTTCGTGTCCTGCGTCGTTATTTTGTGCCAGCAGGGCACCGAGGGAGTGTTCCATTGCTCGTACATAGAGCAAGAATGGTTTTCCAGGGACCGGGGCCACCAGGACTGGAGGATTTGACAAATATTCTTTGATGTCGTAGAAAGCGCGTTGGCATTCTTCGTCCCATACGAATGAGACTCCCTTCTTCATGAGGTGTGTGAACGGCCGGTATCGTCCGGAGAGATTGGAAATGAACCTTCTGATATAGGCTAGCCTCCCTTGGAGGCCTCTAAGTTCGCGGAGATTTTTCGGGGGACCCATCTCCATTATTGCCTTGGTTTTCTCAGGGTCTACAATGATACCCCGTGCAGTGATGATGAAACCTAAGAACTTCCCGCTGGATACGCCCATGAACGACTTTGTAGGGTTCATCTTCAGGTTGTGGGCTCGCATCAGGTCGAATACCGTTCTCAGATCTTGTAGATGATCCTCCTTACGACGACTCTTGACAGCGATGTCGTCGACGTAGCATTCCACTGTTTTGCACAAATGTTCTCTGAAAATGATACTCATAGCCCGCTGATATGTGGCACCAGCGTTCTTTAGACCGAATGGCATGACTGTGTAACAGTATGTGCCGATCGGTGTTCTAAATGATGTGTGCTTCTCATCGTCGGGGGACATCTTGATTTGATTGTATCCTGAGAATCCATCCATGAATGACATACGTTCGAAGCCGCATGTGTTGTCAATCATGATGTCCGTGATCGGGAGGGGAAATTCGTCTTTCGGACATGCCTCATTTAGATTACGAAAGTCGATGCAGATTCGGATCTTCCCGTTCTTCTTAAGGACCGGGACTATATTGGCGACCCAGTCAGGGTGTTGCTCCTCACGGATGAAGCCGCTGGCTATCAGTTTGTTGACTTCGGCTTCGATCGCGTCCATGACGCCCGGGCGGAAGCGTCGTTGCTGCTGCTTGACTGGCTTTGCATCCGGCCGTATATTGAGTTTATGGAGAGCAATATCGGGATCTAATCCCGGCATGTCTTCGTAACTCCATGCAAATACGTCAATGTATTCTCTGATGAGTTCCAGCAGTGATTCTCGTTCCTCGTCTGTTAGGCTTTTACTGACGAAGATTGGCTTTGGAGAGGATTCGGTGCCGAGGTTGACCTGCATAACTTCATCCTCTGTAGGAGGTTCTCTTAGCTCGAACCGCTTTTCCCATTGTGCGTCTAACTGTTGGGCCCACGGCTCAAGCTCGAGGATTTCAGGAATGTCCTCGTCTTCTTCGTAAGCGTCGACAAATGCCATGTTGACTGATAGGACTTGTCTGAATATGTCCCCAATACTTGTGTCTGAGTCGGAAGTTGGTGACCCGGTTGAGTGTAACTGCCAATCACATTCTTCATCTGAACTCTCTGGAGTCGTTGTGGGAGTTACATACCCTAGTCCACATCGAGTTTTGCTATAGTAGTCCCGTGGTTTACCAGACGGTACGGGGGCTTCAAAGGTAGTCGCCGTCCGGTACCGTAATTCAAACCTGGTGTAGTTTCTAGATCATATCCTTGTTTCTGCATGAGGTATTTGGACTGGGGACTATAAAGGTATAGGGGCAATCTCCCGGTATCTGACCCAAGATCGACTTCTTTTATAGTGAAGGGGTACGGATCGTCTTTCCGGCCGAAGATAATCGGGTGGTCCCCTCCCTCGACTATTCGGTAAGTGTCTTCTGCCGGAGTAAGCTGGATTGTGGTATATACATTTGTCACTTGTGTGTGTAGGTGAGTGCCTATACCGTGGTCCATAGCATACATTGTACATAGCTTGTTGAGCTCGATGTAATTCAAAGATAGCCCTTTATTGATAAAATAAGGTATCTTCTCGAGAGGGATTACATCATCCGCGGAAGGGGTATCGGAGTGGGCAGCCACATACTTGGCTAATTCTGGTTCTTCTTCGGCCACCCCCTATATAAATGAAGACCGGGAGAGCGACCTAGTCAGCTTGATCTTCAGAGGCTCGACCGGGGGAGCAGGTCGTGGAGTTGTTGGTAGACTAGCAACCCCCAGCTTGGCATCTGACGTGGGGCGAGGAGTGGCTGGTTCGCTGGAAGTGTCAGACCTCGCATCGGGGTGACGGCCCTTTTTAGGAAGACGTATCGTGAGCGGCCTGTCGGAGGGATTGAGTTTCTCCGCCTGGAGCTGACCGACTCTCGGTAGTCTGATGGTAAAAGGCCCTGGTGTGGGTCTCGGCACTTGGCCTGACCTCGGCAGCCGGATTCTTATCTGCTCTTCTTGCGCCGATAGACTGATTGCGTCCTTACGCAGAGTAGCCGTAAGGGTTGCAGAACTGCCCGGTTTGCGAGCCTGGTGGTGGATCGTCAGGGGTTCTTCTGATCTTGTGGTTGCCTTGGCGTGAGCTTGCACCTCTTCTTCGACCAGATGCTTCTTTGATTTTTCGTACAGACAGGAGTCTGAGTAATAAGATTCGACCCCTTTGAAGGGATCGACATCAGCAAACTCCGTCCTCACGAAGCCGTGCTTATCGACATATTTGAAGCACTGGTGTAGCGTGGAAGGCACGATCATGTAATCGTGTATCCAAGGCCGCCCCAGATGGATATTGTAAGAAGTGTCGGCATTTATGACGTAGCAGGTGACTTCTGATTGGAGATCGCCAATCTGGCATTTCAAGCGAATCTTCCCTATTGGGTAGCTCCTGCCCGAATTGAAACCGCTAATGGCGGTGCTTGTAGGCGTCAGGCGATGCATTAGAATGCGAAGATTATGTAGCAGACCCTTCGGAATGATGCTTATGGAGGACCCAGGATCAATGTGTATTCGGTCTACTTTTACGTCGCCGATGTATCCAGTATAGTACAATGGGCGGTCGTGCAGGTTAGTTTTGATGAGCATATCCTGCGGAGAGAAGACAATATTGGGCATTGCACCTGTACATGCACTATCTTGGAGCTCTGTAGGCTGATTATCTCCCGTGAGGTTGACCTGAGCCAAGTAGGCGTCGGCATTTTGGAGCGCCTCACTTAGGGCCGTGCGGACATCCTTCGAGAGCCTCAGGAGTTCATATAAGGACAATTTGGCCGGTGTATTAGCCAATTGTGCCAAGATGTCGAAGTTGTAGGGCCTCTCCAGCCCCTGAGGTGCCTCCTTTCGGAGGGATTTGTCGAAGCGAGTCTCCTTCGGCCTAGGCTTGTCGGTCGTCGAAGGCTGAGCCGGTCCGGAGTATCAGCGTTTGTGGGCTGCTGATCATTAGTCGGATTCTCGACCACTGGTTGGGCTTGTGCTCCAGATCGAGTAGTGACGGCTGAGACTTCCTCCTCCTCTGTCGAGGTGGTGCGGCATGATCTGACCTTTCCACTTTTCTTTTTAGAAGGTAAAGTGGGCTGAGTTACCTCGTGGACTAGGTCCGGATGGACCCACATAATTTCCCCTCGTGATGTGGTGAGGGGTACTAGGCCGGGAGTTTGATCACGGGTAGGCAGAAGATTAGTGATTTCCATCGTTGCCAGAGGGATGGGTATGACACCATCTTGAGTCTCTGTTGGAGGAAAATTGCCGAATTGTACGGACACCATGTTGGCTGCTACGGTTACCTCCTCGAAGTCGATAGCCAGAGCGTTCGAATCGATGAGGTTCTGGATATACCGCTTCAGTTGGTAGCAGTCGTGTGTAGCATGGTGGACGTAGCGGTGGTAATGGCAGAACTTCGGATTTTCCAAATCAGCAGGCCGAGGTTCCCGCCTTGGTGGAGGAAGCTGAATTCTATCTCCTTGTATAAGCATGTCCAAGATAGGCTTGACGTGGCCGTCTTCGAAAGAATAAGTGATTTGAGGCCATTGTTTGTCTGCTGGCTGTGGCTCGGGCTTCTGGGCTGTATCGGTCACCATGGCCTGCTTGCCTTTGTTGTCCCGGTTGTTGGAGGGGCTACCCCCATTATCGTTGCTGGCGTTGGGACGCTTCCCCTTGTTCTCTCCCTCTGAGATATGCAACCCCAGTTGGCGAGCTTTCTTCAATCGTTCCTCGGCACTTGTAGCGCTGATGATAAAGGCCTTCCAGTCCTTGAATTGACTTTCGCCCATCCAGAGACTAATTGTTGGGAGTAGTCTCTTTTGGCAAATTTCAATCAAGGAAGAGTCCGGGTTGCGAGATGGTAACTTCATTGCGGTTTGACGAAACCGCTCAATGTAATTCCTTGTCAGCTCTTTCTCTCCTTGGACGACGTCCATGAGGGTAGACATCGTGACGTCCTGTCCTACCTCATAGAACCTCTCCAAGAACAAGCGCTTGAAGCCAGCGAAGGAGTGGGTGTAATTATCTGGCAGGTTGCGGTACCAATCGAAGGCGACTCCTTCCAGTGCCCCAATGAATAACCGTGTGAGGATGGCGTCATCATGGGGCAGATGGTTGGTAGTGACCTCAAAGTAAGTGATGTACCGGCTTGCTGAAGTCTTACCATCATATGGGTTGATATTGAACGGCTTATATCTTGGGGGAAAGGGCACATCCCTCCATTCAGCAGGGTATGGTTGCCGCGTTCTGAGGTCTTGAGAATTTTCTCGGGCGTGGAACATCGCTCGAAGCTCCTGAACCTCTCTTCTTACTTCTCGGGCCTCATCTGTCGCGGTAGGGGCCGTTATCTCGGGAGCATTATTGCCCGGGTTTGGTGCCGCTGAATTTGAATCTATGTTGTTCGCGGGACCCGTGCTTGTCTGACCAGGTGTCACTCCCTGCAGAGTAGGAAGCGCTGCTTTGATCTCGTCTACAGACTTGACCAAGGCATGCAGTATGGCCTCCAAAGTGTCGATACGTTGGCGATCGCTGGAACCGCCTTGATTGCTGTCTGTCATGAATATCGTCTTCACATGAGGAGTGACGGAGGGAGTGGTGGAGGATGTACCCTCCGAGTCGTACCCATGCGTCGAAAAATCATCTGGATATGTGGGGATGTTCTCTTCAGGTTCGGACTCGGAAGGAACACTATTCCCAGCTTCGGAGCTTGCTTCGTCTAGAGAATCATGGATGTCCTCGGGGACATCAGCATCTGTTGTACCCGATGGGAGGGTTATTTCTCGGGGTTCGTCTCCTTGAAACATTGGATTATTGTGGATGTTCGGAGGAGTACAACCCCCAGCTCCTACGACCCCCAGGGTCGGGGACGATGAGCCTCCTGTTGCAGCAGATTTTGTCTTTGAACGGGTGTGTTGGTATACTCCAGTGGATGGCAACCGTTTAGCCGACAATTTCTTAGCTGTAGTGGCCGATATCTTTGGACTGGAGATGCTTGTCTTCTTCCCTCTCCCCTCCACGGGGACTTTCCGCGCGGAATTGCAGGAGGCAACGGGAGGTGCCTCGTCTTCCGAGCTCGGATGTTGTAATCTTTGGAAGACGGATGGCCGGTCTTCCGTTACTGCCGTGTTGTTGTAACAGCAGTTGACGACAATCTGGGTGCAGTGACGTCCCTGTGAGGACTCTCTGCACGCTGAGGCTCCTTCTCTTTCCTTGCGTTTGTGGAGGATAGCTTCACGCAGGTCAGAGGAACCACTTTGTCCGTTTGCCGCCGGGGGCTGGACTCGAGTGGTTTTATACAACTTCCCGTCAGAAGCCCGCGTGATACTCAGCGGGACGCCCCGATAGTCAGAGGTTGGGGCAGCTGTCTGGACTTGATGAGCCCGCGCTGCCCTAGACTTTTTCTTTTTAGCACTTGTGGGTGCGTAATAGGAAGAGTCCACATTAGGTATCACAGAGTCTGGATTTTCACTCAGAAAGTGATCAGAGTTAGCACCGCATGAGAGTCGGTCGAAAACTGATCGAGAGAAGCGCGGTAGAGACGCTATGCGGCTAGCGTTGGGTGCCGTGCAGGCTATCTGCATGCGACTGTCTTCTGTTGTGGGATGAGTTCTTATGCGGTTAGGAGTCATGGCCGTGCAGGCTGCCCGCATGCGGTTGGCATCTGTGGCCGCATGGGTTCTCTGCAAGCGGTTGACTTTACTAGCCGTATGAATCTCGTCCATACGGTTGGGAACTGTAGCTGCATAAGTTATGCGGCTGACAGAAGTGGCCGCATGAGTTTTCTTCATGTGGTTGACGGTTGTGGCCGCATGGATTTTCTTTCTGCGGCTAATACCCCTCTGTGGTTCAGGTTGAGCAGAGACCCTCTTTGCCCCTGCAAGTCCAGCATCATAGTGTTTTCTTCTGCCGGACTTGGGGACAGCAGAGGTGTCTGCGATCTGAAGTGGGGCCGCGGGAGAATCTTTCTCGCCGTCTTGAGCGACCGAGGGTATCCCATCGAGGGCTTTGGGAGGAGCAAATGACTTTGGCCTCCACTCTTTGCGAGCCTTCGTGGTGCGGGTGCGTTTCTGGACCGGGCCAGCGCTGCCTTCAGAGAGCATCTCTTCGAACGCCTGTTGGTCGAAGCGGACGACCATCTTCTGTTGTGTGGAGCCAAGTTTGGCTGCATCCGATTGCGTCACCAACTCCTCAGCCGTGGAGAAGTTAGTCCCCAGCAGAGTCGCCATCGTATTTGCCATTGATTGTAAAAGAACAGAACAATTATCGGAGGACTGAACTTAGACTCACAATACAAACTCGCTCGTACAAAGAAAGCCTAGGGACGAAAACCTAGGTACAGCAGACTAAGTACGATTGTTTATTTTTGATTCTGAGGGGTGACGATAGAGGCTCGGGAAAGCGACGGCCGCTCTGCCTTACTCCTTGGACGATCGGTATGCAGCCTTGGCTCGGGGAAGATCTGCTCGGCGTTGACGAAGAAAGGCTCTTCTTACTCTCCTCGGGTTGCTCTCCTGGCTTCTCTCTCTCTGTGAGTATCAAGAAAAGGGGGAGCTCTCTCTGTGTATATCTCTCTCTTCTTCTTCTTTTTTTATTCTTTTATTGCCGACCTTTTTTACATGGGAATGATGCTGGCTATTTATAAGAGTAGGGAGGGATCATTAGGGTTTGCTGATGATTATCTATTTGGAATGTCGGTGCTCCTTCATTCTATCTGGGCCCTTGATCCTGATCATAATGAATCTCGGCCACTAATGCGGATAGCACCAAATCTTATGAGCAGTTAATGCTGACTGCTTTAAATCTTCGTGATTGATTATGCCAATATTTGATTGCTCGCCACGTGTCCTATTGACTTGATGATGAATGATATGCCCTGATCTCGGCAATTATGATGATGATGTCGAATATTCTCGTTGGGATTCTGTTGCATCTTCAGTGTCACGTTTTTTTTTAAATTGAAGATCCTGCCAGGGCCGCAGAGGGTGACTAACACTTGAACCGTAGGGGGATACTACTCGTGAGCCGCATGAGTCAATGCCTCATCGAGCCGCAGGGGACGAACTTTCCGTGAGCCGCATATGCATAGTTTCTGTAGGCCGCATGAATTAGCGTGGTGTTGAGCCGCATAGACCGAGCTATGGGTGGACCGCATATGGCGGATTTTTGTTAATCATATTAGAGTGACTCCTCAATGAGCCGCATGAAGCTGTTCTCTATCCGAGCCGCATGATGTAATGCCCCGCTCCGCACGGTGCATTACGCTGAAGCGTTGACTCAACGAGTCGCGTGGACCGAAAGAATGTATCGATGCAAAACGATACGAGAGCTAAGTTGTCCCGAGCAACGTATCGAACAAAGTCGATGCGAAGAGTTGCCTTGTCCCTAAGAATGCATCGAGTGAATCGATGCGAAGCGCCGTATTGCCCCGAAGGATGAGTGCATTGAATCGGCTCGAAGATTCTAAGAAATCGAATCGACCAAGGCGCAAGTCCGAATCGAAGCAAGTATTGATTTTAGTTGGTTTCGTGTGCAGGCTATACTTTGACGGGAAAATATTAGAGGTCGATCTTTTGCAATATTTAGTAAGGGGTCCGCGGAATCAAATCGTCGCCTTGCGACGGGCTAAGTCTTGGGCACGCTAAGGCGAATTGGGCGTATAACTCAACGAAGCACGAAGTGCTCGAATGGCTAAGTCAGGAGAGTGTCCGTGCAACAAAGTAAGGGAATCGAGCCGCATCGGCTCGGCGAAACGACGAAGGCATATCGACTCAAGGTGGGAGGATTGACTTCTTTTTACTCCTTCATTCGATAAGTCAAATGTATTATTGTATGCTAAAGTTAACCTATCGACGCCACGGGCGTGGTCCGATCGGAGATAAATCATAGTGTGCGTCGAACACTAAGTTAGAACAATTGAAATGAAACGTGCATCATATGCACGAGTCGCTATGGAACATTGGATATCGCAAAGGCGAGCGCCTCGGTGCGCAAGCCGTAAAACATGGGATAACTGTACTCGGCGAGTGCCTTAGTGCACGAACCATATCGTGCCTTTGATGCACGAGTTAGATGGCTAGAACATTGAAAGACAATAGGCGAGCGCCCTAGCGCGCAAGCCCCGAACATTGAATGCTAAGTTATAGAACATGAGAATACGGTCGAACGTGCCTACGTGCACGGGATGATGAAAGATGGCTTCGTTGCGAGAGAATACAGTTGTGGCATGAATGTGGCGGAACTGTCGGCTATGACATGGTGCCTCGAAAGGTGTTCGAGATCTTCGGGTCGTTCAGTTGACGAGCATTGAGTTGAGGCACGATGCCATCGAAACATTGAAACGAAGCAAGAAACGTAAGAACACATAAAGTTAACGAAAGAGACGCGAGATGATAAGTCTGAGTCTCGGACTCAAGACTATGTTTGGTTGTTTAAAAATGATGGCTTGAATGATAGGGCGTTGCATGGTCGAATGGGTGCACCGGGGCACCGGGACCGTTCGGCCTAGGAGGGATATAATCTTTGATAGGCGCACATCTGCGAATCGTCCGATTAGCACTCGGTCGTAAATGTGAGAAGCCGCAAATGATGGTAGGCACGCGGTAAGTTTCGGTTGTTGGGATTGCAACCCAACCCGTGAAACGCCGGGCTACCCAAATTCGAGAGAGAAAAGAAGGAGAGAAAAGAAAGTAAGGAAAATGAAAGAGAAACTCCTTTAGTCCATTCCGGCGCGGATACGCCCACGACCTTCATATAGTTAAGGAACGATGGGTTGAAAGTGTAGGCGCAGATGCGTCCCGCATAGAGATCCTGCTTAGAGATGCACATATAACATGACAGGGAAGGATTACGACGTATTCACCTTGCGTCGGTGCAAGGGCGAGTGCGTCGACTCGGTAAGAAGTCGTGCCACGAATCAAACACGAGATTGCTTGTTTGTTTGTCTATTCAATTCGATAACATGCTTGCCATGCTTATATGTTTTACGCTTTCAAAGATGCCATGAAATTGACCCTAAGGAGAACATAGCAAGATCATAAGCTAAGTTGCATGATTCAACGTAAATATTAAAGATGTCGGTTGGGAAAGATGATCTTTGCTTCAGTACATGCGAGGACGAACGTACTGATCCCCCACCAGCTTCATGCAGGGTGCATGGAATGGATTGCTCGCGGCGAAGCGTTGCTTGAACGTGTTAAGGCTTGGAATGCCGAAGCGCATCGAAGCGTGCTATCGCATTGACGCTCGGACTATGCAACAGGATTGATGCGGCCGAGATATAGAAGGCATGATGTATGGAACGGTGAAATCCTTTGTGGGCAAGAGAGAACCTGAGTGTTGTAGCCAATCTGGCATGTATTGTTAGGCTATCGAAAGCCATTGTAATCTCAGTTTCGAATATCAATAAAGAGAATTGTTTCGTATACTCTGTTTTCCTTTCGTTGTTGAATCGAATCAAAAGATAACCATTTGAGAACTTGTCATCTTGTCTTGCACGAGCGCAACTCCAGGCTCGTGCGGCATCACGCCCCCTGCGAGGACGATGATTCGGGTGATTCCGGGTCGGGGCGTGACAAATTGGTATCAGAGCTCTAGGCTCAATTTCCTCTGGACGCTCGCTTCATCACAAATTTGAAAAGTTGCCCACCACCACTTGATATCACTCTTGACTCTACTCGATGCCGCACTGGATGTTCCATACAATAAGTCTAATACAAATCATGAAATTTTGCCGCGTGTGTTTTGGAAATTTCATGATGTTTGCTAAGAAAGTCGCGAAGGGTATATTGCATTGAATGCAAACGAGCCGTAAAAATGTTAGTTGCTGCAAGCGCAACGAATTGTGAAATACGATTTGAGATATTGTGGCAATGTAACGTGTTGAATGAGAAATAAAATGATGCACGATGTGCAGCGAGTTAATGTGAATATGCGTTAAAATGAAAGTGAGAAGTGATAGCCAATACCGAATGTGTTAAACGGATTGCGTATTGACTTGGAAAGTCGAGAGTAAATCGTTGCACGAGGTGCGGGAAATGTTGGAAATAATCGTTGCACGATGTGCAACGCGTATTGAAAGTAAAAATTATTGCACGTGGTGCAACGCATATCAGATTAATCGTTGCACGAAGTGCAAAGGAAATTAGAAATAAATCGTTATACAAAGTGAAATGAAAGTGTCGGAAATAAAATCGTAGCACGATGTGCAACGCGAGTCGAAAGTAAAATTTGTTGCACGGGGTGCAACGCGTATCTAAATAGATTGTTGCACGAGATGCAACGTGAGGAAAGAATTGAAAAATCGTAAATCGATGGAACGAATCGTTCGGTTGCGCACCAAACTTATGTTGGCAAACGAGAACATTGACCGAATTGTGTCGGGTTTTGATAGAATCAAAGTTACGGTTGTGATCAAGCACGATCACTGCGGAAATCGTAAATCGGAAGAGATTGTCGGCTTGTACTAAGCATAGTGCGAGGGAAATGGCTTGATTTCCGAGTGGTATATGCTATACCACGTAGGCGATGAATGACTCGGTTCCGAGTGGTATATGGTATAGCACTTGCGCGATAAAATTCATCGACGCGTTGTGAGAATTGCGAAAGGTTTGTCCGCAACGGACGGGAGAATACCGAGACTCGATTGAAAATTTGTATGACGATATGTTGATGCAAGTGATCGTCGAAAATCAGTTGGGACGATAAGGCGAGACTCGTATCGATGAACGATACGTCGGACGAAAGTTATAAGTTGGTCGGACGACCGAGACTAGCGAATTGATTATGCCTTGATGCAATAATCGGATCGACGGGAAGGGAAAACTTGAACTTATAATGAGTCGCACGACTTGCGATCTCGGTAGAAATGTTGGGCGAGACAAATCGAATCGCACGACTTGCGATCTCGGTAGAAATGTTGGGCGAGACAAATCGAATCGCACGACTTGCGATCTCGGTAGGAATGTTGGGCGAGACGAATCGAATCGTACGAATTACGATCTCGATAGAAATGTTAGGCAATGCAAACATTGAAATTGAATCGCACGATGTGCGACTTCGGTAAGAAAGTTGGTTGACGCAAGAAACCGTGCCTATGAAATAGTTGGTTAAGTTACAGCGACACTCATTTGAGTACGACTGGAAAATACGCGAAACTTAGAGGGCGAGATCGTATGACTCGAGGGCTCGATGTTGGATAATTGGAAACTCGGTTACGCGATCAAAGTATAGCGGGATGCGGCGAATCGGAAAACAAGTTGATGTGTATGAAAAAGTTCGTTGCAAACTTGGATGTATGTGATGCGAGTTAAGTTGACGTCGAAACGGATTCGAAGTCGACCCAATTGCTATCGAAATTGATACGAACTATCAAGATCGATACGCAAGAAAACGTAAGCGATGTGAAAATACAAAATGGAGTGCGTCTTGCGCTATCAAAATTTTGTAAGTAACGATACGAGAATGAACGAACTTGGTTGATCGTAAATTTTGTGATTTATCAAGACGAGACTATAAGCCATCGACGATTGCTCGATGCGTATAGCATCTCGTGTGTCGACCCGTGAATAAGATAGACTCAAATTCGATACGAGTAGATGTTTCGTGAATTGCGAAATCATCGACGGCAGTGCATGACTTGACTCGGAGGATAGTTGCGCATCAGTTGCGCCGATAGAAATGGTTGTGTCCGAAATTGGGTATTCGCATAGAATCGTCGGAACGTGATTTGGCTCCGAAATAAGATATAGCATGGTTCGTATTAAACTGTCCTTCGTTAATGATCCACAATTATCGAGCGTAGCTTCGGGGCAGCTGACCCTAGAAGACTTGACCGCCAAATCAAATTGAATGCTGCAGACCGTAAGATGACCCATGCGATATCGCATATGGGATTGCACCGATAACAAATATAACACGGTGCATGCTGATGATAAGTCTAGGCGATTGCGAGGAACGTGCTATGCACGAGAGGGAACGATAAGGGAATGGCTTACGAGTCTTGTCGTTAGATTCGGATTCACCTTGCAATTGAGCTTGCGTGAATCGAAATTATGTTCGATGTTGCGAGACGGATAAGTTGGGAATTTGGCTAGTGAATTCCTACTCGTTAGGAAATTGAATGTAAGATGCGTCGTTAAGACATTCGTGTCAAGGCGATCGTTGCCTTGAGCACCATTGCCTTGATGTAAACTTTCGTGTCGGATAGATTGTGGCCTTTGTGCAATGTCAATTTAAACTTGCGTCGGGAGAATCTAAGCACGGTGCCTTGGAAAGTAACCTAGAGGGCGTAGCCCTGAATGTTGATGCAATTGCAAGTCAACAAAGAAAATTGTATCGAGATAAGTTGCAAGCGAGACTTCGAAAATAGTTGGATGGCGATATCGAACGCAAGACGTTGCGAAGAATCGTTGCGATCGGATGCGCGATGGCTTGACGCGACGCATAGAGTTGGTAGTCCATATGAAACATACGAAATGAGAAATGCGAGTTTGAATCGCATAGCGTTATGCAATGAAATTGCGAGAACAAGTACTATGGATAAGTCCGATCGAGAGTACGAGATGGCAAGCATAGGATTAAAATTTACCTGTCAGCTTTGTTCCAATTTGCTACGACTGGACTTGGTCGAAATACATATATCTTCGGGACGCCTTGAATATAGGTACGGATCCAAATCGAGTTGTATCCAAATTCAAATCGAGCTGCAGGGATGACTTTGAAATGCTAGTGAAAAGCTTGCGAGATATTATGAAATCGAACAACATTGGTGGGACGAGATCGTGATACGATCTGCCAAACACTTAGTCGGAGTATTGGTTTTGGTTCGAGGACGAACCTTGTTTTGAGTGGTATATTCTGTAATGCCCCGCTCCGCACGGTGCATTACGCTGAAGCGTTGACTCAACGAGTCGCGTGGACCGAAAGAATGTATCGATGCAAAACGATACGAGAGCTAAGTTGTCCCGAGCAACGCATCGAACAAAGTCGATGCGAAGAGTTGCCTTGTCCCTAAGAATGCATCGAGTGAATCGATGCGAAGTGCCGCATTGCCCCGAAGGATGAGTGCATTGAATCGGCTCGAAGATTCTAAGAAATCGAATCGACCAAGGCGCAAGTCCGAATCGAAGCAAGTATTGATTTTAGTTGGTTTCGTGTGCAGGCTATACTTTGACGGGAAAATATTAGAGGTCGATCTTTTGCAATATTTAGTAAGGGGTCCGCGGAATCAAATCGTCGCCTTGCGACGGGCTAAGTCTTGGGCACGCTAAGGCGAATTGGGCGTATAACTCAACGAAGCACGAAGTGCTCGAATGGCTAAGTCAGGAGAGTGTCCGTGCAACAAAGTAAGGGAATCGAGCCGCATCGGCTCGGCGAAACGACGAAGGCATATCGACTCAAGGTGGGAGGATTGACTTCTTTTTACTCCTTCATTCGATAAGTCAAATGTATTATTGTATGCTAAAGTTAACCTATCGACGCCACGGGCGTGGTCCGATCGGAGATAAATCATAGTGTGCGTCGAACACTAAGTTAGAACAATTGAAATGAAACGTGCATCATATGCACGAGTCGCTATGGAACATTGGATATCGCAAAGGCGAGCGCCTCGGTGCGCAAGCCGTAAAACATGGGATAACTGTACTCGGCGAGTGCCTTAGTGCACGAACCATATCGTGCCTTTGATGCACGAGTTAGATGGCTAGAACATTGAAAGACAATAGGCGAGCGCCCTAGCGCGCAAGCCTCGAACATTGAATGCTAAGTTATAGAACATGAGAATACGGTCGAACGTGCCTACGTGCACGGGATGATGAAAGATGGCTTCGTTGCGAGAGAATACAGTTGTGGCATGAATGTGGCAGAACTGTCGGCTATGACATGGTGCCTCGAAAAGTGTTCGAGATCTTCGGGTCGTTCAGTTGACGAGCATTGAGTTGAGGCACGATGCCATCGAAACATTGAAACGAAGCAAGAAACGTAAGAACACAGAAAGTTAACGAAAGAGACGCGAGCTGATAAGTCTGAGTCTCGGACTCAAGACTATGTTTGGTTGTTTAAAAATGATGGCTTGAATGATAGGGCGTTGCATGGTCGAATGGGATGGACTTGAGATAATTATGATGATATCTTCTGTGCACGGAACGTTCCCTCCGAACGGGTGCACCGGGGCACCGGGACCGTTCGGCCTAGGAGGGATATAATCTTTGATAGGCGCATATCTGCGAATCGTCCGATTAGCACTCGGTCGTAAATGTGAGAAGCCGCAAATGATGGTAGGCACGCGGTAAGTTTCGGTTGTTGGGATTGCAACCCAACCCGTGAAACGCCGGGCTACCCAAATTCGAGAGAGAAAAGAAGGAGAGAAAAGAAAGTAAGGAAAATGAAAGAGAAACTCCTTTAGTCCATTCCGGCGCGGATACGCCCACGACCTTCATATAGTTAAGGAACGATGGGTTGAAAGTGTAGGCGCAGATGCGTCCCGCATAGAGATCCTGCTTAGAGATGCACATATAACATGACAGGGAAGGATTACGACGTATTCACCTTGCGTCGGTGCAAGGGCGAGTGCGTCGACTCGGTAAGAAGTTGCGCCACGAATCAAACACGAGATTGCTTGTTTGTTTGTCTATTCAATTCGATAAC
This sequence comes from Iris pallida, assembly GCA_029216955.1. Taxonomy (NCBI): domain Eukaryota; kingdom Viridiplantae; phylum Streptophyta; class Magnoliopsida; order Asparagales; family Iridaceae; genus Iris; species Iris pallida. The sequence goes on along the minus strand of JANAVB010014398.1, from coordinate 2,068,628 downwards.
ATGCTTGCCATGCTTATATGTTTTACGCTTTCAAAGATGCCATGAAATTGACCCTAAGGAGAACATAGCAAGATCATAAGCTAAGTTGCATGATTCAACGTAAATATTAAAGATGTCGGTTGGGAAAGATGATCTTTGCTTTAGTACATGCGAGGACGAACGTACTGATCCCCCACCAGCTTCATGCAGGGTGCATGGAATGGATTGCTCGCGGCGAAGCGTTGCTTGAACGTGTTAAGGCTTGGAATGCCGAAGCGCATCGAAGCGTGCTATCGCATTGACGCTCGGACTATGCAACTGGATTGATGCGGCCGAGATATAGAAGGCATGATGTATGGAACGGTGAAATCCTTTGTGGGCAAGAGAGAACCTGAGTGTTGTAGCCAATCTGGCATGTATTGTTAGGCTATCGAAAGCCATTGTAATCTCAGTTTCGAATATCAATAAAGAGAATTGTTTCGTATACTCTGTTTTCCTTTCGTTGTTGAATCGAATCAAAAGATAACCATTTGAGAACTTGTCATCTTGCCTTGCACAAGCGCAACTCCAGGCTCGTGCGGCATCACGCCCCCTGCGAGGACGATGATTCGGGTGATTCCGGGTCGGGGCGTGACACATGAGACTTTTGCCACGCGTCAATCTAGGATTTTTTGTCAGATCGGGTCAGAGATTTTCTTCTTTTCCCGAAGAGTCTGTCATTATGGCAGAGCCACTATGATACTTTATGTCAGAGACAGCCGTCGAGTCGTGTCAGAGCATTAAATGAGACCATTACTCTAGTGGCCAACTGTGGGGGGGGGTCACACGTGTCGTCAATTGAGCCGCATATTCCTGCTGAACCGCATTCATCCCCGAGCCGCATGAGTCTGAGGATCTTCTTTTGGGCCGCATAGGGCAACTCCAGTATGAGCCGCATAGACTTGCTACCCAAAATCGCATGGGCCATTTATGCCTTTATTCTAATATTTTCCATGCTTCTATAGTGTAATGCAACATTGCAAATGCGCCACGCGGGATTACGAGTCATTTGTCAAGCATGAACGAGAACCGGGACATTCAGGCACATGTAGCGAGTAGGAACACTTTGTTCTCCAGGGTCAGATTCATGCTCAGGACAAAAGGCTGACTAGGTACTAAGGCAAGGTCGGCCAACCAACGCGGGCGCGTCACATCCATGGCGCGGGCGCATGGCGGGCGAGGGTGCGGTCATGAGCGCGGACGGCCACACGGGCGCGGGAAGCGCCGGGCGCGGGCGGCCACGCAGGCGCGGGGAAAACGGCCGGGCGCGTGACGTCCACACAGGGGCGCGAACACGCGGGGGCGCGGACACGCGGGGGCGCGGACCACGCAAGGCGCGGACACGCAAGGCGCGGGCACGCGAGGGCGCGGGCCACGCAAGGCGCGGAAACGCGAGGGCACGGGCTACGCAAGGCGCGGACACGCGAGGGCGCGGGCCACGCAAGGCGCGGGAACGCGAGGGCGCGTCCTCCCATCAGGGCGGCGTGGGACGCGCGCGCGCGGAGGGCGCGGGATACAGGAGCGCGGACTTCCCATCAGCGCGGCGCGGGACGCGCGCGCGCGGAGGTCGCAGGATACAGGGGCGCGGACCTCCCATCAGCGCGGCGCGGGACGCGCGCGCGCGGAGGGCGCGGACACAGGACACTGTGCATCTTCTTCCCCTCAACCGAGAGGGAAGAACCATGAACCCTAAAAACTCCAAAAATCATAACTAAGTCAATTCTTAACCAAATTTCGATTTTCAAAGTTCAATCTTGAGTAAAATTCAATTCTCTACAACATGGAATCATTAAAACTTGAAAATGATGGAGTTTAGTAGATCAAAACCAAGGAAAACCGAAAATATTTTAAAACTTAGATCTACAAAAATTAAAGCTTCCAATCAGAAAATTCCAAGTTCTAATCTAGTAGAGAATGAGGAGAAGAACAAGTTTTGGTAAAAATTTTGAAGGAAAAACGAAAATGATGGATCTCTCCCTTGTGCAAGTTGATACTTGCCTTTGGTTGGGTGAAGGAAGTAAATGAGAGGAGTTATGAGGAATGAATGAGGGGAGAGAAAAGGAATGGGGTTTTATATAAAAGCCTAAACCAAGTTGGTTCATGATGACCCAACGGGTTCAAGTGAAACCGAGAACATGTCACCCAATTAGAGCCAAAACTGTAAACTAAAATCACAGAAAATAAATTACGAAATATTATTTTGTCAAATAATTTGGGATATACATGAAGAAATACAACAAAATAAATATCGTATAAATATACGTAAATACAAATAAGCTGTATACGTACTAAAAATACGTATTCCGGAATCAGGGAGTGACAACACAAACAAATCAATTTAAACAATCATGCAACTACTACGGCTTGCTACTGTAAGTTCCAAGTTGTCTTGGAAATATGCAATAAGGATTCCTCAGCTCTTACTATGTACAAGCAAGGCTAGTCTACCCAATAATCAATTACACCAATCATAAATTAGACGAGTCCCAGCGGGACGTCCGTCATCAGTATACAGTAAATAAATATAAGCAGATACCGTTCCCTGCCCGTGTGGCTGATTTGCAGTATCTGTGGGAACCAGCCGACATGTCGGAGAACTAATTGTCCCAAGGATGGCTGCCTTGTAAGAACTCGGGAATCCATTCTCTCCATGCAATCGTTATTTTATTTAACTTAGTAGTCCCTATGTTAATTGAAATCCTACGTCGTGGATCATGGTCATTCAGAATGAGTAATTCCGTACAAAGTACGATATGCACAACTCTACAATGATGCCTGTACGGTTAGGTTGTAGGTCTTACATAGCGTAATGAAACAATCAAATCTAGCCACAAAATAATCATGCCTTGACTGTAAAGTACATATGCCGCTTTTGTAGAAAATTAGTTGAAGCCTGCACGTGTCCCTATGCCAATGTTTGGGATCGGCTAGTCGATTGCAATGGTTCATAGTTAATATGAACGTGTCTCATTCATTTTCAGTAAGACGACTAGCCAGTCTCTTTAGTTCCAACTAGGAACGCATGATCATTCATTTAGTCAAGGTAACAATCAATGTCAATTCGTGCCAAGGCATAAAGGTCAAACTAGTATTTAGTATAGTCGAGTCTATAACTCTCGGGGTTAAGTTCTAGTCATACTGGGTATCTATAAACCAATCGGGACACAGCACCCATTCCACACCACAATATGTATTAAAATATTAGCATATCATGATTATATCGAGTTTATGTCAAAAAGGAGTACGCTTAATGAATTACGTCAAGCCAGAAGAGTACGTCCAATGAAATATGCGTAAAGGAAATTTACGCGTGAGGGAAGTTTACGCATGAAGGAATAAAGCTTACGCGTAAAGGAGTACGCTCAATAAATGTAATGACCCTCTCCGCCCTAGCGGAACGTCGATTCAAACGGCAAGTACAATGACTCAAACGAGCCGTCGACTCGAAGAGTTGGCATCGACCCGATGAAGAATTGATGCAAGACTCACATTGGCCCATCGAAGATGAATCCAGACTTAGACTTTCAAAGGCGCACTCGGAGTATCGCTCGGCCGATGCGAACATCGCTAAGGTGGGTGGCTCCGATGAACCCGTCTTTGCTTAGCCTAGACACAATATAATACGGACACTATTGCTAGAATCGCTAGGTGATAACACCACGCACGCTAATAAATGACTCAACGCACTTAGCTAAGGGAATAATCCCATCTTGTATGCTTGTACAGAATATAGAAAAGAATATAGAAAATATGAGAACTCTCGCACCGCACTCCACGCTCTTGCTAAGGCACAAGCTTATATTCAAGTTCCTTATGCGTTCAAACAATGAAACAATGAATGGTTTACAACAATGAAATGGAAGACTATCGACATAGTCGTTCCGAGTAGAGTATAGCAACATTGGAAGACTTGGGACCGATGGGTCGCCAAGGCGACTCCCACACGGGGAGTTGCATAATGTATGAACGAAAGAATGAACGAATAAGTGAATGAATGAATCAACGAATGAATGAATGAATGTGTGAATGAATCAATGAACGAACGAACAAGTGAAAGAAAGAAAAGAAAGAATAAATAAAAGATAAGAAAGAAAAGAATAGTTAGCGACAGGTATGACGGGGACGTGCATTGGGGCTCGCTACCCGCGCTGTACGGACGCCGCCGCCAACCTGGTCGATAACGCATTATGGCTCACAGACAGCCTATGGCTCAAAGATAGCCGTTAAGTTAAAATGACAAGACAATACGAAATGGTCGTGGACAACCCACTCGTATACGGAGGAAGAATTAAGAAGGGGATTCCAAGGCAACGATCAACGAGACATCGTAGCTGGCCTAGGCGGAATTATGGCTTACGTACTGTTTGGGTGGGGGCTCGGACACTCAAAGAGACGTAAGATCGGGTATTTCAAAAGACTATCAAGGTGTACCAGCCATCACGCTATGATAGGTGAGAATACCAAAGGGGTATTTCAAAAGACTATCAAGGTGCACCAGCACGCTATGATAGGTGAGAATAACAAAGGAGAATATATCCAAATTGGCTTGTGGTGCCAGCGACCGGTGCATATAGATTAAGTGGACTTTGCTGGTAGGAATCCACGTGCAAGTCCTTGCATTGAAACAAAGTAGTCTAAGTTAACTGATCAAAGCGCCTTCTGAATAGGCTTGAATATAACACACCAAATGATCGAGAGTACTTCGTGCAAATGAGTTAGAAAATACGCCTATAACGCGCTAGAACCTGAGGTAGGGACACGCCCTTGATACTGAATGTTTACACGAACTACGTTAAGTTGTTACGTATGAATTATTGACTAACTTGGTTTACTTTGGACAGGAAAGGCTGGACGGTAACTATGGGTAAGTCATGCATGTTTTTCCATGCAACACATTAAAATCGGTAACACGAGATAGGTCATAAAATATGCCATGAAACTGACCCTAAGGAAAGATTAGCAAGACAGTGAATGATAGACGACGCACAAAAGTAAATAGAACGTGTTTGGTAATGATAGCATTGTGGACGAGCTAGCCTCCCCACCAGTGCATAACAATGTACTGATAACCCTACAGTTTGCTTGTAGGACGCAGGAGACGTCGTCGGGTGCAGAGCTTCCCTCGAACGTGCTAAGGCACGGAGATAACTACGGAGCCTTGGAGCGTTGCAAGGAGCTAAAGCACCATATACAGGACATAATGTATCGGAACATCGCCATGAATCATTCTATGTTGTAAGCCACTTAGCACGCCTTTTATATTTCAGAGAGAGAGAGCTTGAGAGACTTGTAAACTCAGCCTAGTGCCGCTTGTAAACTTCTTGAAAGTTAATAAAGAGTTTGAATTCGCTTCAACTTGTGTTCATTTACTTTCCGCTGCAAATGGGGACACTCTGTGCGACTCTGTGGCCTAGCTCAAATCGGCCATTTCTGGAGATTAGCCTTGTATGAGAGCAACTTAGTCTCGTGCGGCATCACGCCTTAGCAAGGACGATCGCTCCTACGGGAGCGGGGCGTGACAGATTGGTATCAGAGCACGGCTTTACATCCATGGACTTCATTTCGATTCTCTCAGTTTTGAAAGCTCGTTTGGAAATAAAGAAGTATACGCTCTCTCTCGTGGTGCCTTGGGATGTTCCATACAATAAGTCTAATATTTTTAAAAGCTCGCACGAGTACTCGGTTGAATGGGATCAATAGGTGAAGGCCTTTGTGCCAAACTACGACGGACTTGAGTTGAAAGAAAACCGATGCTAAAAGTTAGCAAACGCAGTACGTGCTTGAATAACCTTACGCTGACAATAGCAAACGAGTACACGAGACCAAATTATAGTTCGAACGGGATGGTTATGCATACAGCCTTTGGCTAAGTTGTGTCGATTATCGTGCACCTAGACCTTTTGGTGTGAACGAGTTTGCGAACGAGATCGACTATCGCTCGAACGAGAATAAGTGAGACTTAGACCGTATGTTGATAAATTCGCTACATGACCAACGCTAAAGCGAACACGGAAAATGGTTCTTAGACTTTGAGGAACGAGCGAATGCGCAAATTGAACATATCGATTGAGAAATCGAATGACCTTTTGAGGATTTGTAGAATGACTTGACCCCGAGTGGTGTATGTGATAGCTTCGAAGAAGAATAAGATTGAGTGTCGACGATTAGTCGAGTGGCTCGAACCCTGAGTGGTGTATGGACGTTATAGAAATTGTTCGAGCAAAACTAAAGGATTTACGAATAGAACGAGTATGTCGGCAAGCAATGACATCGCACAAAGCCTTAGAAATGTATAGTACAATTACGAAATGATTGAATGGAGATTCAAAACGATAAAATAAATAAATGTTTTGGTCGAGGAAACGTAGAAGATCGTACGTGCAATTTTAAATAGTCGACTAGATTTAAACTTGAGTTAGGAAGAAATACTCATAGACGAGATCGAAGATAGCACGATTGGAAGATAGCGTGCATGGGAAACGTTGGTTTGAAGATATGAGAATGACTAAGAATTTGGAATAGATGTTGCTCGATGACAAGATAGCATGAGACAATGCGAATTGAGGAATTAAGTTGTACGACTCAGAATTCGTTACAAAAGGAAGATAGTCAGGTTATGTACATCATCGATGGTATTGAGGCGTATCAAAGATCGATGTACGATAACTCGGGGGTACTCTGATTCGATGAATGATGATCATGTTAGAAGTTATTGTTTTAAAGGATGCTATGTTGGAGATTTTGATATAGATGAATGTTTGGAATGAGGAAGGGAAGTGACTTGATTGTTCGGTGATAACCACAACGACAACGATCTTGTCTTGTGCGAGTGCAACTCCAGCCTCGTACATGCGTCACGTCGAATTTGGGACGATTATTCTGCGTGAGCGTTGGCATGGTGATTCATGTCCAGCGGGAACGATCGAACTCGAAATATCATGACATGGAAATTTTGATTGCTATGACTTGTGGTTTGAAGCGAAGGCGAATTGGAGGATTGATCGGACTTATGATGGTCGACTAAGTAAAGTTAAGGATTGAGTAGACCCAATTTGCGTATCGAAAATGAGTAAGTCTAGACTCAACGCAAGAGTTACGTCCCGATAAGGACGATTATTCTGTCGGAATATTGACATGGTGATTCATGTCCGCCGTGGATAATCAGACTTACGTGAGATCGAGACACGACATATTGTAAGGCTAGACGACCTTGTGATCGACTACGTGAATTGGATAGGATGGATAGGTGAATTATATCAAACATACTTGAAGAGATAGACTACGATAATTGTTAATGTGGACATACGATATTAACATGTCGAAGATTTGGTTGAGGACAACCTATCGTAGGATGACTTTCCTAAACGAGCTCAGACTTGGAGCGGAGAATGTCTCGATGTGAATAGGGTGAACGCTGCTCGATGTTTAGAAATTTGAGTGAAACAAACTTGGATAGAAACTCCCATACAAACGAACAAATGGTTTGACCATAGGACTTGGGGCGAGCGTCGTACAATGACCTTGCACAATGAACCGAGAACTTGACTTGTACCTATGACCTTGTGAGCTGACCTAGCGGATAGGCAGACGACCCTATGCCGAGTGATTGAACCTGTACGATTGACATTACAGTATCGTCTGGACGGACGATAGACTTTGGACAACAAGACTTAGAACAGGACGAGAAACTGGGAGTGTGCGTGAACGACGACGAGATTGGCCCCAAATGAAAGAAATGATAGGAATGGATGATGCACAAGTAAAGTTGGGATAACGAATTGAATCATTGATAGGAAGATATACTCGATGATAGTGCAATACTTGGTCTTGAATCGGACGGGAATTACTTAGACTTGGTCGACCCCGCTAAGAAGAAGTCGTATTGATTTTAAAGACAAGAACGCTTGAGAAGCGAATCGGATCATCTCGAGGACTGAGATAAACGATAGTGAGATTCACCTGAGTTTGATTTTAATCGAAGTTAGTAAAAACGATCAGCAAATTGAAACTATCATGAGTAGCTTGTTCGACTTCGCTAATCGCTAAGCTTGGTTGAAATGTACGTATTCGGAGAATGCCTTGAATATGTGCATGATCCAAACTCAGCGATATGATGAACTCGAATGCAGCTACAAGTGGGTGTTGAGATGCGCATGAAAGAATGAGTGAGTTAGTCTCAGCCTATGATCCTCGCATTTGATGAATTATAACGCACCTCGTACGACCATTACAGTCCCATGACACGACAAAATAGCAACCAAGTCGAAGAAACACGACGATTGAACAAGTACCATCATGTCTAAAATGAATGGACAGTCATTCAATAAAATTCACCAAACGCATGCAACATAAAACTTGGAAGGATAACCGAGCATAGTTCGATGCCATCGAGCGATAAAGCCATTCGATAGGGATCGTCTAAGATACGCACACGACATGGGTTAAGGAATGGTAGGATGACCTGCACTCAGAAAGTCTCGAGGACGAGACTTATTTTGAGTGGTGTATTATGTAATGACCCGTTCCGTACTAGCAGAACGCCGATTTAAATGGCAAGTGCAATGACTCAAACAAGCCGTCGACTCGAAGAGTTGGCATCGACCCGATAAAGAATCGATGTAAGACTCACATTGGCCCATCAAAGATGAATCCAGACTTAGACTTTCAAAGGCGCGCTCGGAGTATCGCTCGGCCGATGCGAACATCGCTAAGGTGGGTGGCTCCGATAAACCCGTCTTTGCTTAGCCTAGACACATAACAATATGGACACTATTGCTAGAATCGCTAGGCGATAACACCGCGCATGCTAATAAATGACTCAACGCACCTAGCTAAGGAAATAATCCTATATTGTATGCTTGTATAGAATATGGAAAAGAACATAAAAAATATGAGAACTCTCGTACCGTACTCCACGCTCGTGCTAAGGCACAAGCTTACATTCAAGTTCCTTATGCGTTCAAACAATAAAATAATGAATGGTTTACAACAATGAAATGGAAGACTATCAACATAGTCGTTCCGAGTAGAGTATAGCAACATTGGAAGACTTCGGGACCGATGGGTCGCCAAGGCGACTTCCGCACGGGGAGTTGCATAATGTATGAATGAAAGAATGAACGAATAAGTGAATGAATGAATCAACGAATGAATGAATGTTTGAATGAATCAATGAACGAACGAACAAGTAAAAGAAAGAAAAGAAAAAAAGAAAGAATGAATAAAAGATAAGAAAGAAAGGAATAGTTAGCGACAGGTATGACGGAGACGTGCATCGGGGCTCGCTATCCGCGCTGCACGGACGCCGCCGCCAGCCTGGTCGATAATGCATTATGGCTCAAAGACAGCCTATAGCTCAAAGACAGCCGTTAAGTTAAAATGATAAGACAATACGAAATGGTCGTGGACAACCCACTCGTATACGGGGATAAGAATTAAGAAGGGGATTCCAAGGCAACGATCAACGAGACATCGTGGTCGGCCTAGACGGAATTATGGCTTACGGGCTGTTTGGGTGGAGGCTCAGACACTCAAAGAGACGTATGGCCGGGTATTTCAAAAGACTATCAAGGTGTACCAGCCATCACGTTATGATATGTGAAAATACCAAAGGGGTATTTCAAAAGACTATCAAGGTGCACCAGCACGCTATGATAGGTGAGAATACCAAAGGAGAATATATCCAAATTGGCTTGTGGTGCCAGCGATCGGTGCATATAGATTAAGTGGGCTTTGCTGGTAGCAATCCACGTGCAAGTCCTTGTATTGAAACAAAGTATTCTAAGTTAACTGATCAAAGCGCCTTCTGAATAGGTTTGAATATAACACACCAAATGATCGAGAGTACTTCGTACAAATGAGTTTAAAAATACGCCTATGACTCGCTAGAACCTGAGGCAGGGACACGCCCTTGACACTGAATGTTTACGCGAACTACGTTAAGTTGTTACGTATGAATTATTGACTAACTTGGTTTACTTTGGACAGGGAAGGCCGGACGGTAAGTATGGGTAAGTCGTGCATGTATTTTAATGCAACATATTGAAATCGGTAACACGAGATAGGTCATAAAATATGCCATGAAACTGACTCTAAGGAAAGATTAGCAAGACAATGAATGATAGACAGTGCACAAAAGTAAATAGAATGTGTTTGGTAATGATAGCATTGTGGGCGAGCTAGCCTCCCCACCAGAGCATAACAATGTATTGATAACCCCATAGTTTGCTTGCAGGACGCAGAAGACGTCGTCGGGTGCAGAGCTTCCCTCGAACGTGCTAAGGCGCAGAGCTAACTCCGGAGCCTTGGAGCGTTACAAGGAGCTAAAGCACCATATACAGGACATAATGTATCGGAACATCGCCATGAATCATTCTATATTGTAAGTCACTTAGCACGCCTTTTATATTTCAGAGAGAGAGAGAGAGCTTGAGAGACTTGTAAACTCGGCCTAGCGTCGCTTATAAACTTCTTGAAAATCAATAAAGAGTTTGAATTCGCTTCAACTTGTGTTCGTTTACTTTTTGCTGCAAATGGGGACACTCTCTGCGATTCTGTGGCCTAGCTCAAATCGGCCGTTTCTGGAGATTAGCCTTGCACGAAAGCAACTTAGTCTCGTGCGGCATCACATCTTAGCAAGGACGATCGCTCCTACGGGAGCGGGACGTGACAATAAAAGAATAAAGTTGCGCGTAAAAACTCGTCTTACGCCAAGCGCGTAAAAACTCGTGCACGTAAAGAGGCAAGGTTTACGCATGAATCTTGTACACGTAAAAGTCAGAGTTTACGCATGAATCTTGTATGCTGTTATGCGTAAATTAATACGCGTAAAGGAAATAATGTTACGCATAAACTTGTACGCGTAAGAAATGATCGTTACGCATGAACTTGTACGCGTAAAGAATAGTATTACGCGTAAAGGAATATGCGTAAAGAAAATACGCCAAGCCAGAGTAGACTTGCGTAATCCAGATTCACGCTGACACGAATGATTGTGAGCGTAGAGCTTGATATTACGCGGGCACGTATAAACATGTGCGTAGAGCCTGATATTACGCGAGCACGTATAAACGTGTGCGTAGAGCCTGATATTACGCGAGCACGTATAAACGTGTGCGTCGAGAACCTCCGGGACTCCAATTTCATGAACTTCAATCTGAGCCAAAAAATAGGAGTTCCACGGATTGAAAGTGTTCATAACACAAATCTCACAATCTGGAACGAACGAAACTTGAAAATAAGGAAGTTTGATAGATCAAAACCCACAAAATTCGAAAAATGACAATTTCTAGATCTACTAAAAATAAAACTTCAAAATGCAAAATACCAAGTTCTAAACTATCTTAGGGTTACGAGAGGAAGATAAATGAACCATAAAAATATGGGTTCTCATATGGAGCAAGATGTACTTCCTACGCTCTAGGTAGGTGGAGAGAGTTATGAGGAAGAAGAAGAGTAAATGAGAATAAGAAGTAATGAAGAGGGAGAAAAGGGGTTGGGGCTTTAAATAGAATGAGGGGGTTGGTCGGGTTCATGGTGAACCGCCAAAATCCGAAAATGAACCAACTAACCTAAGGACAAAACAAAAGCAGAAAATAAAATACAAAAAAATAATTAGCGTGAAATTAAAGAAATTAAATACAGAATAATTATATGATAAATATTAAATAAATGTATTGAAGCAGTACACGTATTAAAATATGTATTCTGGGAACGAGGAGTGACAACGACCAAGGGTTGAACTTAGGACCTTTAGTAAGGAGTCTAAAATACTAACCACTACACCACAATAACTTTGTTTCTAAAAGGCCCATGCTATATACTAGTTCTAGTTTGAGATACAAAATTATTAACATATTTATCTTTAAACTATTTATTTTCGGCCCCTCATGATCGGGAGGGGGCCTGGGCGGTCGTTCTGGCTGCTCTGGTCCAGGGCCGGCCCTGTGGACATGTGAGAGCTTAAATCTAAACTGACATAAAATTTCTACAGTCTAAACACTAATTAGCCCAATTTAATACTAATGATAATTTATTAAATATATATTTATATATATATATATATATATATATATATATATATATATATATATATATATATATATATATATATATATATATATATTATATGTAATCAAAGGGGTGTTAATTTTATGTCAACAACATGATTAATAAAAAATATATTGTATGTAATAATGAGATGTTATGATGGCAGCATACATTTGAACAATATGGAAGGCAAAAAAATAATATGACTTTTGAATGTAAGTATAGATCTTGCAATAATATTATACTTCAGATTATTGGACTTTCTAGTGTATTTTTTTTAGCTGTCCGACGATACGTACGGAACTTAGTGTACACTGTATTGTATGTCTGTTGGGCCCACTGTCTCCACCTTCCACTAAATAAATGGAAAGAATAATACGTCAATGTGGCTCGATCCATTGATGTTCCACCACCCAGCCGCCTGGGTCATATACCTCTCCTCGGTAGCCACAAGAGCTACTCGAGTTCGGTACTTTTACTGTATTGGTTAGGCACTCTCTCAGGAAGGAAGGAAGAAAAAAAAACTCAAATGCCAAAAATGACAATATATAGTCAGGGCCTGTAGGCTCCAAGCAGGGTTACAATTAGGCCTCGTTTGGTTCACGGAATGGAAGGAAAAGGAAATCAATTCTTTGGTATTTCCTTTCCTTTGGGAAATTACAATTTCTATTGATTTTTCTTTTCGATGTTTAGAAATGCCAAGGAATTGGAAAGGAAAGTGAATACTTCAATGTAGGAAAATGATTCCTTACTTGGATGGATGGAATCACTTTTCCTCTCTAATTTTTCTTCTATTGGAAATCACTTTACTTTCCTTCTCAATTCTTTTGACACCCAAATATAGAAAAGTAATCACTTTCATTTTCCATACCGATGATTCCGCGAACCAAACGAGGCCTTAAAGGCGCATAGTCACTATGAATCGTGATGTTATTGTTGGAAATTCACTCATATACAAGTTGGATGACAGTTTGGAGCGTCGTTAAAGACTACAAATCGATTATGACGAGACCAGAGCTCGAATAGACCCATAACAACAATTGTGGTATACTGGATGTTGTTATAAAAATAGCAGCTTTTTGGTACAAATTTGTGCACATTAAACATATTGACGACGCTATGTCAGTCCGTGGTGGTTTGAGAAGATCTCATTATATTTTGGACGAATTTGATGATGGTCGTAAGTCCAGATTTGTTCGAGCTAGCTTAGGGCTAAGCTAGGATTTCTTAGTCCTATTTGTTGAGACTTAGGGAATTATTCTAGGTACTGCTCCTACGGAGATTCAGGAAGAATATACCAAATTCTACGAAGAGATGCTCCATGTATCTTACACTTTAACAAAGAAGAAGGCTTCTAACGGGGGAGTCTTCATCTGAGTCAGATCGAGATTGTCTTCGACGTTCTCAGTGGGCAAATGTTTGCTAGGTGATTAGCTAGTTATGGTTGAAATTTTTGTTACGATCTTTGCTTTGTAATACTTCTATGTTTTCTTCTTTGAAATTTGTAATAGGTCGTCTTTTGGGGGCGAGGAGACGACTAGTTTGTATTTGCAATCTTTGATGTAATAAAGATTATAATTTTTGCGGAAAGCCACCGCATATTGTGAGTGTAATATGTGTTGGTGCTCTTGCTCCTTGACATGAAGATAGCTTGCTCTCAACATGCTTTGTAAAGTTTAGTCCCACATTCGAAAAGCACCATGAGTTATCTCAACATATATATAAGTATGTGTTGTTGGGATATGCACATGGGGTGGTGACCCTAAGGAGGGAACCATGTAGGTGATTTTACTAAGAGAAAAATGATTAATTCCAACAAGGACGTAAGTTGATTTTTGTTGTGCGGGCTCGGACTCGACACGGACTCCAGGTAGTCTCGTGCATGCACAAAAGTGTTCGGGGGGGAGGCGTGGGCTAGCACTCGACTATGTTGATTGTTGGATGATGTAAAATATCAAACTCTATTTTAGAGTATTGGTGTTTTAGTCCCACATCGGATATGAGAGACGGTGAGGTCTCACTCCACTCTATAAATAGAGCCCCCTTGCCTCCTTTCCAAGATGCACCAAAGAAGAGAGTTAAGGGAGTCCGTAAAGTTCAGGAAGCCCGTTCAAGTCACAAATATTGACTAACGAGCGTTCCAGAAGTTCTCTTGAACTTGCTGGTTCCTGGAAGCGGATCGTATAGAGGCGAATCTTGCTTTGAGCAACAATGTTTTTACACCCCAGTAGATTTAATCCTCCTCTTCTTCTTCTTCTTCTTCTTCTTCTTCTTCTTCTTCTTCTTCTTCTTCTTCTTCTTCTGTTTCTCTGTAACTTGTTCTTTTGGTTTTAAGGCACCTACTGAGTAGGGAGGCCTAACTTTGTTCTTGATATCTATCTCAGTTGTGGCACCTACCGTGTAGGCTTGCTAAACTTCTCATTTGTGGCACCTACTATGTAGGCTTGCTTAACTCCTCATTTGTAGCACCTACTATGTAGGCTTGCTGAACTCCTCATTTGTGGCACCTACTGTGTAGGCTTGCTGAACTCCTATTTTTCATCTATATCCACGCCTCGGGACTAACAATCTCAAAGCAAGATTAGTACGATGGAAAACATTAATGCTTCACTCCTCCAAACTGACTATTACAAGTTGAAAAAGTTTGATGGAGAGCATTATCAAGTTTAGAAGAGGAAGGTCCTTCTTACCCTTCAACTCCGAGACGTTGATCACGTGCTCTTTGAAGAGGAACCTACTGTTCCAGATACTGGGTATGTTGTCGCTATAACTGCGGCTACTAAACTTCAGGCCAAATGGAGAAGGGAAAATAGCATTTGTAGGCTTCTGATCCTAAATGCTATAGAGGATTCCCTGGCATAATCCTAATCAAAGAAGGATAGTGCCAGAGAAATATGGAAGTCTGTGGAAAAGCTGTACGAGAAATACAAAAACAGGAGCAAGATATTTTTCCTCAAAAAATATCATAAGTGGCTCTTTGAAGACGAGAAGGCGATGCTTCCTCAAGTGAAAGAGTTTCTGAAACTTCGTCAGAAACTGGACGATGAAAAGATGCCCCTCGTCGATAAGTTTGTCGTTGGAGGGATCGTCTTAAAACTTTCTGCTGGATAGAATACGTTCTATGTAAGAATGCATCAGAAGAAACTCGAGATCAGTCTGGAAGATCTCTTGCAAGAAATCCACGTTGAGGACGAGATATGTTCTCAACAGAAGATGGACGCTTTGTCCAAACAATTGGCCGAGGCCAATCTGGTACAGATGAAAGACTCCAAGGAAAAGCAGGCGGCTTCTCATCACAAGAAAGACTTCACTAATCTGAAAGTGAAGGGACCGTCTTTCAAACAGAAGAAGCCCAAGTCCACTATGACTTGTTTTAACTGTGGCCAGAAGGGCCACTACAAGAGTGAATGCAGATCCAAGCCCAAACAAGCAGAGAAAGGTGAGTCTAGTAAGGTTTCTTTGGTTTCTAACCTCGTTGCTATGATCGCTCAGGTCACAACTGAGGGGGCTGACTCTGACTGGTGGATAGACACCGGTACGACATGCCATGTCTCCTCGGGGAAGGAATGGTTCGTCACGTACCAGCCAACTTCTGAGAAGGTTGTCATGGCGAATCAGGTCCAAACTGAAGTTCTGGGGATCGGGATTATGGAGCTGAAACTCACTTCCGGGAACACTCTGATGCTCCAAGGAGTAAAGCATGTTCCAGTGATTGCCAAGAACCTGATCTCTGGGAGCCTGCTTAGCAACGCAAGTTTGAGGATGGACATTAATATTTGTCAGATGGTGATGTCCAAGAAGGGAACATACTTCGGAAAGACTTTTCAAACCGAAGGGATATTTAAAATTCAGCTTGTAAACCAGTCTAATGAAATAAATACAATCGCTCTTTCTGACTATTCTCTTGAGTTGTGGCATAATAGGCTAGGACATGTTTATTGTAAAAGAATAAACAAAATGTCTAGTCTAGGACTTATCTCCAAATTTGGGGGTAAGGTAGAGAAGTGTGAAGTATGTGCTCAGACTAAGATCACTAGAAAATCCTTTCATCGGGTCAATCGAAGCACAGATATTCTGGAGTTGGTACACTCCGATATCTGTGACTTCAAACAATTCTTTACAAAAATCGGGATGAAGTATTTCATAACCTTCATCGATGACTTCTCTAAGTACGCATTCATCTACTTGCTCAAATTTAAAGACGAAGCGTTCGAGAAGTTCAAGGAGTTCAGGACCGAAGCTGAACGGCAAACTGGACAACAACTCAAGAGGTGTAACACCCAGGTTTCCAGATGAGGGTAATTTTGAAATTTTGTAATTATATTATTATTTATTGATATTTATATCACATTATAAATTTTGGTAATTTTTAATTAATTTAATATGGTTTTAAGTCATGACTTGTGATTTTGATGTGCTGATAGTGAAACCCTAGTGACTGCCTGACCTAGAGCCTAACCATGTCATTAGAATATTTAATTATCATTTTTAGCCTAGGAATAATTTGGTCATTTTGACTTATTTGAATTATTTGATTATTTATTGAATTGGTGATTCATAGTTTGGGCTTTGACTATTAGAGACTTGTAGACTAGTCTAGAAGCTAACCCTAGCCATGGTGACCCTAGTCTAACTTAGGTTAACCTACTTTTAGTCATTAGAAACTAATTTTGGATTAGGAGGATTAGTTTAAGTGAAATTATTGCATGGTTTATGGTTTAATGAAATGACTTGTGATTTAAGGACTTAATGACTTGTGACTTGGCCCATGGCCCATAACTAGAAGCCCTAACCCTAACCAAATCCTAAGTGACCAGCCACATAGGGATCCCCACCCTATATAAACACTTATTCATTAGTTCTTGCCTCTTTTATTTCATTTTAACACATAGGAAAAGAAAGGTTTGTCCATTCTTCCCCAATCCATAGATTTCTCATTTTAAATCCTTTTTAACTCTAGTTTCTTGCATTAGAATTTAATACTCTCCTATTTTCTGATTATGGGGTTTAATCCTAGCTTTGGACAAGGACTACGAAGGCGATCTTCTTGGGATATACCGAGAAGAATGATGCCCGGAGATTCCTTGACATTGAGTCAAATTATATCATCGAATCTCGCGATGCTGAATACTTTGAAGACAAATTTTTACGACACAAAAACATTGTTCTCCCAGATATTCCAAAGAATGATGTAGGTATAAATGAGACTAAGGTCTCATATGAACCAGTAGTCCAAGATGACGTTGTTGGTGGAGAAACAACAATTGAACCAGAACTCGCTGAGCCGTCGACGAAGCAAGTAAGGAGGCCGAAGAGCTTTGGAGATGACTTCGTCACCTATCATATGGAAGCAGATCCGCTTACCTATGATGAGACGATGAAGACCAGAGATGTTATCTTCTGGAAGGAGGCAATAGACAATAAATTTGACTCAATTACCTCCAATAACACATGGGTGTTAGTTGATTTACCCGAAGGAGCAAAATCCATCGGATGCAAGTGGATCTTCAAGAAGAAAATGAAAGCTGATGGAACCATTGACAAGTTCAAGGCCAGGCTAGTGGCCAAGGGGTTTTCTCAAAAATAGGAGATCGACTACTTTGACACATATGCTCCAGTAGCACGGATGGCAGCCATCAGATTGTTGATTGCCCTTGCAGCAATACATAAACTGGTGATACATCAGATGGATGTGAAAACAGCATTCCTGAATGGCGAGCTGACCGAGGAGATTTATATGCAACAGCTAGAAGGATTTATCGTCAGAGGCCTAGAAGGCAAAGTCTGCAAGTTGGTAAAATCTCTATACGGCTTAAAGTAAGCTCCCAAAATGTGGCATGAGAAGTTTGACAAAGTTATCAGATCAAACAGCTACAGGGTCAGCAAAACAGACAAGTATGTCTATACTAAATTTGCTGACGGAAGAGGAGTCATCATTTGTTTGTACGTGGACGACATGTTAATCCTAGGTACGGATATAAGCTGTGTCACTGAGACAAAGAATTTTCTCTCGACAAAGTTCAGTATGAAGGACTTGGGGGATGTTGATGTTATCTTGGGACTCAAGATCATCCGAACAAACACTGGATTGGCACTGTCACAATTTTATTACATTGAGAAGATGCTCACTCGATACGGGTATCATGATCTTCCCATAATTGATACGCCGTACCGAAGTGATCAGAAGCTGGAGCCAAACTCGAAGGAAAGCGTCAGGCAATTGGAGTACGCTAGCGTCATCAGAAGTTTGATGTATGTTACTACTGCCACTAGGCCTGACATAGCTTTCGCTGTGGAAATGCTGAGTCGATTCACAAGCAATCCAGGTGTTCAGTACTGGAAAGCTGTGAAGTGTGTTATGAGATCATATCTCAAGAAGACTCAGACATATGCACTGCACTTCAGCGGTGAGCCGCCGGTAGTAGAAGGCTTCAGTGATGCCAGCTGGTGCTCAGAGTTGGAGAGCGAGAGGTCCACTGGTGGATTCATTTTCATAATGGGTGGAGCTGCTATATCGTGGAAGTCGAAGAAACAGACTATGCTCTCGCGGTCTTCTATAGAATCTGAGTTTTTTGTACTTGATACCACAGCAGATGAAGCAGAATGGCTTCGGGAGCTCATATATGATCCTCCAGTGGTTGGAACACAGATACCGGCAATTTCGATATACTACGACAACCAAGCGACTGCGACGGTGGCATCAAATGATCTCTTCAACGGAAAGAAGAGAACTATACGGTTAAAGCACAGGGCAGTGAACGATCTCATCAAGAGAGGTGTCATTGCAGTAATCGATGTTCGGAGTCAGAAGAACCTGGCAGATCCGTTCACGAAGGGCCTCAAATGTTAGCTGATTGAAGACACAGCATAGAAGATGGGCTTGAAGGCATTCTGATAGTATGTTTTTGTAATTCTACCATAAAGTTTTATGTTATTAGTTCAAAGAAAAATCTACTAGACATCTAACTTTCGGTTTAAGGGAGGACCACTGACTGGAAAACTATCAGGTAACAATGGTTATTTCTTCTTGGGAACATGGAAGGATTACTAACCCATAACCACTGTTGTCTACTATGTGTTTTCTGCGGAAAATGGATCCTGTGTTGAGGTTGGCTTAAATGCCTTAATAAGTTCTCAGGCAGAGTGAATGCTTGGTGTGCTTTACAGGAAGCACGGTAGCGCAGCACTACAAGGAGTAAAACTCCATGCTACTGTGGGATGACTCCACCATGAGGTTCTCAAGTAGGGGTAATACCTCGATTTTGCAAGCCAAGTCATAGCGGCGTAGCACCGCAAATAGGCAGGTAGCCTAATACTGTATGATGAAATTAAAGAGTTGTAGACAGCACTACAAAGGGGAGGGTGATCCCATGTTACAGTGGTACGACACCACGATGAGGTACCCAGGTAGGGATAAAGCCTCGACCTTGCAAGCCATGTCATTGCGGCGCAACACCGCAAGGAAGACTTAGGCTTCATGCTAGGTGGAATGACACTACAAAGAGGCTGTGACCTCATGCTGCAGTAGTGTGACACTACGATGAGGTTCCCAGGTAGGGATAATGCCTCGGCTTTAGGCCATGTCATAGCGACGTAGCACCGCAAGGAAGCACAAGGCTTCATGCCATGTCTCTTTAATAAAGAACTTACCTATAGTGTATGGAAAGAGATATCAGGCCGTCTCTTGAGGGTAAACTTGTAGACGCCCAAAATTATACACTGAAACCAGGCTGACACAGGGCCTTTAATGTGCAGCCAAAATTACATGTAACTATACTTTATGAGTGAAAAGAATTACAATTGTGGTACATAATTCAAGGCATAGTCCATTCTTGTATCGTATTATTATTTAACCCATGCGGGAAGATTCAAGTCGTCAGCGACATCCATCCTAATACAAAATGGTTAGTTACTGTGGGGAACGCTCAACCCTAGACACATATATATGATGAGATATGTGGGAGATTATTGGTGCTCTTGCTCCTTAACATGAATAGAGCTTGCTCTCAATATGCTTTGTAAAGTTTAGTCCCACATTGGAAAAGCACCATGAGTTATCTCAACATATATATATGAGTATGTGTTGTTGGGATATGCACATGGGGTGGTGACCCTAAGGAGGGAACCATGTGGGTTATTTTACTAAGAGAAAAATGATTCATTCCAACAAGGACGTAAGTTGATTTTTTTTTTGTGCGGGCTCGAACTCGACACGGACTCCAGGTTGTCTCGTACATGAACGGGAGTGTTCGGAGGGAAGGCGTGGGCTAGCACTCGACTATGTTGATTGTGGGATGATGTAAAATATCAAACTCTATTTTAGAGTATTGGTGTTTTAGTCCCACATCGAATATGAGAGATGGTGAGGTCTCACTCCACTCTATAAATAGAGTCCCTTTGCCTCCTTTCCAAGATGCACCAAAGAAGAGAGTTAAGGGAGTCCGTAAAGTTCAGGAAGCCCGTTCAAGTCACAAATATTGACTGACGAGCGTTCCAGAAGTTCTCTTAAACTTGCTGGTTCCTGGAAACGGATTGTATAGAGGCGAATCTTGCTTTGAGCAACGGTGTTTTTACACCCTAGCAGATTTAATCCTCCTCTTTTTCTTCTTCTATTTCTCTGTAACTTATTCTTCAGGTTTTAAGGCACCTACTGAGTAGGGAGGCCTAACTTTGTTCTTGAGATCTATCTCAGTTGTGGCACCTACCGTGTAGGCTTGCTAAACTCCTCATTTGTGGCACCTACTATGTAGGCTTGCTTAACTCCTCATTTGTGGCACCTACTGTGTAGGCTTGTTGAACTCCTCATTTGTGGCACCTACGGTGTAGGCTTGCTGAACTCCTGTTTTCTATCTATATCCACGACTCGGGACTAACAATATATTTTGGTATCTCGATAGCATGTATTAGTTCATTATCTTTGTATGGTTCTAGGTGGTGGATATTGTAATGCCCCAGTCCCAAAATACGTAGGACTAGGAACGTAGACATGCCAGCTGTATTCATACGAAGTATACTCCAATATATGGAAGCCTCGTATAAATACATAAGCTGTAAAATGCAGTAGAACCATAACTAATCTCATCCACACAGAATAAATGAATAAAAGACATCATATAAAGATAATGAATTGTCTAGATACAATATGTTGGACGGAGACAAATCTACTACCAACAAAATAAGGAAAAGTACATAGAAAATGAAATGAGTTTGGCGAACGAAGCGAAGATGATCCAAGTACAATCATCCTCGAAGAAATAGCGAAGATCACGGCTAGAGCTAAAGCACCTGCGAAAGACAATAGCACACACCTGGCAAGACAACCAGGTCCTCAGAGGGACGTAACAAGACACATAATATCATGCCATATAAACTGAATAAATATTGCTCAAATAAATAAGTAAATCGAATTATAACATGGTCCAATAAGCAACTATTGAACGAGCGTACCATCCCCCCAACCAAACAAGGACAGGAGATGGTAAACTAATTCACGGTAACGTATCTTCCCATGCTATGAATCCTATATGGTATCCGGACCCCAACAAGGTTCAATACCTCAATACCTTCTCATCGAAGTAGTAAGTCACACCTACAACCAAACAAGGACAAGATGTGACAAACTAGTCCGCGATAAGTTATTGTTCCAAGTCACGGTCAGATACAAGTACCCAAACCAAAAGTACTCGTACCTAACGGATAAAGGTACCTAACCGTTCTAAGTGAAATGTAGTTAAGAACAATCCTTCCTACGCATGGGCCCTGGCTAAATAGGATCGGCGTAGTCCCCTCTTGGGCACCAGAGGACCCATCAGTAATCATGGGTCATCAATCCCGTATCTCCAGCGGAGAGTCCGGGTCATAAGAAAAGTGCATCGAAGCCCATACGCTAAGGAATTATCCTCCCCGCCCAATGCCTACTATGTTGTATCCACAACACAAACCACTATAACCGCTAAGTCAAACTAGCATGCAACTTCTATTAGCGGTTATTCCTATCGCACGGCTTGTACGTATTGGTGGCCAGCCAATCACGCACTTCCGTGTTCTACATGCGACACACAACTTCGTGTTACAACGTATCAAGGCCAATGAATGCAACACACAAGGTGGTCCCTTAACTCTAGGTTTAATTTGTAAGAAAAATAATACACAGCCGAAAATATAAATGAACAGTAAGTTCTAACAGTTATGCCATGTATCACAGTTTATTTTGCATAAAAAAAATAAATAATGCATAAAATATGAGCTAAAATAATTTAAACAGCGAATGGCAAGGTGTCTTGCCTGGTAGTACGCCTGGGGGTGCTGCTATGATCACTGTGGCATGAACTGCGACTTCGGTGTAACAACTATACAAGGGGACCTCTGTTGGTGGCATGGATCGTGACATCGAGTCTAAAATAGTCAATTTGGCTAGGGACGATATAAGGGAGCTTGGAATTCACAAGAGAATATGAAATAAACGATTTTTCATGGACAAGATGATGAGCGAAGGAACTGGATGTAACTAAATAAATAAATAACTATTTTAGAAAACATTTATTATATTAAAAAAACTATATTTTTATTAGTAAAAGTAGTTTTAGGTAATTACTAAAAATTCAAGAAAATTATACCACTAAATATCAGTCCAAATAATACCTAGTTAAGAAGATATATTTTTGTTTAGAAATATTTATAAACTATATGGAAAACATTTTTAAACATATTTGAAAGGAATTTATTTTTTTTAAAATACTATTTTAAAGAAAATACCAGTTTTAATACACCTATAAATATTTAACCCACATATATATACAATAACTTAAAATCCCTATATTCTAAAAGTCCACACATTTATTTACTAAATTTTAACTTATTCAAAATAATATAATAATCCAAATGGTATATACGGTACTCCAATAAAGTATTTATTATAGTATTTATACATGTATGTACACACTGATATTCATAAGTCAATCAAAATAGTATAAGCCATTAAATCAATATATAGGACAGCAACTAATAAAATAAGCTAACCCACCTAACACTGTCACCCGACCAAAAGAAAAAATATAATAATAATAAATAATAAAAAAATAAAAGAGAGGCAAAATATAGGATTAGCTACTGCTGTTCTCTATTTCCCATCAAGGAAGTAAAACGAATAAAGGGGAGGAGAGAGAATAGAAAAAGAGAGGGGGAGCTGAATCGTGTCGGGAGAGAGGGAAGCGGAGAGAGAGGGAAAGGGGGATCGAAAGTCGGGGTTTTGGTCGGCGGAGGGGCGATTTGGCGCGGGAGAAGACGGCCACGTGCGCGGAGCTACTCAGCGCGACGGAGCCTTCCGGTGGAGGCCGTGGGAGTCAAAGGGGACCCGACGGCTGAGGGAAGACGTCGCTGGCGGCGTCTGAGCGTCGTCCACGCGGCGCGGGGCTGCGCGTCGGTGACCGCGAGGCGTTGGGTTGAGTAGGAGAACGGAGTGGAGTTCAACGGAGGGGGTCTACGAAGGGGCGGAGCTACCTGGTCGGCTCGTCGGGGCACAGCAGCGGATGGAGGGTTTCGGAGGAGGAGGAAGCGGAGATGGGAAGATCGGAGAGAAGGAGCGGTCGGGAGAAGCGGTTGACAGAGGGAGATGGGCTTGGCGAGGGGCTGCGCCGCTGGGCTTCTCGGCGGGCGACGGAGGTACGGGGCTCGCGCGGTGGAGGGCGGCGGCCGAGTTCTCACAGAGGTGGGCGTGGGGCACACTGGAATAGCTCGTCCGGCGGATCGCCGGCGAGGCTCTGAGCGGGACAGCAGGTTTCGCGGGCGCGGCGGTAGGTTCTCGGCTGGACGCGACGGCTCGCCGGAGATGGAGGTAAGCCACGGTGGTTGCGGGTGTTTGTTTTCGTTTTGTTTATTTTTGTGTGGTGGTGGTGTTTCGGGTGGCTGTGGTCGTTGTCGCGGCCAGGGGTTGGTCGGCGAGATGGGTGATGGTGGTGGAAGATGGTGGCGACCGGTGTGATGGGATCTAGACGGGGGTGTCGAGGAGGAGTGGTCGACGAGGCTTTGGCAGTGGTTGTTGATTGGTGATGGTGATGGCTGGCTGTGGGGGTTAGGCAGAGGGGATGTGGTCGGGGTGCTCGGGTGGTGAAGGTGGTTGGAGGGGCTGCCGGGGTCGAAGGATTCGGCGGGTGGTCGAGAACAGTTGCTGCGGGGTTGAAAGGGACGGAGGAGACGGGTTTGAGGGATAGGGATAGGGTTAGAATTTTGTTGGTGTCGGGATGTGTCCGACACGGGAAAGATAATGTAATTGTAAATATGGAATAAGATGGGATGGGCACAGACACGATGCACGAACATTTGTGGAGAATTTTTATGGAGAATTTTGTGGAGAATTGTCTTGTGGAAAAACAATGGAGGAGTACCTGCCTATTTATAGGATGTGGAAATTCCCATTAGGATAAAGATTAGGAATATTTAAACCCAAAATAGATAATTCATGTATTAATTTAAAACAATGAATCAAATTCAAATCCAATACAAATCCAAATTTTAAATCAAATTAAATTTTAGTTTAAAATCGAATAGGATAAATCAATTTCAAGTACTTAACTATTTAAATAAATCCATAAATTTTAAATCAAGGTTTAAATCTCCACAATAATTTTGAAATATATTTTCCAAAAATACTAATAATAATAATTTCAAAAATTACAATATTATTTGTCAAAATAAACTAATAATTAATTACGAAATATGTATGCACAAATAATATTACAAATATACACTTTTCTATCATACCATTTTATTAGAATATATTTTATTAATATAACTGTAAAAAAAAGCCTTTCAAAAATAAAAATATAAATTTTGAATTTTGATAGCTAAAAATAATTATTATTTATATTTTCTTGAAACGATAAAAATAAGAAAATATTTTTCTAAAAATATGTACGCTCGCACATATTCGCACTCGTCGAGCAATTACGAAAAATAAAACGTCGTGCGCGACGTACAAGAGTACTATGCGACATACAATACAAAATTTTAAATCGGTACCAAATATAATAATAAAAAAATAGTAAAAATTTAGGAGTTTTACATCCTACCCAACTTAAAAGAATTTCGTCCTCGAAATTAAGAATTAGTAGGGGGTGAGAGGACACAAGGGGTATCGATGAGGAACGATCAATAACAAAATCATGCCGTAAGAAATCACGATCTAGATCATAAAAAATAATACGGTATGGTCACGGGTAATGGATGAGGGTCACGATTAATAGAACGAAAATAAATTCGCTTTAATTAAGCGATTAGAGGGTCTTGATAGGGTCGAGTAGTTTAGGATAAAGATATAGCAACATCGAGTAAGTATGATCATAGCCGATAGGAAGGCTAGAGAAAGTTCTAGTATAACGCCTTCGTCCTCCTAAAATAGGTGAAGGCGAAAGCAATATAGAGTTCGAAGGAGGCGTTTATCGAATACGAATACGTGATTCAAAGACGATCGAATAATTTCAAAGGAATTGTCAAGACAGTCATGGATGGGGTTGTAAGGGCCAAGTTTAATTATGTTTCCATCCACGTAGAGTAATAGACAAAAGCGAACCAAAGTGCACTCGGTTGATCAGACCATCATGCACCGGTTCTGATTAGACAATATGTTAGTGAGCGCGCTCAATAGCATAAGTCATGAACAAACTCGATAAATGGATGAGTTTGCAAAACTAGATTATAGTAGCAACATTAGTCAAGGTGGTAAAATATAGGCACGGGGGACTAGGATTTAAAGAAGGTAGAATGATTCTAAGTCATACAGTTATCCTATAGTCTTCTTGTCCAAGTCCTTGGTTGACTAGATGGGTTAAGGTCTTCTAAATTTTAGAATCTAAGTAGATGCTAAGATAGGTTGCAAGGACAAAGGGGTTGCTAGGTCATAAGGCATTCTACCCAACTTAAAGAATTAAACTAATGGTGTTTTGGGGCAACTAACTAGTAGGGTCAATTTCTAGCAAGCACGAAGGAAAGATAAGAATAGGGATGGAAGAAAACAAGCAAGATACAATTGATGAGTCAAACGGTAGATAAAATCAAGGAAAGAGGTCAAGTATGTGGATGAGATCCTAGACTTCTAATCATATACGCAGGCTTGCTTAGTACGGTAAAGTAACCAAACAATTTATCTTGACCTACATGGGCCACCACAAAAACATGTAACGTCCCAGTCCCAAAATACATAGGACTAGGAACGTAGACATGCCAGCTGTATTCATACGAAGTATACTCCAATATATGGAAGCCTCGTATAAATACATAAGCTGTAAAATGCAGTAGAACCATAACTAATCTCATCCACACAGAATAAATGAATAAAAGACATCATATAAAGATAATGAATTGTCTAGATACAATATGTTGGGCGGAGACAAATCTACTACCAACAAAATAAGGAAAAGTACATAGAAAATGAAATAAGTTTGGCGAGCGAAGCGAAAACGATCCAAGTGCAATCATCCTCGAAGAAATAGTGAAGATCACGGCTAGAGCTAAAGCACCTGCGAAAGACAATAGCACACACCTGGCAAGACAACCAGGTCCTCAGAGGGACGTAACAAGATACATAATATCATGCCATATAAACTGAATAAATATTGCTCAAATAAATAAGTAAATCGAATTATAACATGGTCCAATACGCACCTATTGAACGAGCGTACCATCCCCCCAACCAAACAAGGACAGGAGATGGTAAACTAATTCACGGTAACGTATCTTCCCATGCTATGAATCCAATATGGTATCCGGACCCCAACAAGGTTCAATACCTTCTCATCGAAGTAGTAAGTCACACCTACAACCAAACAAGGACAAGATGTGACAAACTAGTCCACGATAAGTTATTGTTCCAAGTCACGGTCAGATACAAGTACCCAAATCAAAAGTACTCGTACCTAACGGATAAAGGTACCTAACCGTTCTAAGTAAAATGTATTTAAGAACAATCCTTCCTACGCATGGGCCCTGGCTAAATAGGATCGGCGTAGTCCCCTCTTGGGCACCAGAGGACCCATCAGTAATCATGGGTCATCAATCCCGTATCTCCAGCGGAGAGTCCGGGTCACAAGGAAAGTGCATCGAAACCCATACGCTAAGGAATTGTCCTCCCCGCCCAATGCCTACTGTGTTGTATCCACAACACAAACCACTATAACCGCTAAGTTAAACTAGCATGCAACTTCTATTAGCGGTTATTCCTATCGCACGGCTTGTACGTACTGGTAGCCAGCCAATCTCGTACTTTCGTGTTCTACATACGACACACAACTTCGTGTTACAATGTGTTAAGGCCAATGAATGCAACACACAAGGTGGTCCCTTAACTCTAGGTTTAATTTGTAAGAAAAATAATACACAGCAGGAAATATAAATGAACAGTAAGTTCTAACAGTTATGCCATGTATCACAGTTTATTTTGCATAAAAAAAATAAATAATGCATGAAATATGAGCTAAAATAATTTAAACAGCAAATGGCAAGGTGTCTTGCCTGGTAGTACGCCTGGGGGTGCTGCTATGATCACTGTGGCATGAACTACGACTTCGGTGTAACAACTATACAAGGGGACCTCTGTTGGTGGCATGGATCGTGACATCGAGTCTAGAATAGTCAATTTGGCTAGGGACGATATAAGGGAGCTTGAAATTCACAAGAGAATATGAAATAAACGATTTTCTATGGACAAGATGATGAGCGAAGTAACTGGATGTAACTAAATAAATAAATAACTATTTTAGAAAATATTTATTATATTAAAAAAACTATATTTTTATTAGTAAAAGTAGTTTTAGGTAATTACTTGAAATTCAAGAAAATTATACCACTAAATATCAGTCCAAATAATACCTAGTTAAGAAGATATATTTTTGTTTAGAAATATTTATAAACTATATGGGAAACATTTTTAAACATATTTGAAAGGAATTTTTTTTAAAAAAATACTATTTTAAAGAAAATACCAGTTTTAATACACCTATATATATTTAACCCACATATATATACAATAACTTAAAATCCCTATATTCCAAAAGTCCACACATTTATTTACTAAATTTTAACTTATTCAAAATAATATAATAATCCAAATGGTATATACGGTACTCCAATAAAGTATTTATTATAGTATTTATACATGTATGTACACACTGATATTCATAAGTCAATCAAAATAGTATAAGCCATTAAATCAATATATAGGACAGTAACTAATAAAATAAGCTAACCCACCTAACACTGTCACCCGACCAAAAGAAAAAATATAATAATAATAAATAATAAAAAAATAAAAGAGAGGCAAAATATAGGATTAGCTACTGCTGTTCTCTCTTTTCCATCAAGGAAGTAAAACGAATAAAGGGGAGGAGAGAGAATAGAAAAAGAGAGGGGGAGCTGAATCGTGTCGGAAGAGTGGGAAGCAGAGAGAGAGGGAAAGGGGGATCGGAAGTCGGGGTTTTGGTCGGCGGAGGGGCGATTTGGCGCGGGAAAAGACGGCCACGCGCGCGGAGCTACTCAGCGCGGCGGAGCCTTCCGGTGGAGGCCGTGGGAGTCAAAGGGGACCCGACGGCTGAGGGGAGAAGTCGCTGGCGGCGTCTGAGCGTCGTCCACGCGGCGCGGGGCGGCGCGCCGGTGACCGCGAGGCGTTGGAATGAGTAGGAGAACGGAGTGGAGTTCACCGGAGGGGGTCTATGTCACGCCCCAGAACCAGAATACTGGAGAGCGGGGGCAGACATAGCCAGCTACGTATAACGGAATGGGATCCACCCCGCTATACGGTCACGGCTGTCTAGATATGTGAGAGTTTCACTACAATCCATCAGTCTCTTAAGGTCGTAAAATAGCCTATTGTCTCAATCTCAGCATACTAATAATAATCACAAGATATCAGATCTCCAAATATACAATTATTAGGCGTCCCAAATATTACATATCCAGATGATCATGAAGCTAGTCGTTACAAAATGTGAGGACTAGCAAGAGTTCAGTCATACATGATCAACCCCCGGGGCTTGTCAATCATGTTACAGCCCGTAGGCAGACAGTAAGTAAGTACAATCGAGCTAACACTTGCTCGTCGGCTGAACGTCTCAAAGAATAATTTACAATATTACAGTGGGAGAACAAAAGAAACCCACTCGATGCCCTGGTTACGCCTGGTGACCACCATCGGGCTGGAAAGCAGGAAGATCCTTTGGTGCTGCTCCGGTATCTGGCCATACAAAACCAGCTGGGTCAGACCCCAGAAAGAGCAAGTGCCACAAAGGAGACTTCACTTAAGAACTAAAACCAACAAATCATTAGCATTCAACATGTAAGAAAACAACAATAAATAACACAGATTGAGGTTTGTGCACTACCAATGCACTTATCCCAATCAGAGAACATAATTAAGCGAAGCATCATTGACATAAAAGAACTGGAGAATCATGCTAAATAAAACATAGCTGGACAATATATGAAGAAAAAACGAAGGTACTATTCCGGAAGCCAGGTTACAATCCTTAAACCAAATAAGGACCGAGATTGTAACCCTTCGCCTGAACAGAACTTAGTCTCTGATCATTTATTGCTAAAGGTGACAATCATTAAGGTAAAAAGGAGAGAGTACAATGATAAAAGTGACAATGAAGAGTACAATACGCTAGAGTGACAATAGAGTACAATCATTATAGTGACAATCTGGAGTGACAATCATTCAATCATTCTGGTACATTCTTGCAATCAATCACTTCTAGACAATACTATACTGGACTAGACTCCATCCAATCAATCACGGCCAATCATTGCCTACGGCTTTCTACATTAACTAACTAGGGTTATCACAATCCTAGTTACTAGCAAGATGCAATGAGATGCTCCAAGTAGTCACAGGCCCTGCAGCTATCCAGGTTATCCAGGCAATCATTATAGTGACAATTTAGAGAGTTCAATCATTTTAAGTGACAATCAAGAGTGCCCCACATGATAGTGGGCTGGAAATGTGCCCTACTCGTCGACAGGCTACAAGTCCAAACATTTGCGGCCGGGATAACGGGATCGCCTGTAACTGGGAAACATCTCTTCATGTCTAATGAATTATACTTGTCATTAACCTTAGTCCATTTCAGTAGGTACTCCTGACCGTGGTACTCAGGAATCCCCTCCTAGACATGATGCAAGACAGGACTGGATTATTTGTACAAGCACAATCGCCCACGGTGTCCAGGTTACTTATACAAGTCATGTCATGTCAGGTAGCCGTCGCAACAGTTATTCGAGATAATCATGTCAGGTTATCATGTCAAGTGTACTAGTCAGGAGTGCGCCACGACGGGCCACTATCAGGTCATGTCAGGTTACTTGTCAGGAGTGCACCACTACGGGTCACTGTCGGGTCGTGCTCCATTATCAATTCCAAACATATCAAATGAATTCATGATTTTCAAGTTCAGGGCCATTGGAAAGTCATACAGCTCAGGCATATGCGGTAGGAAAGGAGGGGGCACATGCGGCTCAAATAGGAGCCCATGCGGCACAGGAGAGAGGTGAGCATATGCGGCTAGGTTTAATCGGGATCATGCGGCCCGGACTCAGAAGCCCATGCGGCCAGATCTGGGGGGGTTCTCATGCGGCTCGAGGATCAGGGCTTATGCGGCTCGGGGATCAGGGCCTATGCGGCTCGGGGATGCAGACAGTCCTGCGGCTGAGAGGACTCGTGTCCTCATGCGGCAGCAAGTGACTGGGGTCTATGCGGCTAGGAGAGCAATGCCTATGCGGCACAACTGAGTTGAGTCCCATACGGCCAGGATAGTAGGACTCATGCGGCTGGACGGACGGAGTCCCGTGCGGCTCGCAGAACTAGCGGGCCTTATGCGGCTCGAGAGAGTTCAGAACTTATGCGGCTGGGAATTGAGCGAGTTATGCGGCTAAGTGAGTCCGACTCTCATGCAGCTCAAGAACTTCTAGTCATGCGGCTGGATAGAACACTTGCCGCATGAATATTCATGCGGTCAAGTCAAGCACTGTTTATCTTCTCCAAAATTTCAGAGAAGAAGAACACCATGAGAGCCAAGTCCTCAAGCTCCATAACTCCATCATCCGGAGCCTAAATCCGAACTTCCATAGGTCAAAATGGGGTAGAACGAAATTCTCTACAACATGGAACCATCAAAATAACAAGATTAAGTAGATCAAAATCCAAGAAATTCCGAAAATAAAATAAACTTAGATCTACAAGAATCTAGCCATGGAAAGTAAAAATGCCCAGTACTAAAGTGCTTTAGAATGTAGTAAGGAAGAGAATGAAGTAATAAAATTGGAGTTCCTTCATGAAGCAAGATGCACTTGCCTAGACCTCTCTCTCCTCTCTCTGGTAGGTAAGGAAGTAAATGAGGAAGAAGAAGATGAGTAATGAAGAGAGAGAAAGAAGAAATGGCAATAAATATCAAAGGTTGTCGTAGGTAGGGGTTCATCCATGGTTCATGATGAACCAAAATAATCCCAACCGAACCAAGCCAACCCGGGACAAGAATAAACCAAGCCAAGCCATGAAGAAAACTAAACAAGGAATCATGCAATACAGAATAAAATACGTACACGTATTCCAAAAATACGTAATACGAACCACAGGCATTACAACTCTACCCACCTTAAAAGAATTCCGTCCTCAGAATTTAATCAAGAGGCTAGAGGAGCAATGACAAGCTATATTAATCACATGCAAGCTATAACTAGGCAGACAATCACTCATTCAAGCAAGGAATCGAAGGTATGAGACATAAGAAGGACAATATACCTCACGAG
The DNA here is from genome assembly GCA_029216955.1 of Iris pallida. Lineage (NCBI taxonomy): Eukaryota > Viridiplantae > Streptophyta > Magnoliopsida > Asparagales > Iridaceae > Iris > Iris pallida. The sequence goes on along the minus strand of JANAVB010014398.1, from coordinate 2,036,768 downwards.
TCAAACAAGTCAGGATATCGCGATCGGATATCATCCTCACGCTCCCACATTGACTCCCCCAAAGAGCGATGAACTCAAGCAACACGAACTAAACTGATAGTCTTGCGCTTGAGGTCTCTCTCTTTGGTCAAACAGGGACACGGGCCTATCCTTATACGAAAAGGTTGGTACCAATAACCAGTTTTGAAGGACCTAGGATATGGCTCGGGTTCGAAATATACCGTTGTAATTAGGATACATGAAATACGTCATGCACCCCGCATAATGACGGTAGAAAAGTAAGATGAGAGGACACATATACCTCTCGATCGATTCTGAACCTGAGCCTGGGCTAGGGCAAACTGCCACGGGTTCTGTTGCTGGAAAGTCTGGGCCTGAGTCGGCAATGGCCTCGAGAACGGAAACTATTGTTGCTGGTGAACTGGAGCTGGTACTGGTGCTGGTGCTGGTCCCCTAACCGAGGGACTAGATATTGTCGATGCTGAATCAACTCTGAATGGGCAGGACCCCACCCTATGGTCCGGTGCTCCACACAATAAACACAATCCCAACGCCTTGCGACATTTCGCTGCCACATGTCCAGGCTTCCCACAATAAGAACAGCCTACGGCGGAAGACTGTGCTTGCTTCTGTTTCTGCTGAGGGTACGTCGGGGTCGAGTACTGGACCGACGTAACTGAGGTTGCTTGCCTCGGAGTTCCAATAGTCAAAGCCCTAGCTGTCGGGGCTGGTGCTGAAGACTGATTCATTTGATGGTGGGACCGCTTTCGACCTCCGGTCCTGTCCACGATCCTCTGGAAGGTATACTCATGCCTCCTAGCTGCTCGCAACACCGCATCATAGGTCTGATGCTCGAACTGTTCTACTGCCAACAAGATCTCCAAGTGGAGCCCCTGCTGGAACCGCTGGGCCCTATCAAACTCGGTCGCCACCAAGGTGGGAGCAAACCGACTGAGTCGGAAAAACTCGGTCGTACATCCGTCGACCGTCCTCCCCATCTGCTTAAGATTAATGAACCTGGCCTGCAAGTCATACCGAGCCACTGCATCATAATACTTGGTCTGGAACTTTTCGCTGAACACTGCCCAGGGGACAGGTGTTGTCAATTCCACTGCTTGTGCGGCCCACCAACTGCGGGCTAGATCCAATAACTGTAGGCGCACCACAGCCACCTTCTCGTCTTCTGGAGTCTTCGCGGCTTCGAGAATCACCTCTGTGTCCTGAAGCCAAGCATCTGCGACGATAGCATCTTCATTACCATCGAAGAATGGAGGGTTCAAGCACTTAAAACTGTTGACCGTACTGTTTCCTCGGGGACCACTTCTATTCAGAGCATCTTCTACTGCCTGGTGCAAGGCATCGCCTCTACGATCCTGGGAAGCTAACAATGATCTGATGAGACCCACCAAAGTGCCGTTATCAGGATCTGCAGGGCTGGACTGGCTGAACTGGCGGCTCTTCTCCAGTAGGTACGACTCGGAAGGCTGCTCCTGAGTGCTGGGCCTGATCTTCTGGTTGCTGCTGGTCCACGGGAGGTGCTCCTCCTTGCTGATCGGCAGGTCCAGGTTCAATGCGGCTGAAGAAGACGACATGGGAACAATAAGGAAGGACCAGGACAGATCAACGATTACAAGCATGTGATCAGGACAAGAATTTTCAGGAATCAAGAGGATACGAGCAGAGATCAAGGGCGAGTACTGATTGAGACATCTATTCGGTAAACCCTCACACATCTTGATTAACAAGACCTGCATGGGCTACCACTTAAACCATGTCACGCCCCAAAACCAGAATACTGGAGAGCGGGGGCAGACATAGCCAGCTACGTATAACGGAATGGGATCCACCCCGCTATACGGTCACGGTTGTCTAGATATGTGAGGGTTTCATTACAATCCATCAGTCTCTTAAGGTCGTAAAATAGCCTATTGTCTCAATCTCAGCCAACTAATAATAATCACAAGATATCATATCTCCAAATATACAATTGTAAGGCGTCCCAAATATTACATATCCAGATGATCATGAAGCTAGTCGTTACAAAATGTGAGGACTAGCAAGAGTTCAGTCATACATGATCAACCTCCGGGGCTTGTCAATCATGTTACAGCCCGTAGACAGACAGTAAGTAAGTACAATCGAGCTAACACTTGCTCGTCGGCTAAACGCCTCAAAGAATAATTTACAATATTACAGTGGGAGAACAAAAGAAACCCACTCGATGCCCTGGTTACGCCTGGTGACCACCATCGGGCTGGAAAGCAGGAAGATCCTTTGGTGCTGCTCCGGTATCTGGCCATACAAAACTAGCTGGGTCAGACCCCAGAAAGAGCAAGTGCCACAAAGGAGACTTCACTTAAGAACTAAAACCAACAAATCATTAGCATTCAACATGTAAGAAAACAACAATAAATAACACAGATTGAGGTTTGTACACTACCAATGCACTTATCCCAATCAGAGAACATAATTAAGCGAAGCATCATTGACATAAAAGAACTGGAGAATCATGCTAAATAAAATATAGCTGGACAATATATGAAGAGAAAACGAAGGTACTATTCCGGAAGCCAGGTTACAATCCTTAAACCAAACAAGGACCGAGATTGTAACCCTTCGCCTGAACAGAACTTAGTCTCTGATCATTTATTGCTAAAGGTGACAATCATTAAGGTAAAAAGGAGAGAGTACAATAATAAAAGTGACAATGAAGAGTACAATACGCTAGAGTGACAATAGAGTACAATCATTATAGTGACAATCTGGAGTGACAATCATTCAATCATTCTGGTACAATCTTGCAATCAATCACTTCTAGACAATACTATACTGGACTAGACTCCATCCAATCAATCACGGCCAATCATTGCCTACGGCTTTCTACATTAACTAACTAGGGTTATCACAATCCTAGTTACTAGCAAGATGCAATGAGATGCTCCAAGTAGTCACAGGCCATGCAGCTATCCAGGTTATCCAGGCAATCATTATATTAACAATTTAGAGAGTTCAATCATTTTAAGTGACAATCAAGAGTGCCCCACATGACAGTGGGCTGGAAATGTGCCCTATTCGTCAGCAGGCTACAAGTCCAAATATTTGCGGCCGGGATAACGGGATCGCCTGTAACTGGGGAACATCTCTTCATGTCTAATGAATTATACTAGTCATTAACCTTAGTCCATTTCAGTAGGTACTCCTGACCGTGGTACTCAGGAGTCCCCTCCTAGACATGATGCAAGACAGGACTGGATTATTTGTACAAGCACAATCGCCCACGGTGTCCAGGTTACTTATACAAGTCATGTCATGTCAGGTAGCCGTCGCAACAGCTATTCGAGATAATCATGTCAGGTTATCATGTCAAGTGTACTAGTCAGGAGTGCGCCACGACGGACCACTATCAGGTCATGTCAGGTTACTTGTCAGGAGTGCACCACTACGGGTCACTGTCGGGTCGTGCTCCATTATCAATTTCAAATATATCAAATGAATTCATGATTTTCAAGTTCAGGACAAAAGGTACAAGGATATAAAATGGACGTAAAATATACAATAAGGAGTTACAAAACATGGACAATAATGATAAATAATAGTACACAGGGCTATTGGAAAGTCATACAGCTCAGGCATATGCGGCAGGAAAGGAGGGACACATGCGGCTCAAATAGGAGCCCATGCGGCACAGGAGAGAGGTGAGCATATGCGGCTAGGTTTAATCGGGATCATGCGGCCCGGACTCAGAAGCCCATGCGGCCAGATCTGGAGGGGGTTCTCATGCGGCTCGAGGATCAGGGCCTATGCGGCTCGGGGATCAGGGCCTATGCGGCTCGGGGATCCAGACAGTCCTGCGGCTGAGAGGACTCGAGTCCTCATGCGGCAGCAAGTGACTGGGGTCTATGCGGCTAGGAGAGCAATGCCTATGCGGCACAACTGAGTTGAGTCCCATGCGGCCAGGGTAGTAGGACTCATGCGGCTGGACGGACGGAGTCCCATGCGGCTCGCGGAACTAGCGGGCCTTATGCGGCTCGAGAGAGTTCAGAACTTATGCGGCTGGGAATTGAGCGAGTTATACGGCTAAGTGAGTCCGACTCTCATGCGGCTCAAGAACTTCTAGTCATGCGGCTGGATAGAACACTTGCCGCATGAATGTTCATGCGGTCAAGTCAAGCACTGTTTATCTTCTCCAAAATTTCAGAGAAGAAGAACACCATGAGAGCCAAGTCCTCAAGCTCCATAACTCCATCATCCGGAACCTAAATCCGAACTTCCATAGGTCAAAATAGGGTAGAACGAAATTCTCTACAACATGGAACCATCAAAACTCAGAAATAACAAGATTATAGATCAAAACCCAAGAAATTTCGAAAATAAAATAAACTTAGATCTACAAGAATCTAGCCATGGAAAGTAAAAATGCCCAGTACTAAAGTGCTTTAGAATGTAGTAAGGAAGAGAATGAAGTAATAAAATTGGAGTTCCTTCATGAAGCAAGATGTACTTGCCTAGACCTCTCTCTCCTCTCTCTGGTAGGTAAGGAAGTAAATGAGAAAGAAGAAGATGAGTAATGAAGAGAGAGAAAGAAGAAATGGCAATAAATATCAAAGGTGGTGGTAGGTAGGGGGTTCATCCATGGTTCATGATGAACCAAAATAATCCCAACCGAACCAAGCCAACCCGGGCCAAGAATAAACCAAGCCAAGCCATGAAGAAAACTAAACAAGGAATCATGCAATACAGAATAAAATACGTACACGTATTCCAGAAATACGTAATACGAACCACAGGCATTACAGTCTACGATGGGGCGGAGCTACCTGGTCGGCTCGCCGGGGCACAGCAGCGGATGGAGGGTTTCGGAGGAGGAGGAAGCGGAGATGGGAAGATCGAAGAGAAGGAGCGGTCGGGAGAAGCGGTTGACAGAGAGAGATGGGCTCGACGAGGGGCTGCGCCGCTGGGCTTCTCGGCGGGCGGCGGAGGTATGGGGCTCGCGCGGTGGAGGGCGGCGGCCGAGTTCTCACAGAGGTGGGCACGGGGCACACTGGGATGGCTCGTCCGGCGGATCGCCGACGAGGCTCTGAGCGGGACAGCGGGTTTCGCGGGCGCGGCGGTGGGTTCTCGGCTGGACGCGGCGGCTCGCCAGAGATGGAGGTAAGCCACGGTGGGGGCGGGTGTTTGTTTTCGTTTTGTTTATTTTGTGTGGTGGTGGTGTTTCGGATGGCTGTGGTCGTTGTCACGGCCAGGGGTTGGTCGGCGAGATGGGTGCTGGTGGTGGAAGATGGTGGCGACCAGTGTGATGGGATCTGGACGGGGGTGTCGAGGAGGAGTGGTCGACGAGGCTTTGGCGGTGGTTGTTGATTGGTGATGGTGATGGCTGGCTGTAGGGGTTAGGCATAGGGGATGTGGTCGGGGTGCTCGGGTGGTGAAGGTGGTTGGAGGGGCTGCCGGGGTCGAAGGATTCGGTGGGTGGTCGAGAACAGTTGCTGCGGGGTTGAAAGGGACGGAGGAGACGGGTTTGAGGGATAGGGATCGGGTTAGAATTTTGTTGGTGTCGGAGTGTGTCCGACACGGAAAAGATAATGTAATTGTAAATATGGAATAAGATGGGATGGGCACAGACACGATGCACGAACATTTGTGGAGAATTTTTGTGGAGAATTTTGTGGAGAATTGTCTTGTGGAAAAATAATGGAGGAGTACCTGCCTATTTATAGGATGTGGAAATTTCCATTAGGATAAAGATTAGGAATATTTAAACCCAAAATAGATAATTCATGTATTAATTTAAAACAATGAATCAAATTCAAATCCAATACAAATCCAAATTTTAAATCAAATTAAATTTTAGTTTAAAATCGAATAGGATAAATCAATTTCAAGTACTTAACTATTTAAATAAATCCATAAATTTCAAATCAAGGTTTAAATCTCCACAATAATTTTGAAATATATTTTCCAAAAATACTAATAATAATAATTTTGAAAATTACATTATTATTTGTCAAAATAAATTAATAATTAATTACGAAATATGTGTGCACAAATAATATTACAAATATACACTTTTCTATCATACCATTTTATTAGAATATATTTTATTAATATAACTGTAAAAAAAAAAGCCTTTCAAAAATAAAAATATAAATTTAGAATTTTGATAGCTAAAAATAATTATTATTTATATTTTCTTGAAACGATAAAAATAAGAAAATATTTTTCTAAAAATATGTACGCTCGCACATATTCGCACTCGTCGAGCAATTACGAAAAATAAAACGTCGTGCGCGACGTATAAGAGTACTATGCGACATACAATACAAAATTTTAAATCGATACCAAATATAATAATAAAAAAAAAGTAGAAATTTTTGGGTTTTACAGACATTCAAAGTATTCGCTCTACATGTCTTTAATTTCCCAACAAGGACGAATGGAAGACCATGACTATAGAAAAGATCAAGTTCGCACATGATAAAGCTCAATACGAAAATTAGACGATATGAAAGCCAATGATGGAGGATATATTTTATTTCATAGATTTGCACAGTCCGGTAGAGGGAGACAACGTCCAGCCAAATACATGTTTGTTAATAATGGGAAGAAGGAGAATTGAAAGGCCATTGGATTTATTCGCCAATAGTTTGACGATTTGGTGTTTTATCATGTCTCCATGGAGAGTTCTACGAAAAAATTATGGAAGAAGCTGCATTTATTGTCGATTGGAAATAAGACGTTTATTTGCCAACTCGTTAACACGAGGTACATAGAGGACATCTTGGTGGTGCAATATATGAACGACATTTAGGATATCATTTTAGACTATGTTGCTTCTAAATTATATGCCGGATAATTGAGAGAATTTGGTGGTATTGATGTGCAACGTCTCCGCACCGAAAGAAAATATCACGACGGAGACCCAACATGGTGAATAAAGAGACCATGCATAAGAAACATGAATAGTCACATGAGTCCGTCCTACGGTTGCTTTTTAAGGCCCAAGTCCCAGGTGAGAATGGGAGGGAGGAGGTTGTGGATTGCAAGTACGGATACTATTACTGTGGCAATAGGGGTCAATATAAGTAGTATATATGTAGTTGTGTACTATATAATATATTAAATGTAAGATGGTAAGGTTATATAACTGGTTCAACCTGGATTAACCTATTGGTTGGACTGGTTTGACCCAATCCAGTGTTCTGATTGGGTCTACTTCCGGTCCGACTTTTAAAACATTGAGGTTGTAGGATCCGACAGAGTGAAGATTTTTAATTCATACAACTAGTTGTCCCTCTACTCTATTAGGAGACATCCTTGGGGCCAATGTGATCTGGAATTTGAATTCAAACTTTGAAGTTCTAGGAGGATCCAATGCAGAAAGCTGCCAATTAGTTTTTAGTTAGGGTTTAGTTAATCTGGCATTCCTTGTCGAAGAGTGCAAGTGTCGTGGGAGTGCAACCACTATATATAATATTATTAGCTGCTAATTAACAATTACTGAGTGATTAAGCATTCTGAACAGAGAGATGATGGTCAATGTCTGCAGATTACTGACAAGAGTTTTAAAACTATAGTTCAATATATACATACTGCTCTAGAGGCACATGCCACTGTGCCAGTGAATATATATTATCATTATGTTGAACATTCATTAGTACAACTAAACATAAGCACAAGTAGAACATCTCGTGCATATATGTATTATAATGTGCTCGATTCAACCGACATTTAGTTTGAATTAGCTTAAAATAGGGTCTTTCCAAGTGAAGAATATGTACATTGTAATGCATTATGTACAGAAATTCTCAGTAATTGTCATGCTCTCCCTAAGTTGGAGGTTTTTTTTTTTTGGAAGTATGTACTATACAATGTAGTAGATGAATGCATTCTTCTGCTTCTGTTATTGTAAGTATAGAACTCAAATTGAAGTTTGAAAGAAGAAGACAAAGCTTGATGTGCTAAAAAATGATTTGAAAGAATATTCTTCTAATCAATTGATCAGTGCAGTGTATAATGATGAATACATCCCTAGTCTTATATATATATATATATATATATATATATATATATATATATATATATATATATATATATGGAAAAATTTATGAAATGTCAAAAAACCGTAAAAGTTTTATATATTTATCATCTGTTCAGAATTAGCGAAAAATATATAAAAGGGTTCTGAATAACCTTTTTACCCTTCTAATTTATTGAAAACACCCATGAAACCTACTCTTCAAAAAAAAAAATGTTTCGATACTTCCTCTTCTTCCATACGTTGCTCACTTTCGAATCTAGGTTTTCTCCTCCAAAATCTTCAAAACTTACTTCAAAAACTCTTCAGTGACTCTCCATTCGCAATCTTCACACCATGTCGTCATCATCAGTTCCCACTTCATCATCATCATCAGCATCAACTGGCCATTCTTCGTATTAAAATGCAGAAGAATGGTCATTTTGCGACAAACTGGAGAATGGTCATTCTCCGTGTTAAAATGGAGGTCCAAACATCATTGTTTTGCGATTCTAAAATTTCGAAAGTCCATCAAAAGATGAAATTGTTTTTCTCAGGCTCCTCGAAAATACGCTCTTTTTGCGACAAATCGGGTCTCGTTTCGACCTCCCAGTCAAAAGTTATAGCCCTCCAAAGTTTCAACTGGCCATTTTCCGTGTTAAAATGCAGGAGAATAGTTACTCTCCGTGTTAAAATGCAGAAGAATGACCATTATCTTTGGTAATATCACGGAGAAGACCATTCTCCGTGGTATTATCATGGAGAATGACAATTCTCCGTGTTAATGTCACGGAAAATGGTCATTCTCCTTGTTAAATTGACGGAGAATTGTCATTCTCCGTGTTAAAATGTGGAAAAATAGTTATTCTCCGTGTTAAAATTACAGAGAATGACCATTCTTAGTTGTTAAAATCACGAAGAATGACCATTTTCCACATAGAATGGCCATTCTCCGTGTTAAAATCACGGAGAATTGTCATTCTTCATGTTAAAATCACGGAGAATGGTCATTTCCAGTGTTAAAATGCAGGAGAATGGTCATTCTCCGTGTTAAAATCACGGAGAATGATCATTCTCCGTGGTAATTCTCCGTTGTTAAAATCACGGAGAATGACCATTCCCCGTGTTAAAATCACGGAGAATTGTCATTCTTCGTGTTAACATCACGGAGAATGCCTATTAATTTTCAGTGTTAAAATACAGGAGAATAGTCATTCTGCGTGCTAAAATCACCGTTGTTAAAATCACGAAGAATGACCATTCCCCGTGTTAAAATGCAGAAAAACGGTCATTCTTCGTGTTAAAGTCACGGGGAATGGCCATTCTCCATGTTAAATGACGGAGAACAGTTGACAGAAACCTATTTTTTTATTTTTTTGTAAAAAAAATTGTCAGGAATAAAGATTCAAGAGTTTTTCATTCTTTTTTCAAAAATATGCTAACTCTTAGGGAGAAGAAGAAGAAGAAGATCTTCTCTCCACAATTGACCTAATCGCCGAAAAACTTCAAATCTCTCCACGAAAATAATGATGATGATGATGATGAAGATGATGAGCGATGAGCGGAGTTCGACTGAAGAAAAGCACAGTGAACTACACGATTTTTGCGATCTCTGCTGAAGATGAGAGCAATGGAATTCAGATCTCTCGTGAAAAAGAAGAAGACGATAATCGCAATCTAAATCTGAGTTTGTGAATTCAAATACATATATATGACCAAATTTGGGCGAAGGGGTAGTTATGGAATTATCAAAATGGCAATTTTGTAAATACAGAGCATCTAAAGGAAATCTTGGAATATTTAACGTGGAAATATATAATTTTGGATATTTTATAAAATCCACCATGAGGATGGGTTTTTCATAAACTTTCACCCCGAAATTGGGTATTTCAGCAATTTCCAGTATATATATATGAATTCAGATCAAAAGTCCCGTCTGCGGAGTCCCGCCAAATCCCCCTCCCCCCCCCCCCCCCACACACACACACCATCGGATGGAGGGGGGAGGGGGCTCAATCCAACAAACGAAGGCGAGGGACGGACGGAACTTTCTTCCGCAGGGCTCCCAATCCAGATCATATATATATATATATATATATATATATATATATATATATATATATATATATATATATATATATATATATATATATATATATAGGGTCGTTCTACAATACATCCGTTGGAAATGGATGTATCGATACATCCGAAATCTGGACCGTTGGATGTTGATCCAATGGTTCGGATTGAATAATAGTGTAGAAACATCATTTAATGCTGATTTAGACTTTTGACCTGTTGGTAACTTGCTTTAGCAGGTCATTCTTCACTTTAATTTTTTTAATGAACACCCTAAATTAACTCATATTTACTCTCTCAAAAGTCCATCCAATTTAATATTTCGTAATTTTTTTTTGGTTACAGGCCGTCGTGGTGGTGGTGTTGGTGGTTGTGGTGGAAAGAGAAACGGAGATGAAGAAGGAAATAAGAATCGGTCCGGATCGCGTCGAACGTCGTCGAGCCCTCCTAGAACAACGAGGAGTACCAGCTGCGCCGAGAAGAATCGGTCCGCTTCGCGTCGGACGTCGTCGAAACCTCCTCGAACAAGAAGAAGTACCAGCGGCGCCGCTCTAATTTTACTGTCCATGCCATTGTCAGAAATCATATTTTTCATCTAATAATTTTATATTTTGTTAATAAAGCTACATGTCACGGTGGTGGTGGTGAACTGAGGAAACCTGCTTCTGAGGTCGGGCGGATCATCTGCTCACTTATTTAAAAAAAATCTGTATTGATCGGACGAAATATTTTTTACTTTTCTAATGATAATTTTTTTGAAGAGAATATTTTATTTGGACGGTGAATGGCCATTCTCTTTGCTTTTAACACGGAGGATGGCCATTCTCTTTGCTTTTAACACGGCGAATAGACGGAGAATGGCCATTCTCTTTGCTTTTTACACGGCGAATGGACGGAGAATGGCCGTTCTCTTTGCTTTTAACACGGAGAATGGTCATTCTCAAGGAGAATGGCCATTCTCCGTTCCTTTAACATGGAGAATGGCCATTCTCCGTTCTTTGAAAACGGAGAACGGACACTCTCTGTGCTTTTAACAAAGTATAGTACATTTAGGACTGGAAATGTTCAAGTATCTCATATTTTTTTCACCAAATATTTACAGTATTTTTAATATCATTTACCATAGTACATTCATTTAATATTAAATCATTTTCAAGATAATCCAAATATCATTTTATCAGGCTTCCACTGTATGGCTGAACAAAATTTCTTGCGAATGTTTGAATATAATTAAGCTACTATCAAAGAGAATTTTTCTTACATTACACTATGCATTACACTGGCATCGACTTCATGCTGATGGCATCGATGTACTGATGGCAATAACAAAGGATGAACACGCAGGATTACAATTATATTTCCACAAAAACAAGGGATGAACAGGCAGGATTACAATTTTGCTTCAGCAATAACAAGGGATGAAGAGGCACTGGCATCGTATTCATACTGATAGCATCGATGTAATAATTTTTTACAGAAAGCAAAACACATTACAATCAAATAAAGTTTCAGTGATCCCAGGAATGCATCCGTAATGAGGCCACCTGTAAACCCTAGCAATGCACCCAGGACTCATGAAATCTGTGATGGGCATCTGCAAATCAAAGGAATACACCAAAATATCAATATCATCTATGAAGGCCAACTGCCAACCAAATAAACGCTTCAACCAAAAAATCATAATCAAATTAAGTATACTTCATTCCAAGTCCAATAAACTGCATAATTTATGTTACAGTAATCTGCCCAATCCACGTTACAGTAATCTGTCCAATCCACGTTAGTAATTCAACATAGAACCTGCATAATTCACAATACAATAATCCAAATAAATATCAGACCTACTCTATTCAAGACCATATTACATTTTTAAAACAAATTACGAACTATGCACTTAGTACAAGCGAAAAGTTTAGTCTTACAATATTTCAAACACAAAATTTAGTTTGTCCGCCATGACCAACAAATATTCAGAACCATATTACAAGTCAAATATTATATCCAAATTGAAATAAGAGACATTCAATACTCAAAAGATGAATCTTCATAGCCGTCTCCATCTTCTTCTTCTTGTTTCTTTTTCTTTTTTTTCCTACTTCTTCTTTCTCAAAATATCCTTCACCTACACCTTGAGGGACGGATTAAGAAAAATTATAGTCAGTATTGACTCACTTTATATGTAGAAATGATATCCAAAAACATAAATAGAAGTATCAAAGTGATGGCTAGCATTAAAGTGTCAATGTGCACAGTGTGTATTTTTACATAAGAGTTTGGGCTAGCCCCATTTACCTTCTTCACGAGGGAAGGAAAATCTTATTCTTGGTCAGCAAATTCAACCTCTATCTGGTTAATCTTATCCAGAATCAATTTTTGGTTGTCGGATATAGTCTTCATCTCTTTGAAGACATTCTCAAAGTTTGTAGCAACAAAATTGTATAGGTCATCAACCCTGTCCTTAGTGTTTTTGATTCCATAAGTTAATGGTTTTCCAGATGTTGATGGTTTGCTTGCAGCTGCTGCCCGTTTTCCAAACATTCGAGTGAAGGTTAGTTTTCTCATGGGGCCTTTGTTTTTAATATAAACATCCCCTGCTAAGCTTGGGACAGAATGTTTATTAGCCATCGAGCATACAAATTCTCCGAAAGGGAGAGCTGTCCTTGCAGTTGGTTTTCCCACGAGATGCATCATTCTACTGAACATGTAGGAACCTATATCCATCCTTTTTTTCTTCCCCATATAATAAAGAAATTTTACTCTCTCGGGATGGATGGAAAACTCATGTCCAGTAGGGTTGAGTGTTTGAGATACGTAGGCATGCAACAATTTATACAAAGTTTTTAATTGATCTTTGTATACATTTTGAGGGGTCTTGGCACCCATCGAAACACCTGTAATCTCATGAATTGCATCCGTCATGGAAACATTATCATTATCTTTCATATCAAACTCAGGAACTGGATCAAATCCATAAAATTCGTTGATGATAGCAGCATTTACCCTAATCAGTTTTTCTCTCAGAAACACCAGTGGTTGATCCTCTTCTTTTTCTTTAATTTCAGCCGGAAGATTTGAGTAAAATTCTCTTACTATTGTTTGGGAGATTTTTTCAAGACAGGATTTGTTCAGTTTCTCCAATTGATAGAATTTTAATATATCCAGGAAAGCATCGTCTTCGACATCATCCATCTTAATTGATCTTTCAGGCATAACAGCCTTTTTCTTGAAATATTTAATGTAAATCTTCTTAGTTTTTGAGTCTTTAAATTTTTTTACCTCCTCTCCAGCCTGGGACTTATTTGATGATTGCTCTTCCTCTTCATTTTCTTCTTCTGATGAGGATTCAAAATCCACAGAGTACGCTGATGACTCTGTATCCGTTGCCACCTTAGCCTTCGCTTGAGTACGCCTTCGATTTTTATAAGTTGAGTCTTCCGACGACTCTGTATCGAAGATAGATTTTCCGGTCTTTGTCGAGCAATGAGTGTTTTTAGCCTTTTTTGCACGTGGCTTGGCTGTCGCCTCCGCCTTCATCGTCGCTGTCGCCGCCGCTGCTTCCGCCGCTGCCCTTTCGGCCTCTGTCCTAGCGACCATAATCTTGGTTTTCGCCGCCCTTGCAAGTTCTGGCCTTCGGGCCTGTATCGCATCCCTTTGTGGATTCTTCCCCTTCGGCGACGGTCGTTGTTCCTTCGACGACATTTTGATTAGAAGAGGGTTTGGGAGAAGGAAGAGGGTTTGAGAGAAGTAGAGGAAAAATTCGACCGTCTTATGTGACCTTGGGAAGTGGAAAAAATTAGAATAGTTTTGAGTCTTAAATTAATTTATTACTATTATTACTAGTATAAGACGGTCGAATTTATTACTATTAAATTTAAAAAACTACTTTCCAAAATTAAATTTATTACTATTATTACTAGTATATATCCATGTGAAATCACTACATAAATCTTTGGGATTTTGAGACCCTAATTTTAAAAACTACTTTCCAAAATTAAATTTATTACTAGTATATATCCACGTGTTCCGTATAAATTATTGAAAAATTTGGCAGAAAAAATGTGGTGGAAACATGTTTATTTAAAAAAAATTGATAACATATTTAAGAATGTGAAGTTTAATCTCAATATTTCCATGTTTCGAATATTTGATTAAATTTTTGAAAATAAGAAGACTATGTACTCGAAAAGAATAAAATTGAAACACTCAAAGTTGTCCTCTATTTTACTTTGTAATCATATTTAAGATGGATTTGACGGCAAGATTGACGCTGACAGCATAATCAATTTTATGACGTAACAAGTCATTGATGGAGATATCGTCGCTGATATATGGATTTGACGTAACAAGATTTTTTAATTATAAAGAGCAATGCTATAGTTAGCAAATGGGTGTAAGTTGTCAGAAGGTTGTAAAAGTTTGATTGTAGCCGAAAACAAATTGAGTTAACAAAATATTATATTTCATTAAATCTCAGCTTCGTCGCCGGAACATTCTCCGGAGAAGTATACAAGAGGAGGACAAAAAACTGTAAAAAAAAAAAAAAAGGTCTAGCCCTCACTGGCCTCGCGGAAGATCTCCGCAAAGTCCTGCAGGGTGCGCACACCCGCCCTATGGCACAGGCGGCGAAACGCTTCCCTCTTCTCCAGAGAATCCCGTTCCTCCGGAGTGATCGGCAACAGGTCAAAGTTGGGCGCCGGATGAAGAGGTCGAGCGATGACCTCCAGTGACAACCCGCAGGAGGTCAGGAAGTCCGTAACCGTTGTCAGCCAGTCATGGGCCGGAGGCGGCACAGAGGGTGCTCCATGCGGAGAGGCTCGGCGACGATTGGAAGAAGACTCTGGCAGTGGTTCCCAACCAGATGATCTTTTTGGAGCCATGTTAAATGTGCAACCTACTCAGATGAATGGGGACCCCTATGTATATATATACACGTTCCAAACCGACTCTTCATATTCCTTATTGGAAGTTAGAGATATAATGCTACAGTTACAACCAAATGCTTACAACACTCTTACAACCTTCACCCATTGCTGACATGTTGGCCATGGCCCACATGTCAGCAATGGGTGAAGGTTGTAAAAGTGTTGTAAGCATTTGGTAGTAGACTTAGCATTATTGATGTCTTTCCAGGCTTAGTTGGTTGTGCTGTTTGGCTTTTACATGGAAGGCCTAGGTTCGAGTCTGGTGTTTGGGTTCTGTAGAATTTTTCTATTGTTAACATTTTTTGGGTGCTATTATATGCTTTTTAACTTAGTATGGAACAATTTTTGGGACTGTTAATGGCCATTCTCCGTTCCTCTAACACGGAGAATGGTACATCTAGGACGGAGAATTGTACATTTAGGACGGCGAATGGTACATTTAGGACGGAGAATGGTAAATGTAGGACGAAGAATGATACATGTAGGACGGAGAATGGTCCATATAGGACGGAGAATGGTACATTTAGGACGGAGGTAGGACGGAGAATGATACATGTAGGACGGAGAATGGTACATATAAGACGGAGAATGGTACATTTAGGACTGTTCTGTAGGGTTGTGAATTTTAAATAGTTTGGCTGTTTAGGTTTGTTTTGAATCTATATAAATTGGTTTTGAAGGCTCGTGAAGATGAATTAGTTTGGTTGTTTGGCTGTTAATTGCCATTCTCCGTTCCTCTAACACGAAGAATGGTACATTTTGGACGAAGAATTGTACATTTAGGACGACGAATGGTACATTTAGGATGGAGAATGGTAAATGTAGGACGGAGAATGATACATGTAGGACAGAGAATGGTCAATATAGGACGGAGAATGATACATGTAGGACGGAGAATAGTACATATAAGACGGAGAATGGTACATTTAGGACTGTTCCGTAGGGTTGTGAATTTTAAATAGTTTGGCTATTTAGTTTTGTTTTGAATCTATATAAATTAGTTTTAAAGGCTCGTGAAGATGAATTAGTTTGGCTGTTTGGCTGTGTAAATAGATTTTAAAGGGTTGTGAAAAAAAACCAATGTTTTCGTATCGATCACCATTAATTATGGTGAATGGCACTGATACCACTAATATGAGTGAAATTTGCACCACCAGAATTCATTTTGAATAAGGTAAAATCTGTGTTGGGAAATGGCGAAATCTCTTGGATATGATTACACTGAGATGTTGTATTAATGGTAAAATCTGTGTTAGAAAATGTCAAATCTCAGAAGTGAGCCGTCTTAGGCGTCATTATATCACAGTCCATTTTATTTATAAAAAAAATAATCATGTAAAAAATTAGTATTGACAAAAGTAAAATTTGCTCAAAATGGAGAATCGAACTCATAAAAAATATCTTGTATGTAGACTAGTGAAAAATATATATAAAGAAATGCATGCATGCATGCATGCTAATGTTTTCACCATTCACCCCAGGAATGATAGAACATATCTAAATTATTATACCACTCGTACACAGGTTCTCCTGGTACTGGGATTACATTATCAAAGGGTTTTTTAAACGTCTGTATTGAATAACAAATTTTCCAGAGTTCGTCGTCGAAGATCACGTTGAAGCACCCACGTATGTCGAGCAGGCGAAGACCCTTGTAGTTGCATATGATAGATCGCAGCGTGTCTCCATTGAACATGCCGAATCCCATATGTAGGTGCTCGAGACGCGGTATTGAATCAGCCACGGCCTTTCCCTTCGCCTCGTTTTTCGTGTCCAGCACGAACATGTTCCTGAGCATGAAATTCGGAGGGGGCATGTTCCTACTCAGCTTGACCAGACGGCGGCAATAATTTTCGGCGGAAATTATTCCAGTCGACGTGATGTAGAGGCAGTAGCTAATGTCGAGTTCTTCCAGTACAGGGAGAAACTCCAAGTGTCTCACGAAAGTTTCATCACTCGCGTCGCACTTCGGAATGTGCAGCACCCTTAGAAATTTTCCACTGTATTATAAAAATGGGAAAACATCAATAGAAATTAACAAAAGTATACGTAAAATTTTGTAATAGAAAAAATAAAGTATTAGAATAAGACCAAATAAAATTTTGCACTGGCCTTAAACATGCAAAAGAGAAGGCTGCTTCGTCGAGCTTGTACGCGGAGAGGGACCCTAGATGTCCCTCACTGCGAGCCACGAGCTTCATTACGGTCAAACTAATCTCAGCGGTTTGCTGGGTCCTCCGGCACCACTGTACCAAGTCGACGTTTGACCAATAGTCTAAGGGACCGTTGAGCGCCTTCCACCACGAACGGCAAACTGGGGCCACGTTGCACATTACCTCGTCCGCCGGCATCTCCGACAGTACCAGTATCATCGAGAGAATCTCGGTAGGGATGACGGCCCATCCGCTGCAGTTGATCTTGCTCCTCTCCATTGCGACTGTTCTTCTTCTTCTTTCCTTTGTTTCTCTCTAGTCGGATGGGTTCTCTTCTTTGGAAAAGGCTATTTAACCCATCGTTTACGCGGGTGTATGTAACCCGCTCGTGGAGGGGTATGACCGAACAAGTCACGAATCTATTGGAAAATAACGGTAATGCCACTGTATTAATATTAGCAATTAGTCGTTTGGACTTCCAACATATTTGGGTGATGCCATCTCCCATTATGTGGCATCTGACATGGCAGATGACATAACAGCTGACATGGCAAATTTTAACCCCAAAAATTAATTACCCAAATTTTTTTAATGTTAATATTAATGTCAATATTAATATTAATGTTAATGCTAATGCTAATGTTAATGTTAATATTAATGTTAATATTAATCAATGTTAATTTAATATTAAATTATTTATTTACTATTAATGTTCATTTTAATATTAATTTTATTGTTAAATTTTGCCATGTCAGCTGTCATGTTAGCAACCATGTCATATGCCACATAACGGAAGATGGTATCACCCAAATTTTTTGGGAGCAAATAGCATTTTGGTAATATTAGTTTTAATTATATTGTAAATTTTAAATTAACAGAAAAGCCAATGTAGATTTAATATTAATGCTACTGTAAAAAATTTCTGATCATACCTCGATACTTACGTTTGTCGACCGAGTTACCGTCTTCATCATTATCAAGTTTTTATCCGAATCATCGTCATCGCTGGGGCGTGATGCCGTACGAGCCTGGAGTTGCACTCGTGCAAGGCAAGATAACAGATTCACAATAGTGTTTATAGCTCAAATTGATAACATAAGCAGCGGAAGGAAAACGTAGTATACAACAAGAATCTCTTTTATTGATAATGAACTGAAGGTTACAATGGCTCTGAATAGCCCAACTCATCATGCCAATTGGCTACAACGCTCATGATCTCTCTAGCTCACAAAAGAGTACATTGTTCCATACATTATGCCTCTTTATAGCCAACAAGTAGTCTTCGGCTGAACATCTCCATGTCGCAAGTCTGAACGCCAATGCGGTAGCTCCTCTTGAACGCTAAGGACTCCATGCCTCGGGACGTCCAAGCCGAGCCCTGCCTCGAGCCGAACATATCCTGAACTTGTCCACCACCGTGTCCCTGCGGCAGATACAGTTAGACATAATCTTAACATAAACATTGTGATCGTGCTCATCTATGTCCCATTTCGCCTAGCCTGCAAGGTTAGAACTTTACATAAGAAATCATATCATTTCACTCAACCAACCAACCGTAAACTTAAACATATGCATAAGGGTGGCAGGCCCTGCGCCTGCACCCAGCGCTAATCTCAGCCCACCGGCCCTATCTATATGAAGGTCACGGTGTTTCTGTCACGACCCGCACCCTGATTAGGGGCACGAGTACGTGGTTACGTCCAGCCTATGCCACAGCTTCGGCGGTAGAACGCTGTCTAGGTCATCTATAAATACTACAACTAAACAGATAAATGTACCTGTACAGTATATTCACTCCGAATGGAGGTGACATAGCAATACAGTCTCAATCACAAATGTAAAACTAAGGTAGATAGTATGGAAAGGAAAATACGAATGATGAGAACATGAAATAAGTCCAAGATCCACACAAGTCCAGAGCTATACACAAACAATCCAGAGAATCACATAATATATAAAAACTACTACAGTCTAAAAAGTACTAGCTAGCTCGTAGGCCAGGCAAACCTAACTAAGCTACACTACTCAGGGTGAGCAAAGTCTAGTGGCTCTACTAATAAGCTACAGCCCGGGTCTACTCCATCAGACTCGACCCCATAATAGGTCGGGCAATCAGTCACACGAGACAATTATAATATGTCAACGGTATCCTGTCAAAAAAATGAGCAAGTACAAACACCAACATCAGTTCCATATGAATTGACAAATACTATAAGAGACATTATAATGAAATACAAGACAAAGATATATGCGACTTGGAAACCATTTGAAGCCGAGTTACAACCCTTGGACCAAACAAGGACCGAGGTTGTAACCCTTCTTTCAAATAGAACTTAGTCTCAAATGATGGTACGGTATAAAAGCAGGTAGAGCATGTGAGTAATGGAAACATAGCATGGTGAAAAATACGGAAAGTAAAGCTGAAATGGAATATAAGATACGATAATAAATGTAAAATGTGATTTGAATTATTATAGCGATATGTGATCTGCTAGGGAGTCATGGTGCTCCCTGAACTGTAGTCGGTGTACCTCTCTCCACTGCTGTCATAGCTAGCTGATGCAAGTTCTCCATGGTCTGTCGCAGCAATGACCATGGTCTGTCATCACGCAATGACCATGGACGGTTCGTACCGTAATGCATCTTTGGCATCCTTATGTGTAAGACTATGATCACTTCGATACGGGTTGCTAGCCCAATATCCGAAGGATCCCAAACTTACTGATATCATAGCTTATCACAACACTTGACAGTCGTAACCCGTCCTAATGATGTGCACCATAAATACCATATATAATTCCCTCCTTTGAACTACTCGGTTGAATTAAGATGATATGCACCATAAGTACCATACATAAATACCTACAATGGACGGTTGCAACAATATCATAGCTTATTGAGTATATTATATTGACATTGCTTATCCTCCATTGGGAGTTGATCGTTCTCGACAGGTTTTGATATTATAACTGTTGTTAGATAGTAGAACTAGACAGCGTTCTACGTCGTTTCTGCGGTGTAGGCTGGGACGCTGTCACGTTATGGAATGGCTTCTCTGGAACCATTCTGGACGTATAGCTTTGTTAATCGGGATCCTTTCAACGCAAGTAGCTAGCTCCGATGCAAGTCCCCGCTAAACCTGTGCTGATCGAGGAAACTACGTTGTCGACAAGTTGTCCATAACCGTGTGAAGATATATTTTCCTTTTAGTTATTAAGACATAGCCTACATTATCTTTGAAAACTCAATCCCTTTCCCGTGTTTGTGCCCTTGTATTTATCCTTTCATTCGCAACAACATTATCGATTTACCTAGGAAGGGGGTCGAGAAGAGGAGGGTCAGCCACTCACCTTGAGTTTACTTCAGGCGAGAGAATGGATCTTAATTCAACCGTTCCCGTTCGATCGAGTCAATCGATCCCGACCTATCGGTTCCGACCGAATCGATAGCGACAGTGTTCCTTTCTCGCGCACCCTATCACGACCCGCACCCGGAGTAAGGGCATGAGTGCATGACAGCGTCCCAGCCTACACTGCAGAAACGACGTAGAACGCTGTCTAGTTCTACTATCTAACAACAGTTAGATATTACAACCTGTCGAGAATCAAGGGTCGTCGTCTAACCCAGCTATGGCAGTCTATTCTTGTGTATTGCTCCTTCAACCAATCCATTCCTAGGCCAAGGGACCGATTCGGCCCGCAGCAAAAGGGTCGTCGTCTAACCCAGCTATAGTCCGTGATGTCTTGACATTGCCAGTGGCCTTCACACCCTTTTACTGCTTAACAAATGCACGTGACACGGGACGGTGCTTGCTATACTTCGATAGCCCAATAAAACTCTTTTCTAATGTGTTCGTGCAACGACTTGACAAGCAAGGGCTACGTCAAGCCTAGCATCAAGGGAAATACGACTTAAACTACGGGACAAGCGAATGTTAATATTAATTGTAGTTCCAATTACATTTTAAATAAAAAAGAATGCAATTTTAACTTTAACTAGTTTGAAGTAAATGTTAAATCCAAAACTATTTTTAATTTTAGTAGTCATATTAGTTTCAATAATATTATAAATTTTAAATTAACATGAATGCCACGGTATTAGAAACCTAGCTAGCTGACGTCACGTTGCTCGGGGCTCGGTTAGTGTTCGTCTAAACTCGTACGTGCGAACTAGTTATTAGTAATGATAACCAAAAATTGAATTTTAAGTTTAAAATCTAGTCGAGCTCGATCCTTCCTCTTTATCCCATCTCCCACACTCTCTTTCTCTCTCTCTCTCTCTCTCTCTCGGGTTCTCTCTCACATGTTGTGTTCCTTAACACAACAGATCCCGTAGCATTAAATGCTCTGCATGCGTTATTCTACACAATTTAATAATAAACACTGATACCATATCATTAGAAGAGCATAAGTTGTCTTGGAAGTCGTAAAAAATTACTTTATATTGTCTTCTCAATACTTTTTTGCATTGGAGATGACTTTTTAAACTTATTGTCATTTGTGAATATAGCCGCCTATGCAAGCTATTATCTTCTGCCTCATGCCACATAGGATACACAATACATAACAAGACAATAGGGTTTCATAGCATTAAATACTGCTGCATGTGTTATCCTACAAAAGAGGGCCACGTGGAGATTGCTGTTGCATGCTTCCTCATGCGTTATTAGCTACACAATTTAATAATACATGTACCCAGAAGACGAGAAAGTTGTTTTGTTGGAAGTTGTTTTCTTAAAATTATGCTTGCTCCTAGAATCACTCAAGATTTTTCATGAGCCATCAAAAGAGGGCCACGTGGCGGAGTTACAAGGAAGACGAAAAGGTTGTGTTGTTGCCTTGCTGGAAGTTGTTTCTTCCTGAATAATGCTTTTTGTACCTCCAAATTGTACTTTCAAACTGTCCATCCTTACGTGGCAGCTGACGTGATATGTTGATCTGGCAGCTGACGTGGCAATTTTTTTTTAAATAAAACTAAAAATAAAAATTAACATTAAAGTTAATATTCCAGATTAACATTAATATTAATATTAATATTATCGTTAACATTAACAATAATATTAATATTAACATTAACCTTAACATTAATATTAACATAAATTAATATTAACATTAAAATAACATTGATATTAACGTTAAATTATTATGGAAAAAATTGGGTAGTTAACTTTTTGGATTAAAATTTGCCATGTCATCAGTCATGTCAGATGACACACTATTAATTTAGGAAAATGCTAAGAAGCTCATTTATTTAACATGCCACATCAGATGGGAGGGCTATATATAGAGGGTCAATTTGGAGGTACGATAATATCATTACTCTTTCTTCTTGTATTGTTTCTTGTCCTTCGTTTCTTCTGCTGGTTTCTAACACACTCTATTTTCTTCAATGTCGACGTCACATGGAGAAAGTGATCGTCGTGTGGAAGATTTAGTCGATGAAGAAAGCCTCCTTTCAAGAGGACTGTCAGATGATTTGGATGATGAGCAAAGTTTGGAAGATGTTAGCTTAGGAGACAGTAAAGAACAAGATGAAGACATCAACTCAAACAACGAAATGTTATTTCGCATCACCCTTTCTAATGGATTTAAGAAATATATTATATTTTTACATCTATTTCTCATGTTTATTTTGTTTTATTCTGTTCTTAGGGACGACGACTCCATTGGATTTCGATGCAGCGACGATGAAAAAAATATTGCAATCTACCAATATTAATAAGATCCAACCATGCTCTTAGAAGAAGATATTGTTGGCCTACAGTTCAACTCTATTGAAGAAGCAGGGACATTCTACCAGATTTATTCAAAAGCATATGGTTTCAGTATTAGAAAGAACGAGGTAAAGAAAAACAAATCTGGTATGGTGACGATCCGTAGTTGGTGTTGTTCGAATGCGGGATTCAGACACAAGAAATACAAGGGAGCTCCAAACAGGGTTCGTGAGCCAAGAAGTGAAAGCAGAAGTGGTTGTAAAGCAATTTTTCGTATTGGGTACACCCATAAAACAAAGATGTGGTCCGTCAAAAAATTTCATGTACATCACAGCCATAACCTGGCGAATAATTATGAATCAGCTTTTTGAGATCCCATCGTAATATAACACCCGCAGAGTTGGAAAAAATTAAGATTATGAAGCAATCAGGGATGGGGACTGGAGAGATATAGAATTTACTTGTCCAGAAGAAAGGTGGCTGGGATAATGTTGGATGGACGAGAAAGGATTTATACAACGCTCTAGCTCAAGATAGTAGAGCACTCGACGATGTTCATGCTTCGACAACACTTACAATTCTTCAATCAAAGGAGAACAGTGACCCAGATTTCTTCTACGACTATAAGGTAGACGAAGATTCCAGATTGACCCATCTCTTTTGGGCCGACGGTTCTTATCGATTCGATTATGAATTATTTGGAGATTCACTAGCATTCGATTCTACATATAAAACAAATAGAAGTTAAATGTCGTTGGTGGTTCTAGTGTGTACAAACAATCATGCGATGACTTGTGTGTTTGGGTTTGCAATGATCCATAATGAGACTGCAGAGACTTATTCTTGGGTTCTGGAAAAATTCTTAGAGTGTATGAATGGCAAATTACCTGTGACAGTTCTCACGGATGGTTGCAGATCCATGAATAAAGCAATTGAGGATTTAATGCCCAGCGTAGTTCATCGAACGTGCTCATGGCCTATCCTTAACAATGCTGCCAAACATGTACACCGAGAGGGTTTTCACAATAAACTGAGTCTTCTGATTAAAAGGTACATAGCACACTTGCTACTTTACTTTGAAGTATGTTGTTGTTACAATATCACAACTTTAGTTAATGTCCATGTTTTCTAAACAGGTATTATTCAGTCGAAGAATTTGAAAACCGTTGGCAGCAGATGCTAACAGATTATAATTTAGAAAACAATGAGTGGACCACTGCATTGTACAGAACGAGGGAGCGATGGGCGGACACATTCCTACGTGGTAATTATTTTGGCGGTTCTACTGCAACAAATAGATGTGAATCTATGAACGCATTTCTGAAAAAGTTTTTGAATGAGAAGCTGCCACTTTGGAAGGCCCTTCAAAATTGTGACCACGATTTGGCGGCCTTACGTTACGGCCAGATGGGTAAGCATGTCAATGATAAATTCTCAACACCAGTTGTGAATCAAACTAGCATGGCCGTAATAGAAGGTAAATTTGCCGCAATTTATACTAAAACGGTGTTTATAGATGTAAGGAAGGAAATCACATGTTCTGATGCATATACTGTTCCCCATCATCACATCGTAAGAGAGGCAGAAGTTTGCACTGTCCAAAAGTATTTGTCGCCAAACAGTGTCAACCGGAAGGTTACATTTCATCCGGCCGACAACATCATAAATTGTGAATGCATGTGGATGGAGACCAAGGGGATTCCTTGTAGGCATATTTTTTCAGCAATGAAGAGATTGCAAATTGGAGATATTCCAAAGAACTTGATAAAATCTCGTTGGCTCAAGGATTGCAAAGAGAGTTATCTCTCCGGACCTGGCTCAGAAAGAAGATTTATCCACCCAGACATTATTGAGAGCAGAAGGTATGGTGCTATTAATGAACAAGTTAATCTATTTACATACTATTGTAAAAAATCAAGCAAAATTCAAGAGAGGGAAACGGTGTTGATGTCGTCTGTTCTGATGGAGTTGAAAGAAATGGTGACCGATATTGGCGAAGAAGAACAAATGGTAGCTGATGCAGTTCATGGAGTGCATGAAGCTTTAAAAGAGCCAAATCCGGTAGCAACAAAAGGAAGGCCTTCTCAAGGGAAATCAAGCCAGTCTACAGAAAGTCATCCTATCCCGAAGCCTAGAGTATGTAGATTTTGTAAAAAATCGGATCACGATTATCGTAATTGTAAAGTACGAAAGCGAAATAGTGACAATGAGCAAATGGAATAAAATGAAACGTCGTTGACTTAAGACAATGTCTTTCTTATGTGGCAAGATGTCATTCACACGAGACAATTAGATAAAAAAAATATGTTCTCCAATGCAAAAGTTTGAGAAGACAATTAGATAAAAATGAAGAACATTAAATTCCAATTTCAAAACATAGTACATCAAAAATGGAGAAAATATGTTCTCCGTGCAGTTCAAAACGGAGAATAACATTCTCCATTTCAAATGACACGGTGAATTTCATTCTCCGTTTCAAATTAAAACGGAGAATGAAAATTCTAATGTGTTTTTAACACTGGGAATCTTATTCTCCGTTTCAAAATAAACGGAGAATACCGTTCTCCGTTCCAAATTAAACGGCGAATAGAATCCTCAATCGTTTTAATACTGGGAACGGCATTCTCCGTGACGTTCAAAACGGAGAATATAATTCTCCGTTACAAATGAAACGGAGAATATCATTCTCCGTTTTAATACTGGGAACGGCATTCTCCGTGACGTTCAAAACGGAGAATGCTATTCTAATGTGTTTTTAAAACGGCATTCTCCGCGACGTTTTAAAACGGAGAATGAACATTCTAATGTGTTTTTAACACTGGAAATGCTATTCTCCGTGTAATTCAAAACGGAGAATGCTATTCTCCGTTTAATAAAACACGGAGAATGCTATTGTGGTGTCGTGGTTACAATGCTAGACTTGTATTCAAGAGGTCATTGGTTCAAATCTTGACTATAACAAAATTTTGTTTTATTTATACTTTTTTTGTAAGTTATGTATGAGGCCCATTTAAAAGGGAAAAAACTTTGATACAGGAGCCTATGTATGACATGTGGGCCATCTCAAAATTTATGTGTATATATATATGTTTACACGTTTTACAAAGCAAGAGGGGACCACATGTCATACATAGGGGTATCAAAACTTTGAAAAGAGTTTTGTTATGAAAGAGTTTTGTGGGCCCTATTAAATTTATGTATATATATATATGTGTACACATTTTATAAAGAAGGAAGGGCCCAGATGTCATACATAGGGGGTATCAAAACTTTGATACCCCCTACTGTATCAAGAAAAAACTTTGATACAGTAGGGGGTATCAAAGTTGGCAGAATTCGAAGGGGCAAATTCATTGGTATTAATGGCATATAAATGGCCGTAGTTGGAAGAGTTTGTACTAGTCTTACTTAGCTTTAATTGAGAAGGGGCAGATGCATTGGTATTGATGAAAATTAATTGAATTGAATTCGAAGTGGCTGCCTTTTTGGCGCATGAGTCCGAGTTGTTCCATGCCTATAAATGGCAGTAGTGTAGAGAGAGTTTGTTCTCGTCTCACTTAGCTTTTCTTGTGGAGATGGACTCTACCGATCCTCCGCCTTGGCAAGACTCTTTCCTCTTGGTTGTCGATCTCCTCGTTCGAAGAAGCTTTGGTGGTGAAGTCCTTCAGAAGTCTGAGATGTGCCTGGGTTTGGATTTATTGCCAACCCACGCTCTGTCGAAGCGCCCGCACGTTGATTGGCTCGGACTATGCACGGTGTTCCTTTGCCGCCAGGAGTTCATTTCTTCAACATGTTCCATTAGTCCGACGATGCACGGTGGTAAAGTCCTTCAGAAGACTGAGATGTGCATGGGTTTGGAGTTTATTATCGTTCCACGCTCTGTCGAAGCGCCAGCCAGGATTCTATTTCTTCGACATGTTCCTTGTTGAAGAAGGATGGCTTTGCACGGTGCTCTGCCTCAAGGAATTCCTTGAGGCAGTGAGTTCCTTTGCCTCAGTGAGTTCCTTAGCTCGAAGGATTCACGATGAAGTTACTTGCCTCAAGGAGTCATCCAACGGTTCCTATGCTCTGACGATGCACGATGAATACCACGTGGACACGAACTGAAAGACGACAGAGAACAACACTCCTTCACAGATGAAGCTTTCAATTGAATTCCTTGAGGCAAAACACTTCATCGTGCATCGTCAGAGCAATGGAACTTCCTGAACAAAGAAACTCCGTGCATAGTCAGAGCAATGGAACTCCATGAACAAAGGAACTTCGTGCATAGTCATAGCGAATCAAAGTGCGAGCGCTCCGACAGAGTGTGGGTTTGGATTTATTGCGCTCGTACTTTGATTTGCTCTGACTATGCACGGAGTTTCTTTGTTCATGGAGTTCCTTTGTTCATGGAGTTCCATTGCTCTGACTATGCACGGAGTTCCTTTGTTCAAGGAGTTCCATTACTCTGACGATGCACGATGAAGTGATTTGCCTCAAGGAATTCAATTGAAAGCTTCATCTGTGAGGAGTGTTGTTCTCTGTCGTCTTTTAGTTCGTGTCCACGTGGTAGATGGTATTCATCGTGCATCGTCAGAGCATAGGAACCGTAGGATGACTCCTTGAGGCAAGTCACTTCATCGTGCATCCTCCGAGCAAAGGAACTCACTGAGGCAAAGGAACTCACTGCCTCAAGGAATTCCTTTGCCTCAAGGAGTTCCATTGCTCTGTGATGCCCGCACGTAGCTCACATTCAACTTTTCTCTTGATAGTAGGATTTTATGTAGTATTTCAGACTTTCATAATGTACATGTAACTCAAAAAGTCAAACTTTTCGTGGTTATCACAATGTAAATGTAACTCAAAAGGATTTTATTATAAAAGACAGCAGAGCAGACATTATAAAAGACATAAGTTCCCTTGAAATCTAATTCTTAGCCCATACCAACCTCATCATTGTAGTCTTCTTAGTCCATACCAACCTCGTCATATTCTCATCAAGCTCATCTTCATTCTCCTTTTCAAACTAAACGGAGAATAACATTCTACGTTTCGAAAGACACGGAGAACGTCATTCTCCGTTTAAATAAAAACGGCGAATGAACATTTTAATATGTTTATTATCCGTTCAAGACAGATGGAGAATGTTATTATCCGTTCCGAAATAAACGGTGAATAGAATCCTCAAACAATTTAATTTAAACGGGAAAGTTATTCTCCGTTTCAAGTAAACGGAGAATTCCATTCTCCGTTCCAACTAAAACGGAGAATATAATCCGAAGGGGCAGATTCATTAGGAATAAATGGCATATAAATGGAAGAATTCATTGGTATTAATGGCATATAAATGGCAGATTCATTGGTATTAATGACAATAAAAGTGATTGCAGCTTGGCGCATGAGTTCGAGTTGTTAAATTTTGCCAATAAATGGCAGAAGTTGGGAGATCTTATTATAAAAATGACTGCCCTTTTGGCGCATGAGTTCGAGTTGTTTCATATGTAAATAAAAGTCAAACTTTTCGTGGTTTTGACAATGTAATTCAAAAATAATTATATTATAAAAGTGGAGCTTATAAAAGACAGAAGTTCCTTATCCAATTACATCATAATTATAATATTGTTTTACAATGTCATTACTTGGTTCGTGTTACATATTTGCTTGAAGCAACTCCTTAGCCCATGCCAACCTCATCGTTGTCATCTTCTGGTGAATTTCATTGTCATATCCTCCCGGTATTTCGAAGGGAGGAGTCGTCAACATATTCATATAATACGTCGTGTACAAGAGGCAGTTGGGTGCCCGTTGTTGTGGACAATTTAGAGAACAATTCAGCACTTTGCTCTCATACTCCTTCTTCGCCGGGCATGTCTCCCTCATCGTATCAACTTTTCTCCTGACGATAGGCTCTAAGGTTTTCTTCATTAATTCTGCATCCACCTTGCACGTATCGTACGTGTTTTGCCTCAAGGAGTTGTAGTGTGTCCAGTCGTAGGAGATAAAGTTGAATGTGAGCAGAGTATAGTGTTTGATGGATGCATTAAAGAGTGGAATGAATAGCAACTCTATGTCGTCCTCCAAACCCATGACGAAGTCTACTAAATCTGTTTGCATGTCTTCAAAGGCGCCGGCTTTTGCATTTTCTTTATTTGCATGTTGAACGATGGTCTGTTTCCCAAAAACAATACACAATATCATGAGTAATTTTTTCTGTCATTTTTCATCGGTTTACACATGAATATGAATTTTTCTGTTTGAATTCTTACCAATGTGTGGGCCGTCATAAATGCAGACCACTTATGTGATTGGGGCGCCGGCTTTTTTTTTGGATCAATGGCACCTCCTTCGAACTAGACGGGGCACACATTTTACTGCCTTGAATTTCTTTCAGCTTCCTTATTATTATGTCCAGTATGCCAGCCTCCATGTCTTCATAGTTAAGTATGTCTTGCATGTCTACTGCCGACAGCTGGACTGAAACTCCATTTTTACCCTTTTCCGGATAAAATTCGTATACCATATCACTGCACATAAATTTAGTTTAGATTAAATTAATAAAGATAGATTCTCATTACATAATTGTGAAAAAAGCCTAGAAAAAATGAAAGAAAAAAAGGGTTCAGAATACATACTTTGAAAAATTCTTTCTGGGAATTACGATGTCGATGTATTGTTTCTTCAGCTCTTCATCCGCATATTTCCAAAGTAAGAGTTCATCGCATTCCCTTAGTATGACGTGGTTCTTCTTTAATTCAGCCATTTTGGCGTCTTCTCGGGATTTCGAAGCGGCATTAACCTTCCACTTTTTATTAGCCTCTCCAACTGTATTGCTTTTTATTAACCTCGTTTCCCCCAATCCTCCTCTTCTTCTGACTTCTCTTGGAGCAGCAAGTTCAGCAGCTGCTTGAAACTTCTCACTCTGAAGTACTACAACCATGGCTTCGAGATCTTTAATTTTCCCATGCTTTTTATTGGCTTCAATATTAAACGATTCAACTTTATTTTGAAGCTCCCTTTTCTCCTCAACGAGCCTTTCATTTGTTTCTCTGAGTTGCTCGGTTGTTCGCACTGAAATAAAACAAACAACAATAAAATGTATGATGTAAACCTAACACGGAGAATGACATTCTCCGTGTAATATAATACGGAGAATAGAATTCTCCGTTTGGAATTACACGGAGAATAACCTTTCCAGTATCGAAATGATAGGGAATAGCAATTATCCGTTTCAAATAACACGGAGAATGACTATTCTCCGTGTTATAATATACGGAGAATAGTCATTCTCCTGGAAGATTCCAAATCAGAAATTTGAAATAGAAAAGATTTTACCTTGTGCATGTAGCTCTGATTTAAGATCAGAATTCTGCTTTCTCAAATCCTCCAGTTCATGCACAGAACCCTCCATCACAACGTTGACTGCACGTTGTTGTGCTTCTTGTGCCTCGAGCTCTTTCAGCTTTTTTTTGAGTTTCTCGTTCTCAAGGTTGGCTGCGCGTAACTGTGTTCCTCGTGCCTCCATCTCTTTTAACTTTTCTTTGAGTTCTTCATTCTGCGTAAGAATATCAGAATGATGTCTTCTCAAATCCTCCAATTCATGCACAGAGCCCTCCATCACAACGTTGACTGCACGTTGTTGCTCTTCTTCTGTCTTGAGCTCTTTCAGCTTTTTTTTGAGTATGGCATTCTCAAAGTTGGTTGCACGTAACTGCGCACCTTGTGCCTCCATCTCTTCTAACTTTTCTTTGAGTTCTTCATTCTGCGCAAGAATATCAGAATGATGTCTTCTCAAATCCTCCAATTCCTTTGCTGAGTCGTCCATCACAGCGCCAATTTCATGATGCTGTGGTATCCGTTGTTCATCAAAATTATCCCCACCTGCTTCTTGGTGTTCTTCCTCTCCCTCTTTTTCAACTTCTTCTATAGGTGGCTCATCTTCTTTGTGCCCTTCTTCTTCCCCAACAGGTATAACCAGATCTTCAAATATCATCTTCGATCTCATTTTGTTGTGATATTCGGCCTTGAGGAAGTTTGAGATTTCGTACCCATTCCATGTGAAAAATCTTGGGTAATCAAAAATTGGGGCGAACTTCATTTCCACAAATTTACTATGTTCTGCAAACCAATAGAGGAAGTATATTGTGCAACCTTCCAATTTGTGGAAAGCCATTGAGTAATTCCCATGTTCAGTTTTGCTTCTACTCCTCTTTATGCTATCCATTACATATGCCAGGATTAACCTTGGCCAGCATATACTGTTGATGACTTCCACACTGTCTACCAAGGCCAAGAATCTGTACGGCAAATTTGAACCGCCAGACTTTGTGAAGAATACTGTTTGGCACAAGTGGAAGATTATTAGCTTGGCCAAATCATCTGGATTAACAGCGTTATCTCCGCCACGAAGCCATCGTAACAATTCAAAGAACTTGTCTCTCACTTCCTTATTCGTGACTTCTGAGTGTTTGCCCTTAGTATTAGCCAGCAATCTTGTGAAGTGATCTCTACACAGGCTCAATGATGCTGGTGGTGTGGGCTGCTGTTGTTTTTCCTTTATCAATCTTCTGTAAGAAATATCATCAACGCTTTCGCCATTCAGCGGTAGACCGAATATGACTGCCATATCCTTGACGCCTGGCGCGATTTTAACAGTGGTGCTCAATTCAAAGCACCCGACGCCATCTTCTTCTTCTGTGTAACTTGCAATTAAATTCTCAAGCCCTTCCGTTACCTTGGCCACTTCGGAGACGTGGACTCTGTTTTGGTAGAAAATCTCGACAAAATTCTAGAAACCGGTATTCTTCAAGGAACCAATAACTGGCTCAGGTAAACGGCCAACATCTCGATTGACCTCCTCCATAAGATTTAGCATTAGCTTGAAGGTAGAACGGAAAAGTCTTGAATCCTTATTCCTGACAGATTTTCTTTCTACAAAACAAAAAAAAACAAAAAATAAGGTCGGAGAATGGCCATTCTTATGGGTTTTAACACTGGGAACGGCATTCTCCGTTTCAAGTTAGACGGAGAATGACATTCTCCGTTCCAAATTAAACGGCGAATAGAATTTAACATTCAAATGCGTTTTATGACAGAGAATGTCATTTTTCTTGTAATATATACATAATTTGCGAACATAAAATCCAAGTTATACTTTCTGTTTGCACTTCTTGCACTTCTTTTGTTTAGCAACTTTTTCCTTTTTCTTTTTTGCAACTTTCTTAGAATAGGGTTTCCGTTGTTCTCCGTCTATCGCTTTTGGATTTTCTGTAACTGGTGCATCTTCTCTATTTGGTAATGCTGCCGGTGATGATTCTGCCGCTGATGACGACATGGTGTGAATATTGCGAATGGGGAGGAAGGTTTGAAGATTTTGGAGGAGAATGACCTAGGTTTGAGTATAGAGTGGAGTATGGAAGAAGAGGAAGATGCGAAACGGTTTTCTTTTTTCTTTTCTTTTTTTAATAAAAGGGTTCGGGGGTGTTTTGAATTAATTAGAAGGACAAAAATATCATTCGATGGAAGGGCAAAAGATTCATTTCTGCTTAATTATATTAATTTGAAGGGCAAAAATGATTCTGCTTAATCAAAAAGAATCGAAGCTGTTTGGCAAAAATGTCATTACAAGTCAACAAAACAAATGAAGATAATACATTAGGGGTTTCCATACATTAGATAAAAAAGAAGAAGAAAAAAAATCATCGTCTTCCATATTCAATCATTTCAGATTGGACTTCTTTTTTAGCTTTTCATTGTGCTCTGAAGTTGTAATCCATTCAGCAGCTTTGCGTCTTTCCTTTCCCGCATCAAACTGCATATAACAAACATAACATCAAAAATATTGCTCTAAAAAGTTGAAGTTTTTGACGACATATTTTCAGACTTACATGGAGAGAACGGTAGTCTAGACTACATCGGTCTTTCATGAATGATATTACAAAAATTCCACAATCAACAGAATTGCCTTGGCGGGGAACATAAGAAGGACGTTTTATTGCAAAAGTAGAAAAGCTGAACCTAGCATCTCTCAACTTCAAAATCTCTTCTTGAAGAAAGAGATCCAAATTTGAAAGCTACAATTACCAGAATACAATATGTATTAGTATACCGCGTATCTTGTACCCAATTCATAAAAATTGATGAATATGAGCTTACTATTTCTTTTATGACTGTTCTGCTTTGAATCGAATCATCTTTAGATGCAAGTGAGTCCCAAATTTCAACAGTCTTTTTTTTAACCAGAACTCTTGCAAGAGTATAGTGTTCGCCCAAATGAATGGGTATGTATATCTGAATCAGGATAATTAGGTAAAACAAATTAGTAAATTTTCAGAATATTAGGATTAATATTTAAACATAAATACATTAATACCTCTTTACAAGTGCTTAAAGATCCCATGTAATCCTGAAAATATTTAAACTTCTTCCAGAGTTCATGAGGCTTTTTGTCGGATGGAGGTAACGTTGCTTTCTACATACACATCAATTAATACATTACGAAGGACAAACAAACGAAAAAATTGTTAATGCATATGTATTGAAGAATAAAATGCTCACTCACCGATATCCTTATTGGTAAAAACCATACATTAGCTTTATTGGAGGTTCTTTTTCGTTCCTCCGCGGTGAGAAGATCAGAGACAATACCTACAATCTGAATAAATCATTAAAAATGTCAGCGATGGAATCGAAGTAAACATAGATGGCATCTAAGAAAAAATATACTATCTATACATACCCCATTGCTAATTTTCGTTAAAGGAGCTAAGGTCTTCATCTCCCACCGAGACACATAGTTTTGTTGCAAGATGATATTATTTCTCTAAGAAAAGAAACGAATAAATTAGGAGAAAAAAACTGTTGGAATTAAATCAAAACTCATATTACTTACTCGTCAGGTCTATCATCTGCAAAAATATAGTCGTAATATCTCGAAGAAACACTAGTACAATTGCTAGACTTCGAGGTTGAACCCCTTATTAAATTTTTGGATGGTGTGACCGGATGTAAATTTCTACGCATTCTTTTAGAAGGACTGCTAAAGTCAGTTTCTTCTTCTTCTATAGCGTCCAATACGAGAAATCGGTCCAATGCTTTACTACGAGACTGTAGCTCCACGTCCTCCTCTTCGGAAGAAGATACAACGGAAACCACCTTCACATTATTAAATGCTCCAGATGAAGATGCCTCCTTCAAAGCTGGAGATTCTTCAATCTTCTCCAAACGCCGAGATAACTTTATTTGTTCAATTTTTATCTTTGTAACATCAGCTGAAATCGTCGACAGATGTTCTTCAATCTTGCGCAACAAACGCGGAATGAAAGTTTCATTTGGATTTGGCATCCAATCTTCTACGTCTTCAATATTTCCCCCCACACGAGTAGACATCTTGAGAACAAGAAAACTATTGTATTTCAGAAAACTATTCTATGTATTTCAGAATGAATAATAGTACTATGAAACAAGAAAACTATTGTATATATAGCAAGAGAGAAGTACAAAAAGTGAGGAAGATGGAAAGACAAATAAATTTCGAGACTAGCAAACAATCTACTAGCCGTTTGATTAAGGAGGGCTCGAGGAAGATTCTACTATCCGTTTGAAAATTACAAAAGGTTATCGTGATCAACTTCAATTAAGGAACTCTATAAGAGGTTTAATTCCGCTTGATTGAGGAACTCGACGAAGTCCGCCGCGAACCGAAACTTCTTCTTCTTTTCTTCTTCATCTCCGTTTCTCCTTCCACCACCACCATGCCCTGTAGATTTATAACAAAAATATTAAATTGTTAGATGAAACAAAAAAATTAATTACGGAAAGATTACTAAATCAAAATCAAACTGAACACATATTTATAGAAAATATGAGATTAAAGATGAAAGTGTCACAGAAGCAACACCACAATTTTACAACAACTAAGCAGACTCTGCTAAGCAATAACTAAAATTAGGGATTGTGTCCTCCTTGGATTTAATTTACACAAAGAAGAGATTTAAGAGAACGAGCTTTGTCGGCTTCCTAAATGTACCATTCTCCGTCCTAAATGTACCATTCTCCATCCATTCGCCGTATTAAAAGCAAAGAGAATGGCCATTCTCCGTGTTAAAAGCAAAGAGAATGGCCATTCTCCGTCCATTCGTCGTATTCACCGTCCATTCGCCGTATTAAAAGCAAAGAGAATGGCCATTCGCCGTATTCTCCGTCCATTCTCCGTCCTAAATGTACCATTCTCCGTCCATTCGCCGTATTAAAAGCAAAGAGAATGGCCATTCTCCGTCCATTCGTCGTATTCACCGTCCATTCGCCATATTAAAAGCAAAGAGAATGGCCATTCTCCGTCCATTCGCCGTATTCACCGTCCATTCGCCATATTAAAAGCAAAGAGAATGGCCATTCGTCGTATTCTTCGTCCTAAATGTACCATTCTCCGTCCTAAATGTACCATTCTCCGTCCTAAATGTACCATTCTCCGTCCATTCGCCGTATTAAAAGCAAAGAGAATGGCAATTCTCCGTGTTAAAAGCAAAGAGAATGGCCATTCTCTGTCCAAAAAAATATTCTCCTCGAAAATATTATCTTTAGAAAAGTTAAAAAATAATCCGCCCGACCTCAGAAGCAGGTTTCCTCAGTTCACCACCACCACCATGACATGTAGCTTTATTAACAAAATATTAAATTGTTAAATAAAAAATAAAATTTTAGACAATGGCATGGGCGGTAAAATTAGAGCGGCGCCGCTGGTACTTCTCCTTGTTCGAGGAGGCCTCGACGACGTCCGACGCGAAGCGGACCGATTCTTCTCGGCGCAACTGGTACTCCTCGTTGTTCTAGGGGTGCTCGACGACGTTCGACGCGATCCGAACCGTTTCTTATTTCCTTCTTCATCTCCGTTTCTCTTTCCACCACCACGACTACCATGGCCTGTAACCAAAAAAAAAGATTCAGATTAAATTGGATGGACTTTTGAGAGAGTAAATATGAGTTAATTTAGGGTGTTCATTGAAAAAATTAAAGTGAAGAATGACCTGCTAAAGCAAGTTACCAACAGGTCAAAAATCTAAATCAGCATTAAATGATGTCTCATGTATTATTTTATCTGAATTAAACCTGAACCGTTGGATTAACATCCAACGGTCCAGATTTCGGATGTATCGATACATCCATTTCCAGCGGATGTATTGTAGAATTTTCCGTATATACATATATATATATATATATATATATATATATATATATATATATATATGAAAGAAGGTAATTGTGGCGAACGCTCCCAATCCAGATCATATATATATATATATAGGGAGCGGATCAAAAGCCCCCCTTAGAAAGCCCCCCAAAAATCTCCCTCACTCTAATTCGTAATATTAATGTTAATATTAATGTTAATATTAATGTTAATGTTAATATTAATGTTAATATTAATGCTAATGTTAATATTAAATTTTTTTAATTTTTTTTATATTAATGTTAATGTTAATGTTAATATTAATGTTAATGTTAATGTTAATATTAATTTTAATGTTAAGTTTAAAGTTAATTTAGTATTTAATGTTAATATTAATATTAATATTAACATTAACATTAATATTAACATTAATATTAACATTAAATTACGGATTAGAGTGAGGGAGGTTTTTGGGGGGCTTTCTAAGGGGGGCTTTTGATCCGCTTCCATATATATATATATATATATATATATATATATATATATATATATATATATATATATATATATATATATATATATATATATGAAAGAAGGTAATTGTGACGAACGCTCCCAATCCAGATCATATATATATATATATATATATATATATATATATATATATATATATATATCGCTTCCAATCCAGATCATATATATATATATATATACTAGTCATAACCCGTGCCCATAGGGCATGGTTCATTTAAGGTATTCCCCCTCAAAATCTTGGACCCCCAATTTTAAACGAACAATAATAATTATGAGGCCCCCATCAAAATATTAAATCCCAACCACTGCTGGATGTGAATTTTTTTTGGATTCTCCATAAAATTCCACTCTCAATAATGCTCATCCACAACCATTATGAGTGCAAACCCCACTCTTTGGATTCCCCATAAAACCTCACTCTCAATAATGCTCATCCACAATCATTATGAGTACAAATCCCACTATTTGGATTCCCCATAACACCCCACAACCGTTGATTCACCAAGATTAAATCCCAATCACTCTTTATCTTGGCACAGTCAGCCCTAGGATTCAAAAACTTTTGTGTTTTGTATAATAGATATATATCGCTTCCAATCCAGATCATATATATATATATATATATATATATATATATATATATATATATATATATATATATAAAGAAGGTATAAAGAAAGTATATATATAAAGAAGGTAATTGTGACGAACGCTCCCAATCCAGATCATATATATATATATATATATATATATATATATATATATATATATATATATATATATATATATATATATATATATATATATATATATATATATATATATATATACCTTCTTTCATATATATATATATATATATATATATATATATATATATATATATATGAAAGAAGGTAATTGTGGCGAACGCTCCCACCGAAAATTGATCTCCTGACCACTCGGACCGCATGCATCTCTCTTAACCACTAGAGGTCATTTGCATATATATATATATATATATATATATATATATATATATATATATATATATATATATATATATATGTATATGCGTGCGTGTGTTTGTTTTCTCTCTAATTAAGTAATCATGTACAGCATGAATAATAAATATTTTTTTCTAGGAAATCCACTAATTTGTATATTTATTAGAAAATAATATAAATATATATTTATAATGATATCAAGCAAATCGTGAAGTAAATAAAATATTTAATTAGACTTTGGGTTCCATAAACATTCCTAATTATGTCCTAAGGTTTGTATTATGATATGACTATTTATTTGTATTGACCATCCAAAATTAGTAATAAATATTTTAAGGTTAATTAGAGTAGGATCCCAGAAACATTCATGTCCTTTTAAGTTCTGTTTTAATTAATTTATTAATAAATTTTGGATGCTCAATCCGATTCATCCACATTCAGTGCCGAAATCCTAAGATGGACATTTTCAAGACCCAACTGTTAATTTTTGAATATTTCTGGTATACAAAGTCTAATTAATCCTAAATAAAATAAAATAAAAATTCAATACATACAAGGATTAATTATTTTGTTTTAGGGGACATAAAATATTCAAAATTTGCATTTACGTTTTCATATTGTTCATAAATGGATTTGGATCTCGTTCTGGCGGTTGACTTGAGGTGACCGTTAGATTTCATTTAGGTTAAAGTTTAGTTTTAGTCTCATATAATATTTGAAATTTGTATTTACGTTTCCATTTTGCACGATCATTCCAAGTCCACAGTCATGAAAAGATCCAAACCATCTCCTGAACAATATGGAGTTCTAAACGTAAATTTTAAATATTATACGAAACAAAAGAAAGCTAAATAACTTTATACATACAACACAATGACACATGGTCAGTTCTAGACTAATGTACCTGGTGGGGGGAGTGAATGGAATTATACATCCTCAACTCTCAACTGTTTTGATATCAACTATTCAGTATAGTGTTGGCAGGAAATTTAACACCATAGGATATGTAGGATGAAGTATAATTCCAATGTACTTCTTAAATGAAGTTATCAATACAGACATATGCTGGCATGTTGCATGCTCTCAAAGCTTCCAGTACTGATAATATGTGAAAGAGACCAACTTCTTTTTTTAGCATAGGAATGTGTAAAGGAAGTGCATAAAAAATTACTTGTGAAGTTGGAAGCTAGAGTGCTATCTAGGCTTAGGTACCACTATATTCTTAAGCCATAATATATAGAATATTTAGTTTTAGGGTCGTATATAGAAATTAGAGTTTTGATCTCGAAATTAACTGATATTAGAGTTTAGATTTCGAAATTACTGTTCACGTAGGTTAATAAACAGTGATTACATGATCCAAATTCTAACATCGATCAATTTCAAACCCAAATTCTAACATATATATATATATATATATATATATATATATATATATATTTTATATATATATATATATATATATATATATATATATATATATATATATATATATATGTGTGTGTGTGTGTGTGTGTGTGTGTGTGTGTATTAGTTGTATATGTTTATATATATGTATTAGTGCTAGGAGAAAAGTCATATTTATTCTTTCATATTGGATGCCAAGCTAGCTAGCACACAAAAAGAAGGGATAGAGAGACACACATTGAGCTAGCTGTCAAAGATTTATTCTACTAGTAAAGACAAAACGCATCCTACCAAGCTCTCTTCTCAGTTTCACTTTCTAATACAAGTAGTAGATCCAAATTATAAGTACTTTCTAGTTGCTACTACTACCACTACTCTCTTGATTAGCATTTATGTTGAGTTACAATCTAGAGTGATATTTCTCTTTGCACCATTGTGTACATGAGTGGTAATTTTGGAGGAAGTGGCCACAAGTGATGAGGATGGCATATGGTCCCCTAGCTACAATTGAATGGAAGCTGGTCCATGGTAGGGTTAGCATGTAGCTAGGGTCTAATCACTTTTGATTTTTTAGGAAAGAAATGGAAAACCTACTTGTACATCAAATCCGCAAAAATTAAAGAAAACTATAGTCCAAAATTGATATTGATATTTGTATTGTATCGTGTTTGTCTCATACATGTATTATACGGTAGAAAGTATATGGACGATACGTGATACAACACGATACGTGATACGACATGATATGATATGCTCGGTACGCAAAGTTTAAAAAATTTAGGATACAGAGAGATGAATACGTTTTTTATGTGTACCGTGAATAGAAAAAAAAAATATTGTAAAGGTAACTCAGATAAACTTATCAGTATTGAGATGACAATCGTTGGAGCTATATGTTTGCAGCAGAAGGGGGAAGAGACCTGGACTCAAGAGTACCTCTTGATGGAAGAAAAAAAGCGCTATAGCAGTCGTCGAAGCCGAACGAAAACGGTGGGAGCCGAGGGCAGGTTGTGATATGGTCGAATGGTAGATCGAGAAGAGGGGATCGGTGACTAGGAAGCATGTCCTAGAGGTGTTGGAGGCACAACAGGAGTGAGAAGAAGAGGAGACA
The DNA here is from genome assembly GCA_029216955.1 of Iris pallida. Taxonomy (NCBI): domain Eukaryota; kingdom Viridiplantae; phylum Streptophyta; class Magnoliopsida; order Asparagales; family Iridaceae; genus Iris; species Iris pallida. The sequence continues at coordinate 1,996,708 of JANAVB010014398.1, read as the reverse complement.
TGAAAAAGTAAGAGTCTTATATGCGACAATAGGAAGAAGAAGAAGAAGAAGAAGAAGAAGTGTCGTTCCATGCTCTCCGATCTCACAATTGAGTCAATCGATTTAGGGTTAACTTGTTTTAACGGATGGATTATGTAAACAGATAGTACAGTGGATCTGATTTAATTTTTATTTAAGAATACGTTCTAATACGTATCCATAATTAAAATTTAAGATATTAGTCACTTTTAACTATTAGTGCTTTCTTTTGTATAAAACAAAATACACATGACCATGTCAAAATTGGTGTCGAGACATGTCAACATTGGCTCGAAAATCTTACTTTTTCATGTAAATTGTATCATTGAGAGGTAGAAGACAAGTCGGTATTGTTGAGTCATCGTATGAAATTGGATCCTTGTCTTGTCGTCAACAGAAATTTTTGGATTTTGTGCTGTCCTTGTTGCACAACTTGGGGTTTCTGTTATCACTGTTTGTTTTCTTTTTGCATCTAACAAATTGCTTTTTCAATTGCATATAACAAAAATATTAAGAATTACAACAAAAATGTTAATAATTCATACCTAAAGTCACCTAATTTCTTCAACTCATTTTATCAACTTTGGAAGGATTGTTGCACACAAAGGACCAATCCAAGAAAAAAGAGTTTTAATGGACCAATCCACTCGAAGGGGAAAGGTGATGATTGTCTTTATCAAATATGTTACACACTTAATTAAATGTTCTAAAACCATCTTACCCTTTTTGAAATCTAAATTATCTAGTACTTTTGAATAAAAATAAAATGGTAAAAATATGGTTGTGCTCCTTGTAATAATGTCATAGGTGGAGTTACAATTTTTTTTTTTTATTATAACATAATTGGTTGAAAATAGGTGAACCGCTAGTAATGTAGTTGTCTGTGTATCATGTTGATCAATATATCTTTGTTTGGTTGTCCGTAAATATAAATCACTTGTAACTAAAAGTGTTGTAAGTGGAGTTACAACCATTTAAATTTTATAGTATAATTCTACTGTAATGAATGTTAAAATAGTTGTGTTTACAGCCAAGCTAACAACCCTTGAGCATTGTTAATTAATCCCATTTTCTAGACATTAAAGGACTAATTTTATTTTGGTTGACCATTTTGATTTAGGGGATAGAATCAATTATAACACACTTGTGTAAAAGAAAAGAAAAAAAAGAACACTTTTCTTTAGTAGATTATCTTATTTAGATTTTCAAAGAATCAATTACTTGAGTTGGGTTTGGATTTTATTTATTTTATTTAAAAAAATAGTTCAAAATTGTTTGATAACAATAGCTTAAAAAAAAATTAAAATAGTTAATTGTTTTGACAACTTTTAGTAGTTTTCTATGTATTGTTAATAGTTGTTTCTGTTGCCAATTTTTTAAAAATAACAACACTACTAAACTAAACCTTACAAGTGTTACATGTTTTTTTTTCATGTTAAATTTCAACTTGATACCTTTAATTATTCTAGTTTTTTAACGTGATATTCTAAATTTTGATATGCATCAACTTGATACACTAAAAAAAAATGACGAAACTACCCACGTCCCCCATCTCTTTCCCCTATCTCTTCGACAACGGCAGCAACGATGATGGCGGCACGCAACAGCGGCAGAGCTCGAAGGCGGAAGCAACAACGATAACGCACGACGGAGAGAGAGAGAGAGAGAGTGGGGGCTAGGTGGGGTGCGGCTGCCGGAGGGAGGGGGGTTGTTGGGTGGCGCGGGACGCATCACAGTGGGGGCGGAGGGGCATGGGTGGTGTCGCCGTGTGGAGGGGGACAGGGTTGGGAGAGAAAGATGGTAGTTTTGTTATATTTTTAGTGTATCAAGTTGATGCATATCAAAATTTAGAATATCAAGTTTAAAATAGAATAATTGAAAGTATCAAGATAGATTTTTTTTTTATATAGATATAAATATAAGGAACTATTTAATAATATTTTTGAAGAAAAGTTTAGTTTTGTTAGATTTTTAGTGTATCAAGTTGATGCTTATCAAAATTTAGAATATTATGTTAAAAAACTAGAATAATTGAGAGTATCAAGATAAAATTTAATTTTTTTAATATAATTAAATATAAGGAACTATTTAATATTATTTTTGAAAAAAAGAAGAAGTTTATATTGTGAGCAAAAGGAAAAGTTTGCTATGATCATCAAAGTGCCAATGTCACGTGTGACTAGAGAGGTGGTTTTAGCTGGCCTGAAAAAAAAGTGAGGCGTGAGTGATAGCGTGTAGAGCCGGTCATGCACATGTTCTCTTCTTCTTCTTCTCTCTAAATTATGATATTGTACACAAAATTTAAACACAAATTTTCCTTTTAAAAAAATATATATTCCCGTAATATCCCTGGGTTTATTCCCAGTATGCCCCTGCTTTTTTTTTCTTGAGAGATTTGGAGCTTTGGTGATGATTGATTGCTGGCTTTTGTAAAGGTTTGGCAGAGAAGAAACATCTTATCGAGATTTCACGTGGTGGTTGGCCGTCATCAACCTCTCCTCCCAAAATGCCCCCACTTTATTACTTACAAATTTTAGATAAATAACATTGTTTATTTTATTCTATTTATTTTGTTGAGAATATAGTTTTTTTTGTTAATAATATTGTTGGATGTGTATGGCTTGAATAAGATCTGAAATCATATTGTTCGATGATTTGAGAGGCTAAATTTTGAATGTATTTATGCAATTTGTAGGCCTTGTTATATAATATTTATAAATAAAAAAATTATATTTTTTTTATTATATCGAGTCTATTCCACATTTTATCTAGACATAAACCCAATAAAAAGTAAAAATTTTTTGACTTTCATCCCACTTGCTAATATGAATTTGTACTTACATTCCTCTTTTTAATTTTTTATACTTACATCCCACTTTTCGTCACGAAAAACATTCATTTTGTCTCAAAAAGTATTTATTTTGTCACGAAAAATACTTTTAGTGACAAAAAGTGGGATGTAAGTCTAAAAAAAATAAAAAATGGAATGTAAGTACAAAGTCATATTAATAAGTGGGATGAAAGTCAAAAAATTCCTTTTGGATTTTTACAATATAGAATGAGTATTTATGGTTTTCGAATTTTGTATTCTCTCTATGTAGAAGGATATCAAATCTAAAATTTATCTTCTACTATATAATGAGGTTTTAAAACGGCTCAAAAGTGAGTCGTCTAAACTGTATGTATATCATGGTTCATTTTATTTTTTAAAAATTACGAAGGATAAAAATTAACTTACTCGTCCGCCATTTCTTAAAAAAATGACGGATAAAAAACTAATTTTTTTTTAGTCCGTACAAATATCTATTTAAAAACTAAATTTAAAAATGTTTAAAACCATAATTTAAAGAAAAAAAAATCAAAAATTATTCAAATTGTTTTAACATATCTTAAATCAAATATATTTAAATATTTGAACCATTTTTCAACAATAATATAATAAAATTTATCCATAACAAATTGTAATTAAATTTTAATTAAATTCTAACAAAATTTAATTAAAATATAAAAATATATATACAATAAAATTTTATTTTTATTTAAATACTTAAATTATTTTCTGATAAGATTAGAAAGAAAAATGGTTTAGCGTGCAATGCACGTGCATCTTCTAGTATAAGTAGGGTCCATATTGAAACCTATAGAAAATCTGCCACTTCTTGGGTGCAAAACGAAACGACTAATCCAGTAATAACTTGAGCGAACACAAATGTGGAAACAAGGGAGAGAGGGTCCTGTATGGAAGATAACCTTTGTTTTTCGAGTCTCACTACTAAAATATCATCAAATAGCGACGTAATGTAGCGACGGCAAGAAATTACGTCGCCAGTAGCGACGTCGTTTTAAACACGTCGCAAAACGTCGCTGTCTAGCGACGTTCTGCGACAGGAGTGTACTACGTCGCCGAATAGCGACGTTCAGCGACATATTTTATGTATATCTCGCCAAGTTTGCGACGGTTAGCGACGTCAAAACGTGACGTCGCTAAGTTATTTTACTTAGGGTACGCCGCTGCCTTCTTTTCCCCTCATTCTCACTCGAAAACCCGAAAATTTTATTTCCCCCCCACCCCCTCCCCCCGGCGACTCCCTCCCCCTCTGTCAGTGCCCCCCCCCCCCCCCGGCGACCCCCTCCCCCCCGGTGACTCCTGTCACGACCCGCACCCTGATTAGGGGTACGAGAACGTGGGTACGTCCAGCCTACGCCGCAGTGTCGGCGGTAGAACGCTGTATAGGTCATCTATAACATCTAACATCTAACAACAAGATATATAAACCTGTCATCTCCGCACGGAGGTATAACATAACATCTCAACTCTATATCTCAAACACAAGTCTAGGAAAGATAGAGCATGATATGAAATCAGATGAAAGGAAGAAACTGAATATATATAGAGTTACCACACCACACAAAGTGGATGTCCAATACAAATAAGTACAAGACCTGAAATATAACTAAGTCACAAAATATAGGTGAAATCAGATGAAAGGAAGAAACTGAATATATATTCAGGCATAAAGGTGTGTCTCCCAGGTGTACATGTGTCTAGGGGGTGTGTTCGTGTCCACTAGAGTGGACACGAAGTGTCCAAAACACTAATTTACACAGACTGTGCAAACACTGCACAGGCAGCCTCGTGCACGTGTGTGAGTCAGGCTAGGACACGACACACACATCCACAAGTGTCGTGCACGTGTCCATAGCTAGGGTAGGTCTAGGTGTTCGTGAACACGTGTCTGTATCGTGTCCACGTGGTCGCGTGTCCACGCGCGAAGCGCGTATTAGTGTGGACTTTCGTGTGTGCACAGTCAGTTGAGAATCGGTGTAGCCCCGATTTCTCCCTAACCACTCAATGGTTTTGCCTAAAATTCCGTGTGCTCAATGACAGTCATTGCCCCTAGGTGATGACCAAAAACGGTCGTGTCTTGTGTCGTGTACAGGAAGAATTACGTGTCGGGTAGCAGGGCATGGGTACGGGGCCTGTGCGCGTGTGTGCGTGTCCATTTTGGACACGAAAACTTCCAAACTTTGACTCAGTCCAATTGATTAGTGATATACATATATTAAATTAATTTTCCATTCAATTAGAATCTAAAATTAACACAATTTACTTCTCACAAACATTTCATCGAACACCTTATTTAAAACACCGATACGTGTCCGATACGGACACGAAATGGACACGAACTCCTACCAAACTTGGGCTACACCTAGGGGGACCCTAAATGAATGCATCCATGGGAAGAAAACTAGAATTTAATAGGGTTTGTAGGATTTTACCTATTGAGGGAAAACTCAAGTTTTTCAAGAAAAGGAGGGGGGTGTGTCCTATCCACTTGCTGGTGTCCAAGTCCTTGTGTCCAGCTTGCTAGCCTCCCTTAGCACCCTATAGGTTGTAGGAACCCAATGCAAAAGACTAGGAGTGATTTGGTTCAAATTTGAGGAAGTTATGAAGGTTTGATGAAAAAGGAATTTTCTAGGTTTCAAATTCATGTAAATTGATCATGAATGAATGTGATGGGGTTATATAGGAAGGGGGATAGTGTAGGGGGTGCCCATGGCTGGTCAAAATGAGGGGAGGGTGTCCTCTAGGTTGCTTCCAAGTGAAGGGAAGGACTTTCATGTCAAAGTATTGATCTTTTGAGGGTTTTGTGAAAAATATCTAAATAAGTGCATTCTAAGATATTTCCAACCTTTGACTAAAAGTAAATATCTATCCCCTTAGCATTCTAGGTTAGTAACTAATCTCTAGATTAGGGTAAACTAGGTTAGGGACTAACATGGTACTTAACAATAATTAAAATAATATTAAAATCACATAATTCCAAATAAAATCTAGTAAATTACCAAAATATCCCTTAGGCTAAAAAGCCCTAACTTGATGTTCTAAACCTATGGCTAGGCTCATATGATCATGGTTAGTCTCTAGGTTAAGAAATCTCTAAGGTTGCACTAGCAAAACATCAAAATCACAAGTCGTGGTTTTAAATAGTTTTAAAATAACTAAAAATTACCAAAAATTATAATATGGTTTAAATATCATTATTAAATAATTATAATTACAAAATTTCAAAATTACCCTCATTTTAGAAACTGGGTGCTACAACTCCCTCCCCCTCCGACGAGCTCCTCCTCCTCGAGATCCTCCTCCTCGAGCTCCTCCTCCCCCAATCCGACCTCCTCCTCCTCTTCCTCAGGTAAACCCTAACCTAACTCCTCTCCTTCCTCCTCCTCCTCTCCCACGGACACACACACACGCACACGGACACACACGGACACGGACACACACGCACACACACACAGACACGGACACACACACACACACACACACACACACACACACACACATATCATTACCAACCACGCGTGAACACGTGCACGAGACTGCACTGTGTTATTTGTGTTCGTGTGTGTTAAAAAATAATTTGGACACGATTGTGTCCTGTTTTGGTGGACACTTGACACGTGTGACTCTATGACACATACACATATCATTACCAACCATTAGATTTTGCTATTAATTGAATTTGGATTTCGAATTTGGTTTATCCCCAATTTTCTGATATGTAGTTCACTATATATTAATTTTCTGAGATTAACATTTGTTTAAACTGATTTTGAATGATTAAACCATTATGATTAATCCCATATCTTCTCTGAGAATTAATGTGCATGTTAGGGTTCACATTGATTGGGGATTCTTGGGTTTTCGTATGCCATTGACTGTCAAAACTGAGAACAGTTTTTATACACTGTTTTCACATATTGGCACACACACATTACACTGAATTTTCTCGAGAAATTATGCACTGTTTACACCTATCTACACACACACATAAGTGTAACCTGAGAATATAAACACACACTACTGCTATCTACTGATTTTCCTGAGATTGATACACTGTTTGTGTATACTGTTTCTCTTATAGCTCACTCATATTACACTCAAAACCGAGAATAGCTAATTCACTCACACTATTGATTCCTATGTACACACACACATTGAGATACCTAGCCCATGTTATGTACACACACATGGCACACTTTACCTTATATACACACACCCTATTGTACACACACACTGTTAGCACACCACACACATGACACACACACATATATATACGTGTCAATCTGAGAACAGTTTGTGCATTGTTTCCTCATATTATATATATATATATATATATATATATATATATATATATATATATATATATTACAGTCCATATTATCTCTTCATATCAGTCCAGGCATTTATTTAGTTCCAGTCCTATTATTTGTCTTGTATTCAGTTGTTCAGTCCCATGACTGACATATAGATTAGGTATTGTTTGGTTAAAGGATTACCTTTTTAGTTCATTCCACCCTTGCACATCGACATTAGTTATCAACTTAGATGTCCAGCCTGTCCTTAAATCAGTTTTGAATTAATTATTCAGCCCCCAAATTGCTTATTGGTTAGTTCAGTCTCCTATTGAATATGAGTTCAGTTCCTGAGGTCACTTGACTAAATACTTGAGTATCAGTCCCTAACATCAAGTGTCTAGTCATCTACCTACCATGTATCAGTCCCTAACTCGAGTGTGGCTCGAGTTTAGGGCTTTTGATGATAGGTATTCTTGTATCAGTCAACAGGTGGTCTATTTGAGTAACAGTCCTTGTAGATTTCATTTTCCTTAAACTGTAAATAGGACTGAGATTGGTTTTCCTATTCCTGAGATAAATCCACTGAATGTGTCAACTGATTCCCTTGAATAACTGAAATTGAATTGACTGTTAACCAATAACGATAAGGTAAAGGGTACCAATAGCGATAAGGTAAAGGGTACCAACTTAAGGTATTGGTATTGGGATACCAATAGTGATAAGGTAAACGGTACCTTGGTAGGTAATGACTAGAAATAGGATATTTGACTTAGATTGGACTAAGAGTTGACAAAGTCAACTATAGGTCAACCCTTGACCTACTTTGACCTTGTTTGACTTTGTTTGACTTAGGTTGACCTTGTTTGACTTTGTTTGACTTAGTACAATCTAGTTTGACCTAGATTGCATATCATTGATATTAGTAACTTTCTGCTACTAATGTGTCCCTAATAAGACATAATATACGAATTTGTGCCTGTTGGATAATGTGTGTCCATCTTTGCAGAATTATTTCCAAATGGATATGAATTACTACTTGCGGAATCGTTCATGGATTTACAATCGTCATCCTGATGATATGTGTGGTGTGCGGGATGAATACATAGCGGGAGTAGAGCAGTTCCTGCAGTTTGCTAAGGCGTTCCCTCAGTACATGGACGGTACCAAAATTAAGTGTCCGTGTGTGAAATGTCATAACGTGAAATATTATCCAGAAGTGGAAGTGACATATCATTTGTACTCGAGGGGTTTCACGCCTAATTACTATCAGTGGACCGTACACGGAGAACTTGTGTCTTTAGCATCAGAGCCGAAGCCTTATGTTGAGCCATATATGCATACGGGACCTAATTTTGTTTCAGATAATCATGCATACGACGACGGGTGCGTGAACATAGTTTTCGACGCTGCGGGGCCTAGTTTCGTTCATGATGCACCTGAGGAGGCACCGAACGCCGATGCTGCACAGTTCATGGAGTTGCTGGAGAATGCAAGGACTCCATTGTATCCTGGTTGTGAGGATCATTCACCGTTGGAGGTGGTTACAAGATTGTTGAGCATTAAGTCAGATTTTAACATGTCGCAAGAATGCTACAACCGAGTGTTGGAGTTGATTATAGAGATCTTGTCGGCGGGTGCTAAGTTGCCTAAAGACTTCTACCGGTCTAAGAGGGTGGTGAGATCGCTCTGGATGGGATACGAGAAAATCGATTCCTGTCGTAATGGGTGCATGCTGTGTAACGACCCGCTCCGCCCTAGTGGAACGCCGATCCAAACGGCAAGTGCAACGACTCAAACGAGCCGTCGACCCGAAGAGTTGGCATCGACCGGATGAAGAATCGATGCAATGCTTGTATTGGACCGTCAAGATGAATCCAGACTTAGACTTTCAAAGGCGCGCTCGGAGTATCGCTCGGCCGATGCGAACATCGCTAAGGTGGGTGGCTCCAATGAACCCGTCTGTGCTTAGCCTAGACACATAACAATGAGGACACTATCACGAGAATCGCTAGACGATAACCCGCGCATGCTAATAAATGACTCAACGCACCTAGCTAAGGGAATAATCCCATCTTGCATGCTTGTTTAGAACATAGAAAAGAACTCGGCAAATATAGAAACTCTCGCACCGCGCTCTACGCTCGTGCTACGGCACAAGCTTACGTTCAAGTCCCGTACGCGTTCAACAATGAAACAATGAATGGATTACAATAATGAAATGGGAAGACTATCAACATAGTCGTTCCGAGTAGAGTATAGCAACATTGAAAGGCTATGGGACCGATGGGTCGCCAAGGCGACTCCCGCACTGGGAGTTGCGTAATGCGTGAATGAATGAATCAACAAATGAATGAATGAACGAACAAGTGAAAGAAAGAAATGAAAGAAAGAATAAATGAAAGATAAGACATGAAAGACGTTAGCGACAGGTATGACGGGCACGTACAACGGGGCTCGCTACCCGCGCAGCACGGACGCCAACCTGGTCGATAACGCATTATGGCTCAAGACAGCCGATATGTTAAATGATAAGTAAAATACGAAATGGTCGTGGACAAACGGCACGGGCGATGGGGGGGAATACCGTGGCCGTCTTGAGGAAGGATTCTGCGGCACGGGCGATGGGGGGGAATACCGTGGCCGGCCTAGGCGGAATCAGACATGGGGCTTACGGGCTGCTTTGAGTGGGGGCTCGGCCACTCAAAGAGACGTAAGGCCAGGCATTTCAAGAAACTATCAAGGTGTACCAGCCATCACGCTTCGATAGGTGAGAATGCCCACGTGATATGTCCAAAATGGCTTGTAAAGCCAGCGACCCATGCATGTAGATTAAGTGGACTATGCTGGTGGCAATCCACGTGCAAGTTCTTGCATTGAAACAAGTAGTCTAAGTTAACTAAATGAAGTGTCTCCTGAACATGCTCGAATTATAACACTCCTGGACATGCTCGAAATGTAACACTCCTGAACATGCTTGCAAAGTAACATCCTGAACATGAACATGCTCGAAATGTAACATGCCTGAACATGCTTGAAATATAACGCCCTGAACAAGCTGGAAATGTGCCTCCTGAACATGCTCGAAACGTAACACTCTGAACATGCCTGCGACGTGAATGAACATGCCTACGACGTGCTAGAACCCGAGACATGGACACGCCCGTAACATTGAATGTTTACATGAATCACGTTAAGTTACTTCATGTTAAATTGTTGACTAACTTGGTTTACTTTGGACAGGAAAGGCCGGACGGTAAGTATGGGTAAGTCGTGTATGCATTTTCCATGCGACACTTGAAATCAGCAACACGAGATAGGTCATGATATGTGCCATGAAATTGACCCTAAGGCAAGATTAGAAAGACAATGAATGATAGTCGGTGCACGAAAGTAAATACAACGTGTTTGGTAATGATAGCATTGTGGGCGAGCTAGCCTCCCCACCAGTGCATAACAATCTACTGATAACCCCACAGTCTGCTTGCAGGAAGCAGGAGACGTCGGCAGGTGCGGAGCTTTCCTCGTACGTGCTAAGGCGCAGAGCTATCTCTTGAACCTTGGAGCATTGCAGAAGCTGAAGCACCCTATACAGGACATAATGTATCGGAACATCGCCATGTATCATTCCATCTTGTAAGCCACTTGGCACGCCTTTTATGTTTCAGAGAGAGAGCTCGAGCGATTTGTCATATCGGCCTAGCGCCGCTTGTAACCTTCTTGAATATTAATAAAGAGTTCGAATTCGCTTCTACTTGTGTTTATTACTTTTCGCTGCAATGGGGACACTCTGTGCGACTCTGTGGCCTAGCTCGAATCGACCGTTTCTTGACTTGGCCTTGCACGGGCGCAACCTAGGCCCGTGCGGCATTACGCCTTAGCGAGGACGATCGCTCCTACGGGAGCGGGGCGTGACATATTGGTATCAGAGCACGGCTTTACGTCCTTGGACTTCATTCGATTTTCTCAGTTTTGAAAGATCGGTTGAAAACAAAAGAAGTGTACGCTCTCTCTCGTTGTGCCTTGGGATGTTCCATACAATAAGTCTAATATTTTCAAAAGCTCGTACAAGTACTCGGTTGAACGGGATCGATAGGCGAAGGCCTTTGTGCCAAACCACGACAGACTTGAGTCGAAGGAAAACTAAAATGCTAGAAGTTAGCAAACACAAGGCTTGCTTGAATAACTTTACGCTAACAATGTCGAACGATGTTAAACTTGACTCGATAGAGAACATATGCTAAGTTAACGTGTCGCGTGCGTGCTTGACTAGTCTTGCGTTGACCTAACAAGTGAGCGTGCAAACTCAAATATAGTCCGCACGAGATGGTTATGCGGCACAACTTAGTCCGTGTGTCGCGCACCTCGACTTCTGGTGCAATCGAGTTGCGAGCGATATCAAGTACCGCTCGGTCAGGAACGGAGATACACTTAGAGTGTATATCGATAGGAATGCTATCAACTAACGCTTAGGCGTGCACGAAAGATTGGCTTGGATTTTGAGGATTAGCCTGAACGACTTAGTACGTTGAGGCGACATGAGCGATTACGCTAGAGATTCGTCGAACGAATCTGAAGGATATTTTAGCGCATGATGCGAACATGATTGAGGACTAGATCATATGGCTTGAATTCGAGTGGTGTATGTGATAGGTTTGGAAGAAGAATAAGAATGAGTGACGACGACTAGTCGAATGGCTTGAACCCTGAGTGGTGTATGGACATTATAGAAATTGTTCGAGCGAGGCTACAAGATATACGGATAGAACGGGTATGTCGGCGAGGCGATGCGATCGCGCAAAGCCTTAGAACGTGTCACGCTTAGTTGGTCGTGACTTCAAAAGTCCCGAGCGAGATGTCGCTGGACAACTTGTCATTGGGCAACGCGAGTTAGAAAATGGTTCGGAACGATGAATAAAAATGAATGGTCTTGATCGAGGAAACTTAGAGGATCGTGCGTACGATTTCGAATTGATTCAAATGAATTGTGACTTGAGTTTGAACAACGATCTTGAAACTAGCTTGAGGAATAGCAGTTGAACTTGATCTTGAATATTAAATAAAAATTGTGGAATATCCAACTCGGACAAACAGCATCAATGCACGACTCGAAATTGGTTGCAAAGGAAGATCGTCAGGTTACGCATATCGTCGATGGTATTGAGGCGTATCAAAGATCGATATGCGATAACTCGGGAGTACTCTGACTCGGCAAATGACGATCGTGCAAATGTCATTGTTCCGTTGGAAGCTATACTTGGGATATTGAAACATGTCGAGGAAAATATAGACTTGGCTCGAGGATTTTCTAGTTGAACGCATGACGGTCGGAATATCGAGTAGAGATCTCGGCTTGGATGAAAATAAAATGTTTGGATTGCTTCGACGATAACCCCAACGTCGACATTCTTGTCTTATACGAGCGCAACTCCAGCCTCGTACATGCGTCGCACCGATAGGACGATCACTCCGCGTGAGCGCTGGTATGGTGATTCATACAGCGGGGGTGATTAAACTAGTATGGCGTGGCAATTTGTGTGCTTCGACTTGTGGTTTGCTGCGAAGGTGACTTGAGAATGATTCAGTGTGCTTGATGATTAAGCTTGAGGATTGCGTAGGTCCAATCCGCGTATCGAAAATGAGTTAGTCTAAACTCAAACAAGAGTTACACTCCGATGAGAATGATTATTCCGCGGGTGCATTGCATGGTGATTCATGAACCACCGTGGATAATCGAACTCGCGTGAGATTGGGGCGCAATGTATTGTCGAGCTAGATGACCTCGTGATCGAATACATGAATTGGTTAGAATTGGTGATTTGAATGGATTTGAATACGCGCAACGAATGCGTTGATGCGAATAGGTAATCGTGCTCGATGTTTAGAAATTTGAGTGACGCGAGCTTGGGTAGAAAATCCCGTACTATCGACTTTGGTTTGACCCTAGGATTGGGGTCAGTATTGGCATTATTGTTGGGGGACTATGATTCCAATCCTGACATTGACTTAGCCTCGAAAAGATGGCCTAGCAGGTAGGCGAGACGCCATGTTTCATGAGTTATCAATCGAAGGATTGATCTTGAGGATTGGCATGGATGGGTAGTGTGAATCACGAATATAGGAATACCCCTCACGCGATTTGGCTGACATGCATATATTCAGGGACGCTTGAGTATGTGCACGATGCGACTCGAGGGAGAATGAAAAATTTCTAGATCATGCGGTTTGGCTGAATGCATGTATTTTGGGGACGCTTCGAATGCGTGTACGATCCAGCCAAGTGATACATTGAGTTCAAGCAAGACTTGAGGAATGGGAGAGTGTCGAGGATCTTGAAATTGCGTTAAGTAAAAGAATCGATACTAGTACGAGCATGGCTCGAAATCAAGAAACGTGTGAGCGGAGTGTGCGTGAACGACAACGAGATTGGCCCTAAACAAGTGAAGGATATGGAATCGATATCGTGCAAGTAAAAGTTGATATAACGAACTGAACCATTGATAGGAAGATATACTCGATGACAATACAATACGTGGTCTTGAATCGAACGAAAATTTCTTAGACTTGGTCGACCCCGCTAGGAGGAAATCATACTGATTTCGTGGACTCAAACGCTTGAGAAGTGAATCGGGTCATCTCGATGACCGAGATAAATGAAAGTGAGTTTGCCTCAGCCTACGACCCTCGTATTTGACGAATTACAATGTGCCTCGTGCGAATATTTTCGTCCCATGACACAGAGAAATAGCAACCAAGACGAAGAAACACTTGAATTGAATAAGTACAATCAACTATAAAATGAATGAAAGGCTATTCAATAAAATCGACCAAACGCGTGCGACACGAAACTTAGAAAGATATCAAGTATGGTTCGATTCTATCGAACGATAGAGCCGTTCGAAGAAATTGTCTAAGAAACACGACGACACGAGTTAAGGAATGATAGGATGACCTGCACTCAAGAAGTCTCGAGGACGAGACTTATTTTGAGTGGTGCATTATGTAACGACCCGCTCCGCCCTAGTGGAACGCCGATCCAAACGACAAGTGCAACGACTCAAATGAGCCGTCGACCCGAAGAGTTGGCATCGACCGGATGAAGAATCGATGCAATGCTTGTATTGGCCCGTCAAGATGAATCCAGACTTAGACTTTCAAAGGCGCGCTCGGAGTATCGCTCGGCCGATGCGAACATCGCTAAGGTGGGTGGCTCCGATGAACCCGTCTGTGCTTAGCCTAGACACATAACAATGCGGACACTATCACGAAAATTGCTAGGCGATAACCCGCGCATGCTAATAAATGACTCAACGCACCTAGCTAAGGGAATAATCCCATCTTGCATGCTTGTTTAGAACATGGAAAAGAACTCGGCAAATATAGAAACTCTCGCACCGCGCTCTACGCTCGTGCTACGGTACAAGCTTACGTTCAAGTCCCGTACGCGTTCAACAATGAAACAATGAATGGATTACAACAATGAAATGGGAAGACTATCAACATAGTCGTTCCGAGTAGAGTATAACAACATTGAAAGGCTATGGGACCGATGGGTCGCCAAGGTGACTCCCGCACTGGGAGTTGCGTAATACGTGAATGAATGAATCAACAAATGAATGAATGAACGAACAAGTGAAAGAAAGAAATGAAAGAAAGAATACATGAAAGATAAGACATGAAAGACGTTAGCGACAGGTATGACGGGCACGTGCAACGGGGCTCGCTACCCGCGCTGCACGGACGCCAACCTGGTCGATAACGCATTATGGCTCAAGACAGCCGATATGTTAAATGACAAGTAAAATACGAAATGGTCGTGGACAAACGGCACGGGCGATGGGGGGGAATACCGTTGCCGTCTTGAGGAAGGATTCTGCGGCACGGGCGATGGGGGGAATACCGTGGCCGGCCTAGGCAGAATCAGACATGGGGCTTACGGGCTGCTTTGAGTGGGGGCTCGGCCACTCAAAGAGACGTAAGGCCAGGCATTTCAAGAAACTATCAAGGTGTACCAGCCATCACGCTTCGATAGGTGAGAATGCCCACGTGATATGTCCAAAATGGCTTGTAAAGCCAGCGACCCATGCATGTAGATTAAGTGGACTATGCTGGTGGCAATCCACATGCAAGTTCTTGCATTGAAACAAGTAGTCTAAGTTAACTAAATAAAGTGTCTCCTGAACATGCTCGAATTATAACACTCCTGGACATGCTCGAAATGTAACACTCCTGAACATGCTTGCAAAGTAACATCCTGAACATGAACATGCTCGAAATGTAACATGCCTGAACATGCTTGAAATATAACGCCCTGAACAAGCTGGAAATGTGCCTCCTGAACATGCTCGAAATGTAACACTCTGAACATGCCTGCGACGTGAATGAACATGCCTACGACGTGCTAGAACCCGAGACATGGACACGCCCGTAACATTGAATGTTTACATGAATCACGTTAAGTTACTTCATGTTAAATTGTTGACTAACTTGGTTTACTTTGGACAGGGAAGGCCGGACGGTAAGTATGGGTAAGTCATGCATGCATTTTCCATGCGACACTTGAAATCAGCAACACGAGATAGGTCATGATATGTGCCATGAAATTGACCCTAAGACAAGATTAGAAAGACAATGAATGATAGTCGGTGCACGAAAGTAAATGCAACGCGTTTGGTAATGATAACATTGTGGGCGAGCTAGCCTCCCCACCAGTGCATAACAATATACTGATAACCCCACAGTCTGCTTGCAGGAAGCAGGAGACGTCGGCGGGTGCGGAGCTTTTCTCGTACGTGCTAAGGCGCGGAGCTATCTCTTGAACCTTGGAGCATTGCAGAAGCTGAAGCACCCTATACAGGACATAATGTATCGGAACATCGCCATGTATCATTCCATCTTGTAAGCCACTTGGCACGCCTTTTATGTTTCAGAGAGAGAGCTCGAGCGATTTGTCATATCGGCCTAGCGTCGCTTGTAACCTTCTTGAATATTAATAAAGAGTTCGAATTCGCTTCTACTTGTGTTTATTACTTTCCGCTGCAATGTGGACACTCTGTGCGACTCTGTGGCCTAGCTCGAATCGGCCGTTTCTGGACTTGGCCTTGCACGGGCGCAACCTAGGCCCGTGCGGCATCACGCCTTAGCGAGGACGATCGCTCCTACGGGAGCGGGGCGTGACATATTGGTATCAGAGCACGGCTTTACGTCCTTGGACTTCATTCGATTTTCTCAGTTTTGAAAGCTCGGTTGGAAACAAAAGAAGTGTACGCTCTCTCTCGTTGTGCCTTGGGATGTTCCATACAATAAGTCTAATATTTTTAAAAGCTCGTACAAGTACTCGGTTGAACGGGATCGATAGGCGAAGGCCTTTGTGCCAAACCACGACAGACTTGAGTCGAAGGAAAACTAAAATGCTAGAAGTTAGAAAACACAAGGCTTGCTTGAATAACTTTACGCTAACAATGTCGAACAATGTTAAACTTGACTCGATAGAGAACATATGCTAAGTTAACGTGTCGCGTGCGTGCCTGACTAGTCTTGCGTCGACCTAACAAGTGAGCGTGCAAACTCAAATATAGTCCGCACGAGATGGTTATGCGGCACAACTTAGTCCGTGTGTCGCGCACCTCGACTTCAGGTGCAATCGAGTTGCGAGCGATATCAAGTACCGCTCGGTCGGGAACGGAGATACACTTAGAGTGTATATCGATAGAAACGCTATCAACTAACGCTTAGGCGTGCACAAAAGATTGGCTTGGATTTTGAGGATTAGCCTGAACGACTTAGTACGTCGAGGCGACATGAGCGATTACGCTAGAGATTCGTCGAACGAATCTGAAGGATGTTTTAGCGCATGATGCGAACATGATTGAGGACTAGATCATATGGCTTGAATTCGAGTGGTGTATGTGATAGGTTTGGAAGAAGAATAAGAATGAGTGACGACAACTAGTCGAACGGCTCGAACCCTGAGTGGTGTATGGACATTATAGAAATTGTTCGAGCGAGACTACAAGATATACGGATAGAACGGGTATGTCGGCGAGGCGATGCGATCGCGCAAAGCCTTAGAACGTGTCACGCTTAGTTGGTCGTGACTTCAAAAGTCCCGAGCGAGATGTCGCTGGACAACTTGTCATTGGACAACGCGAGTTAGAAAATGGTTCGGAACGATGAATGAAAATGAATGGTCTTGATCGAGGAAACTTAGAGGATCGTGCGTACGATTTCGAATTGATTCAAATGAATTGTGACTTGAGTTTGAACAACGATCTTGAAACTAGCTTGAGGAATAGCAGTTGAACTTGATCTTGAATATTAAATAAAAATTATGAAATATTGTCACTCCCCGTTCCCAGAATGCGTATTTTAATACGTATATTGCCTGAATGTATTTATTTAGCATTTATCATGTAGTATCCTGTATTTAAATTCTTAATAACTTCATGTTAATTAATTATCTGTATTTTATTTTCCGCACTTTATTTTTCTGCAATTCTATTATCTGCTCTTTAAATTTTTATGTTAATTAATTAGCTGCTCTTTAATTTTCATGTTAATTTATTTTCTGCAATTTTATTTCTATATTTCTTCCTGTAATTTTATTGCCTGCATTTTATTTCCTGCTTTAGTCTTACTTTCGGGTTAGCCTTGTTGGACCCGTACAACCCGACCCATTGGACCCATTGGACCCATTGGACCCGGCCCAACTCCCACCTACCACCCCTTCCATATTTAAAGCCACCCTCACCATTCTCTCTCCTCATTACTCATTCTCACCATTACTCCTCTTCTTCTTCTTCATTACTCTCTCCACCTACCAAACCGTAGGCAAGTGCCAACTTGCTTCTTGATGGATCCCCATTATTATTGTTCCATCATCCTTCTTATTTGATTCTAAGTCTCTTTAGTACTTAGCATTTTTAATTTCCATGGCTAATTTGTTGTAGATCTAAGTTTGTTACATTTTCGGGTTTCTTAGGTTTTGATCTAGTAAACTTTGTTATCTTCAAGTTTTGATGGTTCCATGTTGTAGAGAATTTCGTTCTACCCAATTTTGACCTAAGGAAGTTCGAATTTGGACTCTGGATGAAGATTTTATGGAACTTTGAAGCTTGGGTTCATGGTGTTCTTCTTCTCTGAAACTTGGAGAAGAAGAACAGTACTTGACTTGACCGCATGAATAAATCATGCGGCAAGTGATTCCCAGCCGCATGGACTTTCTCCACTTAACCGCATATGCGCCCTCGTCTTTCTTAACCGCATGAACTTGTACTCCTTCTCCTGGCCGCATGGGCTTGACTCAGCCGCATGGGATTCCCAGCCGCATAGGACTGAATCCCTTTCTTGACCGCATGGATTTCTCTCCTAAACCCAGCCGCATGAACCAGACTCACTCGCTGGCCGCATGAGGTCCTGAACCTTATAAACCGCATGAACTTCCCCCCCCCCCCCCCCCCGCCAGCCGCATAAGCAATCTCCTTGACCCGGCCGCATGGGGTTCGACTTGGTTGAGCCGCATGGACTCATTTACCGCCAGCCGCATGAGTACCCTTTCCGCTGACCGCATGTGTCTTGTCTTTCTTCAGCCGCATGTGCCTCTACCCCTGAGCCGCATGAACCCGACTCCTTTCCTAGCCGCATAAGATCCATCCTGGCCGCATTAGACTTAGCCGTATGGCTATTCTATAGCCCTGAATATTGATATTTTATTAGATATTTTACGTCCATTTTATATCCTTACGCCTTTTTGCATAAACTTGATAAATCATGATATATTAATATTTCTATTAATTATAGATTGTTACGTGGGATGTACCATGTGTCATGAATTGAGTTATAGATACCCGGATTGACTGGAATTAAACCCTGAGGGTTGTAGACTCGACCCCACTGAATACTAGTTGACTTTCATGCCTTGTCACCATTGATAATAATTGTTAGCTTGACTAAAATTGATCATGCGTTCCTAGTTGGAACTAAAGAGGCTGGCTAGTCGTCTTATTGAATTGAATGAATGAGACACGTTCATGAAATGAACTATTGTAATCGACTGGCTAATCTCGAATATTGACATACAGGCACATGCAGGCTTCAAATTATTTATTTAATTATCTAGTTTTTTTTTTTCTACGAAAGAAGTATGTGTACTTTATGGTCAAGGCATGATTACCGTGGTTAGATTTGATTATTGCATTATGTTATGTAAGACCTGCAACCTAACCGCACTGGTATCGTTGTAGAGTTGTGCATATCGTACCCCGTACGAAAGTACTCATTTGAATGACCATGATCCATGGCATGGGATTTCACTCAACGTAGGGACTATTAAGTTAAATAAAATAATGATTGCATGGAGAGAATGGATTCCCGAATTCTTACATGGCAGCCCCCTTGGAACGAGTAGTACCCGACGGGCCGGCTGGTTCCCACAGATACTGTAAATCTGCCACACGGGCAGGGAACAGTATCTGCTTTTATTATTATTGTATATTGTATATTGACGAGCGTCCTGCTAGGACTCGTCTAATTCATGTATGGGCCAATTGATTGACTGGATAGACTAGCCTTGCTTGCACATAGTAAGAACTGAGGAATCCCTAATTGTATTATTCCAGGATAACTTGGAACTCATAATAGCAAGCCGTAGGAGTTGATTGGCCGTTCAAGATGATTTGTTTGTGCACTATACTCTGTTACCTAACTGGGATGATCAGAATGTCAGGACATGACGGGCCAACTTCTGTCCTTGTTTGGTTGGGAGGTTGGTTCGAAGTGTCTTGATGTGATGTGAGTCCTAGTAGCAAGCAGAGATCTATTATTATATTCTCTTACTTACTGGTTTAGTCCTTCATATCGTCCTCCCTTGTGGTACTTGCTATTAGAGGTCTAACCTCTCTGATTTTGCATGGCCAGATTTAGAGCCAGTCCCCGAGGATCCAGCTTACTTCTACCTCCAAGATGGTCAACACTAGAAGGATGATCGCAAGAGGACTCGAGTGGGTTTTCTTACTTTCCCGCTCGTTTTGTTAAATACTTTATACCTTGCCGTTTGGCACCGACATGTTAGTCGGATTGTCTTGTACTTACTTTTGCATATTTGTAACTAAGTCAGGCTGCAGCTGATAACAATTGTGTATACTTTTGCTACATCAATCTGGCTACGTTTTGTAAAGCCAGATGTCAAGAACATTTTGACAAAGCATTTGGGACGTCTTACTGCTTTACCTTCCATGTTCTATATTTCTGTTTCTTGTTTGAATGATTGAGACAATAGATGTGAAGTGACCATAGTAGGACTTTTATGTAGTATGCACCCCCTCGTCTGGTTAGACAGCATTGATCGTATTATACGGTATTCATCTACCCGTAATACGTAGCTGGCTGAGTCATCCCCCCGCTCTCCAGTATTCTGGTTCTGGGGCGTGACAAATATCCAACTCGGACAAACAGTATCAATGCACGACTCGAAATTGGTTGCAAAGGAAGATCGTCAGGTTACGCATATCGTCGATGGTATTGAGGCGTATCAAAGATCGATATGCGATAACTCGGGGGTACTCTGACTCGGCAAATGACGATCGTGCAAATGTCATTGTTCCGTTGGAAGCGATACTTGGGATGTTGAAACGTGTCGAGGAAAATATAGACTTGGCTCGAGGATTTTCTAGTTGAACGCATGACGGTCGGAATATCGAGTAGAGATCTCGGCTTGGATGAAAATGAAATGTTTGGATTGCTTCGACGATAACCCCAACGTCGACATTCCTGTCTTATGCGAGCGCAACTCCAGTCTCGCACATGCGTCGCGCCGATAGGACGATCACTCCGCGTGAGCGCTGGTATGGTGATTCATACAGCGGGGGTGATTGAACTAGTATGGCGTGGCAATTTGTGTGCTTCGACTTGTGGTTTGCTGCGAAGGTGACTTGAGAATGATTCAGTGTGCTTGATGATTAAGCTTGAGGATTGCGTAGGTCCATCCGCGTATCAAAAATGAGTTAGTCTAAACTCAAACAAGAGTTACGCTCCGATGAGAATGATTATTCCGCGGGTGCATTGCATGGTGATTCATGAACCACCGTGGATAATCGGACTCGCGTGAGATTAGGGCGCAACGTATTGTCGAGCTAGATGACCTCGTGATCGAATACATAAATTGGTTAGAATTGGTGATTTGAATGGATTCGAATACGCGCAACGAATGCGTTGATGCGAATAGGTAATCGTGCTCGATGTTTAGAAATCTGAGTGACGCGAGCTTGGGTAGAAAATCCCGTACTATCGACTTTGGTTTGACCCTAGGATTGGGGTCAGTGTTGGCATTATTGTTGGGGAACTATGATTCCAATCCTGACATTGACTTAGCCTCGAAAAGATGGCCTAGCAGGTAGGCAAGACGCCCTGTTTCATGAGTTATCAATCGAAGGATTGATCTTGAGGATTGGCATGGATGGGTAGTGTGAATCACGAATATAGGAATACCCCTCACGAGATTTGGCTAACATGCATATATTCAGGGACGCTTGAGTATGTGCACGATGCGACTCGAGTGAGAATGACAAATTTCTAGATCATGCGGCTTGGCTGAATGCATGTATTTTGGGGACGCTTGGAATGCGTTTACGATCCAGCCAAGTGATACATTGAGTTCAAGCAAGACTTGAGGAATGGGAGAGTGTCGAGGATCTTGAAATTGCGTTAAGTAAAAGAATCGATACTAGTACGAGCATGGCTCAGAATCAAGAAACGTGTGAGCGGAGTGTGCGTGAACGACAACGAGATTGGCCCTAAACAAGTGAAGGATATGGAATCGATATCGTGCAAGTAAAAGTTGATATAACGAACTGAACCATTGATAGGAAGATATACTCGATGACAATACAATACGTGGTCTTGAATCGAACGAAAATTTCTTAGACTTGTTCGACCCCGCTAGGAGGAAATCATACTGATTTCGTGGACTCAAACGCTTGAGAAGTGAATCGGGTCATCTCGATGACCGAGATAAATGAAAGTGAGTTTGCCTCAGCCTACGACCCTCGTATTTGACGAATTACAATGTGCCTCGTGCGAATATTTCCGTCCCATGACACAGAGAAATAGCAACCAAGACGAAGAAACACTTGAATTGAATAAGTACAATCAACTATAAAATGAATGAAAGGCTATTCAATAAAATCGACCAAACGCATGCGACACGAAACTTAGAAAGATATCGAGTATGGTTCGATTCTATCGAACGATAGAGCCGTTCGAAGAAATTGTCTAAGAAACACGACGACACGAGTTAAGGAATGATAGGATGACCTGCACTCAAGAAGTCTCGAGGACGAGACTTATTTTGAGTGGTGTATTATGTAACGACCCGCTCCGCCCTAGTGGAACGCCGATCCAAACGGCAAGTGCAACGACTCAAACGAGCCGTCGACCCGAAGAGTTGGCATCGACCGGATGAAGAATCGATGCAATGCTTGTATTGGCCCGTCAAGATGAATCCAGACTTAGACTTTCAAAGGCGCTCTCGGAGTATCGCTCGGCCGATGCGAACATCGCTAAGGTGGGTGGCTCCGATGAACCCGTCTGTGCTTAGCCTAGACACATAAGAATGCGGACACTATCACGAGAATCGCTAGGCGATAACCCGCGCATGCTAATAAATGACTCAACGCACCTAGCTAAGGGAATAATCCCATCTTGCATGCTTGTTTAGAACATGGAAAAGAACTCGGCAAATATAGAAACTCTCGCACCGCGCTCTACGCTCGTGCTACGGCACAAGCTTACGTTCAAGTCCCGTACGCGTTCAACAATGAAACAATGAATGGATTACAACAATGAAATGGGAAGACTATCAACATAGTCGTTCCGAGTAGAGTATAGAAACATTGAAAGGCTATGGGATCGATGGGTCGCCAAGGCGACTCCCGCACTGGGAGTTGCGTAATACGTGAATGAATGAATCAACAAATGAATGAATGAACGAACAAGTAAAAAAAAGAAATGAAAGAAAGAATACATGAAAGATAAGACATGAAAGACGTTAGCGACAGGTATGACGGGCACGTGCAACGGGGCTCGCTACCCGCGCTGCACGGACGCCAACCTGGTCGATAACGCATTATGGCTCAAGACAGCCGATATGTTAAATGACAAGTAAAATACGAAATGGTCGTGGACAAACGGCACGGGCGATGGGGGGAATACCGTGGCCGTCTTGAGGAAGGATTCTGCGGCACGAGCGATGGGAGGGAATACCGTGGCCGGCCTAGGCGGAATCAGACATGGGGCTTACGGGCTGCTTTGAGTGGGGGCTCGGCCACTCAAAGAGACGTAAGGCCAAGCATTTCAAGAAACTATCAAGGTGTACCAGCCATCACGCTTCGATAGGTGAGAATACCCACGTGATATGTCCAAAATGGCTTGTAAAGCCAGCGACCCAAGCATGTAGATTAAGTGGACTATGCTGGTGGCAATCCACGTGCAAATTCTTGCATTAAAACAAGTAGTCTAAGTTAACTAAATGAAGTGTCTCCTGAACATGCTCGAATTATAACACTCCTGGACATGCTCGAAATGTAACACTCCTGAACATGCTTGCAAAGTAACATCCTGAACATGAACATGCTCGAAATGTAACATGCCTGAACATGCTTGAAATATAACGCCCTGAACAAGCTGGAAATGTGCCTCCTGAACATGCTCGAAACGTAACACTCTGAACATGCCTGCGACGTGAATGAACATGCCTACGACGTGCTAGAACCCGAGACATGGACACGCCCGTAACATTGAATGTTTACATGAATCACGTTAAGTTACTTCATGTTAAATTGTTGACTAACTTGGTTTACTTTGGACAGGGAAGGCCGGACGGTAAGTATGGGTAAGTCGTCATACATTTTCCATGCGACACTTGAAATCAGCAACACGAGATAGGTCATGATATGTGCCATAAAATTGACCCTAAGGCAAGATTAGAAAGACAATGAATGATAGTCGGTGCACGAAAGTAAATGCAACGTGTTTGGTAATGATAGCATTGTGGGCGAGCTAGCCTCCCCACCAGTGCATAACAATGTACTAATAACCCCACAGTCTGCTTGCAGGAAGCAGGAGACGTCGGCGGGTACGGAGCTTTCCTCGTACGTGCTAAGGCGCGGAGCTATCTCTTGAACCTTGGAGCGTTGCAGAAGCTGAAGCACCCTATACAGGACATAATGTATCGGAACATCGCCATGTATCATTCCATCTTGTAAGCCACTTGGCACGCCTTTTATGTTTCAGAGAGAGAGCTCGAGCGATTTGTCATATCGACCTAGCGCCGCTTGTAACCTTCTTGAATATTAATAAAGAGTTCGAATTTGCTTCTACTTGTGTTTATTACTTTCCGCTGCCATGGGGACACTCTGTGCGACTCTGTGGCCTAGCTCGAATCGGCCGTTTCTGGACTTGGCCTTGCACGGGCGCAACCTAGGCCCGTGCGGCATCACGCCTTAGCGAGGACGATCGCTCCTACGGGAGCGGGGCGTGACATGCTGTACTACAAAGACGACAAGGACGCAGATGTGTGCAGATTTTGTGGTGCTGATCGCTATAAGACAACTAGTACAGGAAGGTCTACCGGTGCAAGAAGACCGACCGATTCAATGCACTACTTGCCTTTAACGCCGCGGTTGCAAAGATTATTTATGATGAAAGAGACGGCCGAAAATATGAGTTGGCACATGCGAGAACAGATTGAAGGAGTATTGGATCACCCATCCGATGGAGAAGCGTGGAAGCACTTTGATCGAGTGTATCCAGATTTTGCTTCAGATCCGCGAAATGTCAGGTTGGGACTATCTTCTGACGGTGTCAAATCTGAGAAGATGTGTCGATCCGAAGGAAAACAAATTGACGGGTATGAAGAGCCACGATTGTCACGTATTCATGGAGAGGTTAATTCCGATTGCATTTCGGGAATTCTTACCGCAGGCAGTTTGGGATCCATTGACGGAGCTTAGCATATTCTTCAGGGATCTTTATTCTAAGAAATTGCTCGTTGATCGTCTAGAAAAGTAAGAGAAGGACATTGCGGTAACACTATGCAAGCTAGAGAGGGTGTTTCCTCCTGGATTCTTCGACTCTATGGAGCATTTGCCGATTCATCTATCCTATGAGGCACGTGTTGGTGGACCCGTCGAGTATCGATGGATGTACCCGTTCGAGCGACATTTGAATCACCTAAAAAGAAAGGTGAAAAATAAGGCACGGGTCGAGGGTTCTATTTGTGAAGCCTATGTTCTCGAGGAGATTACAAACTTTTGTTCGATGTATTTCAAGCCTCATGTTGCAACTAATAGAACGAGAGCTTCCAGAAACGACGAGGGAGATCATGAAAGTAATGATACAATACTGAAGGTATTCAATGCTCCAGGAAAGCCATCGGATAAGATGAAAAAGAGATATCTGAACGATGATGAGCTAAGGGCTGCTCAGGTGTATGTATTACTCAACTGCGACGAGGAGGAAGTAGAGAAACTGGAGGGGTAAGTAATTAATATGTCTATATTATTTTAATAGTGTTAATTGTTATACTATTACATTAATTGAACGATGTTGTTTTCAGCATATTTAATGATGATGTGAGGTCGGGTAGGCCACACATAACAGAAGAAGAACTAGAACAAGAAATGAGGCGTTATTTTCCATCATGGTTGAGTGCATTTGTAAGACTTGAGAACTCTGTAATTACCTTTTTGTATATGCACTTGATTGAGAATGAGCTTAATTGCTTCTTTCGTGGTATTTAGGTCGATCGTCCATACGCAAGACTTCAGAATGAGTCTATTAGAACGCTAGCCAAGGGACCAATTTATGCTGCAAAAATATGGTCAAGCTACTGTGTTAATGGGTTTAGGTTCAAGTCAACAACTTGTCCGATCAGAGACAACTTTGTGGATCTCGATTCCACCAAAAACAGCTGTTTGTGTATCAGATCTTCGAACTACAAAGATGTTGATGCGGGCAACGATTTCTATGGCGTGCTACGGGAGATCGTGGAGCTGACATATAGTTATGGAATAGAGCCTGCTAAGATTGTGTTATTCAGGTGTGATTGGTTCGATCCGATTGAAGGTCAAGGTTGGAAAGTAGACAAGCACGGTCTTGTTGATATAAACTATCGGCGTCGGTATCAAGCCTATGAACCATTTGTCCTATCAAGTCAGGCTCAGCTCGTGTACTTTACAAGTTATCCTAAACGGGGAACAACAAGGTCGGACTGGTGGGCAGCATGCAAGACCAAAGCTAGAAATACCTTTGAGGTTGACGATATAGCTTATCAACAGGATGAACTACCTCTTGTAACAAATATTATAGAAGTGGACACAACGGAAGTTCCCTATTACACATCTAATTGTGTAGAAGAAGTAGAATTATCTGAAGAGGAAGATGCAGATGAAAGTGAAGATGTAGAGGAGGAAGAAGAAGAAGAAGAAGAAGAAGAAGAAGTAGATGAGCTAAACGAACTAGATGAATTTTCAGAAGAGGATTAAATCTGGTGTGGTGGCCAAGGTGGCACGGTCGAGCGCCGGTAAGTGGTGTGGTGGCTCCATTTCGATGACGGAGCATTTTCGTCGTCTGGTACGTTTCCTATGACGGACATTAATTTATATGTAGTTCTATAGAATATTTAATACTAATAATAGATAATATATTTTAACAGGTAAAAAAGGGTGAGGACCCGAACATGGTGACCGTCTTCCTGGTCACCCATCGGAGGGCTGGGGAGTTCATTGACGAGCGAGCGATGCATGCATATGTACGTTCTATCCTTTATATTAATTTAATATAATTTAGAAAATATGAAAATATATATCAATATAGACTTTAGCAAATACTTACACGTTAGCAAACATGTTCTAGGCCGAGTTTGTTCGGCTACAGGAGGAGGCGGCTGCTGCTGCTGCTGCTAGTGCATAAGCAGAGGGAGGGGCTGGTACTTCCTCCCAGCCGCCTACAGCTCCATCGCCGGACGAGCTCTGGATGACCGCCGTTGGCGATCTTCAGAAGGGTACGTACTACGGTACGGGATCCTACGGCACGTATTTGGCTTCGGAGTCATCCCGGGCCCCCTCTGTCAGTACACAGTCTCCGGCTACGCAGGCGTCGTCACGAGCTGAGGATGTTCGTCGTCAGATCGAGGAGCTGCGTCGCGAGTTGCAGCAGCAGATTTCTGATGCGGTCGAGCGACGATTCGACCCTCCGATCGTCACCGGACAATTTGATGCGGTCGAGCACAGTATACATGAGTTGATGAGTCTGCATCAGGCTACAGCTGCCAGCTTGCAGACGCTCACCGAGTCTACGCAGCGCACAGAGCGTAGACAGGTCGAGCTGGAGGGATCGCAGAGGAGCATATCTGCCTCACTCGCTCAATATACTGAGAAGGTGGTGAGTACCCTTGCTGCACATGGTGAGCGACTGCGAGAGCTGGAGCAGGTACGTCCTCCCGATCCATCGACGGCGCCGACTCCAGACATTCTACTGCCTCCTACTACCCCTACGGTGCAGCTCACCCAGGAGCAGTATGAGTACATGCTATCCCAGATGCGCGGCAGGGGTCCTCAGTGATCCAGTAGATATTTTTTATCATCTTTGTATGTATTGGCCCTATGGGCCTATTGACCGTTCTGTACACTGATTTTCATTCTTATTTGCCCTCCATTGTGGACATGTATGTTTGTTGGATATTTACTTTGTGATATTTACTTTGTTGGTATTTTTATTGTGATATTTACTTTGTGATATCTGCGATGGGGATGACAAATATACCTACGCTGGGTTATAAGCGATGATCTGATATACAAAGGAGGTGCTGCCGAAATTTTAAAAAAATATATTGTGTATTTTTGTTATGATGTGTGTCTGTGTTTACAGTGAATGTGAAATGCAGTGTTCGAAAACCATCGACAGTTTCGATTACTGTTGTATGTGTTATCTTGGATAGAAATAGCAACAGTTCAGGGTGCACTTCTGAGAGCTTCATTTTCACGTCCTTCACTTTCTCGGACGTCGTAAAGGTTCCCGAGAAGGTGAAGGACGTGAAGAGGAAGCTCTGAGAAGTGCACCCTGAACTGTTGCTCTTTCTATCCAAGATAAAACATAGAACAGTAAGCGAAACTGTCGATGGTTCGAACACTGCACTTCACACACACTGTAAACACAGAAACACAGCATAACAAAAATATTAATTATATTTTTTTAAATTTTTTTTAACATCTGCGACGTATAGCGACGTTCTGCGACGTACTGCGACGGCAGATAGACGTCGCTATACGTCGCTAAATAGCGACGTTACGTCGCTAGACGTCACTAATATGCTGACGTGGGCTGAGGGTGTACGTCGCTAAATCTGTCGGTATGCGTCGCTAAGTTGCCCACGTGGCTGTCATGCCATGTCATCATATATAAATTACAGAGCGTCGCAAGTGGTCGCTTTACGTCGTCATTTTGGCGACGTAATGGTACGTCGCTATATGTCGCAATTTTTGCGACGGCTAGCGACAATTAATTACGCGTCGCCAATAGCGACGTTCGGCGACTAAAGTGCCATCTGCGACTTGCCTTTAAGCGACGTCCCGTTTTCGTCGCTAAATACGTCGCTAATTGGTTTTAGCGACGTAATTTCCTTATTTAGCGACGTTTCCTAACGTCGCTAAAATGAGTTATTTTAGTAGTGTCTGGTCTTCGTGCGCACGTCCACACGACATAATACACGTGCGTCTGCGTTATACGTGTGCATGTCATGTGCATGTGTGCGTGCGCGGCAGGGCCGGTCCTTAATAATTGAAGGCCCTGTGCAAATTTCAAAATGTGGCCCTAAATTTATTTATTCATATTTTTTAAATATAATGTTATATGTCTTTATCAAAATCTCTGGCGATGCTCTTGATTGTATATTATAACTGAATCTATAGGTAGTTACTAAACAAAATAACTAAAGCTCAAATTATCTATATTCAAGCACATTACGTAGTATAATAAAGATATTTTAGATAGAAGACGTACTGACCGTTAAATTGTCTAAATCTGGCCTCAAATTTTTCTGTTGATGAAAACATATAATAAAATGAATAGCGATCAATACCCAAATGAGAAGTGTAATATGTAATCACATAATTTAGAGCCTCCAAGTCCTGAGCACGACCAGCCCACGGCACGGACAAGGTGGGCGACGGTTATTGGCCCCCAATTTTGGAAGTCCCGTAATTTTACAATAGATTAGGTATATCAAAAAAGAAAAAAAAAACAAAGATCCAATTTGGAAGCAATAAAAAAGCCAGCGCTCCAATCGAAAAAAATATAATAGCTTGATTGATGATTTTGATAGCTTAATTGATGATTTTGCTTGTAAAAATGCTAACAAAATTTTATTTATGTGAAAAAAATGGCCCAAATTTTAGATTTTGTCATAGGTCCCGTAATCATAGGACCGACTATGGACCTGAGTCACCTGATGCAAGACCAAGAGCTCCGGTCTTCGACATCATTATTTCTTAAATAAATAATAAGCCTGCACATCCAAATTCTTAAATTATATATATATATATATATATAAATCTGATCATTATTGTAGAAAATAAATTCATCTAACAATTGAGGGATCTTTAGAAACAAAATAACAATAAACACACCGATCAGAGCAATATCTTTAAGAAATCCTAATTTTTTTTGTATGATTATAAATATGAATCTTAGAGTCAGTAGGAAATAGGGATCCAAGAATTGGAGGTCTTGGAGGGATTGTAGAGTAGGAATTGAGGTAGAAATATAATAACTTGAAATACAAAATTACAAAACTAACCCTAATATTTTTTTGAGGCCCCCAAAAATTGGAGGACCTGTGCGGCCGCACTATTGGCACGGCCCCAGGGCCGGCCCTGGTGCGCGGGAATAGAACATGTGTGCGTATACGGACGAATAAATAACGTGTATCCGCACTTGTCTGATGGTGCACGTGCACGCGATCTATGTTCATGTGCGCATACACGTCCGGATTAAGAACGTAGTTGCGCCTTCCCTTATGAGTACGTGCGCTCGTCTGCGATATAGAATATGCGTAAACATCTGCCTGTCCAAACATATATATTTTTATGATCGATCGTAAAATCAACCTCAGAGGTCCACAAATCGAAACTTATTGAAATCCTTCATTCTTACACCCCTCAAATCAAGTCATGGTCACTACCCCTTGGATCCAAAGCAAAGTGAACCCTACAATTACTCGGGGAGGGGTCCAATCCCAAGCCCCTTTTTATCAGCTTTAACCCAAACTAACCCCAAAAAGTGGCTCCTCCATTGCCGGCCTCAGAACCGGACCAGAAGTTGTTCCGGTCCACAGACCGGTCCAACACCTACGAGGGCAATTTCGTTATTTTACGTATCCCCACGTAAAGAAAAGCTAAAAGGGAGCTTCCGATTCTGAACCTCTCTATAAAGTCGAAAGCGCACGTTAACTCATCATGTCCCGCGTGCCACGAACCCGCACTAAAATGCGCCACGTAGTGTCCAGCTCATGTCGCTAACGTACGCCGGAGTTTGCAACTCCCCATGTGAAATTAAGGAGATGTAAGAGAATTTTTTTTTTTTTTTTTTTTCTTTAATCCGAAACAAACCAGCCCTTGCTTGACAGAAAATTTCAATTTCTGAGGGGGAAATAAAGTAAAATAGTGGATTCAACTTAAATGGTAATAGCATCATCAATAGACAGGACTGAAAAAATAATATTTGGAGCACTCTATGCAATGAGAAAAGTGAAAAGTTGAACTTCATCGAATTTTTTTATATTTCAAATCTATCTTTCTTTAATAAAATTATTCATTAAAGTTAATATAGACGACTAAGGTATTTACCGTAGATATTTTTTGGCCTTCCTATATAGCCTTAAAATAATATATATAATAATACTAATATAATAATAAATTTATACTACTATATAACGAAAAAAATTCAGTTTTATCTTGAAATTTTTATTTTCAAATACTTCATTACATATGTTTCTGATTAAAGCTAATATGGACAACTAGATAATTATAAGAGATGTCCTTTGGTCTACTTATATAGTTCTAAAATAATATATATAATAATAAATTTAAAATAATTAAGACACGTAAAATTTAGTCTTCTTAAGTAGTCTTAATAAAGACTAGAATAATTATATTAATTTCTTTTAATTTTTATTTCATGCAATGTAGGTGTATATATACTAGAATATATTAAAAAAATTAGAATGTATTATGGTCATGTGGGAATAATAAATAAATATGTTGATGCCTACTTTTAAAATCAAAATAGTTTGGGAGTATTATGGAGCTCCAATTGAGGCATTTTAGTCTACAAAATAAGTTCCTCCGTTATGAATATAAAAAAAATTTAAGTCCAGACTGCAACTTATGTCGCTGGAACAGAATCATTATGGAGATCCATCTGAGTTTTACTATTCTACAAAATGAGCTCCTACATTCTAACCTATAATCTAGAAATTCGGAGGCGGTTTACTATTGATACTCTAAGGCCATCTCTATGTTGATTTTTAACATTGAGTTTCTATCCTACTTGGCATTGTACTTTCAGAAAATTTCTATCTTAGTTGGTAGAGTTTCTATATTGAAATTATAAAAAATAAAAAAAAAACCTTTTCAATAGTTCTCTATTTCTATCTCACGTGACAAAAAATAAATGACTAACTAGCATTTAAACCCTGAATTTTATACCAGCTTAAAGTTTAAGTCCTGATATATCCAACTATTTCATTTATCGCATTATACCCTGTTTTATAACATGTGTTGCTTGTTGCCCCTTACTCATGTTGAGGGTAGAATGGAAAAAAAAACCAAAAAATAAAAATTCAGGGTCTAAACCTTCCAATTGGACATGTCAGGATTTAAATTCTAAGTTGGTGTAAAATTCAGAGCCTACACACTAATTAGTCCAAAAATAAATGATTCTGTTGTGGACAATTAGCTCAACCTCACATGTATATCAATATATCTCAATGTGTCTCTACAAGCCATCCCAACCTCTCTTTATATAGGAAGAGAGAGGTTGGGAGTTACAAAATGAAAAGTCACTTGGGAGTTACAAAGGTGAAGAGTCACCATGATGAGATGAATTACAACACTCCCCCTTGGCTCTTCACAAACTCTGCTTGTAAACACCTCTGAGCTTCTTTGTCGGTCTGTAGCTTGCAGATTCAAAAATGACCACCTACTTGTGCCTCGTTAAAACCTTGCCAAAGAAAATCCAGTGGGAAAAAAAACTTTGGTCGAAGGACAAAAGAGTACACACAGGTCAGTGTGATGGGGGTAAACTAACCATTGCAAAGGTGCCTCGTCAAAACCTTGTCAGGGAAAACCCAGTGGAAAAAACCGCTGATCGAAGGACAAAAGAGTACACGATGGTTTAGAAGTATACAACTGGATACTCCCCCTGATTATAATAATCCTTAGTGAATAAGGGATTTGAACTGTGTCTCGTTAAAAACCTTGCCAAAGAAAATCCAGTGGAAAAAACTTTGGTCGAAGGGAAAAAGAGTACACGAGCATATATCAGGATGCTTTCCTTTTCACTCGCACTCAACAGGGTACGGGATATACGCACAACAGGGCGTTGGGAGGCACTTGTTGGGGCGCTCCCCCTCACATGCACACAACAGGGTGCAGGAAACATGTTTCACTTAGGCTAGCTCTGAAAGCTTCCTAAGTCCAATCGCTCTGACATGTTTCTGGAACGAGTGTTTTGGCAGTGACTTGGTGAACAAGTCTGCACGGTTATTCTCCGATCCAATGTGTTGCACTTCAATCTTCTGAAGCGCTTGTTGTTCATGTGTAAAGAACAACTTGGGCGATATGTGCTTGGTAGCATCCCCTTTGATGTAACCATGTTTCGCTTGATCAATAACAGCGGTATTGTCCTCATAGACGACAACAGGTTCATCTGGATTATATGGAAGATCACATGTACTTCGAATATGGCCAATAACAGCTCGAAGCCATACACACTCTCTAGTCGCCTCATAGAGCGCGAGTAGCTCAGAGTGGTTCGTTGAAGTAGCCACTAAGGTCTGTTTGCGAGACCTCCAAGAAATCGCCGTGTTCCCAATGGTAAAGACATAACCAGTTTGGGAACGCCCCTTGTGCGGATCAGATAAGTATCCCGCATCGGCATAGCCAACAAGGGTCGCGTTGCTTCGAGTGCCAAGAGCGTTGGACTCACTCAAAACCGCATAGGGATAGAACAAGCCCAAGTCCGTAGTACCCTTAAGGTAGCGGAAAATGTCTTTTATGCCATTCCAATGGCGGCGTGTTGGCGCGGTGCTGTGTCGAGCTAGACAATTCACAGCAAACGAGATGTCCGGTCTAGTACATTGGGCCAAGTACAATAAAGCACCTATTGCACCCAGATAAGAGCACTCAGGACTCAATATCTCTTCGTCGTCCTCCTTTGGACGAAATGGGTCCTTAGTAATGTCTAGAGAGCGGACGATCATAGGAGTAGCGGACGGCTTAACGTCAAAATGACTAAAGCGTCTCAACACCTTTTGGGTGTAGTTCGCTTGATGGACAAGAATTCCATCTTTACGGTGCTCGATCTGCAGGCCGAGGCAAAACCGTGTCTTCCCAAGATCCTTCATCTCGAATTCCTTCTTCAGGATATCAGCAGTTTCTGACAAGTCTTTTTCGGTTCCTATGAGATTCATGTCATCTACATAGACCGCAATGATTGCGTATCCTGAAGTAGATTTCTTTATGAACACGCATGGGCAAAGTTCGTTATTAACGTATCCCAAACCGATCAAGTATTCGCTTAGGCGGTTATACCACATTCGCCCGGATTGTTTCAATCCATATAGCGAACGCCTCAGTCTAATCGAGAACGCGTTCCGTGGTCGGGAACTACTTGATTCAGGCATCTTTAGTCCTTCAGGGACTCTCATGTATATCTCTGTGTCCAGATCCCCGTAGAGATAGGCTGTGACCACATCCATAAGCTGCATATTCAGTTTTTCGAAAACTACTAAACTGATTAAGTAGCGGAACGTTATGATGTCCATTACGGGAGAATACGTCTCCTCGTAATCAATTCCAGGGCGTTGTGAGAAGCCTTGCGCCACAAGGCGAGCCTTGTATCGCACAATCGCATTTCTCTCATTACGCTTCCTTAGGAAAACCCATTTGTGACCAACTGGTTTAACATTGGGTGGTGTTGGAGCAACAGGTCCAAACACGCTTCTTTTCGCTAAGGAATCTAGTTCAGCCTGGATTGCTTGTTTCCATTGTGACCAGTCCGTTCGTCGTTGACACTCGGCAACACTACGAGGTTCCATGTCATCATTGTTCATAATGTCAGTGGCCACTGAGTATATGAACACATCATCGATGACAGTTTCATTTCGCTTCAAAATATCGTCTAAGCTAGCATACTCGACGGATATTTCGAGGTTATCGACATGATTAGGAATAGGCGTTTCATCTGGAACGCGCTCTTCTAATACATCGCCGTGATCCTTAATGATCTCATGTGGCAAAACGCTTTTAACAAGATTTCTCCGCTTCCGTGGCAGAACATCTTTGGAACCAACCGGTCTTCCCTTCTTCTTGGGAATAGCGGCGGACTGGACGGCCGATGGCAGCGTCCTTTGCTCGGCGGGTTCGACCGGAGCAACATGTTTTACAGGAACATGGCGTCTCTCAGGGACGTCTATCCTTGCAGGCACATTTGCAGCAGGTATAATTGATCTCGTGACTTTTGCTAGGTCGCTAAATGCATCTGGCATTTGATTTGCAATATCTTGCAGACCTAGAATCCTCTGCACTTCCTTATCACTATGTGCAGAGGGGGGATCATGATGAGCAAAAGAGGGCACATGCCACGCTAATTCACGTCGTTCCTCATCAACGTTAGCGTGCATTTCTCCTCCTAACGACGGGAAGATTGCCTCATCAAAGTCACAATCCGCGTGTCTCGCGGTAAAGAGATCGTCTGTCAAGGGCTCTAAATAGCGAATAATGGACGGGGAGTTATAACCGACATATATTTCCCGTCGCTTCTGAGGTCCAAATTTTGAACGCCTTATCGGCTCAATTGGAACATTGATTAGGCACCCAAACACGCATAAATGTGAGATATCAGGCTCACATCCAGTAACCAGCTGGTACGCGGAAAGTGGTTGGGTGGCCATGGGCCTCAGACGGACCAAATTTGCAGCGTGCAAAATTGTATAGCCCCATGCAGATAGTGGGAGTTTGGTGCGCATAACCAAGGTCCTCGCTATCACTTGCAGTCGCTTTATAAAAGCTTCCGCTAGGCCGTTTTGGGTATGAACATACGCAACAGGATGTTCAAGATTTATTCCCAAAGTCATGCAATAATCATCGAAAGTCTTCGATGTAAACTCCGCGGCATTATCAAGTCTAATAGACTTTATCGGATAATCCGGATGGTGAGCCCTTAACTTAATGATTTGGGCGAGGAGTTTAGGAAATGCTGCATTTCGGGTGGACAATAACACTACGTGTGACCATCTAGTCGATGCATCAACCAAAACCATGAAGTATTTAAATGGTCCGCATGTTGGTTGGATTGGTCCACAAATATCTCCATGAATTCTCTCAAGGAATTGGGAAACCAATTTCGTAGGTTTCACATGGAGTGGCTTGAGATTCGTCTTCCCAATCGAGCATGCTTGGCATAGGCTTTTCGGATTTATAACGAAATTCTTTCCTCCAAGAGGATGCCCATGTGATGCATTCATAGTACGAAGCATCGTATTTTGACCCGGATGACCCAGCCGGTCATGCCATAGCATAAAAGTCCTCTCATCAACTGGCGCTCGGCGAATGATGAGATTACTCTCGATGTGTTGTATCGTAGTGAGATACAAACCACTTGAAAGACATTTCAACTTCTCCAAGATACGCTTTTGGCCGTACTGAGTGGAGATAATGAAAAGATACTCGAAGCCATGTTCTCGAGCAGTTTCAACATGAAATCCGTTTTCTCGAATATCCTTAAAACTCAGTAAGGTACGACTGGACCTTGGAGAATATAAGGCCTCTGATACTTCAACGGGAGTACCATTTGACAACGAAAAACGGGCTTTGCCAAAACCTTGAACAAGGGTTGAGGGTCCCGAAATAGTTGTCACTGAGGTTACTTTAGGCGTATAGGAGATAAAGTATGATTTATCTCTCAAGATAGTATGAGTTGTTCCACTATCAACCAGACAATCCACTGCCCCGTGGTCCATGCCTATAAGTAAAAAAAAATAAAGTTTGTCACACGTTTGAGGAAAGTGCTCGAAATTGAACTTTAATTTATCGAGAAAACAGAAAATACAAACCACCAAAAGTTTCATGACTTAAATCAAACATAGATAGAAAATGGAGATTTATTCTTCCATTTCTGCTACAAAATCGGGGGTCTCAAGATTTAGATTTTCGTACTCGTTGACCAGATTTGCTTCGGCCCGGCGCCCCTTGTGATAGTTATTAACTTCTTGGGGGGTCGCCCTGCAAGTCCGTTGCATATGACCATAAGCACCACATTTGTAGCAGAGAGTAGGCGCTTGGCCTTCCACTCTCGCTTTGGGACGACTGGCCCGTTGGTTCTTACCATGAGACTGCCTAGGAGTCAAAGGTCCTTGGTTCTTGTTAGAACCTCGCTTTGGGTGGCGAGACTTAAACTCGCCTCTGTTCCTTGGCTGGGACGACTGGCCCTTGTCTCGTTTCCACCGTGGATTTGGTCCACGGAGAGCGTTTGCATCAGGCATTGGAATTGCCTTTGTTCCAGCAGGACGAGAATTGTTGTTTCTCATTAAAATGAGACTGTTCTTCTCGTCTAGTAAAAGCTGGGTGATGAGCTCGGGAAACTTGGTGAACTTAGACTGACGGTATTGCTTCTGGAGCAAGTTGTCAGTGGAAGGAAATGTGGTGTATGTTTTCTCCAATAGATCACTGTCGGTTAATATCTCACTGCAGTATTGGAGAAGTGATCGAATCCTGCAGACTTCATTGTTGTAATCAGTTACACTTTTGAAGTCTTGAAAGCGCAGGTTCAACCGGTCATGGCGTGCTTCAGGTAGCCATATGGTCTTCTGGTGGTCGAAGCGCTCTTTCAGAGAGTCACATAGCGTCTTCGGCGAGGAGATTTCAATGAACTCCGCCTTCATGGCGTCAGATAAATGCCTGCGGAATAGAATCATCGCTTTGGCGTTCATTGAGCGAGTGACTTCCACTTCACGCTCTTCCTCGTTATAGATGACGTCCAAGAGGCCCTACGCATCTAGATGGTTCTGGATGTCTTGCGTCCAGTCCAAGTAGTTCTTGCCAGAGGCTTCAAGGATTGGAAAATCAATCTTGATCGACATTTTTCTGCAACAGGAGAAAAATCTTGATCAGTCAACATATAAAACGACAGGTTTATATGGATTTGGTTTGTATAAGCAACAACAAACAATCGTAAATAAAAACAACGGTTTTGAAAAAACGATTTTTGTTTAAAAATTATCTTATATCGATCGACGGGCCGATATAGAGAGGTCAATAAGTTTCTTGCAAAAATGCATAATTATAAATACAATTTGAGCAAAAAATAATATTCGGTCAACCCCTTTCAGTAGCTCTACGTGAATATGACCAGGCGGAAAAATGAGGGAGGAGGGTCACCGAGAACCTCTTAAGAACCAAGCCCCAAGTTCTTTCTGACATCATACCCAAGTAGGTGAGCCTATTCGGAGAGACTTCGTAAAATTTTTGTCAAATGTAAGAATAAATAAGATTTTTCAAGAAATTCACGCTATTTGCGAACTGTGCAAAATAGGTGACAATTTAGTGCGTGCTCAAAATGAGCGTTGCCTTTGAAAAATTATTAACCAAAAATGTTATTTTTGGGAGGCCCAAATTTGGCGGTGCCAGAATTTGTTTATGTAGCCAAAACAATTTTTCAATTTTTACGCCATTACGCTAAAAAAAAACTTACAACATAAGCAAGTAACAGCACACAAAAGAATTGGTGCCTAAGCAAGCGGCACCAAAAAAAAATGTCAACTATTTTTCCGACGTCTAATTAAGCGACGCCAAAAAAATAGCGAAAAAAATACAATTTTTTTTATTCATCTGTTACAATGATTACTGAGTAACATTAAAAAATGCTACTGAGGTGCTCGGCAGGACACAGATGGCACTGAGGTGCTCGCCGGGGCGCTCCAAATCCATCATTACCAAAGAAAATGTTAGCATCTAAATTTTCTTTTTCAACATGAAATTTTTTTTTTCAAAAAGAATTATTTTCAGAAAAAAAAACTAACAAATATTTTGTTGGGATAAGTACTATTTGATAAACACGCCAAAGTATATTTTGATAAAAAAAAATTTGAACAAAATATTTTGTTTTACCAAAGTATATTTTCGTAACAAATTTTTTTTTTTTTATTTTTTTAACCAAATATATTGTTGTAACAAAATATATTTGATAGAAAAATTTACTCGTATATATTTTGCAAAAAAAATTTTTTGTTACAGTACCAATAAGAAGACTGTACTTATCCCTGTTTTCCTCAACCATAGTAGAGTGTCAATAGAAGAATAACATGCATTTAAAAACAAGATCAAATTGTTCACCCTGTTAAACAGTTACTTTCAAGCATATGGCTTGAAATCAAAAAAATATCAGCACATATCATAAGATATAGACAGTACCAATAAGAAGACTGAAAAAAATAATATATTCCTATAAATGAGACCATGATAACTTAGTCGACAATTCCAAAATTTTAGTTGTTAACATTAGAAAACCCAGTAATATTTTGTAATACACAGAGGTCTCTCCAAATAGGCAAAAATTACGCTACTTATGAACTGTGTATTATTCCTATAAAAAAATGTTAGGATTTAAATTTCTTACAAAATAATACTCATGAGTTATCAACAAACATATATTAATATGAACTGACCCAGTCTGCTTATTACAAAATGATATAAAATTTTATTTTCCTATAAAATTAGAAGACTGTGGTATTC
Organism: Iris pallida; assembly: GCA_029216955.1. NCBI lineage: Eukaryota > Viridiplantae > Streptophyta > Magnoliopsida > Asparagales > Iridaceae > Iris > Iris pallida. The sequence continues at coordinate 1,957,487 of JANAVB010014398.1, read as the reverse complement.
AAATTAGAAGACTGCATGTTATTCAAAATTAGAAGACTGCATGTATTCACTGAAATTTTATTACAGTACCAATTAACAAAAAATTTACCTTTCTTAGCGTACGGTGGAAGAAAGTGGGAAAACGATTGCGGATACGTGGGATCGGCGACGAGCGACGGGGTGCGCGCGGGGCAACGGTCGGCGGACGTCGAGGCGAGCGGTACGTCGGATCTCCGGCGTTGCACGAGCATCGTGCTGATAACGTGTTGTGGACAATTAGCTCAACCTCACATGTATATCAATATATCTCAATGTGTCTCTACAAGCCATCCCAACCTCTCTTTATATAGGAAGAGAGAGGTTGGGAGTTACAAAATGAAAAGTCACTTGGGAGTTACAAAGGTGAAGAGTCACCATGATGAGATGAATTACAACAGATTCGATTTAATGATGTAGGGTCCAATATTAATTGTTATGGGAGATAGGAGTATTTTTAGTTTACATGTAGAAACCCTCGTAGGCTCGTAGCCATCTTACATCACTACCACATAAGATAAAAAATTGGGATGAAAATTATGATTGGAAGGGTTTTTTTTTGGGAGGGGGGTGATATTTAGTATTAGGACCTCACATAATAGTAGATATTAGATTTTGTATCTCGAAATTGTCCAACGTTAGAATTTGGGTCCCAAAATTATTGTTCACTTAGGCTCATAGCTGCTATATTTCGGTTCACTACCTCGTTGATAGATAGGACAAGACGAGCTTACCAGAGTCATTTCGGACAGCAAATTTCGGGTGCGGAGCGAAGACAGTGAAAGCATGACTAATGAAAATCTTATATAAATAGATAGTAAGGAGGAAGAAGGCTAAGATCTCAAATCTGGAGATAGAGGAAGCGGCCAGTGCATGGAAATAAACAGTGACTTCTAGACCCAAATTCTAATATTGGACAATTTTAAAATTCAAACTCTAATATTCACTATTATTTGAGACCATAATATTAAATAATACCTCCTCCTTCTTCTTCTTCTTCTTTTTTTTTTTTTTTTTTTTTCTAAAAAAAATTTCTACCATATAAAAGGCGGCCTAAGTGACTGTAGGGACTTGTAAGCAAATAATAAGATATGTGTTACCTATGTAAAAAGGAAGTGGTAGATTTATGGGACCCCTATGCAAAATCCCGAGCTATTTCTCAGCTGACAAAACAAACACTTTCTCCAAAGAGAAACATAACACAAAGGAAGAAGAAGAAGAAGGAGGACGAAGCAGAAGAATGCTTCATTCAATTTTTCCCACTCTATCGAGCCTCTACGTGTGGTTGTGATTCTAACAATGGCGCTGTGGTTAGTTTCTGGGAGTTTGTGTTGGCATCGTTGAGTGCTTGCACTCTTCCTACTCCATCACATCACAAGAGAGAGAGACCATCTATAGGAGATGAACACCAGAGTGAGGACAGCGCTGCAGACCATGAAGCACGAAAAAGTAGGCTCCTCTGCACCATTCCCATTGGTAAAGTTTGCTCCTTTTGTCGAATCCGACATCAAGCAGAGCACCTCGTTCTTTTACTCTCCTCTGTGAATCTATACGACGCGTTGATGGTGTCGATCGAAAGTCCCGAATGGGTTCTTTTTTATTTCTCGTATGGGCATCCATTTCCATTGCATTCTGTCGAGTTTCCCATTGGTAAAGTTTGCTCCTTCCTTGAATTCCTTGGAGTTTTCATTGGTAAAGTTTGCTCCTTTCTTGAATTTCTTCGAGTTTTCATTGGTAAAGTTTGTTCCTTTCTTGAATTTCTGTCGAGTTTCCATTGGTAAAATTTGCTCCTTTCTCGAGTTTCTCGAGTTTTCACTGGTAAATTTTGCTCCTTTCTTCGACTCATTGAGTTTTCATTGGTAAAATTTGCTCCTTTCTCCAATTTCGTAGAGTTTTCATTGCTAAATTTGCTCCTTTCTCCAATTTCATCGCTAAAGTTTGCTCCTTTCTTCGACTCGTTGAGTTTTCATTGGTAAAATTTGCTCCTTTCTTAAATTTCGTAGAGTTTTCATTGCTCAATTAATTTGCTCCTTTCTTCAATTTCATCGCTAAAGTTTGCTCCTTTCTACGACTCGTTGAGTTTTCATTGGTAAAGTTTGCTCCTTTCTTGAACTCAACATCAAAACAGAGCAATTCCATTCATAAATTTTTTTTTAAAAAAAGGAAGAAGAAAAAAGAAAAGTCTACCTATTTTTTTGTTGCAATTTGTCATTTTTTCTCTCCTTTGTTGCTGAAGGAGGTGGAGAAGGAGAAGAAGCCCGAGACGCAAGGGAGGAGGCTCAACAGAATCCAATCGAGAAGAGAGAGAAAGCTTGCTCTTCAACAAGACGTACTTGAATTCTCACTTTCTTTGATTTTTTTTCCTACTCCTCCATTCCAAATTCTTTTTTTTTTTTTTGGGCGTTGAACTCTACTTGTTTGAATTAATGCAGGTCGACAAGCTGAGGAAGAAGCTCAGGCACGAAGAGAACGTCCACCGCGCGCTGGAGCGAGCCTTCACCAGACCTCTCGGCGCTCTCCCTCGCCTGCCTCCCTATCTCCCCGCGCACGTAATCTTCGTAAGCTTCAGCTCTTCTTCGTAAATTGGATTCGAATTTGATTCGAATTGGTTTCGGTTCCAGACTCTAGAGCTGCTGGCCGAAGTCGCGGTATTGGAAGAGGAGGTCGTCCGGCTCGAAGAGCAGGTCGTGAACTTCCGGCAGGGGCTGTACCAGGAGGCCGTGTACATATCGTCCTCGTCGACGAAGAAGACCAGAGAGACCCAACCGGATTCTTCCCCCTCGACGAGATGGCCTCCGGATGGCCACCCGAATGAGCGATTCGCCAATGGCGGCAGGAGGCCCCCTAAGAGCTCCAAGTCTGGCGATGAAGACCACCGCGGCAAGGAGAACCAGTCGAGCACCAACGCCACGAAGAACCCGAAGCAGTCCCCAGCTAAGAAAGCTCCGAGGAGCAGAACTGCAGCGGTAGTCCCGAAGTTGGACGAGGTGCTGACATTGGAGGAGGAGGAGGAGGAGGCTGGTGCGCCGAACAAGCTGTCCGAAGACACCTTGAAGTGCCTGCTGAGCATCTTCTCCCGGATGAGCTCGCAGAGGAACTCGACGGCGGAGCTCGAGGCGTCGTCGCCACCATCGGTGTCAGGGTCCTGCGAAGGAGACCCCTACGGTATATGTTCAGAGTTCGGAAGGAGGGACATTGGTCACTACAAGCATTTTGCTTCCGTCGAACCAAGCTCCATCGATTCGAATTCGACCATGGCTTCTTCGTTTCTCAATCGCAGACTGAAGTGAGCTCTTAATACTCCATTAAGAATTTGGATTTTTTTTTAAAAAAAATTTATGTGTGCTTAACTCAATCTTCTGTTTGAAATCAGACTATTACTTAGAAAGCTCGCGATAGCGGATTTGTCAGGCTTAACCCATCAGCAGAAGCTGGCGTTCTGGATCAACATCTACAATTCGTGCATGATGAATGTAAGTTACCGATTCCCAATTGGAAGAAGGAGGACACGACACGACACGATTAATGACCTTCTGTATTTTCGGCCCAGGCATTTCTAGAGAATGGCATACCGGCTACTCCTCAGACGATCGTCGCATTGATGCCGAAGGTGTTTGATCTCTCCCATTCGAAATCTTTTAATTTCTTCTGTTAGGGTCTGCTTGGCAATTGTAAGGATAGCGGTTATGAGTTGTTTTTAGAGTACTATGAGAAGTTATGAGGGGTCTGATTTTGGATGGTTTTTAAGTAGCGACTTTTAAACCAGTCCAATCTATACTTGGTAATTCACTAACGAGCGGCTCTGAAATTTTTTTACATAAATAAAATTAAAAAGGGAAGGTATTAGTGGTTACAATTATATATTTTTGGTGATGATATAAATGGAATAAAATAATAAAACCATTCAAAACTCACCGATTTGGGGTGTTTATAAAGCCACCCAAAATTGCATTACATCGGTTTTGGAGGATTTTTGAGCCGATCAAAACCAGTGCCTCAAAAAAATAAACAAACATGAGTTTTCATGAACGATCGATTCAAAAACACTCCAGGACCAGTGAAAATATCGTTACCAAGCAGACCCTTAAGTTGCAACAAATGCAGTTGGCTAAGAATTAAACACCATTTGCTTGTTGCAGGCTATGGTTAATGTGGGTGGGCACTCGCTCAGCGCAATGACTATCGAGCATTTCATCCTGAGGCTTCCGTACCACTCCAGAAATGTAACATACCTATACATTCCAGTTGATTCAAAATGCTATAGCTCATTTCAGTACTTTTCCTTTTTTTTTCCTGAAACTTGACATGGTTGAATGTACATGACAGACGATCGGTAAAGGGTTGAAGAACGACGAGATGGCGAAAACACGAGGGCTGTTCGGGCTGGACTGGCCCGAACCCTTGGTCACGTTCGCCCTGTCGTGTGGAAGCTGGTCCTCGCCTGCAGTAAGTTCACACAATGCCTCTCTTCGTAGGGGTGAGCATACAATGGTTGAAAACCGAAAATCGAACCGAACCAAAATATGACAAACGGTTTGTTTTTTTCGGTTATCGGTTCGGTTTTCGGGTTTGAAAATTTAAAATTTTGAAATAAAGGTTCGGTTTCGGTCCTTGATCCGAGTAACCGAACCGAAAACCGATTTAGATTTAGTAATTTATCAAACTACCCTCAATCTATAAATATTAATGTTCTTTATAGTTCCTAACTGAGCCCACTATATCCTCCAATTCTCTGTCGATGCTTTTTTGAACACTCTCCCTACCCTCAATTTATAAATACTAATATTTTTCGGCTCTCGACTCAGGTGAGAGTTTTCACTGCATCTCAAGTCGAGAAGCAGCTGGAGACGGCGAAGAGGGACTATCTGCAGGCGGCGGTCGGCTTCTCGACGACGAACAACAGGGTGGCTATTCCCAAGTTGCTGGACTGGTACCTGCTGGATTTTGCCAAGGACGTCGAGTCGCTGACGGACTGGATATGCCTGCAGCTGCCGAGCGAGCTGAGGAAAGAGGCGGTCCGGTGCGTCGAGGCGGGCAGGCGAGGCGCGGTTCCGCAGCCGGTGGATGTGCTGCCGTACGAGTTCAGATTTAGGTACCTTATCGCTTGCTCGTAGTACATTGTGGTTTTGGAAAAAAAAAAAAAATCAAGAAGGACCAGAGGATTTGTACACATGTTTAGAATAAGCAGTGTGATAACTTATTAAAAAAAAGGAAAAAAAAAAAAAAAACATTGATTTGTTTGTTGCCGGGAATAGGCTTGTGTTGTGAAGATCTTTCTTTGAGCAATAGTTGATGGTGGTGATAATTCAGTCATGTGTGGATAATCTAGTAGAAACTGAGTGATTCTTAGGTTTAACTAGCAATCACTTATGTTGCACTTACACGTTAAATGGTGTATGTATTCGTATCGTGTCTATATCCATACTCATGCAACATAGGTAATTTACCTTCGTACTATTTGGAAATGTTTGTATCTATATCGTGTCTGTATCTGTATCTGCGTATGTATCTTGATTTGTTTGTTGCCAGGAAAACTTTGAGTGATTCTTAGGTTTAACTAGCAATTACTTATGTTGCACGTACACGGTAAATGATGTATGTATTCCTATCGTGCAAGTACCCGTTCGTATCCATACTCATGCAAAATAGGTAATTTACCTTTATACTTATTTGAAAATGTATGTATCTATATCGTGTCTGTATCCGTATCTACGTATGTATCTTGATTTGTTTGTTGCCCGGAATAGGCTTGTGTTGTGAAGTATCTTTCTTTGAGCAATACTTGATGTGTAATCTAGTAGAAACATTGAGTGATTATTAGGTTTAACTAGCAATTACTTGTGTTGCACGTACACGGTAAATGATATATGTATTCGTATCGTGTATGTACTCGTCCATATTCATATTCATGCAACATAGGTAACTTTAACTTACCTTTATACTATTTGAAGATATGGCTGTATCCATATCTACGTATGTATCTTGATTGTTTGTTGTCAGGAATAGGCTTGTGTTGTGAAGATCTTTCTTTGAGCAATTGTTGATGGGTAATCTAGTAGAAACTTTTGAGCGTTTCTTAGGTTTAACTAGCAATTACTTATGTTGCACGAACATGGTAAATGATCTCTCTATTTGTATCGTGTATGTACCCGTCCATATTCATAGTCATGCAACATAGGTAATTTACCTTTATACTTGTTTGAAAATGTCTGTACCTATATCGTGTCTGTATCCATATCTACATATGTATCTTGATTTGTTTGTTGCGAGGAATAGGCTTGTATTATGAAGTATCTTTCTTTGAGCAATGGGTAATCTAGTAGAAACTTTGAGTGATTCTCAGGTTTAACTAGCAATTACTTATGCCGCTACCTATGTTGCACGCACACAACAAATGATGTCTCTATGTGTATCCGTATCTACGTACGTATCTGTGCAACATAGGTCAGTTATTATCGGTCGTGTTTGTATTCGCGCAAAGTTACCAGTTATCGCGCAATCTTAACCTCTCTGGTTAAGTTATTGGCCATAAGTTAGATGCAAAGATCACGAGAGAGAGGGTCCCTGTTTTAACCCAAGTCCATAAATTAGGACAGCAAAGGAAAGCACACACATTGGGTCCATCAATCATGATTTTTGCCAAAGGAAAGGACTCTGGTGGCAACATCCCCCTCCCCGCCCCCCCCCCAACATTTTGCTACCCAATGGAAATCTCTACAGAAAAGGAAGGCCCATGAAATGCCTCTCTCATGGCGTTGTCATGGTCGAGTATTGTCCCTTTCCTGCTGGCCGCCTGTGGCTTATTGAGTTGCTGTATGTTAGCTGGGTGGCAATTAAAGTCATTCGTGCAAGAGGTAGGAAGCCAGCGTTGTTCAGTTAGATTACATGTCAAGATCATACTCATCTGTGTCGTGGTTCGCTTCGGTACGCGGAATGGGTACGTACGTTACTGTGATCGGGGTAGGTTTTAACCATAGTTTGTAGTATTGGCCAATACCGATCCGAGACAGTAGATACCGACAGGAGTTGGCATGTCCCGATCCGATACCGATACTGACCAATACCGACATCAGTTTTTTCACTCGACAAGGATGTCGAAGCAAAAGGTTATAAAATAAGAAAATTAATCTATCGCAGGTAAACCAATAAAAAATAATGATTACCATATAACTTTATTTTCAAAATTACTAAGAAACAACACGTAAAATACTTAAAATTATGCCTAAATATCTAAAATATAAATTTTCTAAAATTTTAATAATTTGTTGTTCAGTACCAAAAAAAATCCGATACCCAGGTCCGAAATCGTCGATATTGTCGATACCATCGATTCCTGTATAAAATAATAGTTGGATAATTTTATTGATGGACTACTTCACTACTTATAGGGAGTCTAGCTCCTCTACATACTACATATTCCGATGTGGGACTAAAAGTCCCTTATTGATTCTCAACACTCCCCTTCAAGATAGGCGATAGATATTGATCATCCCCATCTTGTTACATAGCTTCGACAGACTTAATGAACTAAGACCCTTAGTCAGACAGTCTGCAACTTGTTCTTCTGATCGGACATGGTCAATCTTCAGTATCCCTTGTTCCAGCTTCTCCTTGATGAAGAATCGATCAATCTCGATGTGCTTCGTTCTGTCGTGCTGAACTGGATTGTTAGCTATACTTATTGCAGCTTGACTATCGCTCAGAAGACGCAATGGTGCTCCTTTATCCAGCTGCAACTCTGCCAGCAATGCTTTCACCCACGGTAACTCTGACACTCCCAGAGCCATTGCTCTGTATTCTGCTTCAGCTGTCGACCGTGCTACCACTGACTGTTTCTTGCTTCTCCATGAGACCAGATTTCCTCCTACAAAAACACAGTATTCCGTGGTAGACCTTCTGTCGTCTATGCAGCTCGCCCAGTCTGCATCACAGTATCCCTCAACTTCTATGCGTCCATTCTTCTTGAACCATAGCCCCTTTCCCGACGTCTCTTTCAGATATCTCAAGATTTGAAATACTGCATCCATATGACCCGTTCTTGGATCATGCATGTAGCGACTTACTACACTCACCGCAAATGAAATATCAGGACGAGTGTGCCCCAGATAAATCAGTCTCCCTACAAGTCGTTGATATCTTTCACGATCAACTGGCTCTCCTGCTTCTGCTCCCAACTTTCACTTCTGGTCAATTGGAGTGACTGTTGCTTTGCATCCCTGTCTCCTTCAGCAGATCTAGTGTGTATTTTCTTTGTGAGAGAACAATTCATTGTTCTCCTTTACACACCTCGATACCTAGAAAGTACCTCATCACTCCTAGATCCTTCACCTCAAACTCCTTCGCGAGTTTTGACTTCAGCTTAGTGATCTCGACTTCATCATCACCTGTGATCACTATATCATCCACATATACAGCAATCGACTTCATCATCACCTGTGATCACTATATCATCCACATATACAGCAAGTATAATGATGTGGCCTTTTTTCCTTTTTTTTGTGGAGAGAGAGAGAGAGAGAGAGAGAGAGTTATGGCTCTGATACCATGTAGAAAATAATGGTTGGATAATTTTATTGATGTACTACTTCACTACTTATAGGGAGTCTAACTCCTCTACATACTACATATTCCGATGTGGGACTAAAAGTCCTTTATTGATTCTCAACAATTCCGATACTTATAAGAAGGATCGATACTGATTCCGATACTGATACTGCGAAACTTGATTTTAATTACTCCCTCCCTTGACCTTCATTACGAATCGGGGGTAGATTTTAACTACTCCCTCCGATACTGGTACTGTGAACTTGATTTTAACTACTCCCTCCCTTGAACCTTGAATTTAACTACTCCCGGTGACCATAGCCAAGATATTCTTGTTGTTGAGCTTTGCATAGTCAAAGAGAGAGAGAGAGAGAGAGAGAGAGAGAGAGAGAGAGAAAAGGGAGGCTTCTACGTGGATGACAGGTGGTTGTGGAATGTCCATGGCAGTGCTACAGCCTGGTTATGGGCGAGCACACTGCAATGGATGGATGTACTTGTTGACTTCAACTTCTTATTGGTGGGTGCCTTCCTTTGTCCCTATTCTTTAGATCTTAGTGCAACTTCGGGGCTGAGTTAGGGATAAATCCGACAAGACTTGTCTTGGACAACTGTTAGATTGTTGTCTCAAAAGAGGGGTAAGAGCATCTCCAACCTTATTGTCTTGTTAAGTGTTGTGAGCCTTAGGTGGCTTCTATGTGGCATGAGCCACAAGACAATGTTTTGTTTATGTGGCAAAATTATATCTCAAAAGACAATAAGATAGAAAAACTCTCTCCAATGCAAAAGTATTGAGGAGACAATAAAAAGTTTTTTTTTCCAACTTTCAAGGCAACTTTTAAGACAACTACTCATCTTCTTTCTTTTTTCTAATATTTTTTTATTCATAATTGATGACATGGAAGAGAAGACATTGTCAAGTACATTGTCTAGAACAAGACAATCAACTTCACAATGTCTTCTTTAATTTTTGTCACATAAGCTTCACAATTGACTTGACAATTGCATTGGAGAAGAACTTTTGAATAAAATTTTGTCATTCCTATGTGGCAACAACCTTTTTCCAAAGTCACAATAGGATTGGAGATGCTCTAATAATAGAGTTGGTAATTTAGTCTCACATCCGGTAGGCGATGAGATCATGAGGTGTAGATAATTGAAATTGGTTCAGGCCTTACAGTTACAGGAGAATTCTTTTTTAAGGCATATGAGCCCAATTCAATATCGCACATCATGGACCAACTCCGGTTCGGATCACACCGGGTTCCCAGCAACTGGTATCAGAGTCCATGGTTACAAGGCGGATTTGAACGGCTCTAATTGGTTCGAGATAGATGATGCTGAACGTTCATGCGTATACACGGATATACGCGTTACGGGATATACAGGCTCTCTTCTCAAGGTGCTTCAAAGGTGGATTTGACGAGTCCAAGGTGGAGCAATGCGTTGTTGTTGGCACACAATAGTGATGTGGATGAACGTGTCGGTTTGGTTCAGTTGTTGAACGGATCGATTGGCTTCAAAGATGGATTTGACGAGTCCAGGGTAGAGCAATCATGGGTGCTCGGCTGACGAGAACGAATAAAGATATCAAGGAGTGCTAAGGTTGTTCGTATCAGTTTGATTTTGTAGTCGAACGGATCGAGTGGCTTCAAAGGTGGATTTGACGAGTCCAAGGTGGAGCAATCCTCGGTGCTCGGCTGACGGGAACGACTCAAAAGAGGGGTGACAATGGAGTTGGTTGGTAATTTAGTCCCATATTAGGTAGGCGATGTGATCATTCTCTTTTAAGACATATGGATCCAATTCAATATCGCACCTCATGGACCAAATCTGATTCAGATCACACTGGGTTCCCAACAACCCCCACCCCCCCCCCCCCCCCCCCCCCCCCCCCCCCCCCCCCCCCTCCCTCTCTCCTTAAGACAGCTCTCCAAATCCAGTGTGATCCGTAGGAGGTCAACATCACAAGTGACCTCTTCGGACCATCCCATAATAAGAGTCAACGGACAATCAAAATTAGCTCCGGCTAAGACAACCCAAACTTGCGGGCCAACCTTGTCTAAGATACTGATAGATCTGGACATTAGTGAGAAATTAAGTTAGTCTTGCTTGCTTAGAGTGGAGAGAGAGAGAGAGAGAGAACTTAGATCTGGATCACAGAAAGATTTCATGTCAGCGTCCTTAGCTTATTTATATATGACTCGAAGTACTTTAGAACAAGGATCAATAGTGGCACAGACACAATGGAAGTAATTAATTGACATCTTTGTCTGTACCTCCTATTAGGAAGCAGATCTGTTGTTCCAAAATTTTGTATACCAGTCATGTCATTCTCTTCTATAAAAATGTAGATTATACTGATTATTTTAACATATAACATTTAGAATCAGTAGAATCTATATTTTTATAATAAAAAAGACTTAGTTGGTTCACAGAATTTAGAGAGAACAAATCTTTTAATAATGTTGGATTGTCCATCTTGACCGATGGACGCTATTTGTTTGATTCTTATAGGGATCCCATCCTTCATCTCAAGGTCAAATTGGGATATTGAATACTTAATACTAGCATTTCATAGCATAACAAACCTTTTTTTTTTTTTTGGGTTCTCTTCATATTTATGAAGTTTTTTTATGGTCTCGTAGTTGGTTAACTCGCTAAGATACTATATTCGAAGTTTCAAACAAAACTAATAGAATTTTGAAGCTTCAAATTAGACACATGACACAGTTTGTTTTGGACGATGGAGGACTGCTAAAATTTTAGGAGTGCCAATGTTTCGACAATCCTGAAGGCCATACTTTTGTGTCATCATGATTGACAAAATTTTGGTAATCCTACGATAATGAAGCTGGACTGTCAAAATTTTAGCAGTCATGACTATCCATAAAAGGAAAAAAAAAAAATTGATACAGTAGGGGGTACCCCCTATGTATGACAGGTGGACCCCCTCAAAATTTATGTGTATATATAAATTTGTACACGTTTTACGAAACGGGGGGCCCACCTGTCATACATAGGGAGTATCAAAACTTTGATACTCCTACTGTATCAAAGTTTTTTCCCTCCATAAAATTGCCAAAACTTTGACACTCATGAAGTAAGTTGTATTGTGTATGAGACAAAAAAAAAATATGAAGCCCATAGTTTTGGAAGTCTAAAGTTAAAGAATGTGGTGAATTCCCTGTACTTATGTATGGTTTCTGAAATTCCTATATCAGGAAATTCTCTTTTTCTTTCTTTTTCTTTTTCTGGCATGAATTTATGGAAGCTCACCAGTAGTAAATGATAGTTGTAAGCATGCAAAGGGGTTTTGGTAATAAAGTCTCCGACTTTGATGAGAGGTGATTACTATTTAAGTGCCTTTGTCCCACTTCAATTTATTTTCTTGAAGTCCTCATTTATATAAGAAATAAATACAAGGGAAGCATGTGTAGTGTGTGACCACCATGCCATTTCTTGCTAGAGTCAAGATTAACTCGATCAATTAACCCTAGATTCGAGTTAACTCAGACCCATCGATCAAACTAGGTTTTTTTTTCAGGACTCAATCAGAAATTTGAGTTCGAATAAAGTTTAAGTGGACTAAATATGTGGACTGACTCGTATGAAAATATATATAATAATAATAACTGGGGTAGACTGGAATGTACGTTGGTGTCGCTTAAAGGATATATTTGGATTGAGGATTAAGAGAGTTATTGTTTGGATGGACAAAAAGTAGGGAAAGAAAAAGTTTAAAAATAATTTTTTATTTGTTTATGGATAGAAGTATAATTACTATTTCCTCCTTGGTATTCTCAAATGATGATTTAATATTAACTTTTTGAGGGGTGGTGGGGTAAATTCACTCAAATTCCTCTATCTCTTTCCATTTTTCTTCCACTTTTGGGAGAAATTTTTTTTGGTGGAACCACATACTTTTTTCTCTCAAATTTTTCTTCCCCTTTTTCTCTCCTCCTTTCCGAACACCATCATTTAAAATTTTACTCTCACTTTCCTCTCAACTTTTTCCTTCCTCCCATTTTCCACCATTCCCAAACAGTACCTTAAGTGAGGGGGGAAACAAAACCATGTTTGGGAGAGAGGGTTATAGAGGGTTAAGTGAGGATTTATTTCACTCTCTTTTGTCCCCTTTTTTAACCCCCAAGTCGGAGGGTTAACGAGGGGGATTGAGAAATTTTGTTTAAAAAGTCATAATTATCCCTTCTTTGTTCTATAAAATATCATAATTTTTTTCTCCGTTTTTTTTAACATGTTGCTTCGTAGCTTCCTAATTTGTGAAGATATTTTGACAAGTTCTAATTAAAATTTCAATAAAATTTTATTTTATGACATATATAATAAGGTTATTTTGATAACTATCATATTTTTATTAATTCTTCTCTGACTCAAAACCTCCAATCCAAGTAAGAGTTATTAAACACCCCCCACTTAACTCTCCCTCCAATCCAAACAAGGTTCAATATATTGACTATACTTTTCCTCATTTAACCCCACTTAACTCTGCTTATTTTTTTTTCCCTCAATCCAAGCAGACCCTTATCGTTCTTTTAAACCAACTCCATCAGAAAACTATAGGCTCGTTCAGAAACAGGATTTTGATTCGATAAATTAACCCTAGATTCGAATCTAACTGAGACCCATGAACCAAGTTTTTTTTTTTTTTTTTTGACGGTGTCCGGCATAAAGCTCGAAACTTTTTGTATATACTATATTTATGTCTTTTGGACTCACTGTCTTCTAACCATAAATGGAATGAATAATATGCTCTCGTAGTTCGATCTACTGATCTTTCGCCGTTCAGTCAAATTTTTTAGAGTTATTTGTATTTACCCCCCCCAATTGTTAATCATAATTCTACTTCCCCCCAAATTTATTTTAATTAGTATTACCCCCAATCTTCGGATAAAGTGCAAATAAACCCTCCTTAGATTTTCGTTTTTGCATTTGAAGACCCCTTTTTAAAAAAAAAATCATATTTTTATTTTTGTTCAGTTTGTACCCATGTCGTTAACAGCCGTTAAAATACGTCTAAAAATACGATTTTACCCCTCCCCCCACGCTCTCCCCCCTCTCTCTCCGGTGGCGGAGGATTGTCAAGCGGGGTCGACCAGAGGAGAGGGGAGGGTAGCCGGCCAGCGAAGGGAGGAGGGGGCGGGTCGAGCTAGGGGTGAGCATTCGGTTAATTCGGTTCAAATCGAACCGAAAACTGAATTGACCCGAAAATCGAATAAGCAAAATTGAAACCGAACCGAATTGTGCCAATTCTGTTCGATTTCAGTTTTGCTTATTCGATTTTCGGTTCATTCGGTTTTCGGTTCGGTTTGAACCGAATTAACCGAATGCTCACCCCTAGCTCGATTCGCCCCCTCCTCCCTCCGCTGGCCGGCCACCCTCCCATCTCCTCTGGTCGGCCCCGCTTGACATGCCCCTACCACCGGAGAGAGGGGGGAGGGGTAAAATCTTATTTTTAGACGTATTTTAACGACTTTTAACGGCAAGGGTGCAAACTGAACAAAAATTAAAATGTGGAATTTTTTTTTTAAACAAAAGGTCTTCAAATGCAAAAACAAAAATCTAAAGAGGGTTTGTTTGCACTTTACATAGGATTGGAGGGGTTACACTAATTAAAATAAAATTGGAAGAGAATTAGAAATATGATTAGCCATTGGGGGGGTAAATACAAATAACTCAATTTTTTATACCTATTCTTGCTGACCACACGATGAACAAAGTATTGGTTTCCTTTAAACCGATCTCTTTCCCAAGTCTGTTATTGTCAATCTTCTCGGGTTGTAAAAACACTCATTTGATCCTACCAGACCAAAAAGTCGATATCACTTATGTCATCTATCTATTATATATCTTACTATTCCATCGTTACTATGTTTTGTGGATTAAAAAAAATATAATCAGTTTCGATTTTAATTCGGTTTGATCCAAAATCAAATAAGACTTACACAATTATTGACACTCTCATTTTGCACTCATCTTTAATTTTTATCATTTAAATTTCAATCTATTGCTGCATTAAATTTGAGATTAATTTGTTCATGCATGGAAGGAGGAGTGCAGGATGGCATTTTAGGAGCGCTAATAATATTAATGCAGAGACAAACTTAAAATTTGAATGATAAAAAATGAAAGAGGAGTGCAGGATGATATTTTAGGAGTGCCAATAACGACATCATTTTTAAAAACATCAATTTTATGTATGCGTTTTAAAGCCCATCTTTGAAAATTTAACAACTAGTTCAGCCTTGGATCCAACTTTGAAATACAACGGACATACGTATAAAAATTAGATATTTTTAATATATTTTAATCGCAGTATCAACTTTGGGTCCGACCCGTTAAAAAATAAAAAATAGCATAATCAAACAAACGGAATTGATTATCCATTATGTTCGATTTTGGTTATGTTAATTTCGATTCGGTTTTGGTCTTGGGATTTTAGAAGTTCGGTTTATTCGATTTTTGCTATTTCGATTCGGTTAAAGTCGAATAAACCGAATGTCACCGAATTCTACAGTTTTTCATAACCATATATTCGAATCTTGCATCCATAAACCAACTATTAGTTCTAGGAAGATTCAAAAAAAAATTTGTACATAGATATCGAATAATCTCTTAAAATATTACTTCGTATACGACTTTTCTGTAGATCGATAACTCTAATCCTTTGTTTGTTTGTTTTTCCTTTTTTTCCTATCTATAGATAGGACAGAATTTTGATGGACCCTATGTGCAGCTACTGTTAAGTCAGGGTCCCCTACACAAAATGTGGCACAGGGGGACCTTAGTTTCTGAGCATGTCAAGGCCCAACCCTAGGCCATGGTGAAGACCAGGCCACAATAGTATACAATGCCAAGGATCCATGTGCACAGTGTCCTACACAGGCCAGATTCAGAGATGTGGAGGGCAGTGTCCTATACTCGATGAAGAAATGTCAAGGGCATGTGAACACACACAGGTTGACAGTGCCATGGCATGCCCATAGCTTTTGGGGACATTGTCTTGTTTCTTGTTATGTTTTTTTTTTCCCAAGGCCAACTTTGTAAAGTGAAGTAGATTTCTTGTTAGGGTAAATTACAAAAAATTTCAAGTTAAATTTGTACTTTTTGTGTAGAAATTTTTTTTAGTTAAATTTAGTAAATAAAGTCCTCCGCAATCTATGACTTGCTCAAAAAGTTATCTATTGTCTGTTGACCGTTAGAAATGGTCGTTAATGCCATTTTAAAAAAAATAAACAAATAAACCAAAACTACCATCTCCCTTCCCTACCAGCCCTCCCTTCCCTAACCTCTCCCCTCCTCCCACCGGCCAGCCCCCCCCCCCTCCCCTCCCCCCCCCCCCGCTCCTCCTCCCCACCGGCCAACCCCCCCCTCCTCCTCCTCCCTGCAGTCCAGCCCACCCTCCTCCCCGCCCCCCCCCCTCCTCCTTCTCCCCGTCGGCCTCCTCCTCCCCGCCGGCCAGCCCCCTCCTCATCCCTGCAGGCCAGCCCCCCCCTCCTCCCCGCCGGCCTCCTCCTCCTCGCCGCAGGCAAGCCCCCCCTCCTCCCCGTCCCCCTCCTCCTCCTCCCCGCGTTCCCCTCCTCCTCCCCGTCCCCCTCCTCCTCCTCCCCGCACCACCGGAGAGAGGGAGGGAGGGGGTGGGAGAGAGGAGGGAGGGGTAAAATGGTCATTACATATCCCACTTAACACCAGTTAACGAAAATAGGACAAAATGAACA
Source organism: Iris pallida (assembly GCA_029216955.1). Lineage (NCBI taxonomy): Eukaryota > Viridiplantae > Streptophyta > Magnoliopsida > Asparagales > Iridaceae > Iris > Iris pallida. The sequence goes on along the minus strand of JANAVB010014398.1, from coordinate 1,941,192 downwards.
TATTTTATACTTTAATGAATTTTAAGAGCATGGAATTTTTTAGTACAAAAAGCGAAAATCTAACGAGGGTTTTTTTACACTTTACCCTTCTTGTGATAATCATACTTTACAGTGTCGTTCGATATTGATATGTTACAGTCAATATTGTGATACAGTTTGGCACGTCCTTATCCGATACCAACCGATATCGAGATCGATACAGACACCGGAGGTTGTTTTACACTCAATTCGGCAAAGTAAATTAAACAAAAAAGCTCGAAATCGGTAAGGATGTAAATGCATAATAAGATTGTAAAATTATATAAAAGAGAAAATTTATCTATCGCCGATAAACCAATGGACAAAAGTTATTACTAATTTCATTCCAAAACTACTAAGAAATGACATATAGAGTACTTAAAATTATGCTTAAATATGTGAAATATAATTTTAAAGATTTTAATAATTATCTTGATGCCTTGAAATGACAAAATTTCACGCGTGCGTGCGTCTCATGTGTGCGTGTGTTTACTCGTAGCAATGGTTAGAGAGAAGAAAAAAAAAACAGAGAAAAGCCGATGGCCCGATGCAACTACGGTAGGGAGGGGTGAGCATTATTCCGATTTAGATTAAAAACCGAGTTGAACCGAACCGAATCAAGGTTGAAAAAAATTTCAATTCGGCTTCGGTTTTAAATTACTAAAAATTTATTCTGTTTGAATTTTAGTTTCGCTCCAAAACCAATAAAATTTATATAATTATCCTCAATTTTATGCACATTTTATAATTAAAATATGTATATTTGTGTATATTTTTAAAAAATTTAATATGCGTATGTATTTTAAATCACAACTTTGATAATTTAGTAGCTAGTTCAATTTTTGGTCCAACTTTAAAATACAATAAATGTATGTATAAAAGTTATATATTTTTTAATATAACTGAACCACAATTTTAGATTTAGGTCCGGCCCACTAAACAATAAAAATAGCTCAACCTAGGGATGGGCATACGGTTCCAAGACCCGCGGTTCCGACCCGGTCCGAACCGTAAAATGTCCAAACAAGCCGGTTCCTAAAATTTGGAATTTAAAAGGGGTGGGCCGGGACGGGTCGTGTGACACTAACGAGACGGAGCGGGTCCTATTTTCAAAATAAACGGGACCCCAGAACGATCCGTTTCTAGGGGTATGTATTTTTTTTTATCAATTTTGAATTTTTTTTGCTATTACAGTTTATAGATAATAGAACAAATTATTGATTAGTAAACAAATTCTAGAAATTTTGGAAAACATAAGACTTGTTTTCTTCTTATAGATAATAGAACATATGTAAATGTGTACAATCCTAAAAAAATTTAACTTTTTTGGACCCGTTTGGATCCGCGGGTCGAGCCCGTCCAGGTTCCAATATTTTTTGGACCCGTTCCGTACCGCCAATTAACGGGTCCGGTCCGGATCCACAAAATATGGGCCCGATCCGACCCGTGTCCACTCCTAGCTCAACCGAACAAACTGAGTCGATTATCGATTTGATTCCATTTCAGTTATGGCTAATTACAGCTCGATTTCAGTTTGAATTTTTTATAAGTTCGATTTATTCGGTTTTGACTATTTCGATCCTCATTCCTATATCCTAGTGTAGTTTGATTGTCCGCTTTTGATCCGTGTCCGAAGTTTGTTGCTAAGTTTGTTGTTATAGCCTATAGGTACCGCATTTTTATCTGAAAACATACAAATATTTCTTGACTTTTCATTTTTCATAATATTTTTTTTTCTCTTATCTCAGAGACAACACAACTTACTTTAGGACCGACGAAAGGACATCAAAATTTTGGCAATTCAGCTCTATAATAGGAACCAAAATTTTGATAGTCCTTATGACATGGAATATGCCTTTATAATTGTCAATTTTTTTGCAACTAGTTATATAGCCGTGACTATTAAAATTTTGACATTCCTCCATTGTCCCAAATGGAACTGTGTCAAATTTGAAGGGGGTTTGAAACCTCGAAAATAGTACATTAGGCTATCTCCAATGTGGATTTCTAAATTCGAGTTTCTATCCTAGTGGGCATTGTACTATAAGAAAATTTTTGTCCTAACTGAGAGTTTTCTACGTATAGATTTACCAAAAAAATATTCTCCAATGGTTCTCAATTTCTACTATACGTGGCACTGCATAATGTCAAGATGGAAAATATTGAATAAAAAAAATTATGATTTATAGTTTGAAAGTGAGGCCTAATATGAAGATGAATAATCTCTATGAGAGTTTCTATATGTAGAAATATGGCCGGCCCTGAGCTAATGGGAGCTCGAGACAAACTTTCGAGATGGCTCCCATACATATTGTGAAAAAAAATATTAAGGAACTAAAATGTAAAACAAAAAAAAACAAAAAAACCAAAAATAGTGTTGCCACCAAGAATTAAACCAAGAACCTTAGGCCTTAGGCCACCAAAAAATAGAATTGAAAGTGAGGCCTCAGGTTATGTTTAGTTCGTCCAATTGGAGCCTTGGAAAAGAAAATGAATTTATTTTCTTTGTTTGGATGCCAAAGGAAATGAAGAGGAAAGTAATTTGATTCTCAAAAGCAAAAAAAAAAAAAATAGAAGAAAAAAATGGTTCCTCCTGTAGGACCGTTGAGCACCTCTAGAGGGGGGGGGGGGGGGGGTGAATAGAGTGTGTGCGTGTGCAGCGGAAAATAATCACCAATTAAAAAATATTAAGCAGTTATATATTATGGCAGTAAATAAGAGACAGTAAATAAATGCAGCAAGAGATAGAGAGATCAAACTCAGTGAACACCACGATGTATACTCGTTTCCCTCTGAGAGGACTAGTCCAGTCGCGAGTACTCTTGCTCGCTGTTAATCCACTATGACACAAGTTTTAATTGAGCGCTTGCAACTCTTACAACACCGTGCTTGGCGACAAGTGCACGACCGACTTCACAACACCGTGCTTGGTGACGAGCGCACGACCGACTCCAGAAGGCAATTGGAAAACGGGAACGTTTTCTGAATACAACCTCCGATACAACTCTTCAACACCAAACTCTAGATTAAACAGAAACTGTACTGGCTTGGCTAAGAGTCGTAAAGGCTTAGATATGAAAGTAAAAGCTCAGAACACTTTAGATAGAGAAGAGAAGAGATGTAATTGGATTGTTGAGATGAATGGTAATCTCAACTCTATTTATAGTGTTTTTGGGGAACCGAACTCGGGCAGAGTTCGGATGCTAGGATTTCGCATACGAACGTTGGATGCAGATTTGGTGGGAACTAAAATTCAAATAACCTAGACCGAACTCGGACCGAACTCGGACCGAACTCGGTCAGAGTTCTGTCAGAGTTCTGATGGTTCAGAACAGTAAGGAATAAACCAAATTTGCATAGGTTTTGGGCTTTTTAGAATTGTGGATTTTTGGGATACGTAGGTAGGCTTATTTTTGTTTGTGGACTGAGAAAAACCTAAGCCAGTACCGATCCGATCAATCTCACATTTTTTCTAGACTCAATAAAAAGAAAAATACAAAATAAATATGAAAACCAATAGCCCTTTTGATGACGTCTTTTTCCTGACATTGAAGACGCATTTTTCCTTGACGGCAATCGTCCAAAGATAAACAGATCTGAAAATCTGAAAACCTTTCGGGGGCTTCGCCCCCGAACCCCTGACGGGGGGCGCTGCCCCCTCGACCCCTATCCGCTGACCGGACAGCGGAACCCTCGATGCGAGGCCCCGGATAGGTCGTTAGGCGGTTCAGAGAAATATTCTTGTACTATGTCGTCTTTGGCCCATCAATAATTCTCTATTGCATGTGTCCTGCTTTGTCAAGGCTTGATCATGCTTACTGCATGTCTACAAATATATGTTAGACGAAACAAAACAATATGATGCAGTATGATACAAGCATAGCAATATGATAGAAAGAACATTTAGGACAATGCTAAGTATAAGTAGCAACATGATAGGGATTACATGAATATTACTGACGTCATTATGTTAAACTTAATTGATTAGCCATATTCAAAAATATGATATAATCATTGGGCTAACACCTCCCACCAACCCAGGGATTTATTTTTTCTCTCTAAAGATTCACATTTCCTCCCAATTTTTTGTTTTTCCAAAAACCGGAAAGTAAAGCGATTGAAATTACAATTTTTCAAAGGAAAGAAAACATCAAAGAGTGAGTTTCCTTCCCTACATTTCCGCAAACCAAACTAGGCCTACGTTTTACATGATAATCACTGCACCACAACTATGACACATTACATGATGGTTAGATACGTCCATGTTGGCGTTCTTCAATCTTTGGTCCATGGATGTCGTCCAGCCTACCATGGGTTAGGGCCACCCCTGTGTAAAAATTCTTATAGAAAATCTTCATCCGATTCCTACATCAATGTCACGTTTGATAAAAATTGAAATATAAACCACTATTGGAGAATTTTTTTAAAAGATATTTTTAATATATATATATATATATATATATATATATATATATATATGTTTTTTTTGAAGTAATGGGTAATTGTGGTGAACTCGCCTCCACTGAGGTTCGAACTCTTGACCAATTGGACCACATGTATCCCTCTTAACCACTAGACTAGAGATCATTTGCATATATATATATATATATATATATATATATATATATATATATATATATATATATATAGTCATAACCCGTGCCCATAGGGCATGGTTCATTTAAGGTATTCCCCCTCAAAATCTTGGACCCCCAATTTTAAACGAATAATAATAATTATGAGGCCCCCATCAAAATATTAAATCCCAACCACTGCTGGATGTGAATTTTTTTTGGATTCTCCATAAAATCCCACTCTCAATAATGCTCATCCACAACCATTATGAGTGCAAACCCCACTCTTTGGATTTCCCATAAAACTCCACTCTCAATAATGCTCATTCCCCATAAAATCCCACTCTCAATAATGCTCATACGCAACCATGATGAGTGCAAATCCTACTCTTTGGATTCCCCATAAAACTCCACAACCGTTGATTCACCAAGATTAAATCCCAACCACTCTTTATCTTGGCACAGTCAGTCCTAGGATTCGAAAACCTTTGTGTTTTGTATAAAATATATATATATATATATATATATATATATATATATATATATATACATATATATATACATATATATATATATATATATATATATATAAGAGGAAGATAAAAACCTTCATTGGAGATGCCTTAGTGGACTATCTACTACCGAACCTTCAGAATTAGGAAGAGGAAGAAGATGAAATAATATTTGTTTGTATATTATGTTTGGAAGAGAAAGAGAGAACGGTGCTAAAATGTGTTGATCCCAAGAAAAAGATAATACGTTGTGTGCACAAATAAAGTAAAATAAAATAGTTGCTCCCTAATCTGTGTCGTCACATATAAAAATGTGGACCTTTCAGTTGATGGCATTAAGCAAATACAACATAGGTAGGTAAGTTAAAAAAAAAAAAAAAAAAAAAAACTTCTTTGACTTGGCCTTTTCTCCTGACCGACGAGCAACGTCGGAGGAGATTTCAACCATGCCCATTTCCACGGGATCCTTCGGTATACCAACGGGCTAATAGGTAAGTAAGTAAAGTTGGATTTAAATATCAAATGTTAAATTGTAATTTGATACCCTTAACTGTTCAAAAAATTTAACTTGATACCTTCAACATTGATAAATAAGTACTAACTTAATTAATACTCCCTCTCAACTAATTTTCAATTTGATATTTGCCGTCAGTCCGACGTTAATTTTTGTTTAAATTTTCTTTGACTAAACTACACTTCTCTTCCCCCCTCCTCGCCCTTCCCATACTCCCGCCGCCCAACCCACCCCCCACCTATCGCTGCCACCCTTGGTCCGACTGCAGCTCCTCTCATGCAGTATTGTCCCCTCTCCGTGGCACCATCCCCTCCCCCCTCCCTAGCTTTTTCGATTAACATCGTTTGGACAAATAAAAATATTAAGTTGGTGTCTATCAAAGCTGAGAGTATCGAATTAAAATTTTGAATAGATGAGGATGTCAATTGTATTTTAGCCAATATCAAATAAGCATTCGTGGTGGCTAATGACCAAGCTTGAAGCCCATTGATATACCAAGTTCTATGGGCTGAGAACACATATTGGACCAAATATAATAATACTATACCTCCTAGAAATTGCATAGAAGCCCGAAGTCTCTCAATCAACAAGCCAAAGTTTGAAACGCACTTCTAACACATGCTCCAAAATGTGCTTATTAATAATTCCACATGATAAGGAATTTCAAACTTAGAAGAGACCAAACAAACAGAAAGCAACAAAAGAAAGCAGTAAGTGGCTCTATAGTATCTGCATATAAATACAAAGCTAAGAGCATCTCCAGCCCTATTATCTTGTTATGTGTTGTGAATCCTATGTGACATGAGGCATATAACAATATTTTTTCTATGTGACAATATGACATTCACACAAGACAATGAGATAAAAATGTGTTCTTCAATGTAAAAGTTTGAGAAGACAATAAATTTTTTTTTTTTCAACTTACAAGACAACCTTTTCACTTTTTATATATATATATTTTTATTCATAATTGATTATGTGGACATAAAGTCATTATGAAGTGCATTGTCTAGATCTAGACAACCAACTTCACATTCTCCTTACCATGTCATTGCTATGTCAACTTCACAATTTATTTCACATTTGCATTGGAGAAGTATTTTTGAAAAAAAAAATGCTTGTCATTCCTACCTGGCAACCATTTTTCCCAAAGTTTTAAGTAGCGTCTTTTAAATCAGTCCAATCCGTGCTTAGTAATTCATTAACCAGCGGTTCTGAAAGTTTTCTATAATAATAAAATTACCTCTATGTCCTTATATAAATAAAAGTTATTTTTAATAGAATAAGGATTTATGGATGTGGAGGTAAACCCTGCAATCAAAAAGTCTTTCGTGAATTCTTGTCTCAGAAAATAACTCTGCATCCAATGGAGCTCCAAGGACAAGTACAAGACAAGTTCCTGAATTTTTCTTCAATTGGAAAAAAAAGAAGAGTAGCCGCGGAAGGGAAAGAAAGAGAAACACAGAAAGAAAGAAAAATAGGGTTTAGTTAGTAGTTATATTTATTTATATTTTTTGCGATGATATAAATGGAATAAAATAATAAAGCCACCCAAAATTTATTGATTTGGGTGTTTATAAAGCCACAAAAAATACACTACACCAATTTTGTGTGGTTTTTGAGTCGAGCAAATCCAGTTGTTCAAAAAAGTTAACATGGATTTTCATTAACGATCGGTTTAAAAACACCCCAAAGCTGATAAAAACATAATTACCAAGCAGACCCTTAGTAATAGTATATATATGATATTAGAATTTGGTTCTCTAAATTATTCGATATTAGAATTTGGATCACTACAAGACTCAAAATTAATAATGTGAACAGTAAAAATAAGACTCAAATTCTAATGTCGGACAATTTGGAGATCCAAATTCTAATATAACATATTGTATGTGACCCTATTACAAAATAATCCTTACAACAAGGGAGGAAGAAAGGGATTCTCATAGCATCGATATTTACCAGTGTTTTAATAATCGGACATGATCAGCCTGTCAAATCGGTCAACTTTTAAACCAGTAATTTTTCCAGATTATTTTTTTCAAAAATTCGGCCAACTCGATCAATTCCTCCGGTGAAACCACCGAACCGTCTATCCCAATTATATTTTTGAACCGATTTGATCCTTATTTTTGACTTTTTTTTTACTTTATATGCAATCAAAATTGATATATTTGCTTCTTGACTAATTCTACTATGATACAGAATCTGTAAGTAATATATATGTAGTTATGTACTATATAATATATTGGAATATTTAGTAATATGGTCTCACATAACAGTGGATATTAGGGTCTAGGTCTCGAAATTGTCCAACGAATTTGGATCTCGAAATCACTGTTCACGTAGACTAATAACAATGATTTCCAGACCAAATTCTAAAGTTGCACAATTTCGAGATCCAACACTATTATGTGAGACTCTATTACTAAATAATCCTAATATATTCGATATAAGATTATAAGCTTATATAACCGGTTCAATCTGAATTAATCTACTGATTGGACCAGTTTAATCCAATCCAGTGTTCTGATCGGATCGATCTTATGTGGATGTCGCGAATCAGATATTTGTAAGAAGGGCTCTGAAAGACGACTAGTCTTGACGGGAGGGATTTATTGTCCAAGGTTTTCTCGCGACACAAACATCAATTATTGGGATCCACATTGGGAAAAGACTTAAGTCTCAGCTTCCAATGGGAGTAAAGTCTTTAATCATCGAGGACTCGTCTTTGTCTCCCAATTTGACTTATTTTTAAGGCTAAATTACAACTTAATACCCTCAACTATTCACTTTTTTCAACTTGATACCCTCAACTTTTATAGGTGTAACTTAATACCTCAACTATCATTTGACTACTTCCTACCCTGACGGAGTTAACGGATAAGTTAAAAGGACAAAAAAGCCCACGTCCCTTAGTCTACAACCATACAGACATATGACTAATAAAATGTTTTCCCAAAATCACTAAACCTAATTTTAGAAATCTTGAAGAATCAATCACTCCTCTCTCACTCTCCTCTCATTTGATGTTCTCCCTCATCCCCTCTCTATTCAGTGTCATATCTCAAATTATTTGAAGGTATGTGTTAAAATAAATAATTCAATACATTTATTTGTCATTTTTTTTGTTTACTTTGGATTTTGTTTGTCCGTTTTCTTGTTTATTTTGGATTTATTTGTCAATTTTCTTGTTCATTTAAGTATGTATTATGATGTCTGGATTTTGACTTTGGGTTTTTCTAACATTGTAAGTCAACTTGGGTTTATGATGGTTGGATTTTATGACCTGGGATTTTTCTGACATATGCTTGTAACTCATAATGCACGGTGGGAATGAGGGAGAATATCGAGTGGGGACCAAATGCATATGCACATGGTGGGGACCTGATATATTTGTTATATCAAGTGGGGACCAAATGCTCTATTCAATGTCTAGACAATACATATTACTTGTTTATTTTCAAGCTTTTATTTAACATTACACTTACTTAGTAAGAAAGACAATTACATTGAGTTAATTTCTTGTTATCGTGCAGATGATATGGTCTTTAAGACTACACCATGGCCGAGTTTTTTCTATGGGTCCAAATTGGAAATATGTTGGTGGTACGGAGAACATAGCATATGACATTGATTAAGATAGAATGTCTCTTCAAAAAATATTTGGTTGGGTGAGGGAGTTAGGGTACAATGGTCCCTGCAGAATATTCCACCAGATTAGTAGGTCCAACCAATGTCTTCTGCTTTTGGACACCGATGAGAAAGTGCTAGGTGTCACGCCCTGCTCCCGTAGGAGCGATCGTCCTCGCTAAGGCATGATGCCGTACGGGCCTAGGTTGCGCCCGTGCAAGGCTAAGTCCAGAAACGGCCGATTTGAGCTAGGCCACAGAATCGCACAGAGTGTCCCCATTTGCAGCGGAAAGTAAATGAACACAAATTGAAGCGAATTCAACTCTTTATTGATATTCAAGAAGTTTACAAGCGGCGCTAGGCCGAGTTTACAAGTCTCTCAAGCTCTCTCTCTCTCTGAAACATAAAAGGCGTGCCAAGTGGCTTACAAGATGGAATGATTCATGGCGATGTTCCGATACATTATGTCCTGTATATGGTGCTCCAGCTCCTTGCAACGCTCCAAAGCTCCAGAGATAGCTCCGCGCCTTAGCACGTTCGAGGGAAGCTCCACACCCGACGACGTCTCCTGCATCCTGCAAGCAGACTGTGGGGTTATCAGTACATTGTTATGCACTGGTGGGGAGGCTAGCTCGCCCACAATGTTATCATTACCATATACGTTCCATTTACTTTTGTGTACCGTCTATCATTCATTGTCTTTCTAATCTTGCCTTAGGATCAGTTTCATGGCATATTTCATAGTCTACCTCGTGTTGCCAAATTCAAGTGTCGTATGGAAATACATGCACGACTTATCCATACTTACCGTCCGGCCTTCCCTGTCCAAAGTAAACCAAGTTAGTCAACAATTCATAGGAAATAACTTAACGTGATTCATGTGAACTTTCAAAGTCAAGGGCGTGTCCCTGCCTCGGGTCCTAGCACGTCGTAGGCGTATTTTCTAACTCCTTTGCCGAAGTACTCTCGATTATCTGGTGTGTTATATTCAAGCATGTTCAGAAGGCACTTCATTTAGTTAACTTAGACTACTTTGATTTCAATGCAAGGACTTGCACGTGGATTGCCACCAGCAAAGCCCACTTAATCTATATGCATCGGTCGCTGGCATCACAAGCCAATTTGGACATGTTTTCCCCTTGGTAATTTCTCACCTATCATGGCGTGCGGCTTGGTACACCCTGATAGTCTTTTGAAATACCCGGCCTTACGTCTCCTGGTGGCCAAGCCCGCACTCAGGCCTGGACAGTAAGCCATTTTTCTTTGATTCCGCCTAGGCCGGTTTCGATCCTACACCGTGCGTCAGGCGGCTGGAATTTCTTATTTCCCCTCTCCCCCGTATACGATGGAGGTGTCCACGACCATTTCGTTTTATTTGTCATTTTAACTTAACGGCTGTCTTTGTGCCGTAGGCTAACCCTTAGCCTTAATGCATTATCGAACAGGTTGGCGTCCGTACAGCGCGGGTAGCGAGCTCCGTTGCACGTGCCCGTCACACCTGTCGCTAACCATTCTTTCCTTCTTATCTTTCATTCATTCTTTCTTTTCTTTCTTTCACTTGTCCGTTCGTTCATTCATTCATTCATATATTTTTGCAACTCCCCGTGCGGGAGTCGCCTTGGCGACCCATCGGTCCCATAGTCTTTCAATGTAGCTATACTCTACTCGGAACGACTATGTTTATAGTCTTCCGTTTTATTGTTGTAAACCATTAATTGTTTCATTGTTGAACGCATAGAGAACTTGAACGTAAGCTTGTGCCTTAGCACGAGCGTGGAGTGCGGTACGAGAGTTCTCATATTTTTCATGTTCCTTTCCATATTCTATACAAGCATACAAGATGGGATTATTCCCTTAGCTAGGTGCGTTGAGTCATTTATTAACATGCGCGGTGTTATCGCCTAGTGATTCTAGCAATAGTGTCCGTATTGTTATGTGTCTAGGCTAAGCAAAGACGGGTTCATCGGAGCCACCCACCTTAGCGATGTTCGCATCGGCCGAGCGACACTCCGAGCGCGCCTTTGAAAGTCTAAGTCTGGTTTCATCTTTGACGGGCCAATGTAAGCCTTGCATCGATTCTTCATCAGGTCGATGCCAACTCTTCGGGTCGACGGCTCGTTTGAGTCGTTGCACTTGCCGTTTGAATTGGCGTTCCGCTAGGGCGGAGCGGGTCATTACATAATATACCACTCAAAACAAGTCTCGTCCTTGAGACTTCCTGAGTGCAGGTCATTCTATCGTTCCTTAACTCGTGTCGTCGTGTTTCTCAGACAATTCTATCGAACGGCTCTATCGTTCGATGGCATCGAACTATACTCGATACCTTTCCAAGTTCCGTGTCGCATACGTCCGATTGATTTTATTGAATAACTTTTCATTCATTTTAGAGTTGATGGCACTTATTCAATTCAAGTGTTTCTTCGATTTGGTTGTTGTTTCGACGTGTCATGGGACTGAATGGTCGCACGAGGTGCGTTATAATTTATCAAATACGAGAGACGTAAGCTGAGGCAAACTCACTCATTCGTTCACGCGCATCTCAACACCCACTTGCAGCTGTATTCGAGTTTATCATATCGCTGAGTTTTGATCGTGCACGCATTCAAGACGTCCCCTGAATACGTACATTTCAACCAAGCTTAGCGACTAGCGAAGTCGGACAAGCTACTCATGATAGTTTCGATTTGTCGATCGTTTCACTAACTTCGATTTTAAAACCGAACTATGCGTGTCTCACTATCGTTTATCTCGGTCCTCGAGATAATCTGGTTCGCCTCTCAAGCGTTCTTGTTTACGAAATCAATACGATTTCTTCTTAGCAGAGTCGACCAAGTTTAAGTAATTCCCGTCCGATTCAAGACCAAGTATTGCAATATCATCGAGTACGTCTTCCAATCAATGATTCAATTCGTTATCCCAACTTTACTTGCGCATCATCCATTCCTATCTTTTCCTTTGTTTGGGGCCAATCTCACCGTCCTTCACGCACATTCCCAGTTTTCCGTCCTACTCTAAGTCTTGTTGCCCCAAGTCTATCGTCCGTCCAGACGATACTGTAAATGCCATTACACAGGTTCAATCACTCGGCATAGGGTCGTCCGCCTATCCGCTAGGTCAGCTCACAAGGTTATAGTTACATGTTAAGTCCGTTGCTCATCGTGCAAGGTCGTTACACGACGCTCGCCCCAAATCCTATGGTCAAACCATTTATTCGCTTGTACTGGAGTTTCTACCCAAGTTCGTTTCACTCAAATTTCTAAAAATCAAGCATTGTTCCTCCTATTCGCATCAACACACTCTTCGCTCCAAGTCCGAGCTCGTTTAGAAAAGTCATCCTACGATAGGTTGTCCTCAATCAAATCGTGCGTTCGTACTAGCAATTATCGTAATCTATCTCTTCAAGTATGTTTTGATACAGTTCACCTATCCAATTCACATAGTCGATCACAAGGTCGTCTAGCCTTGCAATATGTCGCGTCCCGATCTCACGCAAGTCTGATTATCCACGGCGGACATGAATCACCATGTCGACATTTCCGCGGAATAATCGTTCTCATCGGGACGTAACTCTTGCGTTGCGTCTAGACTTGCTTATTTTTGATACGCGGATTGAGTCTACTCAATCCTCAAGTTTTCTCATTCTTCAATCGTAATTCCTAACAATCCTCGAATTCACCTTCGCTTCAAACCACAAGTCGAAGCAATCAAAATTGCCATATCATGATATTTTGAGTTCGACCATTCCCGCTGGACATGAATCACCATGCCAGCGCTCACGCGAAATGATCGTCCCAAATCTGTCACGCCCTGCTCCCGTAGGAGCGATCGTCCTCGCTAAGGCGTGTTGCCGCACGGGCCTAGGTTGCGCCCGTGCAAGGCTAAGTCCAGAAACGGCCGATTTGAGCTAGGCCACAGAGTCGCACAGAGTGTCCCCATTTGCAGCGGAAAGTAAATGAACACAAATTGAAGCGAATTCAACTCTTTATTGATATTCAAGAAGTTTACAAGCGGCGCTAGGTCGAGTTTACAAGTCTCTCAAGCTCTCTCTCTTTCTCTCTCTGAAACATAAAAGGCGTGCCAAGTGGCTTACAAGATGGAATAATTCATGGCGATGTTCCGATACATTATGTCCTGTATATGGTGCTCCAGCTCCTTGCAACGCTCCAAGGCTCCAGAGATAGCTCCGTGTCTTAGCACGTTCGAGGGAAGCTCCACACCCGACGACGTCTCCTGCATCCTGCAAGCAGACTGTGGGGTTATCAGTACATTGTTATGCACTGGTGGGGAGGCTAGCTCGCCCACAATGCTATCATTACCATACACGTTCCATTTACTTTTGTGCACCGTCTATCATTCATTATCTTTCTAATCTTGCCTTAGGATCAGTCTCATGGCATATTTCATAGTCTACCTCGTGTTGCCAAATTCAAGTGTCGTATGGAAATACATGCACGACTTACCCATACTTACCGTCCGGCCTTTCCTGTCCAAAGTAAACCAAGTTAGTCAACAATTCATAGGAAATAACTTAACGTGATTCATGTGAACTTTCAAAGTCAAGGGCGTGTCCCTGCCTCGGGTCCTAGCACGTCGTAGGCGTATTTTCTAACTCCTTTGCCGAAGTACTCTCGATTATCTAGTGTGTTATATTCAAGCCTGTTCAGAAGGCACTTCATTTAGTTAACTTAGACTACTTTGATTTCAATGCAAGGACTTGCACGTGGATTGCCACCAGCAAAGCCCACTTAATCTATATGCATCGGTCGCTGGCATCACAAGCCAATTTGGACATGTTTTCCCTTAGTAATTTCTCACCTATCATGGCGTACGGCTTGGTACACCCTGATAGTCTTTTGAAATACCCGGCCTTACGTCTCCTGGTGGCCAAGCCCGTACTCAGGCCTGGACAGTAAGCCATTTTTCTTTGATTCCGCTTAGGCCGGTCCCGATCCTACACCTTGCGTCAGGCCGCTGGAATTCCTTATTTCTTCTCTCCCCCGTATACGATGGAGGTGTCCACGACTATTTCGTTTTATTTGTCATTTTAACTTAACGCTGTCTCTGCACCGTATGCTAACCCTTAGCCTTAATGCATTATCAACCAGGTTGGCGTCCGTGCAGCGCGGGTAGCGAGCCCCGTTGCACGTGCCCGTCACACCTGTCGCTAACCATTCTTTACTTCTTATCTTTCATTCATTCTTTCTTTTCTTTCTTTCACTTGTCCATTCGTTCATTCATTCATTCATATATTTTTGCAACTCCCCGTGCAGGAGTCGCCTTGGCGACCCATCGGTCCCATAGTCTTTCAATGTAGCTATACTCTACTCGGAACGACTATGTTGATAGTCTTCCGTTTTATTGTTGTAAACCATTCATTGTTTCATTGTTGAACGCATAGGGAACTTGAACGTAAGCTTGTGCCTTAGCACGAGCGTGGAGTACGGTACGAGAGTTCTCACATTTTTCATGTTCCTTTCCATATTCTATACAAGCATACAAGATGGGATTATTCTCTTAGCTAGGTGCATTGAGTCATTTATTAACATGTGCGGTGTTATCGCCTAGTGATTCTAGCAATAGTGTCTGTATTGTTATGTGTCTAGGCTAAGCAAAGACGGGTTCATCGGAGCCACCCACCTTAGCGATGTTCGTATCGGCCGAGCGACACTCCGAGCGTGCCTTTGAAAGTCTAAGTCTGGTTTCATCTTTGACGGGCCAATGTAAGCCTTGCATCGATTCTTCATCAGGTCGATGCCAACTCTTCGGGTCGACGGCTCGTTTGAGTCGTTGCACTTGCCATTTGAATTGGCGTTCCACTAGGGCGGAGCGGGTCATTACACTAAGGATGTTCAACACTAACAACAAAGGATCAGAGATTCTGGATTTATTTGTTGAACATGTTGATGATGAAAACAAAGATCTCCATGAAATGATGGACGTAAGTCATGTTGAACAAGTTGATGGATACATTGCCACACAAGCTTCACAAGTCATATTTGGAGGAGATGGAGTTGTTGGTAAAACAGGTATGTATATACACGAATATTCTCATTACTTATATTAGTTATGATTTACTTTTAGTAGTTATATTTCAAATTTGACAGCCTTTAAATTTATCGGTTCTTTTTCTTTATAGGAAATAATGAAGAGAATGAAGATATTGGTAAATGTGGTAGTGAAAATGATGATGACTATGTAGAAGAGACTAACAAAACTGAAGATTCTGAAAGTGATGAGAACTCCGATGCGGAAGATGAAGATGATGCAAACATCAGAGAAGATATAGAGAATGTTGAACTGCCAGAATTGTTTGAAAGTGGGTACGATGACGGTGATGATAACAGAAGCATTCACGAAGACGATGAACTTGGACAATATAGGCCCAAGTTTCTAGAGTTTAACGAAGGGAAGGACTTGGAAGACCCATCATTTATTCTCGGCATGGAGTTTCAAAGTTCAAAGGACTTTAGAAGATTAGTCAGGGAAGATGCAATTAAAAGGGGATACAATATCTCGTGGAAGAAAAATGAGGGAAGAAGAATATCTGTAGAATGCAAACAAAAGTGTGGATTTAGACTATATGGCTCATTGAATTCTGATGGCTCTAGATGGCAATTGAAAAGTATGCAACCAACTCACAAGTGCTCAAGGGTTTTGGTGAATACCCAGATGACGGCATTCTGGTTGGCAAGCAAATACTTGGAGGTTTTTAGAAGTAGTCCTACATGGAATGTTGAGGAGTTCATAAGTGATGTAAATAGGAAGTTCTCAGTTGAAATCTCCAGATCTAAAGCTTACAGAGCAAGAAGAAAAGCAACAAGTATCATACATGGATATAAAGAGCAGTATGGGTTGTTGAGAGACTATGCGGCAGTCATATTGCAAAAGAATCCTAGTAGTGTTGTGAAGATAAGGACACAAAGGGCATCAATGGAGCAACCCAACATGTTCGATGGAATTTTTATTGCCTACAGTGCACAAATAAATGGTTTTAAAAGTGGGTGTAGAAATATTATTTTTGTTGATGGAACTCATTTGAAGGGTCCTGCGGGAGGGATTTTACTAACTGCTGTTGCTAGGGATGCCAACAACCAAATGTTTTCTATAGCCATGGCCGTAGTAGCACAAGAATGCCACGATACATGGAGTTGGTTTCTTGATTGTTTGCTTCATGCTATTGGGAGCCAGTCGGAGAAAAATTGGCATTTCATAAGTGATAGGCAAAAGGTATACACATATACTATACTTCTATTTATCTTTCAGTTAACCAATTAATCTTGAAAATTACTTCTACTTGTATTGCAGGGCCTTGTTGACGCTTTCAAACAAATCATGACCGATGATAACCATAGGTATTGTGTTAGGCTTCTTCATGCAAACTTCAGAGATACTGGGTATAGAGGAGGAAAACTAAGAAATATGTTGTGAAATATTGCAAAAGCTCACACTGTTCCAGATTGGAAATTTCATATGCATGCTATGATGCAGGAGAACAAAGAAGCATGGATGTGGTTGACAAAGTTGAACAGAGTGCAGTGGTGAAGGGCATTCTTTGTTGACTACTTGAAATGTGATCAGTTGACTAACAACATATCCGAAGCTTTCAATAGGTACATTTTATTACCAAGAGATAAGCCAATCCTCACAATGTTGGAGATGATAAGAAGATTGATAATGAAAAGATTTCAAGTAAAAAGAGAGAAAATTGAAAGATTAGGCAATAATTTGTTGTGTCCAAACATACAAAAGAAGTTAGATGAGAGAAAGAACAAATCTAGAGAATGTACAGTAACTTATGCAGGAAATGAATCAAAATTTGAAGTTGCACATGAGGGTGGCATTTATACTTTGGATACAAATTTAAGGACATGTGATTGCCGAGTATGGCAACTTTCTGGAATTCCTTGTTTGCACGCAGTTGCAGCACTACACTATCTCAGGAAACAACCTGAAGATTATGTGGATCAATGCTACCACATTAGTACTTGGAAGAAGTGTTATTCTGAGATGATATTTCCAATACCAGATAGCAGATTTTGGCCTCTTGTTATAGGTGATCCTTTATGCGCACCACCTGGAAAGAGACTCTTACCAAAATTCACACCAAGAAGAAGGCCATTTAATACAACATCAGCTTCTACTACAAGTTTCGTAAATCCTCCTAGTCAGGTATGAGTTATATATATAAGGCGATAAATCTCCAGGATTTTCGTATATAACTAACACATACAATCAACAATTGCTAGGATACACATGGAGTTCAACAAGTGTCGCAAGAGTCAAATGTAACACCGAAACCATGTACTGTTATGTAAGGAAGATAAAATTTCAGTTTTTTTACTTGTAAAAAAATCTGAAGATTTTATTATTGCTAACCTAATTTGTGTTTTTTCAGGAAAGTCAGGTGGATGCCATGACTTTGGAATCTGAACATATTATCAGTAATATGATGGAAGGG
Source organism: Iris pallida (assembly GCA_029216955.1). Classification (NCBI taxonomy): domain Eukaryota; kingdom Viridiplantae; phylum Streptophyta; class Magnoliopsida; order Asparagales; family Iridaceae; genus Iris; species Iris pallida. The sequence goes on along the minus strand of JANAVB010014398.1, from coordinate 1,923,483 downwards.
AAATGACAACATCTGGATTTTGGGAAGTGGAAATGACAATATCTAAAGAAGGCTAGGATTATATAGCAGGGGAAATGACAATATATTTTGGCTATGTATTTTATATGTTTGGCTAATATGAAATATGTGAATCAAATTTGTGCTGCATCCAATTTGTGCTTGGCTAATATGAAATATGTGAAATATGTGTCAGACTATTCAATCCGTAGCTTGGCTAATATGAAATATGTGAATCAAATTTGTGTTGAACCAAGTTTGTAGATATTTTGACTATGTATCAGACTATTCACATGAGTTTTGGATATTTTAATCCGTAGCTTAGCTAATATGGGCGGTATGCTGGCAGTGTGCTGAGCAAATTTGTTGTTGAGTAAATTTGTACTGAGCAAATTTGTTGTCCCACACATCCAATTTGTTGTTGATTATGGGCAGTATGCTGGCAGTGTGCTGCCAGTGTATCCAATTTGTGCTGCCAGTGTGCTGCCAGTGTACTGAGCAAATGTTTTTGATTATGGGCGGTATACTGGCAGTGTGCTGCCAGTGTATCCAATTTGTTGTCCCACACATCCAGCAGCTTCTGTCCATGAATTTCTTCTATGCGGTATACTGGCAGTGTGCTGCCAGTGTATCCAATTTGTTGTCCCACACATCCAGCAGCTTCTGTGTGGGTCACATGAGAAAATTTTGTTGTAGTCGGTTTTCTAGCGGTGTACCATCAGAATAATAGCAGTGCTTATTTAAAGTGCACTCTCCTCTCTCCACCTAAACAAACTTCACTCTCCACTCTCCACCAAAACAAACTTCACTCTCCTCTCCACCGACAAACTGCACTCTCGTCTACAATTTTCGTTTCATCCACCATCACCTACTCTCCCCTCCCATCTCCATTTCATCCATCATCTCCTACTCTCCTCTCATTTCCATTTCATCTATCATCTCTCTCCCTATTTTTCCTCTCCAACGCCCACCAACTGTTCGACAATTTTCCTGACTCGTTTAAATTATACCCACATCTTGTTAAATCATGTCCAAGCGTACCAGATCTTCTGCGGGAAAGTGTGTTGTCAATGTTCATGAGGGATTACCTGTAGTTTCCAATCCAAATGTACCCGCTTTTAGCCCTATGGTTTTCTCCGACAATGAGCGATTTGAAACAACTTCTTTCGTTGCTACTCCACGTCTACTGATTGGTTCAATGGGTTTGCAGTTTGTCCAGTGCTCTCTGGTCGTCCTATTAACTTCACCATTTTCTCTGCATATCGGCCCATCTTCGCCCAATTCGATTGGGAAAAACTATTCGCCAAGCGGGATCTTGTCTATCCCAACGCTGTTCGTGTATTTTATTGCAATATGATTATCAATACGACTAAGGACGTAGGCTTCATTACCTATGTAGCTGGCAAAACCATTCCTATGAATGAGAAAATTCTTGCTCGTATTCTCGATATTTTTTCCCAAGGCGACAAACTTATGGATATTTTCCGTCGAGAAGATCCACCTGAGCACACTCGTGAAGAATTTCTTGACCTCATCTGCTATGCATCTCCAACAAATGACAAACGCTTGGCCCCTTTTCTAAATAATTATTTCTATGAACTTCATCGACTTGTTTTCAACACCATTCTACCTAAAGGTGGTAGCTATGATGAGGTTACATCTGATGCACTTTCCTGTATGTATCATCTCTATTTTGGCATCCGCTTCTGTTTACCGCAAACTATCATACGTAATATGATCGACATTCGTGGAAATAGTAATCGTTCGTTAGCTTATGGGATGATAATCACTCGTATCTTGGAGCACTTCGATGTTGACCTATCCACTTGTCCATCTGAAAATCCAGACAGCACCCTCTCCCGTTTTCGTCGCAAGCCATCGATCCCTGCTCCTTCTATGGTCAGTGATACTAATACTCGTGTTGAACATGCTATGCATGTTGTCTCTGCTCCAACTTCTTCCAACTCCGCTTCAGGTTCGTCCGACACGCAGTTTCTACTTGATCAAATGCGGGGCTATATTCTTGGAAGCACAGAACTTCTTGGACGTAGCTTGGCCGACCATTTCTACTATACCACTCAGCTTGCAGCTCAACTCAACGTGCCCCTGGATCCGTCTCTTCGCCATCCTAATGTTTCTGGACCTCGTTTAGGTGAGACTAATGCATTTGCATTTCTCTACCCTAGTGGCATTGATCCATACGCTATTGGAGGTTATGGGTCCTCCTCTGCTGCTCATGCACCCGATGATACTCAGAATCAGATGGATGGAGCCTCTGCTGCTCATGTACCCGATGATACTCAGAATCAAATGGATGGCGCCTCTGCTGCTCATGCACCCGATGATACTAACAATCAGATGGGTGGTGGGGATGCGGCCTAGTATGATGATCTTTCTAGACAATGGGGGATGTGACTCTCTATTTAAGCTATGTTTATTATCCAACTAACCTGGTGTCCAGTATTTTGGGTTATGAGTGGATATATTTTGAGTTATGGTAGCTAATAGAGTACTTTAAACTGATGACTAATATGAATATTTTGATCAATTGATATGGTATTAGAGAAGCTTTTGTGTGTGTCTGTTTCTTGTGTATCTTTAACAAGTATCACTTGATATTATTTTGATCAAATGAGATGGATATTTTGATCAAGCTGATACAATTACTCCAGCAAGTTTTCTGCAAAGCCTTTTGTACACTGCAAGGTGGATCAATTGATATGGTATTAGAGAAACAATGGCAGTACACTGCAAGTGTATTGGTTTCACTAAAAACTCCAGTAGACATGACCCATTCGGTTTTCTGCCGGCTTGCCGACCCATAAGTTTTCTGATATGGTATTAGAGACCCATAGATCTTGTGCTCAGGTGGATCAATTGATATGGTATTAGAGAAACATTGGCAGTACACTGCAAGTGTACTGGTTTCACTAAAACCTCCAGTAGACATGACCCATGCGGTTTTCTGCCGGCTTACCGACCCATAAATTACATCCGTTTAAAGAACAACTATCAGCAAAATATTTTTTTTTCATTACAATCATATCTTCATTAATCTTCATTAGCACTTAAACCCAATCCACATCAAAACTAATACAATAATTTACATACATCCTTCCAAAAGATCCCTAATCATCTAAACAATCATTAATGCAAGAAACAAGAAAAAAACCAATGTAAAAATAAATAAAAATGTCATGAGAACACAAGCCCTGGAATTCTTCATTTCTTTCACGTGAAGTTGGGCTTCCAAATCAACTATTTTCTCCTTCATCTCCATGTTGTCTTTTGCAGTCGGAGGATTAATTTTCGCGCTTGAACTGGAAATTCCTCATCTTTCCACTCAAAATAATTGCATCTTCTAGAAGATTTGTAGTTACCACATCCCCAAAATCGACGTCCAGTATTTTGTGTCTTCACGCATGTTGTAAGATGTGTCTCAATTTGGCAAAAACAACTCCTCCATTCCTCTTCGACCTTCTTCGACGATTAGCTGCTATTGGACTGTCTTGAGATCTCTAACATGGAAAAACTAAAACAAAATTTGAGAGTAGATGAGAGATCATGTAAAAATAAATAGATTACTAATAAATTCTTAAACAAGAAATAGATGAGAAAGAAATTTGCGGAAATATTTTAAAGAGCATAGACTAGGGCATCACCGAGAAAATTATTTGGAGAAGAACTGGTCGTGGAAGAGGAGAAGGATGCCTATATTTTATTTTAGGCTTAATTGCACTTTGCTACCCTCAACTATTCCGCTTTTTCAACTTGATACCCTAAACTTTTTTTGTAACAAGTTGATACCCAAAAAAATTTTGGGACGAAAAAACCCCTGCTCAAACCTTAAAATTACCCCCCCTCCCCCCAACCCCCCTCCCCAACTTCGGCTACCCCCTCCCTCCCGCTCTGCCGCCCCTCCGGCCACCCCCCTCTCCCGCGTCCGGCCAACCCCCTGTCACGCCCCGACCCGGAAAATCGCTCGTCCTCGCTAGATTTAACCCGAATCATCGTCCTCGCTGGGGCGTGATGCCGCACGAGCCTGGATTTGCGCTCGTGCAAGGCAAGATAACAGGTTCACGTAGAACTATCTCAAATTGATAACATAAGCAGCGGAAGAAAACAAATAATAACATCAGAATCTCTTTTATTCATATTGAACTGAAGGTTACAAAGGCTCTGAATAGCCCAACATAAAATGCCAATTGGCTACAACACTCATGATCTCTCTAGCTCACAAAGGATTACATTGTTCCATACATCATGCCTCTTTATAGCCACCAAGTAGTCCTCGGCCGAACATCTTCATGTCTCAAGTCCGAACGCATATGCGGAAGCTCCTCTTGAACGCCAAGGACTCCATGCCTCGGCACGTCCAAGCCAAGCTCCGCCCCGAGCTGATCATAACCTGAACCTGCACATAAACTAGTGGGGGTTTAGTGCTTTCATCCTCGCTTTGCACAGATCAAAATCCGCTCGCACCCAAACCAAACACTTAATCATTTAGTGAGCATGCATCTTACTTTGTGGTTTTTCTATTTAGCCTTAGGATCAGTTTCATGGCAAAACTTAACATAGCACATTATTATAATGTGTCACCACCTCCCGTGTTCCTGCAGCAGATACAGTTAGCCATAACATAAATGTAAACATAGTGTTCGTGCTCATGCCGTCCCATTTTTCTTAGCCTACAGTGGTTAGAACTTAACATAAGCAATCATACGATTCTCGTAAACAGCCAATCATAAACGTAAACATATGCATAATGGGTGGCAGGCCCTGCGCCTGCACCCAGCTCTCATCTCAGCCCACCGGCCCTAACTATATGAAGGTCACGGTATTTCGCACCGTAATGGACTTGGCATCTCATATGTGTAAGCCTACAATCGCTTCGATACGGGTTGCTAGCCCAGTATCCGAAGGATCCCAAACTTACGGATATCATAGCTTATCACAGCACTGGACGGTCGCAATCCGTCCGAGTATTGTGCACCATAAATACCACACATAATTCCCTCCTAGGCCGAACGGTCCCGGCGCCCCGGCGTAACCGTTCGAGGAAAGCCGCACCCGTGCACGGGCAATCCGAGTCCATTGACCATGCAATACGTTCCATATCATACAATCCATAGCATACCAACCGATCTCGTATTCCATAAACATAGTCTCGCACATAAACGATTTTCCCGTGCCATAAACATAATCCACCATTCGCATGGGGAGCTCCGTCGGCGTTATGCCCCAACACATCCATATTGATGCACGACGCCCAACGGCTTAGTCGTCTCGTACTCATAGTCACGCGTCCCGTTCATAATGTTGTTCGCATAGCCTACTTCCGTATTTACTTAGTCTTTTCGTACATAAGTGCACAAAGGCACGCTCAGCATCATAATCAATGTTCTACGCCTAGAGTTCAATGTTCTCAGAGCCGTGCATATGATGCACATCTCGATGTTGTCTTTCAATGTTCTACCATCATTTGCCCTACCGCGAACTCGTACACTTGATGCACGTCGCTTCAATTGTTCGATTGTTCAATATTCTACCTTAGTGTTCGACACATACTTAGGCACTTACTCGCCGAGCCACGCTCGCTATCTCGATAACATCTTACGCATACAATACCATATATTATTAGACGTGAAGGAATAGGAAGAGAGAGAGTCAAGAACCCGCCCACCTTAAGCCGATACGCCTTGCCGTTTTGCCGATTGAAGCGTCTCGCTTCCATAACTCGATCTCATAGCTACCTCCCGAACTTAGCCATTCCTTTGAGCTACTCGGTTGATTTGGCCTATCGCGCCCATGCCACAATCCGTTGCAGGGCCTCGATTTGGTTTCGCGGACACTTCATTGCATAAGGCAAAATGCCGACCTCTTATCGTCCAGCGTAAAAGCATAGCCTTTGGCCAACGTAACACTTGCATCGATTCATATCGATACCTCATCGGGTCAACGCAACTCTTCGAGTCAACGACTCATTATAATGCACCGATGCGGAGTGGGGCATTACATAATATACCACTCAAAATCAGGTTCGTCCTCGAACCGAAACCAACACTTAATCCAAGTGCCTCGCATAGATCGCTTCACGATCACGTGTTACTATCGTTTAATCATACAACTCAGTCTGGATCATACACATATTTTAGGCGTCCCACCAATATATGTATTTCAGCCAAGCTTAGTTGTAGGATATCGGGACAACTAACAAACTCAACTTAAATCCTCAAGCATCCATCAGTCCGTACTCGACTTAGTCATATCTTAGCGCCTATTCCCAAAATACTCTTCGTATGCATCATCCCATAACATGCGATCATCTTCCAACATCTTGTACATAACTTAATTCAACCATAACTTCGATCTTGTGAGTTTCTCGTCGGCCACCTAACACTCGCATTGCATCAACTCATTGCGCATCCGATCACAACAATTCTCCGCAATGCCTATTCGCCCAACCGTTTTCTATCTCTCGCATAACTCAAGTCTTTCATCCAATCATTCATAACACTTGGCCATAACGACATGGACTATGTCAACATGTCACAAATTCCTTTGTCTACAATCCGTACTAAGTCTCGCACGCAACTATCCATACGTGATCCATATCCTCTCGAACTACTCGCGCATCGAGTCTGGGGCTACCCCCGCTAGGCAACTTATCCAGACATCATACTTGATTCCTCCCGACACAAGAGGTCAACTTGAGTCTACGATGCTCAAAGGCAACAATCTTTCCGACCCAAGGTCTCTTACGTTACGCCTATCTCCGATACTCGACCGAGTACGAATCCTTTACTTAGTCCCCGATTCAATCCCGACTAGTTCGTTTCGTAATATCGATGGTGCGCTCAACACACATAGCCTAACCGTTATTCAAACCGATCTACGACACAACTCTTAGGGTCATTCTACTATTCGTTGCTCTCGCGCATTGTAAAATCCCTGCAATCGCCTTACCGCGTCACTACGCTAAGCACGTTCCTCAACATACACTACCTCATCCTTATCCTTCTTACGCGACTTCTTTAGGGTCATCCTATGGGACTTCAACATTCACTTGATTTGGCGGTCAAGTCTTCTAGGGTCATCTGCCCCGAAACTACGCTCGATAATTGAAGATCATCAACGAGGGACAGTTACAACGAACCATGCTATATCCTATTGCGGAGCCAAATCAATTCCCGACGGTTCCTACGAGACTTTATCCAACCCGACGTACGTTACCAATCCGTGATTTATCTATCCCCGCACGACTGATGCGCCGATAACTACTCGAATCACTTATGCACTACCGTTGACAATATCGCACAATCCTCAATTTCATCTTCGCATCGAACCACAAATCCATATCAAATTTGCCATGCCTCGTAAGTTCGATCATCCCCGCTGGATGAATCACCATACCAGCGCTCACGCGGAATGATCGTTCTAATTTGACGTAACGCATGTACGATGCTGGTGTGGCGCTCGCTCAAGACAAGAATGTCAACATAGTGGTGATCCGCGAAGCAATCCAGACACTTTCATTTTCATCCAAGCAACATCCATCGACTCTCAATTCTCCGAAGCGTTCCTACCGTTATCATCCAACTCGTCATCAACTTAACTTGCATCTTATTCATCCAACAACAATGCTCAACATAATTTTCGTTCATTCGATCAGAGTATCCCCGAGTTATTGCATATCGTCTTTGATACGCCTCAATACCATCGTCGATATGCATAACTTGAACATCTTCCTTTCTCATAAGCTCAAACCCGTTGCAATCATTGCCATTATCCGAACTCGAATACGAATCAAGTCTCGCACTTATCAAGATCCATTCGGTTGTAACTACTTAACATCATCGCGACATAATTTTCAATTTCACATATCCATTCTCATATTCCTAACTCGCACTTCCAATCGTGCTACCGATTCATCGCGTTAACCCAAATTCGTTCGTACAATTTCTCCGTACCTACTTAATTCGTTCCGAAGACGTCTCCGTACTAACTCAACATAAGTTCGACCGGGTCGACTATTTCCTCAACGCAACATTCATTCGCATATGCTCGGCCTATCATTCAACTTATACTCAACGAACCCTCGTCCGACGTATCCTCCAGAAGTACGATTTCGTACATAATTGTTTGACTCAAATCATCGTAGCATACTTACATCGACTTCTCTCAAGTCATTCCTACCCGAGTCTCGGTACCACTCCGCCCGTTGAGGACAAACATATCGTAACATCACAATCGTTTCGACGAAATCTATCGCAAGTCACCAACCGGCTTAACATAGATATCGCTAAGTGGTATCCCATATACCACTCAGGATCGAGCCTATCGTTATCGACACAGTACTTCGCTATACTTGCTCGCATAATTGGTATTGCATATACCACTCGGAATCGAGTCATTACTCGACATCACACTTCGCATAGGTCCGACTTCTATCTCAACTTAACCGTCCCGTATGGCGATCCTTCCGATCCCAGCTCTAACGTTAGCTCAAGTTTGACATACATTCGATCTAACCGGACCATGGCGATCATCTCGATCACACTCGCAACATTCGCTTATTCAAAGCTCAACGCGACATACGGCCAACATAAACGTTCGCCAACTCAAACTCGACTTAGCAACCAACTCAACTCGTACAATCGCATCCGCGATCTTCGAATCCCGCTCGTTGCAGCTCGTGCAACAACTTAGTCTCGATACTTAAGGTCTTTACTCAATCTTGCGTAACATATCGCTATCCATCCGCATAGCCATACAACACGCCTCTTACCATATCGACTCGTTGCACCGATGCAACGAACGATCCACGACTTTCTGCACTCCGTGCAACCAACAACACATAATCCTTCGCATAGCCACATAATACGCATCGCCTCACATATCGATCCGTTGCACTTCATACAACCAACAACACATGTCTCTCGCACTTTGTGCGACCAACAACATATAGCTCTTCGCACTGCGTGCGACCGACAACACATATATTATTACACTTCATGCAACCAACATCACCATATTCGTTGCACTTCGTGCAATCAACATCCCATAACCCGTTGCACTCCGTGCAACCAACACTCTCCGATGGCACCCGGAGGTAGCGTGATAGTCACGACATACTTGTGGCAAACGTACTCACTTAATATAGACTTATTGTATGGAACATCCAATGTAGCATCGAGCAGATCCATGAGCCATGCGGTTGCGGAAACAACTTAGAGTCAACTGAATTTCGATATCGAAGCGACTGAGGGTCAAAGAGATTCACACACGGTCTAAAGGATGGAACCGCTCTGATACCAACTTGTCACGCCCCGATCCGGGAAATCGCTCGTCCTCGCTAGATTTAACCCGAATCATCGTCCTCGCTGGGGCGTGATGCCGCACGAGCCTGGATTTGCGCTCGTACAAGGCAAGATAACAGGTTCACGTAGAACTATCTCAAATCGATAACATAAGCAGCGGAAGAAAACAAAGAATAACATCAGAATCTCTTTTATTCATATTGAACTGAAGGTTACAAAGGCTCTGAATAGCCCAACATAAAATGCCAATTGGCTACAACACTCATGATCTCTCTAGCTCACAAAGGATTACATTGTTCCATACATCATGCCTCTTTATAGCCACCAAGTAGTCCTCGGCCGAACATCTTCATGTCTCAAGTCCGAACGCATATGCGGAAGCTCCTCTTGAACGCCAAGGACTCCATGCCTCGGCACGTCCAAGCCAAGCTCCGCCCCGAGCTGATCATAACCTGAACCTGCACATAAACTAGTGGGGGTTTAGTGCTTTCGTCCTCGCTTCGCACTGATCAAAACCCGCTCGTACCCAAACCAAACACTTAATCATTTAGTGAGCATGCATCTTACTTTGTGGTCTTTCTATTTAGCCTTAGGATCAGTTTCATGGCAAAACTTAACATAGCACATTATTATAATGTGTCACCACCTCCCGTGTTCCTGCAGTAGATACAGTTAGCCATAACATAAACGTAAACATAGTGTTCGTGCTCATGCCGTCCCATTTTTCTTAGCCTGCAGTGGTTAGAACTTAACATAAGCAATCATACGATTCTCGTAAACAGCCAATCATAAACGTAAACATATGCATAATGGGTGGCAGGCCCTGCGCCTGCACCCAGCTCTCATCTCAGCCCACCGGCCCTAACTATATGAAGGTCACGGTGTTTCGCACCGTAATGGACTTGGCATCTCATATGTGTAAGCCTACAATCGCTTCGATACGGGTTGCTAGCCCAGTATCCGAAGGATCCCAAACTTACGGATATCATAGCTTATCACAGCACTGGACGGTCGCAATCCGTCCGAGTATTGTGCACCATAAATACCACACATAATTCCCTCCTAGGCCGAACGGTCCCGGCGCCCCGGCGTAACCGTTCGAGGAAAGCCGCACCCGTGCACGGGCAATCCGAGTCCATTGACCATGCAATACGTTCCATATCATACAATCCATAGCATACCAACCGATCTCGTATTCCATAAACATAGTCTCGCACATAAACGGTTTTCCCGTGCCATAAACATAATCCACCATTCGCATGGGGAGCTCCGTCGGCGTTATGCCCCAACACATCCATATTGATGCACGACGCCCAACGGCTTAGTCGTCTCGTACTCATAGTCACGCGTCCCGTTCATAATGTTGTTCGCATAGCCTACTTCCATATTTACTTAGTCTTTTCGTACATAAGTGCACAAAGGCACGCTCAGCATCATAATCAATGTTCTACGCCTAGAGTTCAATGTTCTCAGAGCCGTGCACATGATGCACATCTCGATGTTGTCTTTCAATGTTCTACCATCATTTGCCCTACCGCGAACTCGTACACTTGATGCACGTCGCTTCAATTGTTCGATTGTTCAATGTTCTACCTTAGTGTTCGACACATACTTAGGCACTTACTCGCCGAGCCACGCTCGCTACCTCGATAACATCTTACGCATACAATACCATATATTATTAGACGTGAAGGAATAGGGAGAGAGAGTCAAGAACCCGCCCACCTTAAGCCGATACGCCTTGCCGTTTTGTCGATTGAAGCGTCTCGCTTCCATAACTCGATCTCATAGCTACCTCCCGAACTTAGCCATTCCTTTGAGCTACTCGGTTGATTTGGCCTATCGCGCCCATGCCACAATCCGTTGCAGGGCCTCGATTTGGTTTCGCGGACACTTCATTGCATAAGGCAAAATGCCGACCTCTTATCGTCCAGCGTAAAAGTATAGCCTTTGGCCAACGTAACACTTGCATCGATTCATATCGATACCTCATCGGGTCAACGCAACTCTTCGAGTCAACGACTCATTATAATGCACCGATGCGGAGCGGGGCATTACACCCTCTACCCCCACCGCCGCCGGCCGCCGCCGCAGCAGTAGCAGCCACCGCAGCAGCAGCAGTCGCAGCCGCCGCCGCGACGGTGGCGCCGGAAGCGGGAGGAGGGGTTGGCCGGACGTGGGAGAGGGGGGTGGCCGGAGGGGAGGCGGAACGGGTGGGTGGGGGTGGCCGGAGTGGGGGATGGGGGGGAGGGGAGAAGGGATAAGGGCATTTTGGGATTTTTTGAAAAATTAGGTATCAAATTGAAAAAAAAAAAAAAATAGTTGAGGTATCAACTTGTTACAAAAAAAAGTTTAGGGTATCAAGTTGAAAAAGCAGAATATTTGAGGGTAGCAAAGTACAATTAAGCCTTTATTTTATAATAAAAAATTAGGATTATTTTCGTCTAAGAAGATTGTTATTTCTGAATTGGGACGGAAAGACTAACGCCTTGTCAGTTGGCACATATCAGTAAAGTGGGTTCCTTCTAAATTGTTCTCTTGCAGTTCCTTGAAAATTACTCATCTAGCATTAGTACAAGAACAACACATACTTTTGTTGACTACAAATGGAACAAGAGTCTAAAAAGGCAAAATCATATGGCCCTCCAACTTGCTGATATTTTTCAACCTTACTTGTGTTTCTTTAGGTGTGTGATTCCCCAATTTATTCTCAAAACATTGACTTTTCTAAAAAAAATCCTAGCTAACGTATAGTTCTATTACATTTCACTGATTCATAAAACTTATATTATATTAAAATTTCTTATCCTACTTCCCCAAAGAAAATGAATCACAAATGATAACAAGCTGAGAACGTTCTCACAAGCACTATAAAACTCTATTCCAGAAAATACATGGATATGAGGATCGTTCCAACCAATTTGCAGAACCCAAACGATAGCATCAGAACGTGTGTCTCCTAATTGTAGGAGACACAGACCAATCATCATCGACACGCATATATGAAATAGCAAAACCAACCCAAGAGTTTCAGAAATATACCGAAGGGCAAGTCGGAATCCGAAGGGACGCCTCGGACTCGTGCTACGTGTGCGGACACGGACGTCGCCTCGCCGTGTCGCGGCTGCGATCATCGGGTCGGCTACGGGAAGCACGCACGGAACGGGAAGCGTCCACGGGAAGCACGGGCAGCAAGGTCGGCTCTGCGGGGAAGCACGGGAAAAGCCGACGGGTCGGGACTGAGCCGAAGAGCTCGCCGGAGCTAGGGTTTCCGGGGGGGTCGGGATGAAGAACATGGGAGAGGGGTTTAGGGCTGTGGAGAAAATCGGGGTCGGAAAGGAAGGGGGAAGAGGGAACGCTTGAAGTCGGCTGCGGGGATGAGAGGGGAGACGGCGGATTGCCGGAGAACAGGGTTAGGGCACGGTCGGGAGGGCTGTGGAAGTCGGGGTGGCTGACGAGATGGTCGGAAAAGAAGCTAGGGAAGAGGGCGGAGGAGAGGGGGAGACTTACAGGCTCGGTCGCCGGTCGGGGTTCGCCGGCCGGGGGAAGACTTCCACCGGAGGGGGAGCTCGAGAGGGAGAGGGATGGGGGAAGGAGGAAAAGAAGTATGTGGATGTGAAATATATAAGAAACCCTCGATTCCCAAATTTTGTTAAAACCGTCAAGAAAATTTTTTTTTTGAAAAAATTACGAAAATGGCATCTGAAATGTGCGCGCCTTTTTTTTTTGCACATGCATTACTTGACGGTTATCAGCAAACCGTCAAGTAATGCAATGGGTTTTCTTGACGCTTTGTATAAAACCGTCAAGTAATATGGTCAAATTTTAATATATAACAGAAAAATGGGTGTTTTGTTGACGTATGTCTAAAACCGTCAAGATAACTGCTTTCCTTGACGGTTTTGACCATACGTCAATAAATTGACCGTCAAGAAAGGTCATTTTTCTTGTAGTGTATTAAGTTGATACCTATCATAGTTGAGGGTATCAACTTGAAAAACTCTAATAGTTGAGGGTATTAAGTTGTAATTTAGCCTATTTTTAATCAGAAAGAAAATAATATATTGGTAAAAGAAATTGCTGTAATTATTATACACATGCATATACAATTTTTAGTAATTTATGTGTAAAAAAAATTTTGACTTTCGTCCCACTTATTAATTTGTATTTGTATTTACATTCACTCTTTGTGTTTATTAATTAGACTTGCATCATTTTTTTCACAAGAAATATTTTTCATTACAATGAATGTTTTTTTCGCGAAAAAATGGGAATATAAGTCTAACAAACATAAAAAGTGAAACGTAGGTACAAATGTATATTAATAAGTGGGACTAAAGTCAAATAATCCTTAAAAATTCTAAATTGTTCTATGACACTTCTCTTGAAGTAATTACATATCGGTCCAAGGATCAAGCAATTACTGGATACGTACATCACTCTGAATTCATCATTAGCCTATATACTAATTAGCCCCAAGTCCCAGGACCCAAGGTTACTTACTAGCTCAAACCACCTCTATAATGTGAAGGCCTAAACAAGCATAAACTCACTTAAGTAGTACTCCGCAGTAATGATTTTAGTAGAAGACGAGCCAAAGAGTACATATACATAGTAAAGCTTTAGTAACCAAGATGGCAATAACAAGTTCGAACCATATATCAAGAAATATTGAGAGACTCGTTATCACGAGGCCAACTAATTTATTTATTTTTATTTTTTTTATTCTAAGAGTTAGTTTGTTCTTTTGTCTAAAAAACGATCATGTTTTTATTTATCTTGTTTGACTGTCAGAAAAAAAAAATCAGTTGTAAGGTTACTCAAGTAGTTACTTTTTCATCATCTTCTTATTTGTTTATTTTTTTTAGAAATTTTTATTTGTTAAATTGATTGATAAATTTGATATCCCAGATTTTTTTTTTTCACAAAATATGCTTAGAAAAATCAAAAGTTTTATTTACCCGTTTGGCATCACTTTCATACCCACTTACGGGTGAGCATTCGGTTAATTCGTTTCAAACTGATCCGAATAAATGAAAATCGAATTGGACATAAAACTGAATAAGCAAAACCGAAACCGAACCAAATTGGTCCATAACTGAATCAAATCGAACTGAATTAATTCGGTTCGATTTATTCTATTTTTTGGTTTATTTACATTTTTTTTAATATATATATATATATATATATATATATATATATAGAGAGAGAGAGAGAGAGAGAGAGAGATCCACATCCCCTCATTTTTTTATCCCCAAGCATCTCCATATTAACAACCAATGGATCTTGTTTAAGTCATCTAATCTTAACCGTTAATTTGAGCCATTCAAATCAATGGTTAAAATTAGATGACCTAAAACGACATCCGACGGTGGATAGCATAAAAATATTTGGGGATGCAAAAAATTGAGAATGTAGCTCTCTCTCTCTCACTATATATATATATATATATATATATATATATATATATATATATATATATATATATATATATACACACGCGGATCAAAATTGTTGGAATTTTAGCCTTTGCATTGAAAACTTTAGTCCCACATCAGCTAGGCCAAAAGAAAAGTACCTCTATATATAAGTTATGTTTGTTTAGAGATGCACAAGTGGTGTGGAGGTGCACATGGGTGTGCCATGTGGGGTATTTTTCTAGTGGAAAAAAAAGGCCAAATCAACAATGAAGCATTCATGCTTTTTGCTCTTGGAAATTAAATTCCAATGGAGCTAAGTCCCGCGACTCGGACTCGGCTCATGGACTCATGAGGCCGCGCCAACAAAACGTCACATTACGTCCAGTTGCGCGCCAGTGGGCGTTGCCTGTTGGTGCGCGGTTGGCGCAGGTTGCGCAGAGTGCGCAGGTAGCGCAAGTGGCGCTGTGCGCGCGGGCCTATATAAGGTATCTTCTCTCTCCCAGTGCAGAGTACTAAGAACAAAACAAGTGTTCATAATTCCTTATGAATTCTCACAGACTTTGAGAGAGAAGAGAAGCGTTGCACCAGCGTTACTTTGCACAGGAGTCCGTGCGCCATCCGAGGAGTCAGAAGAGCGGAGTGTTCCAAAGTTCTCCGTCGAACTTACTGGTTCCTGGAAGCTGTTCGTGTGGGGCGAATTAAGCTTTGAGCAACGGTAATCATTCACCCCAGCAGATTGTTCTTCCACCATTCGCCTGTCATCGCTGTTGCTGCTAGCAATTCGATTGGATACTTCTTTTTAGAAGTACTACTTTCGTTTGCTGCTATAACGAAATCTTTTTAGATTTTCGTTATCCAGAATCCTCCAAGGACCTCTGTCAAGCACCTTTTTTGAAGTGTTGTTAGAAAAATTGTTTTTGCAATCGTTTCATTTTCTCAGTTTTCCCTTGAAAATTGTGTCCCGGTAATAACAAAAATATCCGTCTGTGGAGCCCCGCACAAACCTCGCCCCCTTGCACCATCGGATCGAGCGGGGCCCACGCGATGTCGCGTGATTCAACGGTCAAGGATCGCGTGGCTTTGACGGGGCTCCGAAAACGGAGCTCCTGATCCGGACTCATATATATATATATATATATATATATATATATATATATATATATATATATATATATATATATATATATATATATATATAAACTATTTTTTTCTTCTTCAGTTTTGACCGAAACCGAATAAATTTTTTTTTAGTATTTTCAAAACCGAAGTAGAACCCTTTTTTACAACAGAACCGAATCTCTTATTCGGTTCGGTTCGATTCTCTTATTCGGTTCGGTTCGATTCGATTTTCGGTTCAAAATCGAATAATGCTCATCCCTACCCCCCACTCTAGGCTCCGAGAATTCTCCGACCCCCCCCCCCCCCCCCCCCCCCCATGGCTTCTAGAAATCAATCGATCAATCGACGAAAATAATGCGAGAGATTTGCAACAGAGAAAGAATGCAAGTACAAGATATGAGAAGGTCTTAGTAAGGAAGAAGAAGGAAAAAAAAAACTCATCAGAAAGGCTAATGGAGCCAAATATGACCTACTGAATTTTGTCTCACATTTAGAGTTTTAGCTCTTTTGATGCGTCTTTAGTGCCATGCAGAATGTTGGTTGTGTTGAGCAACTTATATTTGCTATGTCATTCAATCAATTTACATTTAGTCCCACGTTAAATAGGAGAGCACTTTTTTTTTTTTTGTTTAAATTGCTTAATCCACTCTATTGGTTAAGTTAGTTTTATTGGGGATGGGCTCAAGTCTATCCAACCAGCGAGTAGGTGCATATTAATTTTTAACGCGTTTATTAGTCGAACACTTAGCACTTTTTATTTATGCATACATATTTTCATGTAATAGGAATCCCATTTTCAGGAAATCCGGAATTCTGAACAAGATCCAGAGATCTGTTTACAAAAATAGTTTATTTGTTATCTCTCTCGTGGAAAAAAAAAAAAAATTATCCCCATGGAGAAACAAAGAAAAATAACCAGAACCAAAAACTTCCAAAATATCTCCATCCGTATCTCTTCCGGACAAGACTGCGACCATTCATCGGATTCGCCACTAGGTACACGGTGTTGTAGATTGCCATGATTCATTGTATTTCGGAGAGAGATCGTTAAAAATTTGTTGCACTATCCGTGGGAGGGGGATTTTATTTTAAAGACAATATCTGTAACTTGTCTCGAATTTTTTACTTTCAATTTCTATCTTTAGTTTCTGCGTTTTTGCATGTTTTAGAAATATTTTTCAACAGTAAAGATAGTGGAACCGATTAAATGCAAGGTGCAAGGTATTGGTAGCCAAAAATGCTATTTGGCTCCCAAAAAATTTGGGTGATACAATCTTCTATTATGTGACATATGATATGGCTGATGACATAACATCTGACATGACAAAATTAAACATTAAAATTATATATTAATATTAATATCAAATTAACATGAACATTAATATCAAAATTAACATCAACATTATTATTAACTTAACATTAAAATTAATATTAACATTAAATTAAAATTAGCATTAACATTAAAATTAATATCAAATTAACATGAATATTAATATTAACATTAATATTAACATTAAAATTAATATTAACATTAAATTAAAATTAGCATTATAACATTAATATTAAAAAAAATTGGATAATTAATTTTTTTGGTTAAAACATGACATGTCAGCTGCCACATCAGTTGCCATGTCAAATGCCACATAACGAAAGATAACATCATCTAAAAAATTTGGGAGCCAAATAGTATAATTGATTTGTAGTTAGTTTCATTTCTTCCCAAGATATTGTTTCGCAATTGCTTATGCAAGATATATTTTTTCATCTCTTCGGAAAAAAAAAATATTGTTTAAGCAATTGCTTCGTCATAAAAAAAATAAAATAAAATAAAATAAAATAAAATAAAATAAAATAAATAGCTATCGTCTTCCACTTCCAGGTATGTCTGTCTGTCTGTCTGGCTTCTTAACATTTTCCAACATTAACCATTAGCGTCAATCAACATCTATGCAACGATCCAGATGCTTCTTGCCATATAGAGTACGTGTTGTTAAACTTATATACTTTTTCTAAATATATATATATATATATATATATATATATATATATATATATATATATATATTTTTTTTTTTTTTTTTTTTTTATATATATATATATATATATATATATATAATAGGTCATCTCTCAGTGATGCAAGCTCTGAATTATTATTATTAATCGTGTATTGATTTCGTCACTTGCATTATCTTCCGTTTAATTTATTCAAAAATGATATTTGGCTCTCAAAATATTTGGGTGATGACATCTTTTATTATGTGGCATATGATATGGTTACTGACATGATAGTTGAAATGACAAAATTTAACATTAAAATTAATATTAATATTAAAATTAATATTAAATTAACATGATAATTAACATTAATCTTAACATTAACATTAAAAATAACCTTAACATTAAAATTAACATTAATATTAATATTAAAATTAATCTTAACATTAAAATTAATACTAACATTAACATTAACATTAATATTAATATTAACATTAACATTAACATTAAAAAAATTGGGTAATTAATGTTTTGGGTTAAAATTTGCCATGTCAGCTGTTATGTCAGCTGCCATGTCAGATGTCACATAATGGGAGATGGCATCATCCAAATATTTTGGGAGCAAAATAGCATAAATGTAATTTATTAGAATCAAACAGTGAAACAATTTCGAAAACAGTTTTTCTTTAAAAAAAATTCGACATAACTTGGTGAGAATCGAAAAAACCGCACAAATCAGTTACGATAAATTCACACAGGAGCATAATGCACACACATCGAGTTTTACGTCGAGTTTTGCGAAAAAAAATTCATGAAAAAAAATTACGAGACGATCGGAGTCCAATTCCGAAAAAAAAAATCCACTAGTGGGATAAAACAAAAATACACCGACTACTTTACAAACTCATCCACAGATCAAACGGATCACCACAATACTTCAAATAGATAGAAATAGATTACAATGAGTACAAAAAGATTACCAAAGGCGAGAAATAACTAATGAAGATGTTATCTGCTACTTTGTATTTTATATAGTTAAGAATCTATTCTACTATATAATAGGAAAACTTGATTGTGAAATTTTTGAATTCGTAAAATACCCTTGAGTATTTTATAGACATAATATTATTATGGTAATTTGCATGTCAATTATGTCTAAGAGTCAAAGTAATAAAATTTGCATGCAAGTTTTCTTTTGCCATACAACTCTTTATGTTCCAATGATAATAATTTTTTCTGTCCTTACCATTTTTCAAAGATTATTATTCTCAATGAAAATTTTAAAAAACAAAATTTGTAATTCGAATCTTTTGGCATTGTAAAAAGAAAGCACACAATAATAACTGACATTATGATATTCTAATTAAAATACGTGCAAAGACGTACATGTAGACTAGTGTAAATAATGTAAATAAATGATCTGACCAAGACCGAAGCTTCGAACTTGGTTCAATATCTTTAAGACAATATTTGTTCCGCACTGGTGCTTACGGTTTAATGGCAATTAGTCTCCCATGATACAACGGTTCTTCTCATTCGGTAACAGCATACTTCACACTGCAGGAACTCGACGAAGTAATGTAGGTAGTCTCTTTCTTGGACTTATATGCTTGATGTATGAATTGAGTGAATTGAATTACTCAAACACTATGTTTTTATAAATGACAAACAGACACAATTGAGTAGACACAATGTTTAGAAGGGACACGTCTTTCCAATAGATAGATTCGTTGCAAATTGGACACACCTATTGGAACTTTGTTAAAATATTTTTACATCATTTTTCAAGTCAAACATACATTCACTTTTCCAACAACTCGAAGTAGTCACTCTTAAAATCAACACTCTAAACTTCACATCACCTCTTTCTCTCCACCATTGAGAAAACTCTCCTTAGATTGTAATCTTTTAAAATTATGGTTAGGAAATACCTATTTAAAGCATCCAACTTTCGAAAACGTATGGATCGTTGATCACGATCCAACGGTGTTAACAAAATACCTAAATTTTGTCTTCATTTCCCACACCCGTATATCGGGCTGTATATGATATACCGACAGTATATAAAAATTAGACCACTTTGCGTCAGAACAATTATGGAACGAACTATTATATGTACCGGCGGTATACCGACAGCGGTATACCAACGGTACACTGCCTGCACTGATACAACTTTTTCTAATATGTCTGACACGCATTCAACTGGAGTCATCTTTTCGTCTTCGACTCTCCGAACTTCTCCAACTCACGAATACTCTCGTCACACTCAACAAAATCCCATTTATATCATAACAAGAAAAAAAAGGATAGTTGCAAAAGAAAAAATGATATTCATAACAACTATGTAGAGTATCAGAGAGTCCAATACCCATAGGACTGCTTCCACTGATGATATCATTGAGAAACAAAGTATATATGGTTCTAATATGTCATGAATTTTTATGAGCAGTTGGGTTACTAAGTCTGAGCATATATCCTTTCATGGTAGGACTAGTTTAACCTTTAAAATAATAGTGGCATGCAATTTTAATCTAAACATGTCTTAGCTACATGCATTTTTTTTAGATGCCCAACATAATGCATAAAATTTTGTGTACGCTGCATTGCATGTCATTTGATATCACTATCCACGTCTTTTTCGTGGTTCGATCTTGAGACCGTCCGCCTAGGCAAAAAGGTTATACATTTTTTTACTGACCATAAGAGCCAGATGAGTTCGGTTAGCTACATGCATCTTGAACAGATATTTGTCATAGTGAGCTTAGCAAGGAAGAGTTCCCAAGTGATCACAACAGTCTACAGCATAAAACAAAAATATTTAAGGAACCAATTAAAGGAAGAAGTCTTCCATCATCTAGACAATTGCCACCATAAATTGAAGGCAAATTTAATCCATATCTATATATCATATAAAAGAAAAGGTTGGTTGTAGTTTACCTAAACCCCATCTCATTGTTCCATGACCAAGTTTAGAGTTGTGTCTAGGAAATTAAATTAAAAATTAAAAAAACATGTACCATGTCAAGTGAGGTGAATTTTTTCTTTCTTAATTAGATAGTTTATCATGTCTGAAGTTACCCTTTTTTTCCAACATAAAATTTTATTGTATGAAATTAAGTTTAAAAAAAGACTGAGAAAAAAAAAACGTAAAATTATTTGTCCAAACACATTCCGCTAGACTGTCTTACGAAATATATGCATACACATATTCCGCCAGGTCGTTTGGCAGAATTCGAGCTGGTCGGATTGGTTGCAGATTGGCAGTTGGGGGTTGGATGTTTTAATATATTAAAATGCCTATTTTTCTTACTTAGAGAAACCTATAGGAAGGTTATGTTTTCATTAACCTTTAAATTTTCTATAGCTAGAAAGGAAAGACAGTTTTACTTGCTATAACTATATTGCATAATATTTTAGCACACATATATTTATCCATGAAATATTTGTAAAATTTTAAGTTGCTCCCTGTCTAATATATATATATATATATATATATATATATATATATATATATATATATATATATATAACATTAACATGCACAGACAAACACCCACACCCACAATTTGCTTGATTTTTTTCAGACGGTCTCAAAGAAAGTGGACTTGTATAAATTTTGCAAGACCGACTGACAGAATCTGTACATGCATAGATTTCGCTGATCTGACTTGCAGAATATTTTGTGGCATCCAAAATCCAATATTAGAGCAGGACGTTTGGGGTTACCAGGCAACAACAGAAAAAAAAAAAAAAAAAAAAAAAAAAAAAAAAAAAAAAGTCCGAGCTCTCTAGCCTAGTGGTATTAGAGCGGACATCCGGAGGGACCGGCAAGGTTCGAGTCCTCCAATTGTGTGTGTGCGTGGGATTTCAAAAAAAAAAAAGAAGAAGAAAAAAAAAAATACGACCAATAGGGGATGCATTTATTAAACAAGGTAAAACTCAAAATTAAAGTCACCACTATATGTTACGGTAGCAATGTTACTTTCCTAATAAAAAAATTGGAGACAAAAAAGTGTTTTAATTCAGATACGCGCTACGGATATGGGTCAACCAAATTGCTAACAAGGCATATGATTATTAAACTATTTTTTTATGGTAATCATATTTTAATTTTATGAAAAAATACTTTTGTGTTAATAAATTTATGGTTACCCTCAATATTAAATTCTAATTCCGCCCGATATAATCTTTTACTAACCATAAGATTATCCCACAAAACATTAGTCACCATATAGGAACAATGACAGATGATTAAGAGTAGGTAGATATTATTATATTTCAAAAAAAAAAAAAATACCAAGCAACACATGGTTCGACTTTGACATAGACAAGTTATTATGCATATCAACGTGCAAAATGATTTGATCAAGTTCTAAAAAATAATGTAATTATTAGTTTAACTTTTGCTACAAACTATGGAGTACTGTTTTATTTTATTTTTCATTTTCTTCAAATTGTAATAGACGTTACATCTTACATGTTTCCTACCCTTTCCTTTAACATGGTAGCGTTTACATCCTACATGTTTCCTTTAACATCTTTCTTAAAAAAATGTTTCCTTTAACATTATAAAGTTGACCTTGAATTGCAAGGTATATACCAAGAAGCAAAGACTTAGTAACATTTTGCAACATTTTTTTTAGGTCAAGATTTTATCACATGTTAAACATGCTAACAAACTAGTTATCTAAAATTTAAACTAAAAAAAATTGTTTAATTAAATAGTAGAATGACAGGAAAATATTAAACACCTTGCTCCCACCCAAAAAAATCATTTCTACCTCTTGCATGGCATAACAAAACGCATAATTAACTTACATAAGTTATTTTGCGAATCAAGAAAGAATTACTTCCAAAAAACAGGGATCTATAACTTCGATTCAAGTAGTTATGTTACCAACGAACGATTTAATCGACCACGTCCCTGTTACTATAATTGTACATTTAGATGCTACTACCGTACTATCAAGAAGATTAGCTGTCAAAGGTATTTATCTAGCAGCGAATCCTTTAAATTTAATGTCAACTATGTTAGAACCTTGGGTCGATGGCGAGGAATATTCGAATCTTGAATAGCGTAATCAAACTTTTCACCGTAGACGGAATCAAAAATTCGAGCTAGGGTGGATTGAAATGAGGTGGGGGTGGGATGAGGTGTGAGGGCATCCTAGATGTTTCCTTTATCAACATGTTGAGCACGTATCACTACAAGGTATCTAACATACACACACAAGTAACACAACCTTTGGACGACATTTTGACACATGCTATATTTGGAACAGTCAAATTGTACATAAATTGAGTGTTCAAAAATCCAACAAGATTTGGACCTAGCCCATGCAATATTAGATTACCACTTGTCATGGAGGTTCCACTATTCAATGCTAGGATAGCAATTATAAGTATTTCACTTGGAAAAGTATTAAAAGGCGGCTATATGCCATCAATTTAGCCTGAAATGTCACAGCTCCTCCACACACATGTTCACACACATATGCCATCAATTGGAAAAGTATTAGATTTATTGGATTCTCAATCAAATCAAAATAGTCAAAGCTAAATAAATCAAACAAAAATGAGTCATAAATGAAATCAAATCAATAATTGATTATGTTTGTTCGGTTAGATTATTTTTTATTGCTTAATAGACCACACCCAAAATTAGAATTATGGTTAATTAAATTATATTTTTTAAAATATTACTTTGATACATAAGTTTATTGTATTTTAAAGTTGAACTAGTTATTAAATTATCAAAGTTAAATTTTAAAATAAATTAATAATACGCATTTTTAATCATAAAATATGTATAAATTGAAGGTAATTATAACTGTGTTAGTCTTGCTTGATTTTTAGATTTGGATCAAAATCGAAACCGAATAATTCTTTTTAAGTATTTTCAACAACCCTTCGGTTATTTTTCAAACCGAACCGAATTTCATATTCAATTCGATTAAAAGTCCAGAAACTTAGTCAAACTGCTATATCAGATATTCGGTATGACTAACATAATTGTTGCAGAATATCTGAAATAGCATATCGACTTCCGACACACACTTGCTTCCTTTGCTTCATTGGTTGGTCAATGTGTAAGGCTAATTCTAAAGACACTCCAAGTTTTACTTGGAACTAGTCCAGTCCTAGAACTGCCAACTTGTTGGCAGTTCTAAAAAATTTGAATATTAAAATGAGTAATGCTATTCATACCTCCAAATTGTCCCTCCAATACATCCCTTCTTATGTGGCAGCTGACGTGGTATGTTAAATAATATTATGTGTCATCTAACATGGCCGATGACATGGCAAATTTTAACCCAAAAAGTTAATTACCCAATTTTGTTCATGTTAATTTAATGTTAATATTAATTAATGTTAATATTAATGTTAATTTAATATTAATATTAATTAATATTAATATTAATATTAATTAATGTTAATGTTAATGTTAATATTAATTTTAATGTTAATGTTAACATTAATTTTAATGTTAATTTTATGTTAATATTAATTTTAATTTTAAAATTTGTCACGTCAGCTGCCACATCAACATGTCACGTCAACTGCCAAATAAGGAGGGACGGTTTGGAGGTACAATTTGAAAGGACAAATAGTATTATTTTATTAAAATAGACTGTGAACGAAGTTGACAGTTCTTCTCAATATTAGGACCGTCAATTTTATTGGCAGTTCTAATGGGCCATGTGTAACCCTTGTTAGCAATTCGGCAAACGGAAAAAATTCGGGACGGCAAAAGTACGAGTATAAATCGACTCAGTGCAAAAAGAATACGTTCAAAAATTCGGTCAAATATTCGAAAAATAGAAATATTGAGGTTAGAAACTTCACATTCTTAAATATGTTGTCAAATTTGATTAATTAAACAGATTTTCAGCACGTTTTTTGTGCCAAATTTTTCAATAATTTATCCAGAACACGTTTAAAACTTCGCATGCTTAAAATTTATGTACTGATTTGGATCTGTCAAAAGTACGTAAGTATTATAAGTTTATGAAAGATACGGAAAAATTCGCGTATAATACGAGTTTTATTCGGGTGATTGCTAACAAGGTGTAACTACCGCTTCCTTCCCGCAGACCAAACTCACTCCATATAAAACCTGCATTCTCCTATTGATCACCAAAGTCCCACACAAACAACAGAGTGAAGAAGATGGAGGTGGTGATGCCAACGAAGGACATGCACTTCGACAGCACGACCTCCACCCCCTACGTGAGCGCTCCGGCGAGCCCGAAGCGCTTCGACGCCGTCGACCCCTTCGACTACTACTGCCGCTACGCCAGCGCCCCCACGAGCCCGGCTCGCGCCGCGGCCATCTATGCCGCCGCCGCCTCCTCGGTCGTCCCCTTCGACTGGGAGGAGACCCCCGGGACGCCCAAGTCTCCAGCACCCCGTAATCCCAATAACGACGACGGAGACGACAACGACAACGAGGAGTACGTGTTCGAGTTCAGCGGCCAGCTCGAGAGAGGTGTTCTGCCCCCGGAACCTGCTGCCGCGGACGAGCTGTTCGAGGAGGGCAAGATAAGGCCTCTCAAGCCCCCTCCTCGGCTCTACAACCTCGACGCGAACGACAAGGGCGGCACGCGGGCTTCTCCCTCGCCGAGATCGCCCAGGTCCCCCGCTAAGGGAGGACTCTGGTCGTCCCGACAGAAGAAGAAGCACGGCGGCAGCGAAGGGGCCGACCCCTTCGCCGCCGCCATGGTCGAGGCGACCAGGGAGAGGGGGAGGGAGAGGGACGCTGTCCCTCCTCCCTCGATCTCGTCCTCCATAAACAGGAAGGGATCAAGGTCCCTCTCTCCCATGAGAGGGGAGTTCAACTCCCCTTCTCCTGCCTCCACTTCAACAACCGCTGCTTCCTCTTCTGTTAAGACTAGAGGAGGAAGCAGCGGCAGAAAGTGGAGGCTGAGGGACCTGCTACTGTTCCGTAGCGCGTCAGAAGGACGCGCTACGGGAGACACCAGCAAGGACCCTCTAAGGAAGTTCAGCATAGCCTCGCCGATCAAGAGGGGAGGAGAGGATTCGAGGAACTCGAGCTTCCGGTCGACCGACAGCTTCGGGTCGTCGATGAGGAGGGGCGGCATGTCCCCCCACGAGGCGCACTACACGTCGAACCGCGCCGCGGCGGTGGAGAGGAGGAGGAGGACCGCGCTGCCCTTCGGCAGCCAGGGCCTGTTCGGGTGCCTCCGGTTCAACCCGGCCGTCCAGAGCGTGGCCCGGGGGTTCAACAACAGCTCAACGTTCAATCATAGGCGCCAATTGTGATCAAAGTGTATTTGTATCCCTAATTGTTTCGTTATTGTTCATCAGCAAAATTGTAAAATATTTGTTTCTTTTAAGAAAAATTTCATACGAGAGAATCTAAGTTTTGAAGGAGAAAAAAAAAAAGTTGGTAAAATTATAAATTGAGATTAGTCACTTTTGCTCCATTTGGTACATTATCTCGTGCACGACCGAGAGGACGACAGTATTGACAGAGGTGCAATAACAATGATAAAATATCGTGAAGACGTTCGGCCGACGTTCGGCCGTCCTATCCACGGTCCCACAACATCAGAGGTCTGATAAACGTGGCATAATCTGAGCATGGGGTTTGAAGGAAATCGGAATGAATCTTTTGGTTCTGTTTCTGCAATTTGTGAAAACTTTGTGATGCATGTATAATTTTATTAAATTTTAATAATGAGTATACATTTTTTCTTTTTTTTTTATTCAAATTTATTAAAATCTAGCTGGAGGAAATGGTTGCTTTGCTCAATACTAGTCATATTTTTCTTCATATTTTTTCTTTGAAATTGGCTTGATCGGCAATTCTAGTAAATTGCAAGTTGCAATATTTTCGTCATTCGCTCCTTGACGGACTCTTCGTCGTTGCAAATATAAAGCAGCCAAATGCTACCAAGTAGTCTAAGTAGATGAGAGTGATGCTCCTTTTGACTGACTTGCTAATTATTAAATTAAGATTATTTCGTTTTAGGATCTCAAATATATATAAAAATATTATATTTTGAATTTCGAAATTAACGGACGTTAGAATTTGAATTTCAAAATCACTGTTTATTAACATATATGAATTGTAATTTCGGAACTCAAGTTCTAACGTCGGTCAATTTCGAAATCTAAATTTTAATATATATATATATATATATATATATATATATATATATATATATATATATATATATATATATATATATATATAATGTCTCGTACTGGTGGCATATTGAGAAGTTTGCTACTCTTATGATTCTTGCCGACAAAAAAAAAATGGATGGGTTTTATTGGTCAACAAAATGTGGCTGAGCTCATCAATTAGGCACGCGTGTGAATCCAACAAATAAGGGGACAGGCGTGCAACAATGTCTTCTTCTTCCATGGACAGATGGGGTCAGAAGGAGCTATACAGGGGAGCTGATCTGATGTCCCATTTATTTCTGTTCAATTATGATCCTCTTTTTATTACATGTGGATCACTATCTATATATCTATTCACATGATCTACATGTAATAGGAAGGAGAACATGATTGGACAGAAATAAATAGGACAGCAGATCTGCTCCCCTGTATAGGTATATATATAGTAAAGTAGGAGAATGCTTTTTGGCCCGCGGGGGTGGTGACTGTCCATCGGTTCGCGCACCCACATGGCACTAGTCCATTGGTCATCCCTGCTAGCATCGAAATCTTCCCTCAAAATTAGGATCATGGAGCCAATGTGTGACCGTCACGTAGCACGTACAAATGACTGTCATCCAAAAAAATTTATAGTACTTTTAAGATGGGTTGCCAAAACTATTTTTAATTTATTATATTTTTTAAGGTATTGTTCGGGAAGAGAAAAAAATGGGAGAAAGAAAAATGTTGAGGAGAAAATGAGTGAAAAATTAAAAGTATTGGTGTTTGGGAAGGGGAAGGAAAGAGAAGGGAGAGGATTTTGGGAGAAAAACAATTTTCTTCTAAAAGTGGAAGGAAAATTGAGAGAGTTGAGAGGATTGTGGAAGAAATTACACATCTACCCTTTAAAAAAAAGTTAGTTTCATTTATGATTTGAAAAAAAATCAAAAATTAAATGGTAATTATATCTATCTCTATAAATAAATAAAATATTATTTTTAAAATTTTTCTTCTTCTATTTTTTGGTTATCCAAACAAATAAAAAAAGAAAAAAAAATATTACTTTCATTTTACTCTCCTCCATTTTCTTTCCTCTCAATTCTCTTTTCCCTCCTCAAAAATATTTTCAAACACAGTGTAAAAGTAAAATATATAGGTTTCACTTATGAATTAAGGATAATTTTGATAATTCATCTTAAAAATTCGTGAACATTGTAGAAACTTTATTGGCAGTTACAGTTCCATAAAGAATTAGTTTTGGAATAAGTTAATATACATATAGGGGTTCATTAATTCATGAATCAAGTTAACCAGTTGATCGAGATTTGTAAAAGTAAAAGGCATGTTGCAACTCTACTATGAATTAATGATGGAGTCTCTTTCCCTCTTTGCTTCATAGGCAGAATAAGACCCCTTGCAGTCCCTCTTGGGCCCACTGCTCTCACTTTCCATGGCCCCAGTATGACTCGAATTCGGACAGATGGGACTAATGTCTCCATCTCGGCTAGTGGAGCTAGAGGTAGTACAATTCAATTAATCAAAGATCTTTTTTAAGGGCACCACACTTTTTACTTGAGATAGTTCTTATTTGGGGGCAGTCCAAACAGATGAAATTTTTGCTGAGGGACACCCACAATTTGCTTGGGAGCAGTCCAAGTGGCGAGCGGAGGAGGGGTGGTCGGCGCAGGGGTGGCACCCCTCGCTGGTTTTGCTCGGCTAGGAAGCCGAGGAAGAGGAAGAAAGAATGTTCGGCTACAGCAGCGTCGAGAACGTCAATGGCGGCGGCAGAGGGAAGGTCGAAGAACTGGATCTGGAGGCCGGAGGGAGCAGCACGCTGTACCCGGGTCTCTCTCGCGGCGAGAATGAGCTCCGGTGGGGGTTCGTGAGGAAGGTCTACGGCATCCTCTGCGCACAGCTCCTCCTCACGACCGCCGTGTCCGCCGTCATCGTCTTCTACGCGCCCATGAACGACCTCCTCATGAACTGCTCCGGCCTCCTCCTCGGCCTCACCATCCTCCCTTTCGTCCATAAGCATCCATCGATCTCTCCTTCCATCGATTCGACTCTTAGGGTGGAACGCGTACAGTTGGGTGTCTTCGTCGACGCGGACTTCACCTAAGTTAGCAGTCCTCCTTTATGTTAGGACTGCCAACAAGTCGGCAGTCCTCCTTTATGTGAGGACTGCTAACTTGCTGACAGTCCTAGGACTGCCACTATGTTGGCAGTCCTACTTGCTGGAGAAAATTGGGTTGTTCCCAAGCAAAAAAATGGATGGCAAACTTGTAATTTTTTTTGAACATTTTTGGGCTGCCCCCAAGTAAAAAGTGTGATGCCCTTAGAAAAAATCTTAATCAAATCTGTATCATTATCTTCTCTCTTTTAGAATAAATGGTGGAAATAAAATTCTCTCCTTGTTCCATTAATCAAATCTATATCCTTCTCGAAAGTAAAATGTTGGCTTATTTAGTTTTAGTGTCCTTAAGATATTTAAATTTGAGTTTATGTTTCCATATTGTTCAGAAAAAAATATATATATAGATCTCGTCATGATGGTTGACTTGGACTGACCATCCAAAATATAGACCTAAATACAATTTTTAAATATTAAACGAGAACCCAAAACTATAACAACTAAATAAAAATTTTGAATGTCATATAAACCTAAACTAGATCTAACGGTCAATCCAAGTCAACCGTCAAGACAGATCCAGACCTATATATTCTAAACAATATGCAGACATAAATACAAATTTTGAATATTATACGAAATCCTAAAAGTAAATAATCTTTAAAAAATTGTAGAATATATACCAATTGAGATGGTTAGATCTAGAGGACTTTGGGTATCCATGCACTTCTCCATCAGTCTTTCTAGAGAGAAAAAATGGGTAAATACTTGAACTTCTCCATCAATTCTAAAAAATTTGTCATCTGTCCGTGGATTCAAAAATATGTCCAACTATGTTTGGCAATATAGGTATAGGCAATTGTCCTTCATTCACCAATTTGAATATATGATGCAAGTCATTTTGTAAGCATGAAGCTATAACAATCAAAATAGTAAAGTTCTTGATGATGCAGTCGATTCTATATGGTTTACACTAGGTGGCTTCAAGAATTCTTGTTGACTTCAAGGATAGAAGCATACTCATGCAGTATCTGACATCGATGCGGTTTGGCATGTCCCGTTCATTATCGATACTGACGGATACCAACATTGGGTCTTTTTTCAGACAATTCGACAGAGAAAACTGAACGACAAAAACCAATCAACGATAGCGTAAAAGCATAGTAACAACAAAAAAAAATATTGCAGGTAAATCAATCAACAAGCGTGATTATTATTTCATTCAATTTGAAAACTATTAAAAACAACACAAAAATATTTAAACAATGTCTAAATGTATAAAATATATTAAATTATTATTATTATTTTTAGTTTTTCGATTAAATTTTTTGGGTTATTTAGTAATTGGGTCTCGTATAATAGTTAAAATTAGGATTTGAGTCTCGAAAATGACCGGTATAGTCATTTTCGAGACCCAAACTCTAATATCTACTATTATATGAGACCATGTTACTAAATATTTAATACTTCAATATTTAATACTTCAATCTTAAATCGTCGATTCTGTCTTCGATATTACCGATCCCAATATCCAATATGCATAGAAAGGATCGGATACACATTCGGAGATATTCATATTGATAATGATACAGATACTCGAACAAGAAGTAAACGATATATTAGGACACTGTCTATTTGAAAAATAAAATAAAAATATAAGAGTTATACTAGAATTTTTGAAAGATTAAATGAAGACGTAGTGTTGTTTTCCTTTCACCAGACCATTATTCTAGCCACCTACATTTG
The DNA here is from genome assembly GCA_029216955.1 of Iris pallida. Taxonomy (NCBI): domain Eukaryota; kingdom Viridiplantae; phylum Streptophyta; class Magnoliopsida; order Asparagales; family Iridaceae; genus Iris; species Iris pallida. Next base: position 1,892,626 of record JANAVB010014398.1, on the reverse strand, counting down.
ATGCTGAAAGTTCTAACAATCATAAAGAGTACATACCAACATCTACTCTCATGTCTCACATGATCCAAATAAGGCTAAGCCATAATTTGCTATGGGAAGTCCGCTAGTTCACACACAGCTTCATACACATGGCTCAAAGTCACAAATTTGAATGCTAAGAATGAACATTGAGAAGCTAATGTCTATGAATCAAAGACAAGCAGAACAAGCAAAACATTGCCCCCACCCCCAAAATGGAATTCAAAGAATAGGTTAAATATCACATATAGCTACCTTTAGAATTTTATAATTAAATGCATTTTGTTAGAATTATATATATATATATATATATATATATATATATATATATATATATATATATATATATATATATATATATATATATATACAAATGACCTCTAGCCTAGTGGTTAAGAGAGATGCATGCGGCCCAAGTGGTCGGGAGTTCGAGCCCCAGTGGAGACGAGTTCACCACAATTAACCATTGCTTCAAAAAAAAAAAAAAAAAAAAAAAAATATATATATATATATATATATATATATATATATATATATATATATATATATATATGTATGTATATGTATATGTATATATATTGAAGAAAGTGGTACTTCATTGATGTATAAAAAGAAGAAAAAAAAAAAACAAGGAACAGATACAATAGTGTTACATTCTCAATATTAAGCCTCCCCTGATCGATTATGATCAGCCTTCCATGCATTTGATGTCACTTTCGATATTATGGATAATTCCTATAATGGACATTGTCAAGTTATCAAAAAAATTTACGGTTTCGTCCTCGTCATACATGTCATACGGCCGCCAGGAGTCTTAGTCTTATTGTCTAAATATACTGGTCCCCTTACTCTCATCGCCTTTACTTCCTCAATGGTCTCTTGTAGACCCCCTCGGCTCGTGGTATTCATGTGCATCTGGTTTCTCATTTGCTGCCCCATATATATATATATATATATATATATATATATATATATATATATATATATATATATATATATATATATGGAAAAGGTGATTCTTATTCCATGGTGATAAAAATAAAATTACAGATACATCTCCCTCTTATCTATTACTCTTTCAATATCCCATCATATGTACATCATTATCCATATTATGAATGACGCCGATCAAAGGTGTCTCGACTCCCTCAAATATACGGTTGTTTCTCTCCTTCCAAATGTGCCAGACGGCAGCAGCAAGCCTGACTCTGGCCATTTTGAGCCAACTAGTGCCTCGATTTCTCATGTTTCGTACGTCCTCCATGTTGTCCGACCACTTCGTGCCCGTCCATCGAGCCATGTTCATTTTGTTTCCTTGGTCGTCCCATATATGTAGTGAAACCGTACAAGTAAAGAATAGGTGATCAATAGATTCACCCATGGAGTTGCACAGGACACAATGCTGGTCTCCCGTATGTATGCCGAAACGGTTCGGTCGGTCGCGAGTGAGTAGTCTCCTTAAGCAAAGCTTGTATAGACAATAAATTTTGTACCACCAGAGTCACACCAAAACCAGCAATCTCTCGTAAGACTCTGGTCTATGATACATTGTCGGATTGTGGGGCCGTGTCTTTGCGTGGCTGTACATATTTCTTGATTCCAGGCTCCGTCGCGAAGTATCAAGCTGACCACGGTGTTTCTGTCGACCACCGTGGCAGCTTGCTCCCCTTCTCGGTCTAGTAAACTCCTATGCACGATCCACGGGTCGCACCATAGGCTAGTATTAGTGCCGTCCTTGAATCTTCTCTCGATCATCGCCTCTAGTCGGTTTCGGTAGCACAAGTTGTTTTTGAAAATAACAGAGTCATTGTTATTAGTAAATTTCTCCCAGAAATTGACATCTTTCACATACCTGTTCCGCATCCAGTTTGCCCAAAGGGATTTTCCTGTGAGTATCTTCCAAGTAAGTTTCAGGCCTGCCATGTCATGCATTTCCTGTAGGGAGCGTAATCCCACTCCGCCCTCCTTGCGAGGTCGACACAAGTTATCCCAACTAACAGAATGGATCCCGCCTCTCCATATAAAATATGCACAAAGTTTTTCTATTTTTCTGATAGTCTCATTGGGGAGAAGAATTGCTTGTAGCCAATATCGTGAGATAGCCTGAATAACTGTCTTCACAAGTTCAACCCGTCCACCAAAGGAGAGACTCAAATCATGCCAGCCTTCTATACGATGCTGAGTGTATTCAACGAGATTTTGACAGTCATGCGACCTTGCGTAATTCATCGACAACGGAATCCCAAGATATTTGACGGGGAGTTCCCCCTTGTTACTCCAAGTCGCTCCGCGATCTCCTCTTTGTTGGGGGCAATATGAGCTGAAAGAGGCTTTGCTTTTATCCCGGTTCAAAAACAGTCCTGTACTGTATTGTCCAAATGTCTCCATTATTGAGGCCAGAGCTTGAACCCCCTTCTGAGTAGGATTCATAAATACTAGCAAGTCGTCTGCATAGATTAGATGTGTAACATGAGGTATAACATTTCTATACAGGGGAGTAATCCGACTTCTCGCGGTCGCAGAATCAATCAGTATGGTAAAATATTTCATAACTAACGAGAATAAATAAGGGGATAGCGGATCCTCCTGCCTCAGGCCTCTGTTGCTCTGAAAATATCCACAAGGCTGACCTCTTATGAGAACTGAAAATGTCAGAGTAGTTATACATTCACGAACCATCTCCATCCAAGCCGAGGCAAATCCCATTTCATTCATGATGTGACATACAAACTCACGATTAACTGTATCGTAAGCCTTCTGTAAATCTAGCTTGATGCATGTTTTACTTCCTCCAACTTTATTAAAACCACGGACCATTTCATGAGCCAGGAGACTATTTTCAGCAATATCTCTATCTTTGATGAACGCAGTTTGATTGAGAGAAACCAGCTCTTGCATAACTCCATGCATTCGATTACACATTAGATGTGTGATTACCTTGTATTGGTAATTGCAACAAGCTATAGGTCGATAGTCCGCCGGAGATGTGGCTCCTTCCTTCTTTGGAACGAGAGTGAGAAATGTGTGATTAAGTTCACGAAGGAGCCTTTTGTTGACGAAGAAGTCCGAAACCACTTCTAGCACTTGCTCTTTATATCTTTCCAATGAAGTTTATAAAACTTGCTATTAAAACCATCGGGGCCGGGAGCTTTGTTGGGGTCATCATTCCGAATAATAGCTTCCACTTCTTCCATTGTGACCGGAGCTAATAGGATTTGATTTCCATATGCCGTAACCACTTTTTTGCTAACAACTTCAGGGAATAATGATAAGGAAGAATTTTGATTTAAGAGGTCGGAGAAGTACCTGACAGCTTCATCCTGAATATCATCCGGTTGGATGATTTCTTGACCATCTGGACCAATGAGTCTTGTGATGGCATTTCTATGTTGTCTTGCCTGAAGGTCCATTTGAGCCTTCTTTAGATTAGCTTCAGCTTCGAAACTACAAATGTTGGTGGAATGTTTTTGATCCATGTCTTGTGCCCATTTGTTGTTGAATCTGAATGTGCGACCATGATGTGGCGTGGGAGCTAATAGGCGAACACGGATAGGTGTATGATCACTTGTTCCAGGTGGCATGAGTCCCTCCGCTTTAATCGACGGAAATTTGTCAAACCAAGTTCTATTGCCCAATGTCCGATCCAGTTGGCATGCAATCCATCGACTTGTTGTGCCAGGTCCACAAGTTTCCTGTCCGCTCCAGTGTTTGTGAATGATATCCTGCCACATTCCCTCCCTTCTTTGGCGATCATTATGCCCATATACAGCTCCAAAGACAAATTGACATCCACATTTGTTTGCAAACTTCACCACTATCAGCTGGTCAGAAATGTGTATGGTTTGCCCCTCCCAATTCCTGGAATCCCAATGAACCCAGACACGTGCCATATTGCAAAGATGCAGGTTATGGACTTGTTGCCATGACGCAGGAGTGCGTCAAGCTAGCATCCTGTCAGATTTTATTTTTGTCTCTAGTAGGACGTTGATGGAACACTGTTCCTTCCGCATAACTTCACAAACTTCTCCCCATTTAATTCTCCATACAAGAGCGTATTAGAATAATATAAATATTTAACCCTCAAATCTAAGTTAGTGACAAGACTTTAACACACTATTTAATTTGAAAAAAAAAAAACCAAAGTGGCACAATTTATTTATTTTATGATTAACAAAATAGCAGAATTAATATTTTATTTTGTCTCCGAGGGGTTACAATCAAGGTTGAAGCTCAAATTCGAAAAATAGTTGATGACTCGTTCGACGGATTGTTTGGCACTAAAGAAAGTAAGATGCAAGACCTAAAAGATACATTGAAAATGATATAATGAACCTCTTTAAGGAGCTGCAGGAAGAAATAGTGGATATACAAAGGCTTAATTATGCACTAGTTGTTCTCATCCCTTAATTATAATTATTCATTTAAATAAACTCGTATCTCTAGTTTTTTTTTCTCGACGACAATACTATTTTCTGTTTCCCTTAATTATAATTATTCATTTAAATAACCTTTTGTAGTTCATTCGTTTAGATGGTTTTTGGAACTTGTAGTTGAGAAGTGATATGATTTTTATTTTTATTTTATAATAATAATAATAATAATAATAATAATAATAATAATAATAATTATTATTATTATTATTTTTTTTAATACTACTATTTTTATTATTTATTAATAATACTATTATTATTATTGTCAGAATTATTATTTATTATTATTTATTTATTATTATTATTATTATTATAATATATTATTATTATTATTGTAATTATCTGTTATTATTATTACTATTATTATTATCGGCTGTCATTATTATTATTATTATTATTTTTTTTTTTTCGGAGTTTCAATTTTTATCGTAACCCAATGAGGAGTTTTGGACACTTCGGCTAATTTTTTTCAGAAGTTAAAAGTATGAATAATGCACTTTTGGAACTACTATTTATAGGAGTTCCGATTTCTTGAAATAACTAACCAAACAACGGGAAGTTGAGTTTTTTCTCGGAACTAGCAATGAATAGTGCAAAAAAGGAGTTTCGAACGACGGACTTCCACGAACCAAACACACCCTATAACCTGTCACCAAGGATGAAAATAGTCAAAACTGAATAAACTAAATTTCTAAAAATCCAAAATTGAACCAAAATTAGCCATAACTTAAAATGAACCCATAAACGATTGGGTTTATTCATTTATTCGGTTGGACTATTTTTATCGTTTAATGGCCGACAAAAAGTTAGAATTGTAGTTAAATTATATATATATATTTTATACATATAATTGTCGTAATGTAAAGTTGGCCTAACTGTTAAATTATTAAAATTGAACTTTAAAATACATACATACAATTGCTGTTGTCAAAATATACATATTTTTTTATCACAAAAAATACGTATAAATTGAGATTATTTAGATAATTGTATAAGTTTTATTTTATTTTCGATCGAAATCAATTTTATTTTAATAATTTCAAAACCAAAATCAAATTTTTTTTAAGCAATAATTGAATTTCTTATTAATCCTCGCCCAACCAACAGGGTTGGGATGTGATGTCACTCGTAGCGGCAGCTGCAACGGCTCTCGGCCGCACTCGCATCATCGTCGTCGTCTCCACTCGACCTTTCCTCCTCTCCAGATTCTCCTCCTACGTAGCTCGCCCACCTCCATTCCCCAGAAAAAGAATCGCCACCGTCAGGACAGCAGCAGCAGCAACGATGTCCTCTTCCTCGCCTCCTCCCGACGCCGCCGACGGCGGGAAGGCGACGGCGGCGCCGTACGGCTCGTGGAGGTCCCCGATCACCGCCGACGCCGTCTCCGGCGCCGACAAGCGTTTCGGCGGCTTCCACGTAGGCGGCGACGGGCGGCTGGTCTGGATCGAGACCCGGCCGGAAGAGCGGGGGTGAGCTCTCCTAAAACCCCAAAAAAAACCCTAGGCACAAAAAAAAAAGTTTTTTCTTTTTGCATTTTGCTCCTCGTTTTCTTATCAAAGTAGGGTTCTTTCCCCCACATTCATCTTAAAGAAGAGGTCTTTTTAGGCGTTTAGCCACGAAGATGACGGCTGTAGGCAGGATTTCCTAAAACAACAAAACCCTCAAAAATAAAAATAAAAATGAGAGCCTGAGACCTTTCGTAAGACCCTAAAAACGCTAGTACGCCAGAAAATTCGGTATTTTGCATGTTGCTCCTCAATTTGTTGTCAAATTTGGGTTTCTCCACGTTGACTGCTGTAGGACTAGTCTTCAAGGTGTTCTTTGCATAAATATCGAAACAAAATTATAGGATGGTGGCACCATACAATAGTTTTTAGATGAGTAATGCTATTAATCCCTCCAAAGTGTCCCTCTAAACCATCTTTCCTTATGTGGCAGATGACATGACATCTGACATGACAGTTAACATGAGAAATTTTAATAAAAAAAATTAATAACCCACTTGTTTCTAATGTTAATGTTAATTTTAATATTAATTGTTAATTTTAATTTAAAATGTACCATGTCAGATGCCACGTCAACAGCCACATAAGGAGGGATGGTTTGGAGGAACACTTTGGAGGAATTTAATAACATTTTTCTTTTTAGATTTGTAGCTGCTAGAGGTTTGGTCCCGAAGGTAGGGGTGTAAACGGGTCGGACGGACACGGACAGTCCACTGTCCGTCCGTGTTCGGTCCGAAAATAAAAATGAGTTCGGACGGACGGACACGGACAGTCCACTGTTCGAATTCGGGCCGGACGGACACAGACAACTACTGTTCGTTAATTCAATCGGACGGTCCGCGGACAAATTAAATATATTATCAAAAGCTATTATTTTATCAAGATTACTTGATAGTTGCTAAAAAAATCAAGTTGAAAGAAAATATAATGGAAGGTTATAGAATACAACAAACAATGGTAAAAGGTTAATGAAAATCGAGACCGGACAACAACAAATTGATGCAAAACCAAAATGATATGACATAATTGATGCAAAACCAAAAGGAGTTTTCACTACCGGACGGTCCGCGGACAAATTCGGACCGGACATGGATATGACCGTGTCCGTGTCCGATTTTTAAACGGACCAAAAAATATGTCCAAGTTTTGTTCGTTAATTAATCGGACGGTCCGCGGTCGAACCATTTATCGAGCCGGACACGTACGGACAACGGACTACTTTGTCCATTTTACACCCCTACCCGAAGGGTCTGCTTGGATTGAGGGAAAGTTAAGTGAGAGGAAATAAAACTATACTTGGTTTGAGGGTAGAGGTTTAGGAGGGAGGGTTATAGAGGGTTAAGTGAGGGTTTGTTTAACCCTTTTTTGTTTATTTTTTTAATCCCCAAATCGGAGGGTTAACGAGGGGGGTTAAGCAGTTTTGTTTTAAAAGTCATAAATATTCCTTATTTGTCCTATAAAATATCATGAATTTTTTCTCCATTTTTTCTTGCTTTCAACATGTTGCTCCGTAGCTTCCTCATTTGTGAAGATATTTTGACAAGTTCTAATTACACTCAAAACCTCCATTCCAAGCAAGAGTTATTAAACGCACCCCACTTAACTCTCCTCCAATCCATACAAGGCTATATGTATTGAGTCTACTCCCCTTCATTTAACTTCCCCTGCTTAACCCCACTTAACTCTTCTTATTCTTTTCCCCCCTCAATCCAAGCTGACCATAAGATAATGATAGTGATGATGACGATGACTATAATTATGGGTTTGGCTGATAGGTTATTTGGAAGGACTTTTGAGGATTTATTGAGGTTTGAGCAAATAAAAAGTCTCAGAGGACTTGATATGGAAATACTCATTAGAACTCTTTAGGCACTTGTGATGCAAAAATTTATGATCTTCCGTCTTATAACTTGGTTAACAATTTTTCAGGCGTGCTGTTCTTGTCAAGGAACCAGTAGAACCTGGTCAAAAACCTCTCGATATCATACCGGCAGAATTTGCAGCACGAACCTTAGCACAGGAGTACGGAGGGGGTGCATTTTCTTTATCGGGGGATACGGTTGTATTCTCAAACTACAAAGATCAACGACTGTACAAGCAAGTAATTGGAGGTAAAGTTCATTTACGTCACTTTTCTTGCTGTCCTGCTATTACAGGGTCAACTAAATTCTCATATGTTAGTAGGTATTTCATTGTTGTAATTGATAGTACTGTTTATTTTGCGATAATGTTATGAAAAAATTGAGTGGAAGAATATGGTGCTTCAAAATTTTCACATTTTAATTATGTAACTATAGAAATTCAGGGTATCATTACGTATGCAGCTCCTTGTTTGTCCCTTCAATTTGTATAGGGATTGCATGTCATAGTCGGAGACCTACAATCTGTAGTAGTTACTCATTGCTTGCATTGTGATGTCATGTTAATATATTAGGATCTGGTTACTTTTAATTGCACTCTGTTTTAATCCAGCATATAATAGTCTGCATGTAGTAAAGCTTAATTATAGCTATATATATTCACAAATTATTTGACTGCAGCCTGCAGGTCGTGGACAGTTTAAACTTCAGTTAAGTGACCAACATCTTCGCTAAGTACTATATAACAACCTTAGGTAAGTGAACCAGAAAAGAGAAGTAGCAAGGGGAACTTTGTGAAATTCAAAGCTCAAAATGTATGTTTTTACCAAATAGCACTGGGTTCATACACTAGGATTTTGTGCATTGTCAAACTACTGTTGCTAGCTTTAACATATATCGAAGCAATATCTTTAACAAGATTTATTATGGCCATCGTGTTCAACACAAATTTAGTAAAACCATGATGCTGCCAATACAGAATGAGGGATTAGGTGGAATGGACCAGTAGGTATTTGTAACCTTATCCCCTGAAGCGCGATGCTGCATAAAGAATCATGATGTTTTAGGGGGGAGAGAATAAGGATGGTAGCGGCACTGATCCATGGGCTGTTGACAGCAAAGATGGAAGGAGACGGCAATGAACAAATCTGGAAGGAACTGTGGTGTGGGGATGAAGATGACAAGAGTTGAGCAAGTTCAAGGAGTGTAGTAGCTATTGTGCCTGTATGGTGGTTGTAGCTGAACAGGACTATTCTATTGGTTTGGTTGGACGTACAGAAGAACTGGAGTTTTTTTGGTTGCTGGTTGGTTGAAATGGTATAAGAGCATGAATAGGAATGTCAGATCTTGGCATGAACAGTTGTTGTTTATCCGATATGTATCTTCAGACTTCACACATAAATAGGTTCCACATTTGAAAGAGGTTTAGATTGGGTTGGGGAGGGGAAAGTTGCCTTCAGACATGTTTTTAGCCCACTGTCCAACATCCTAAGTTTTTGGTCCAAACCGTCCAATTTACTATGTAATGAAGGCAATACAACATGGCCCAGCCTTCCAAAGTGACAATTCGAGGGCAAGGACTTGCTCTAGGAGCATGCTGCAGCCAACAAGATGATAGTTCAGGCACTCTTATGCACAATGGAGCAACGTAAGTAACAAAAGAGAATTACATTTGAGCAACATCAGCTCAAAGATGTTCATCACAAAGTGCAAGTCAAATGTACCCAATAGTCATATGAAATTATGAATATGCCACATTGCCACCATTCCTATGATGTCCCCCAAATAAGTACAATTTAATTCACATATGATAGTACACGAGATATATGGAGAAATTGTTAAGGGCCATGCCCCAAGTAAGCACAATTTAATCTATACGACACATTACTCTCTCTCTCTCTCTCTCTATATATATATATATATATATATATATATATATATATATATATATGAGAGAGAGAGGGGATCGGGATCCCCGGTCTTAAGCATTTCCAAATATTCTCAAAATAGTAGCCATTGGATATGTGTATCCTTAAACTACTCAATTTCTTGTGAGATTTTGAACTAGTGTGTACAATTGAAAAATATAATCCAATGACTGCTATTTTTGGAACATTTGGATATGCTTAACAGCGGGATCCCGATCTCTTCTTTCTCTATGTGTGTGTATATTTTTATATCGGATCTTTTTATTACATTAATCTCTTCATGTTTGGGTAAAGTTATTTGCACGTTGATCCTCTATTTTTTTTTTTCATTTGTTGTATCTTTTCTCGATCCCGCTAAGACCAATCTCCTTTACACGCTCCATTCTCATACCATAGCTCCTCTTGTCGGATAGACCGTTCTTTCTAGTCTGGCTTTCAATCAGTCGTTACATGAATATTTCGGTTCCTCTCCCCTTTCTAATTAAGAGCTTAGCACGTCAAGGGGGACTCGAATCTCCAATCCGGATTCTTATGTTTCCTAAACTTGACCACATGGACCGATGCTTGCTTATATATATATATATATATATATATATATATATATATATATATATATATAAAGGGTGATAGGATTATGAGGATAATCCTATGAATTTATTAAGTGTTGGATTAACCTTTAGATTAGATAGGTATTACTTAATGAGCGCGATCTCAAGGTTATGTAAGTTAAATAAATAAATGCATGTTTTATCTTTCCATTCTTTCCTCGTCTATCAATCTTATACTTTTTCTGTTTCAAATTCTTCGTATAAGAATTATGATCTCTCGCCTTAGTTTTACCATGGCCAATGCCCTAGTTATCTCTGCCAACAGTGCATTTTTAAAGAAAACCAAGGACATTTCTTCTTCAATGCCGTAGCTGAACTTTAGTCCTAGTCACGTCTAGGAAATTGTCCAACCTCTATTTTTTCCTTCAATTTATTACCTACAATGTTTGCTCGTTGACTATATGGGCTTAGTATACGCAAGACATACTAGGGGAGGATTTTTATACAATACACCGCTGGTGGAATTATCAACGTCCAAAACCCGACACTTATCGGTCCACAGTTAAGTGCCAGGTCCATAGTTTGGTTGTCAATGGGACATATGACGACCATTCGCACCCGCACCCGCTGCCGGCATAATATGAAATATAAATTGATAAGTGAACTGAGGAAAGAATCATGTACAATGACATATTGTACATGATATAACAATTGTTTAAGCCAAAAAAAAGCACAACCTTGGGGGCAATCTCATACTATTGGAAGCCACTTCTATATTGTTGTTGTTAGTATTCTACTTGTTGCTTTTAAATTTTGTTTTGCGATGTTCATTTGGGTTTCATTTGATTTTATCAAACAAAAAAAGTTGGTAATTTGTTAATGCCTGACTCAGCCATGAACAGTGAACAATGGGTAAGCAAAGGGCATGGCGAAGAGTAAAGAAAAGAATGAGGATAAATCATAACTTACCAAACAAATAAAAGATATAAAAAGGAAATAACACATGTTACCTTGTATATGAAAGAGAATTAAAGAATATTTTTTTTTTAAATAATTCCTAAATAATAGAAACTTTTTTGATGGTAGCTATCTAATCTAAAAGGAAATCCAACGGTACAAAATTAATATCCTGTTCATAGCACCCAAAACCAACTCTCTCTCTCTCTCTCTCTCTCTCTCTATATATATATATATATATATATATATATCCTTCTTATTTGCCAATATGTAGTAAATATGAGTACTCGATTTAGTGTCTTTTCGCACTTACAATGCACGGCTCTACGAAGGGGTAAAGAGAATTTTCAATACTTTGTCAAGACGAGAACCCATTCTTTCGACGGGGGAGTCTCCCACTTAAGAAGAACTGAAGGGACAATACTAGGTCATATTTGGGTTGGTTGATTCTCTTTGACTTACCCTTTTCTCTTTCCTGCTCCATACATAGGTTTTGATGGCGAAGTACGCTTTCCAACCATACCTCGCTAATCGTAGGCGATACCAGTTAAGGGCTTAACAGAGCCTTGCTGCTTCCTTTGGACGTCTAACGAAGTGTTGAGCATCTTTTCCTTCTGACCAGCTCCAAGAAACAACGTCCGACTTGCATGTGTTAAAGATATAGCTAGTGTTCCTTCTGAGCCAGCGTCAAACTCAGATTTTGACTACGATTGGCCCCTGCCTGCAGTCGTAATATATATAATTTGGGATGTGGAAGGAGGGGCTTAGTTCTATCTAAAGCAAAAAAGTATTCTCATCCTTCTCCTCTTCCTCCACCTTCTCCACTCTTTAGTTTTAGAGCATGTATGGTCCTTAAACTCATATTTCGACTATGATTGGGCCCTGCCGTGGATGTGGAAGGGGGGGCTTAGTTGTATCTAAAGCAAAAAAAGTAAAGTAAACAGCCATAACTAGCCGATCAATTGAAGTTTCCTCTACTTCTCCTTTTCTCATCCTTCTCCTCTTCCTCCACCTTCTCCTCTCCTCTTTCGTTTTAGAGCATGCATGTCTTTGTTATGGTCCTTCAAGTTAGGTATGTGATTAAAGTGTAAGTGGATGATATGCTTGGGTTGTAACTGCCTTAAAAGGTATTGATGGTTCCAACTTCAAAATTTTAAGGCAAAAAACAAAGTAAATACTTATCCTAGCATGCAAGGATGCAAAACATTGATGGTTCCTACTTAGGTTTCCAATAAGGTTCTCATTATTGGTTTTAGACCCCTTCTATGAGTATCAGTTCCTGAGTTTTCCGCGCTGCATGAGAAACAAGATAAATTCTCAAAAAAATTCTTCCAAAAGGAATTTGTAGAGTACATAATAGAATCAACTTAAAGGTTAGCATATTCTCTCAATAATTCTGAAAACACCTTTGGGTGTGTGTATATGTGGGGTGGGGGGCTATATTATAGGAGTTAGGATATGAATGTGAAAGACCGGAGAGTCAGATATGTGATGAGAACATCTCGGAACATTCCTCCCCCCCTTGGCTCCGACCTTCATAAAGCTAACTTTTGTTCTTAGTCATTAAAGTTCTGTTCAAATACTAGAATTTTCGTTTACTCTAATCTCCCAGTCCACTCTTTCCTGTTTTACAGATCATTTACCAGTACCTCTTACTCCTGATTATGGTGGTCCTCTAGCTTGTTATGCTGATGGAGTATTTCATCTTCATTTTAACCGTTATATTACTGTCATGGAAGGTTGGTAGCTGATAAGAATGCTAAGGATTGTTGTACTTCTTTACTTTACCACATTGTATATTTGATGCATACATTTTTTCTTTTGAATCTGCTTGAACAGATCGTCGTCAAAGTAGTTTAAATCCAACTACAACTATTGTTGCTGTAGAAAGAACTGATGGATCTATTCAAGGTAAAGTTTTCTAATGGAAATAACAAACTTATATAAAATTTTGATTTATAAGTTGGCAGAATACATTGATTGATTTCGCACATATCAGTGTCATGGATAATTCATATATTATTTTTCATTTTAATGTACCTCTTTTGTGAATTTGATGATCTCAAGAACCAAAGGAACTGGTTGCTGGCAATGATTTCTATGCCTCTCCGCGTATTGACCCAAAGGGAAAAAAGATGGCATGGGTTGAATGGAGCCACCCAAATATGCATTGGGATAAAGCACAACTTTGGGTTGGATATTTTTCTGAAAATGGGTAAATACTGTTTGCTTAGCTGATTTTTTTTCTTTTCATTTTAGTCGAGAGAATAAAGTATTTAATTGTTATCCAAATATAACGTCTGAAAAAAAGAGTAATTTCCAGATGTCAACTAGTTCTCAAAATTACACTCCTAGGCATGAAATCTGTTATTCTTGATAAGAAATCTGTTCCATTGTGCCCCACTCCTCATCTGCATGAGATTCTATAGATAAAAAGGACATAGACTGCTACTTTATTTTTGGAATTACCTTTTATTGGATATGGCTTTCCTACTACATCGTGATATGGTCAATCCATACCAATGGTGATCGCAGTGTACCATAGTCTCGGGCCTGCTGGAGGATTTAGTCCCTCTTCGTATTTTTCTTGCTTTCCCTTCTTTGACCTGCTGCATAACTATAACTTAAGGCCATAAATATAGTATAGACACTCTAGCAGAACATCTAACTACCCCTTAATTTGTCTGCATATACGTTATACAACTCTTATCATGATTTAGTTGACTTGTCATTGTTTTTCAGCTTACACTTGCATTGGCCAAGTGGTTGGACCCAAAATTTAAGGACTGAATTTGACTTCTTTTTTTCAAAGTGAAAATGAACCAAGTCTTTCTATAGCAAGGTCTCAAACTTTTCTGAGTTAAAGTTTCACGTACTCTGGTCGCATAGTTGTTGTAAAACTCAATTCTTGTAAGAACTTCAGAATCTCAATAATCTGCCAAGGTCCTGGATTCCTTTTTTTGATAATTTTTTGCTTAGAATGTGAGCACCACTTTTTGATTTCTGATGAGAAGCATTGATGTATTTCTTTCTTTCTCTCTCAAGAGTTCACTTTATGTAGCTTGCATGTATGTATTGACCCTCTCTTTTCAGTAACTTATTAATTCTAACTATTTGTATATCACTTTTCATGCATCTTTGAAGAGACTTGTGCAAGCGAGTTTGTGTTGCTGGTGGTGATAAAACATTAGTGGAGTCCCCTGCCGAACCAAAATGGTCTTCGGAAGGTAATTTTGTCATTCTATCTCATATTCAATCTTGGTTATATAAAATGTTTAACTGAACAATGAAATGATTAAACATCTTTTAATAATTTGGATACCTATACGATGTTCACTTTCATCATTTGGATGCAACAACAACAACACCCTTAATGCCAAATTGATACGACAAGTTTATTTGAATAACAGTTCTCTTCTACTTTAGTACACAACATTATATATCCTGGCACTGATCTCCGGTTATTAGTTCAAGATTCGTAATCGTAGCATACTGTTAGGAGATAAGTCACTGTCACATGTTCAAGTCGAATTGCATTTCATCATTTCATGTCATTTTACTAGTGGAAATGATATGCAAGGTTACTGTTCTGAGGTTGAATTTGGCTAAGGGAATATGGATGAAGTTAAATTAAACAGAACATTTTTCTCATATATTGCTCACATGGACAAATGCATTGCTTTTTCGTCACAATCTTTATATATATATATATATATATATCAGAATAATCATTTCCACAGCTAAGGGATATGATCAGTCTTTTATTTGTTTGTTATGCAAATTTCTCTGTAGGCTTTGGTGAAAACAAGACTTGAGTCTGATATATGGTGTTGTATTTTCTCTCTCTAGATTTTCATGTCAATGTACAGTTGTGCACTACAGTTTCCAGTACAAGCACAAGACCTACATTTTTTCTATGCTATATAAAATTAAGTTATTTGAAAATGTCTTGTTCAATGTCATTGAGTTCAGTTGTTCACACCTTGACTACCTTCTGGCCCTAGAAGGAAAAGGTTGTGAAGCAAATAAACATAGTTACTTGAATTGATGAAATATATTATATAGATATTATATATTTATTGGACCTGAAACAGGTTTGGGCAATTGTACCCCTAGTTTTTGGACACCTTATGATCTGTTCAATGGATATTTACTTTCTTTTGTTAATATGGCTATTGTTGATTCCATATAGTGAGGCATCAACTTCTTACATATGATTGTTCTCTTGTTTAACTATTCACTGTTTCTACATGTGTAGCTATCTTGCTTATATGTTCTATGGTTGTTACTTATTGAAGTTTGCTGTTGTATTTCAGGAGAACTTTTCTTCATTAGTGATAGAAATAATGGGTTTTGGAATATCTATAGATGGGTAAGTTTATTACACCATGGTACAACAATTGGTTTTGGACTTCTTTTATATTTGTAGACAAATATTTCCGTGTACGTTAATTGTTGTTTGTTATATTTTACATTTTATGTCACCACAATGTTTATTCAGTCTCTATTTGATGGCATATGATAAATGTGCAGACAAAAGGAAATATAATAGATAATAATCACTATGTAGTAATTGGTTGTCATTTGGGCAGGAAGTCTTCGTACTTCATAGTATACTTGGTTCTTAAGATTTGTGCTGCTAAACTATTGCAGTATATCCACTTTTAATCTTTCCTGACACTTTATCTGTGTGAAGCTAGTTCATGCCAACAGCCTTAACCCTTAAACCTTGTTACATGGTTGGTATGATAGTATCTGTTAAACTCTTTAGGTTTATGGTTTGTAAAAATGACCTGCACATTTGGAGCATCTATCACATTATATCATCGGATATGTTTCTTATTGTTCTTATATTAGCTTTTGAGCACAAGGAACTTTTGTAATATTTGTGCGTGAAGCTATTTCGTACGAACGTTCTAACCCTGAAACATTGTTACATAGTTAGTATGATAGTATGTGTTAGACTGTTTGGGTATAGTTTGTGAAATGACCTGCATTTTTGGAGCGTCTATCACGTTATGTATATCATAAAAAATGTTTCCTATGAACTTATATTAGTTTTTGAGCACAAAAAACTATTGTAATATCTGTACATAGTTTTCTGTTATAACTTTTTAAACTTCTAAGCATAAAGAGATCACATTTGATATCATACATGTATACTTTTTAACAGATTGAACAAAAAAATGAGGTGGTGGCAGTTTATCCATTGAATGCTGAGTTTACAAGACCACTCTGGGTTTTTGGCATCAGCTCTTATGATTTTCTTGGGCAAGATGCAAAAAATCATCACATAGTTTGCAGCTACAGGTTTTACTTCAATGTTAATTACTCTGTTGTGTATTCAATATAACTACAGGGGAATCCTCATGCAACTTTCGGATAACATGTTTAACTGCAATCAAGGTTCTGTTTGTATATTTTGCAGGCAGAATGGAAGGTCATATCTAGGGGTATTGAACCATGTGGAAGGCTCCTTTTCAATGCTTGATACTCCTTTTACGGATATTGGTAACATTGTATGCTCTCATATTTTGTTAAAACTGTTTATAGTTGCTAAGCATTTGCTTTTTGTTTATAAAAAAACTTGATAACCATGTAAAAATGGTAATTTCTTTTAATTAGTCAAGAGTCAAGATGGTATCAAATTAAATTTCTTTTGTTTATGCAGGTTTCATCATCCGACTGTTTATACATTGAAGGTGCATCTGCAACCCATCCACTCTCAGTTGCAAAGGTTGATCTTTGAACTCACACTGAACAATTGAAGTTTTTCTGTCAACATGGAAAGATATAGTTGTCTTCACAATCTTTTCTACTAATTTCATGTCACTCATATATTATCAGGTAACTTTGGATGAAAGTCTAGCAAAGGCAATTAAGTTTTCAATAGTTTGGTCGTCATCTCCAGAGATTACAAAATATAAAGCATACTTCAGTTTGCCAGAGCTTGTTGAGTTTCCTACAGAGGTTCCTGGACAAAATGCCTATGCCTATTTTTACCCTCCTTCAAATCCTAGATATAGTGGAACTTCAGATGAAAAGCCCCCCTTACTGGTGAAAAGTCATGGTATGATATGTTTTTTTCACACGTATTATTATCCTAGAGTAATAATCTATTGTTTCTGGTTTAAGTACTTGTTCATTCATTTATCCGTTTATCTTTCTACATTTCATGATTGATGTTGAGAGAACTTTTTATGACTAAAGAAAGAAACTGAATTAGTATAAGTGCACATGTCTATTTGTGCACGTTTGTTCAGTATAAGCATACATGTATGTCTAGTTTACTTTGTTATGCCTACCAAGTAATTTAATCGGTATAACCATTCTTTTGTTTATCGTTATTGGCTGTATTTGTCATTATTGGCTGTAAAGTATAGGCAAAGATGTCAGATTTGACAACTAGCTAATCTGAGTATTAGACACATATGTACCTTCATAGGTGCACATAATGCATCTTGAGTTTCTGTAAACATGTCTATCACAAACATGAGGCAATACTCAGTGTTTTTGGGGAGATACATTTAATATCTAATTAAAACCCCCAATATATTACTAGCATTTTGCCCGATAGATTTGGGAACTTGGTTATCTAGTCCATAGTTTGCACTATCGGCCGATACCGATCCGATATGGTCAATACTGGTACGAGTGGTACGGTTTGGCATGTCCCGATCCGATACCAGCCGCTACTGATACTGATCGATACCGACGTCGGGGGTCTCTTTCTGAGTCAATTCGATAGAAAAAATTGAATGAAAAAGGCCAATCAACAAGGGTGTAAAAGCATAATAAAGTTGTAAAAACATGCAAATGAAGAAATTTTATTTATCAAGTAAAACAATCAGTAAGGAGGACTATTATTTCATTCAATTTAAAAATTATTAAGAAACGACACATAAAATACTTAAAATTATGTCTAAATGTATAAAATATTTTCCTAATTTTTTAATAAGTTATTAACAATTATTTGCTTTTCGATACCAGAAATTTGATAATCCGATGCGAAACTGCCGATACCGCTGATCCCAATACTTAATAGGAAAGGTCCGATACCGATAATGTGTTATATTATTGTGGGGAAAGTTAGATTTTCTTCTTTAGGTGCATTGATGTAAGGCTGGTGTAACCACCATATTTTCAAAATTATAAGTAATAATTATTTAACTATTATTGCTAAGATTAATTAGTTTCTAATTACTGATTAGTTAGTTAATCCTAATCAGTGTTTAGTTTAGTGTTAACCTATGTTTAGGTTAATGAAAGTATCATGTTTAGGTTAAGAATTAATCTTGGGTTAGAAATAACTATATATTTTCCACCTCTTCAAAAAACAAATATCTTCATTCCACCCCTTCAAACTAAAGTTCAAGGGAGGCTTCCATGAGAAGCTATCCACCTCACCCTCACACCCCCACCCACCATGGCCACCATCTATAAAAACTCCACCCCTTCACTTCATGATACCATTTCATTTTCCCTTGATTCCACTTTTTCTCTCCAAAGTCACTCTTCCAAACTTATTTCCCCACAACCCTAAACCCTTTCAAAGTGGAGCCAAAAGCTTGAAGGCTCAAGGAGTTGCTAAAGGAGCTTGAGACTAGAAGGAAAAGCTTGGACTAGGTTTTGAGTCTAAAACTCATTGGTTGTACTTGGGAGCCCTTCCCAAGAGGTAAACCCTATTTTTCCTTAAGACTTTATAGATTAATAACTAATCTAAAATCCATAGAAGATTCACTAATCCTTAGGCCTAATTTCAAATGATGATACTTGGTGAGTTTTAGTATGTTAGATTGATAAGAGAGTATTGGTATCCTTTGTGTTTATGTATAAAATATGCACAAGAGTATATATGTATGAGAGTGTGTTTATTTATATAGATGCATGTGTGTGTATATATATATATATATATATATATATATATATATATATATATATAACTTCCTTTATATATATATAAACACACATAAGTATACTTATGTGTGTTTATATATATATAAAGGAAGTTATATATATATATATATATATATATATATATATATATATATATATAAGTTGTATATAGATGTGAGTGTGAGTGATTTAGAAGAGGGGGAGGCAGCAGCTGCAGGGGCGGCAGCAGCAGCTGGAGTGTCATCAATTGTAGCATCATCACCATCACCCTTATCATCTTGAGAGTGGGTATGTACGTGTGTGAGTGTCTAGGATAAGTAATTGGGTATAAGTGTTAAGATATAGGATACTAATTCAATAACTTAAGTTATATTATATAGACATCACACGTTGGTAGTTTTTAAACCTATCTAGTTAAGTTACAACTAGAAATAGGTATTAAACGTAGAAACCAACAACTTCATAAATAAGATTGATATAGATTTTCATATCACCTATTGACATGATAATTCTTAATATAGGTTATTTGGACCTCGTTTCAGACTATTCCCTATCATCATCTCACCACGGCAGGCGAAAACATTCTTTGATTGTTTTCAGTATTCGATAGCTTCAATATTTTATGCTCTAGTTATGTTTACCTGATTCTCGTCACGATTGATTCATGGATTGATATTATATGGATTCATCTCCAGGAAACGTGTTTACATGTATTGGTCATGTTCATAATGACCTACTCCAGTTTATCTAGTTTTATGTTTCTAGAATCATTGTATCCAGAATCGTATCCATGAGTATTAGTCGGGACGGAAAAATACTAAGTAGAGATGTGATCAGTTCATCTAGTGCAATTTTATTTTATCCAGGCTGCTAGCTAATCATACATTTACGTATGGTTATGCCTTACCAATCTAGTTTGATAGCCATCGATACGATGTGCCTTCTACCTTAGCCGAGCACAAATCTAACATAATATTTTAAATCACTTAGTGTAGTTCAGTTTTACTGGTCATTTCATTTCATGTTGTCACACCATATCCCTTGCTTAATTACTAATATTTTATTTACCTGTGACATACATGATTTCAGTCTTCCCAGTTATTTGGTTTTACATATATTTAACATGTTTTATAGTCTCTACCATATATTGGAACTGCTTTCATTGGTGTACTTCGTTCCAATCCTGACTGGATGTTGATATAAATAGGGGTCGAGTATGAGGATCGTTTCACTACTTATTACGGGGCCAATAAGGACCTTATTGCTGAGCTTGATCCTGCGCTACCAGCGGACCAGGAAGCCTTCGCAATGGAAATCCCGTCTGCGACTACTTAGTTTTTAGTATAGCTTTTAGACTATATCTTTTTGTTCGGATTTGTATTCGTTAGTCTACTGTCTTTTATGTTAGATTTGGATCTAGACTTTTGAGTTATCTTACCTAAACTTTGGACCTGAACTATAGACAATTCGTTTCTATGGATTGATCCTTCTCGTGATATGTTCTTTAGAAATGTGATTTGAGTACTATAATTGTTTTATATATATTGCGTGAGTTGTTGGATATTACTGTGTGTTTTTAGACATCGTTCTACTATCGATACTGCGGCGTAGGCTGGACGTACCCACGTACTCGTGTCCGATCATCAGGGTGCGGGTCGTGACACGTTTTTATGGTGGCCCATGCAGATCAGGTTTCGCAATTAGTGTGATGTCGTGATAGTACTTAGGATTAGAACACTATTACGAGCCTGGGAGATAATATAGAATGGAGAATATTGAAACACATACTAGAAAAATTTCGATCTGATTTAAAATTTTCTACCTTCTGTCAAATTCTAAATATTTGATATCTTCAGTGTCATTTTAGAACAATTTTTTATCTTTTGTCATATTGATAACTTGTATTTTCATACGGTTTTCAGAATGGTACCCAAGGCCAGAGCTCGTAGCACAGGAGCAACAACAGCTGCAGCTACCGAGCAATCATCGACCTCTCGACGTGTGACCCGGAGGGCGGCTGTGAGTCTTCCAGCAGTTCATTCCCACCTCAGAGGGGAGTGTCCGTCTCCTCACACTCAGGCGACATACCTGCCGAGGGGACGCAATTGTTCGAGCTTCTCCGTGGTATAATGGAAGCTCAACAAGTGCAGGCTGAGATACATAGTTCGCAAGTCGAGGGATGCGTGTGGGCATTGAGAATGCTCATCACAGGGCCCTGGCAGCTGTAGAGAGAGTAGCCACCCAACCACAACCTATGGGTAACATCTTCGACTTCAAGAAGATGTGTCCTCGGGATTTCAAGGGTACCGAGAGTATCCTATATGCTGATGACTGGCTCGAGGACATCGAACGAATCCTTCGTGTTGCCCGGATCCCCGAGGATTTGGTAATTAAGGTTGTTGGCTTGCAGCTTCAAGACATTGCACGGACTTGGTTCAGAAATGAGCCTAGGCTTGCGGCGACGGATCTGACCTGGGAGGCATTCAAGACCCTCTTCAAAAAGTTCTTTCCCGCTATGGCCAAGGGAGTTCTGGAGAAACAATTCCAGAACTTGGAGCAGAACAACATGTCCGTGGACAAATACGCAGGGGAGTACGGCAGACTGAGTTGATTTGCTGAGTATATGGTACGAGATCCAGAAGACCGAGCACGTAGGTTCCGACAAGGTCTGGCCGAAGAGATCCGCGTTCATATCGGATCCAGCATCACAACTTACGATGATATAGTTCTTGAGGCGCAGAGGACTGAAGTAGACTTGGACATTAGACTCGAGAGGAATCACGATGCTTTTGGCGGGGGTAGTAGCTTGGGACCGGCAAAGCGTCCCCAGTTCCAGCAGAAAGTTCAGCAGCCCCAACAACAGTATCACCCACCAACTAGAGCTCCATTTCTATAACAGGGTCCAGTTTGCGGTTACTACAAGAAGCAAGGGCATGACTGGAACGTTTGTCGTAAGAGGCTTGGAGCATGCTTGTCTTGTGGATCTACTGCACATCAGGTCAGGGAGTGCCCCTTAGCTCATACTCGTCCAGCTTTGGGTGCAGCACCAGCTCAGAAGGGACCGGTTAGGCCGCCATCGGCCCAGCAGCAAAGAGGACCACCACTTCCTACTCAGCAGTAACGATTCGTCCAGCAGCAGCAGAGGGGTCCACCTCGGCAGGACAGGGCTTTTACTTTGGCGGTCGAGGAGGCCGATACCACTGGTGATGTGATAGCATGTTCCATTCTTCTCGATTCATTTTCATCTATTGCTTTATTTGATTCTGGAGCATCACATAGCTTTATATATGTGGCTTTTGTGCTTAAACATAGTTTAGAAATAGAACCACTTGGTAAGAGTTGCAAAATCATGACGGGTGGAGGCATTCTTCTCGTTTGCGATGTTTGCAACTATCGTCGCGTGATTTTAGGAGGTCGAGACTTGTGTGCCAGCCTACTCGTAATGCCGCTTCTGAGTTACGACTTAGTTTTCAGAATGGATTGGTTGAGTACGCAGTTCACTACTATTGATTGCCGTAGGGGTTGTGTAGTGTTTAGCACTCCAGGAGAGACGATATTCGAGTTTGCTAGAGGAGCCGTTGAGTTGAGCGACGACGGTGTTCTCAGAGCAATTGTTGAGGAGAAGGTATTGCCTCATCCTCTTATAGCTGACTTTCTCAATGTATTTTCAGAAGAATTGTCGAGATTACCGTCTGATAAAGATGTTGAATTCTCTATCGACCTAGTGCCAGGAGCGGAGCCGATATCGCAACATGTCTATAGAATCAACAACAACGAGCTGGAGGAGCTGAAGAAGCAGATTGATGAATTAGAGAACTTGGGATTCATCAGATCGAGTACTTCATCCTGGGGAGCACCAGTGTTGTTTGTGCCTAAGAAGGACGGGACGGTGCGGATGTGCATCGACTACAGAGCCTTGAACAATCTCACAAATAAGAACAAGTATCCGTTGCCCAGGATTGACGATCTCTTCGATCAGTTGAGCGGCGCGAAGGTATTCTCCAAGATTGATTTGAGATCGGACTATCATCAGGTGAAGGTGAAGAAGCACGATGTTTCGAAGACTGCCTTTCGGACTAGATACGGCCAGTACGAGTTCTTAGTGATGCATTTTGGGTTGACAAATGCCCCAGCTGTTTTCATGAACTTGATGAACCAGGTATTCCATCAATACCTGGACAAGTTCGCGGTGGTTTTCATAGATGACATCCTCATTTATTCGAAGACCCCCGAGGAGCACGAGAAGCATCTGCGGATAGTGCTAAAGATTCTCAGGAAGGAGAAATTGTACGGGAAGCTCCCAAAATGTGAGTTTTCCTTAGACAACGTGGAGTTTCTCGGACATGTAGTGGCGGGCGACGGGATATCAGTTGATCCGAAGAAGATTACTGTTGTAGAGTCTTGGGCTACTCCCAGCTCTGTTGCAGAAGTCAGAAACTTCTTAGGATTGTCTGGGTATTACAGAAAATTTGTGAAGGACTTCTCTCGGATTGCAGAGCCGATGATGAAGCTTACTCGTAAAGACGTGGAGTGTGTTTGGACGGATGACTGTCAAGTGGCGTTTGATGAGCTGAAGAAGAGGTTGACTACAACTCCTATTTTGACGTTGCCATCAGGTTCATGAGGCTTCTCTATTTACAGCGATGCTTCTGGTAAAGGACTGGGATGTGTTCTTGAATAGAACAAGAAGGTGATAGCATATGCTTCCAGGCAGTTGCGACCACATGAGAAGAATTATCCCACTCATGACTTAGAGTTGGCAGCGGTGTTCTTTGCCCTAAAACTGTGAAAATATTATCTGTACGGAGAGTACGTGGAGATTTTCACTGACCACAAGAGCTTAAAGTACGTTTTCATACAGAAGGAGCTGAACATGAGACAACACAGATGGTTAGAGTTGATGAAAGATTTTGGCATCACTTTACAGTACCATCCGGGCAAGGCCAACATAGTTGCCGATGCCTTGAGCAGGTATCCGGTAGCTATATATCTGACGATGAATCGTCACTTGCTAGTAGACTTGGAGAACTTAGGCATCGTGGTTATCATTCCCAGAGCCGAGATACAATTGATGAGTATACAGATCCAGTCTAGTTTGATGGACAGGATCCGAGAAACTCAGTATCAAGACGAGAGTCTGAGGAGTATCAGAGCTAAGGTGCAGACCGAACTAGTGGATGACTTCACTATTTCGGAGGATGGTTCGTTGAGACGCGGAGTTAGACTATGTGTGCCTAGTGGTGATCTGCGAGAAGAGATTATGCAGGAAGCTCATCGATCTCAGTATTCTATACATCCTGGAGCTACAAAGATGTACAAGGATCTGAGGGATCATGTTTGGTGGTATGGTATGAAGAGGGAAGTTGCACGTTTTGTCTCTAGATGTTTAGTGTGTCAACAGGTCAAAGCCGTGAAGCAGAGACCAGGAGGGTTACTTCAACCATTACCGATACCAGAGTGGAAATGGGAACATATCACTATGGATTTTGTTTCCGGTCTTCCACGCACTCTAGGGAACAAGGATGCGATTTGGGTCATCGTTGATAGGTTGACCAAATCAGCCCACTTCTTGCCTTTCAAAGTGGATTTGTCGACGGAGAAGTTGGCCGAGCTTTACGTTAGGAAGATTGTCCGGTTACATGGAGTTCCAGTGAGCATTGTCTCCGATCAGGACAGCAGATTTACGTCTCATTTCTAAAGGAGTTTGCATGCTAGCTTGGGTACTCAACTCACGTTTAGTACCGCTTACCACCCTCAGACGGATGGACAGTCAGAGAGGACTATTCAGACGCTCGAGGATATGCTTCGAACTTGCGTATTAGACTTAGGCGGCGCTTGGGAGGATCATCTTCACCTGGTAGAGTTTTCTTACAGCAACAGCTACCATACCAATATTGAGATGTCACCTTTCGAAGCATTGTACGGACGGAGACGTCGTATCCCGCTATCTTGGGATGATGTAGGCGAGAGAGCAGTTTTGGGACCGGAGATGGTAGTAGATGCTGCGGAGAAGGTGAAGCAAATTAGAGAAAGACTTCACGTAGCTCGGGACAGACAAAAACACTGGTCCGATAGCTACCGAAGACCGCTAGAATTTGAGGTATAGATTCATCTAATCTTTTAGATTGATAATGTTTGTAGATTATGTGTTAAGGTTTTGTTTTAAATCTAGGTTGGGGATTTGGTATGCTTGAAGATTTCTCCGACGCGTGGTACGATTCGATTCGGAGGAGGCGAAAAGCTTAGTCCGAGATTAATTGGACCTTTTAGCATTCTTGCAAAGGTCGGTGTTGTAGCTTACCAACTAGCCTTGCCACCTATTTTAGATGGAGTGCACAATGTGTTTCACGTATCCCAGCTGAGACGATATGCGGCCGACCTTAGCCATGTGTTGGATTATTCAGAGATCGAGGTAGGACTAAGCCTAAACTACGAGGAGCGACCGGTGGGAATTATGGATTTCAGGGAGAAGGTGATGCGCAATCGGACTGTTCCCTTTGTTCGCATCGCTTGGAGGCATCACTCTCTAGGTGAATCCACTTGGAAGAGAGATGATGAGATGCGAGAGCGATACCCTTATCTTTTCGAACTGTGAGGTAACTTTCTATTACTTCCTTTTCGTGTTGTATCTATATTTAAATTTCGAGGACAAAATTACTTTAAGGAGGGTAAATTTGTAACCATATTTTTAAAATTACAAGTAATAATTATTTATTTAATTATTTAACTATTATTGCTAAGATTAATTAGTTTCTAATTAGTGATTAGTTAGTTAATCATAATCAGTGTTTAGTTTAGTGTTAACATATGTTTAGGTTAATGAAAGTATCATGTTTGGGTTAAGAATTAATCTTGGGTTAGAAATATCTAGATATTTTCCACCTCTTCAAAAAACAAATATCTTCATTCCACCCCTTCAAACTAAAGATCAAGGGAGGCTTCAATGAGAAGCTATCCACCTCACCCTCACACCCCCACCCACCATGGCCACCATCTATAAAAACCCCACCCCTTCACTTCATGATACCATTCCATTTTTCCTTCATTCCACTTTTTCCTCTCCAAAGTCACTTTTTCAAACTTATTTTCCCACAACCCTAAACCCTTTCAAAGTGGAACCAAAAGCTTGAAGGCTCAAGGAGTTGCTAGAGGAGCTTGAGACTAGAAGGAAAAGCTTGGACTAGGTTTTGAGTCTAAAACTCATTGGTTGTACTTGGAAGCCCTTCCCAAGAGGTAAACCCTATTTTCCCTTAAGACTTTCTAGAGTAATAACTAATCTAAAATCCATAGAAGATTCACTAATTCTTAGGCCTAATTTCAAATGATGATACTTGGTAGTATCATGAGTTTTAATATGTTAGATTGATAAGAGAGTATTGGTATCCTTTGTGTTTATGTATAAAATATGCACAAGAGTATATATGTATGAGAGTGTGTTTATATATATATATATATATATATATATATATATATATATATAATATAAAAGTATATATATAAATGTGTGAGAAATACACATATACTTATGTGTGTTTATATATATATATATATATATAAAGTGAGATATATATATATATATATATATATATATATATATATATATATATATATATATAAGTTGTATATAGATGTGTGTGTGTGTGAGTGATTTAGAAGAGGGAGAGGCATCAGCTGGAGGAGCAGCAGCAGCAGCCGCCTTGGCTGCAGCAGCATCAACATCTTCAGGGGCAGCAGCAACAACTGGAGTGTCAGCAATTGTAGCATCATCACCATCACCCTCATCATCTTGAGAGTGGGTATGTACGTGTGTCAGTGTCTAGGATAAGTAATTAGGTATAAGTATTAAGATATAGGATACTAATTCAATAATTTAAGTTATATTATATAGATATCACAAGTTGGTAGTTTTTAAACCTATCTAGTTAAGTTACAACTAGAAATAGGTATTGAACCTAGAAACCAACAACTTCGTAAATAGGATTGATTTAGATTTTCATATCACCTATTGACATGATAATTCTTAATATAGGTTATTTGGACCTCGTTTAAGACTATTCCCTATCATCATCTCACTACGGCAGGCGAGTACATTCTCTGATTGTTTTCAGTATTCGATAGCTTCAATATTTCATGCTCTAGTTATGTTTACGTGATTCTCGTCACGATTGATTCACGGATTGATATTATATGGATTCATCTCCAGGATACGTGTTTACATGTGTTGGTCATGTCATAATGACCTACTCCAGTTTATCTAGTTTTATGTTTCCATGTTTCTAGAATCATTGTATCCATAATCGAATCCATGAGTATTAGTCGGGGCGTAGGAAATACTAAGTAGAGATGTGATCAGTCAATCTAGTGCAATTTTATTTTATCTAGGCTGCTAGCTAATCATACATTCACGTATGGTTATGTCTTACCAATCTAGTTTGATAGCCATCGATACGATGTGCCTTATACCTTAGCCGATCACAAATCTAACATAGTATTTTAAATCACTTAGAATAGTTTAGTTTTACTGGTCATTTCATTTCATGTTGTCACACCATATCCCTTGCTTACTTAATTACTAATTTTTTCTTTACCTGTGACATATATGATTCCAGTCTTTCCAGTTATCTGGTTTTACATATGCTTAACATGTTTTATAGTCTCTACCATATATTGGAACTGCTTTCATTGGTGTACTTCGTTCCTATCCTGACTGGATGTTGATATAAATATGGGACGACTATGAGGATCGTTTCACTACTTATTACGGACCCAGAATAGGGCTGCAAATGAGCCAAGCCGTTCACGAGTTGCTCGAAGCTCGGCTCGATAAAAGCTCGTTTGAGCTTGGTTCGTTTAGTAAACAAGCTGAGCTCAAGCTTCATTTTCGAGCTCGTTTTATAAACAAGCCAAGCTCAAGCTTAGAAGTACTCGGCTCGTTTGAGCTCGCGAGCTGGCTCGTTTATGAGCTTGCGAGCTAACTCGTTTAGAAGCTCGTTTTGGAGCTTATTTAGAAGCTGGTTTGTTCTTTGTTGAATTCTAATTTTATATATGATTCTATAACAATATGGTTGTGTGCATTATATTTCTCTGTCCTTAATAATTGATATTAAGGAACTTTTTTAATTAAATTTCTATAAATAAATTGTTAATATTACAAGTACTTGAATTCAAACTTAACTAGCTTGAATCGGGCTTAATGAGCTGGAAATAAAGTTGAGCGAGGTTGAAATCAAGCTTAACGAGCTTGATTTTGAACTTATCGAGCTTGTTTATCAAGCTTAAATCAAGCTTGCTTATCAAGCCAAGCTCGAGCTCAAACCAAGCCAAGCTCAAGCTTAATATAAACAAGCTCGAGCCAAGCTCAAGCTCTAAAATAAAAACTTATCAAGCTCAAGCCCGAGCTCGATTAATTCTAGTCAAGCCAAGCTCAAGCTTACAAAAGCTTGGCTCGGCTCGGCTTGGCTCGTTTGCAGCCCTAGCCCAGAAGGACCTTATTGCTGAGCTTGATCCTGTTCTACCAGTGGATCAGGAAGCCTTCGCAATGGAAATCCCGTCTGCGACTACTTAATTTTTAGTATAGCTTTTAGACTATATCTTTTTGTCCGGATTTGTATCCGTTAGTCTACTGTCTTTATGTTAGATTTGGATCTAGAATTTTGAGTTATCTTACCTAAACTTTGGACTTGAACTATAGACAGTTCATTTCTATAGATTGATCCTTCTCGTGATATCTTCCTTAGAAATGTGATTTGAGTCCTATAGTTGTTTTATATATATTGCGTGAGTTGTTGGATATTACTGTGTGTTTTTAGACAACGTTCTACCGCCGATACTGCGGTGTAGGTTAGACGTACCCACGTACTCGTGTCCGATCATCAGGACGCGGATCGTGACAGCTGGGGCCTTGAGAGCAAGGTTCCCAGTATCGGTATCAGACAATTCCTAAGAGTATCGGGATCGATGGTATCGGTAGTACCGACAGTTTCGGATATGAGTATCCAATTTTTTGGTATCGAAAAAGAAATAATTATTAACATTTTAGAAAACATATTTTATAAATTTAGTCTTAATTTGAAGTATTTCCGGTGTTGTTTCTTAGTAGTTTTCTAATTGGATGAAATAATAGTCACTCTTGCTGATTGGTTTACATGTTTTACATATGTTTTCTTCTTTTACGCGTTTTTACAACCTTACTATGCTTTTAGACCCTTGTTGATTGGTTTTTTCTGTTTAATTTTCTTTGTCGAATTGACCAGAAAATAGACCTCCAATGTCGGTATCGGTCAGTATCGTGTATCGGTCATTATCGGATATCGATCATTATCGGATCGGGACATGTCAAACTGTGTATATCGACCGTATTGGATCGGTATCGGCTGATACTGCAAACTATGCTCGAGATTTAAGATCTCACATCAATTTGGTGTGTAATTTCTATCAAAACTGATCAATCAACACAATGTACGAAGCCTGTAAGTTGAAAGTCTTTTAATAGTTGATGCTTATGCCATTGGAAGATACAGGTTTAGTAAATGGAATTGAAAAACTTCGGGTTCCACAACGGAAGGGAGAGAAGAAAGACAAACAATGTATCATTTGGAATTTCAGCAAAAAAAAAAGATCAACCAGCATGATCTGGTGAAGCCTTTATGCTTGATGCATATGCCATTGGAAGATAGTCAAATACTATGTACAAGTAATAGGAGAAGGGTTGTGATGGGAGAAAATAACGAGAGCAGGCAATTCCTAACTCCCGGTTTTTGCCACTGCTGCTAATGGCAAATCACCTCTACCATGGCACAATCATGCCTATTTGCATTTACTATTCCCTTCACTTGTGTCTGATAAATGGGGAGAACGAGGAAATGAGAGACTTTTAATGGTGACTTGTTTTTCATATAGATCAATATGGGTTTCTAGCAGGTTATACAGGGCCACACCTTTTAACTTTGAATTCGTCTTCCTTTTAGCATTTGACTATTCCAGCTGGTCAGTTTGGATAAAATTGTTCCATGCCCATTTGCATTTACTGTTCCCTTCACTTGTGTCTGATAAATGGAGAAAACGAGGAAAATAGAGACTTTTAATGGTGACTTGTTTTTTTTTTATATAGATCAATATGGGTTTCTAGCAGGTTATACAGGGCCACACCTTTTAACTTTGAATTCGGCCATTTTTTAGCATTTGACTATTCCAGCTGGTCAGTTCGGATGAACTTGTTCTAACCAGTGAGGAGTACGTCAGATTGAAGAATGAAGATACTTGCCCACTGAGATATGTTCCCCTAAAGTGTAAGTTATGGATGCGGCCAATAACTTAACTTTGGGCTGGTCAATCAATTTTTTTTAAAATTATAGTAATACAAAGGTGTAAAAGAAATGGAAATACCCAGAGTTATAAATATCAGCGATATGGATGATATATCCATTTGAGGCCTAAACCGATATATATATATATATATATATATATATATATATATATATATATATATATATATATATATATCGGAAAAAGGGTAAATTATATTCCAAATGCAACGCAATAATCTTACAACATACAATCATAGTGGTACTCCCACTCTTCAGTTTTCCATAGCATTTACATCAAATTCAATGTTATGGAGGATGCCTACAGGAGGGGTTATCAGCCCCTCGAAGATACGACGGTTGCGTTCCCTCCATACATGCCAAACAGCGGCAGCCAGTCGAACTCTGGCGGTCCAGAACCAGTCCTGCCATCTTCCTCTACTATCTCGGAGCATAGTGATGATGTCTCCAATCCCCTTTTCGGAGTCACATCCACCCAGTACCCTACTTTGCTCACACCAGATCTGCCATGACAGGGCACACTCAAAGAAAATGTGCCCTATAGATTCATTCTCCACACTGCATAACACACACTTAGGGTTTGGAACCGGAACCCCAAAAGCACTAAGTCTATCCCTCGTCAGTAGGTGGCCCAGTAGAAGCATGTAAACACAAAGTTGCATCTTCCTGGCGAGTCCTTTGCACCATACGAACTCATAGTCAGTACTCTGAGGATAAGTGTGTCGAATGAGGTTGTAGCAGCTCCGAAACTGGAACTTTCCAGTCCCCGTAGAATCTCCTGGCGGCTCCCAAATCCACCGATCAGCTGACAATTCGGGATCAATGGCGACAGTACTGATACTCTCACCCAGCTCCTCGGTATAGCGGTAGGACTCAGGCCTCCACTCTCCATCACGGATAATACGTTGGCAAGTCAGCCCCCTACTATCCTCCTGATGCGACGGGACTCCCCTGATCTCTAATAGGGATTTCCGATGTATCCAAGGATTCCGCCAGAGGTCCGTTCCAGACCCATCCTTCATGACACTCCGGATTGCAGATTGGAGTACCCCCTGTGCCTCAAGATAATCTTGAAAGTGACTGAATGATTGTTGTCAGTAGCACAGGACCAAAAGTTGTCCTGTTTCACATATCTGCTATGCATCCAGTCAGTCCAGAGGGACCCCCTATTGATGAATCTCC
Organism: Iris pallida; assembly: GCA_029216955.1. Lineage (NCBI taxonomy): Eukaryota > Viridiplantae > Streptophyta > Magnoliopsida > Asparagales > Iridaceae > Iris > Iris pallida. The sequence continues at coordinate 1,860,979 of JANAVB010014398.1, read as the reverse complement.
ATGCCAGCTTCAGCGCAGAGGCCTCCCTGATATCCAACAACGGACGAAGTCCTACTCCTCCCTCCTTCCTGGGCCGACAAAGCTGCTCCCAGGAGATCGCCTGCATACCTCCCCTCCATATGAAGTCTGCACAAATCCGCTCAACTTTCTTGATAGTGGCAATAGGAAGCAGGATGGATTGCAGCCAGAAATGAGCCACAGCCGATATCACCGATCTGACCAACTCGATGCGACTCCCAAAGGATAGACCAGCGGCTTGCCATCCTTCGACCCTCCTCTGGACATACTCCATCAGACTATGACAGTCCTGGTCCCGAGCATAGTTGACAGTGAGAGGAACCCCTAGATATTTCACCGGGAGATCACTCCTCTCAACTCCCAAGGCTTCGGCTCGCTTCTCCTTCTGGGGGCAAAGGGAGTTGAAACACACCCTGCTTTTCTCTCTGTTCATTTGGAGGCCTGAGAGGGATTCCAGTTCCCCCATAATCTCCGCAATCGTGTGCATACCCTCCGTAGATGGCTGGATGAACACCAAGAGGTCGTCTGCATAAATAAGGTGGGTGACCGGGGGGTCGACTCTCCTGAACAGTGAAACCAGCCTCCCATGATGTACCGCCATGTCCATCAAGCAAGTGAAGTATTCCATGACAAGCGTGAACAGGTAAGGGGACAGAGGATCGCCTTGCCTAAGTCTACGGTTGCTATGGAAGTACCCATATGGGGTGCCCTGGATGAGGACAGAGAAAGTGGGAGTCGTGATGCATTCCTGAATTCTCGCTACCCAGCAGACATCGAACCCCATGGCAGACATCAGATGACAAAGGAAATCCCTATTGACCATGTCATAGGCCTTCCTCAGATCCAACTTTACGCATGCCTTCTCTCCGCCAGGTTTACTAAAACCCCTCACCATCTCATGAGCCAGTAGGCTATGTTTCGCGATCGACCTCCCCTTAATGAAAGCCGTCTGGTTCGGAGAGACTAAGTCCTGCATGATCTCCTCCATCCGTCGGCATATAATGTGTGTAATTATCTTGTAGAGATAATTACAACACGCAATAGGCCTGAAATCTGCCAGCGATGTCGCACCCTCCTTCTTAGGCACTAGAGTCAAGAAGGTGTGATTCAGCTCCTTCAGTAGCTTCCCTTTAGTGAAGAACTCCTGGATCGTCTCGAGTATCGGAAATTTCAGGGAATCCCAGTGCCGTTTGTAGAACCCACTGCTAAAACTATCAGGCCCTACAGTTTTGTTGGGATCCGCTATCTTGATAATGGACTCCACCTCCTCCATAGTAACGGGGGCAAGCAGTAGGCTATTTCCATAGGGTGTCACCAGTCTCTTCGTAACTACATCCAGGAACGTAGACAGATAGTCAGATTGAAAATATAACTCAGAGTAGTACCTGACAGCCTCTCCTTGGATCTTAGCCGGCTCCCTCCACCAGGACACCCTCTGCATCAAGTAGCTGGGAGATGTTGTTCCGATGCTGCCTGGTCCGAATGACATCATAGAAGAATTTGGAAATCGGTCTCTATCCTTAAGCCAAGAACATTTAGCACGCTGGTCCGCACTAATCTTCTTTTGTAGGCGCATGATGTTGACCTCCCTGATCAGCTCCTTCTCCCTCGCCGCTAAGTCTCCGTTCATCATGTCAGCTTGCATGTCCTGCTGGATGGTCTGCAGCTCAGCCTCCTTATCCTCCAAAGTGGTCTTGGGCAGGCCCCTAACCCAACTCCGAAAGGCCTTCTTCGTGGATTTGAGCATATGCACCATACAAAACTGCGCCGTACCCTCCCTCCGGCTAGCGAGACCCTCCGAAACAGCGTCCAGGTAACCCTCTGAAAGATATCAGCTGTTGTTGTACCTGAATGGACGCGACCGCGCAGTAGTTCGGATAGAGAAGCCAACCCTGATGGGAGAGTGGTCGCTCGTCCCAACGGCCAGGCCCTCAGCCACAGAATTGGGGAATAGACGAAACCACTCCCCGTTGCCCAGGGCTTTGTCCAACTGGCAAGCCACTCTGTTACGGACCGCTTTGTTATGCCAAGTCCAGATGAATTCCGAGCGTGACAACCCCTGAAGCCCCGCCTGGAGAAGGCATCTCTGGAAGTCATACAGAACCGGGTCAGGCACCGGTCGGCCCCCCACCTTCTCTCCCCTGTGAAGGAGAGCATTGAAGTCCCCCATCAGAAGAAGCGACAGGTGGGAGGAATCAGCCGCAGAGGCTACTCTGAAAATGTCGCTCCATAGGCTCTCTCGCCGCCGCCTGTCATTGTGGCCGTACACTGCTCCCAGTAAAAACTGAAAGCCACCCTTATTTGTAAACGAGATGGCTATCAGTTGCTCCGTCATCAAGATCAGTTCCCCATCCCAACACTTAGAGTTCCATCTGACCCAGATCCTCGCCATGTCACAAAGAGCCAAGTTGTGGAGTTGATCCCAGTGGGATGGAGTCCGCCTGACAAGAGTCTTCTCCCCTTTAATCTTAGTCTCCAGCAGGACGGAGATTTCGCACTTCTCTCTGTGTAAGATCCCACAAATCTCCCTCCATCTCCCTAACGAACACGCATCCCTCACGTTCCAGGCGATTACCGCCATTAATTATTGGGCGGTAAAGTCCGCTGAACGTCACCTGGATTGGCACCTGGGGAAGGTACCACATCCGTCGCTACCATATCCTCCTTCATCCCAGCATTAGGGGCATGCTGGGTCGCTGGCTGGGAGAGCACCAGTGCCCAGGCCGGGTTGTCCACACAGAGCGCCTTATCCCCAGCGGGGGAATGTCCTCCCACACTTGAGGGACCATCCCGGAGTGATCCAGTACGTCTCTTCCTGCTATAGAACCTCTCTTCCGAAGATCCGCCCGCACCCCGCTCCTCTCTCCCCAAGGCCACTATGCCTATGGTGACCATGCTCCTCTGTGCCGAGAAGGTGATCATCGTCCCACTCGGGGGGACCGGCTGTGGAGAGATAGTAAGACTCATTTCCCCAACCTCCTCCATCGGTCGATCCCCCTCGTGCATATTATCCTCCGCTTCGTCGTCCCCGTATAGGGCTTCCATCTCACATGAGGGGCCAGATGTAGTGTCCCGTCCCGCTCAGTCAATCGGAGGAATCGAAACGCCGACGGCGTTCGGAGTTAGCCTTACAACGGCTGCTTGAAGACATTGCTCGGTCAAGGCGACCGCTCGCTCAGGTGGGATAGTTTCGGTGAACTTGCCTCATCTTAGCCTTCACATAATAAATCGCATGTTTTCAACTTGCATAAGTAGGCTTGATAATAAAAGAGACGAATTCACATAGCTAAAGGGAATAATTCCGATGGGTCGAATTGAGTTAGAATATGGAAAGGTCCAACGGTCGGCTTAGAGTTGGTGCACGACATGCTTTGAAAATGACACTCGATCCTTCGTCCCGTGGCTTGGGAGAAGGAAAGTTGGTTGAGTAGGCAAAGTCATGAAACGTAGCCTAAGTCATAGGCGTTGCCCGCATAAATGCTTCATAAAGCATGCACGGTCCTATCGTCCAAGGCTTGGCATAGCCTTGGCTTGTCCTATGAGTTAAGTTGCGTCGCACGGCTGCTGGCGTAAGTCTAGGCGCCCAAATGACTTGGTCGTTCAGAAGTCGAACGCATGCGCGGCACGTTTCCGCAATGCGAGGCTTGACGCAGCCTTTGCTCGTCGAGTCGTTGTACGTTTAAGTCAGGCAAGTTATGTTAGGCTATCGGAGTGGTAGCAAGCACGGTCCTATGAGTTCTACGGTTGGGTATAACCACTTAGTCTTACGGTCTCAAGGCCCGTCGACTTGGGCAGGAGTGTCGTGTAGAGTACGATTGGCTTAAGGCACGATGCACGGACTTAGTGTTTAAGGCATGAACCACGGTTGATTTAATGAGTTTGGAGGAAGGACTATCGAACATGCATTGAGTTGAATGAAATGATATGATAACACGGAGAAGGCTCGCGGCCGTGGGTCGTCGAGGGATCTCAAGGAGCATCAACGGAGAAGGCTCGCGACCGTGGGTCGTCGAGGGATCTCAAAGAGCATCAATGGAGAAGGCTTGCGGCCGTGGGTCGTCGAGGGATCTCAAGGATAGAAGTCTTGATATTGGTTTGAAAGAGGAGGTAACATTGGAAGAGGATGACTGTGTGAGACGTCAGTTTGTGTCGAGTCTTGCATGGTCATTGGACAACTTGTCGACAAGGTAGAGTTTCCACGCGCGACAACCCTGGGCGCCGAGGGACCGCGTCGTTCCGGAGGGAAACACGGTATAGCCGTAGCTGGACGAACCGCTCGGGTCATTCGGGAACTTTCAGCGGGGCTAGCTACTTGCGTTGAAAGGGTCGCCGAATGGCAAGGCTATAAGTCCACGATAGCTTGTGGTGTTAGTGACCAATTCATATAGATGAGTCGGCATGAGCGGCAATCCACGTGTGTGCCTTTGGATTTGGTCTAGTTGAATGTGTGTATGGTTGGAACACAAGTGTTTGGGCCTAAGAATGGCTACAGCATAGGCGACGTGCTTCGGCACGAGATGTGGCGTCGAGTCTTATGTTATCGGCATATAAGTTGCATGTTATGATTGAGTTGTCTTGAGTTTAAGTCAGGAGGTGCCGCAAGGCAAAGTCGGTCGAGCGGCACTTAGCCCACAAGTCTTGATTGGGTCAGTTGGTGGTCAAAGTATCAAGGGTCGCGAGGCGGCAAGGGCCGCGAGGCGGCGATATGATTGAGTCTCATGATTTGAGTTGCGAGGCACGGCCTCAGCAAGGGTTTGAAGCACGGTCACACGGGAATGGAGTCTTATCGCGTAGTTGCGTCTCTGATTATGGCCGTAAGGCAAACACGACTCGATAGGTTAACGTTGAATGTTGCAAGCACGGGATGGTCTAAAGACACAAAATAGGCCAAGGCGTCGGTCCTAAAATAATCCTAAGGCAAGACTAGAAAGACAATTGATAAGAAGGGACTATGTTGCACAAAGTAAATCAAACGTGTTGGATTTGTATGGGTGGGCGAGGAGCTCATTCCACCAGTACAGTTGAGTACTGACACCCACATAGTATCCATGTGCAGGCACATGTAGAAGCTCGTGGCGCGGAGCTCGCTTGGATGCGTCGAAGCACGGAGTTCCTTGGCGATTCGAAGCGTGCGGCCGCATGGAGTAAAGACTTATACGGGACATAATGTATGGACATCGCCTTCCGAAGCTTCCGCTGGATCAAGACTTGTATTTGAGAGATGAAAGAGAGCAGAGTGAACTTGTAAATGTGAGATGAGTGAGCTTGAGAGACTTGTAATCTTGGCCTTGCGTCCCCAATGTAACCGTTGTTTCAATATCAATAAAAGAGTGCTTTGCAATGACTTGTGTTTTGTTCTTAAATTCCGCTGCTATTATTCAATGTCTCTGCTTGGGACTTCTGTGCGACGATCCCGTCGTAGCCGCTGAAATCGGCCGTTATGGAACTCGCCTTGCACGAGCGCAACCTAGGCTCGTGCGGCATCACGCCTTAGCGAGGACGATCGCTCCTACGGGAGCGGGACGTGACATAATGGTATCAGAGCACGGCTTTACGTCCTTGGACTATCGATTGAATTCTTTAACTTCGTTGTTTCCGCGAACTCTGAATGTTGCTTCCGTATATTGATATCGTTGGTGCGCTCTCTCTCAATTGTCCTACGGGATGTCCATACAATAAGTCTATCTATTTTACAAAACATAGGAGAACAATTTTTGACAACAAAACAAAAAGATGGTTCGCGTAAGCACGGTTGTCTAAGTCGGGCTGGGCATATACACCAAAGTTGCGTCGACCTTAGAAAAGTCGAGTGCGGGAATTGAATTGTGTCGGACGAAAATGAGTTGAACTCGATTGAGTAAAGTGAGATGACTATCGGTAGGGGTGCTATCGAACAACGATAACGTCGATGCGATATAGATGAGCGTGCTTGGAATTCGACGAATGGTTCGAACGGAAAATTTGAAGAAGTCGATTTCGATTCGAATGATAAGTTAAGGATTTGTTGAATGACTTCATCCCTGAGTGGTGTATGCGATAGCCTCAGGGATATCGATCGATCGATTGAGGATTCAGGGTGTCGATGAGTCTATCAGCAAGCGTCGCACATATGCAAAGCCTTAGATTGAGTGAGTTGTTGTCATGAAGTTTGATAAGTGGATTCGAACAACCTAGAGATTGACGCGCACGAAACATGCACGGGATTGAGGATGGTGCGAGTATGAAACACGAAGAGAATTGATGTTGTAAAAGATTCGAGGGATAATGATCGAACTTAGATTGAATGTCGAGGAGATTATCCAATCGAATGATAGCATCATTCGCACGATTCGAAATTGGTTGCAAAGGAAGATCGTCAGGTTACGCATATCGTCGATGGTATTGAGGCGTATCAAAGATCGATATGCCATAACTCGGGGGTACTCTGACTCGGCGAATGACGATCGTGCAAGTGTTATTGTTCGGTTGGGTGCTATACTTATGATTTTGATTGAGATGGATGTTGGATGAAAACGATCGTGTTTTGATGGTTACGCGGATAACCACAACGTCGACAATCTTGTCTTGTGCGAGCGCAACTCTAGCCTCGCACATGCGTTGCGTCGGATTTGGGGCGATCATTATGCGTGAGCGCTGACATGGTGATTCATGTCGCGGGAATGATCGAACTCAAAAAAATCAGGACGCGACAACTTTGATTGTCTCGACTTGTCGGCTTAATGCGAAGGAGAATTCGAGGATGTTAGGACTTGCGATTGATGAATGAATGAAACTTGAGGATTGAGTAGGTCCAATCCGCGCATCGAGAATGAATTAGTCTAGACGCAAAACAAGAGTTACGTCCCGATGAGAATAATTATTCCGCGGGAGCGTGCATGGTGATTCGTGCCCACCGTGGATAATCTGACTCGTGTGAGATCAGGACGCAACGTATTGTTAAGTCGGACGACCTTGTGATCGATTACGTGAATTGGGATGAACGACTTAGGGAATATGAAATGTGAATTATGGTTTAGCGATGAATTGTGCCGTAGCGGGTTTGACTTGGAAGGAATGATAGGCGATCTATGTCAAACGTATTCAAAGAGATAGACTATACGAAATGGCTTGATGAACGAGTGATATCGATACGTCAAGGAAATTGGTTGAAACGTGAGTTATCGTAGGATGGCTTTGCTGAATGACTCGGACCCCGTGCGACAAATATTTGGATGTGCGTAGGGAATCGATGCTCGATGTTTAGAAATCGGAGTGATGCAAGCTTGGGTAGAAAAATCCTGTACTATCAACTTGGTTTGACCTTAGGATGGGGTCAGTGTTGATATTGTTGTTTGGGAACTATGATTCCAATACTGACAATTGACTTTAGCCTAAAGAGATTGCCTAGCGGCTAGGCGAGATGTCCATGTTACGAGAATTAGCATCGGTATGATTGATTTTCAGGATTGAGTGGATGGATCGATAGGTGGAATTGGATTCACTATCACAAGGCTTGGTTGAAATGCATGTATTTTGGGAACGCCTAGAATATGTGCACGATCCAACTAAGTGATACGTTGAATCAAGTGAGACTTGAGGAACGGGGAAGTGTCGAGGATTTGGACATCGTAAGTTTTGAAGAAAGGATTGAGGGTAGCACGAGCGTGGCTCGTATTTGGGAAATGCATAGGCGTAGTGTGTGCGAGAGTTCTTAAATGTTGAGTAAAGTGATAAGTCGATAAGTGTACTCAGTTAGTTTCGAGGAAGAAACTTTTTCTGAGTGGTGTATGATGTAGTGCCCCGTCCCACTCACTCAATCGGAGGAATCGAAACCCTGACGGCGTTCGGAGTTAGCCTTACAACGGCTGCTTGAAGACATTGCTCGGTAAAGGCGACCGCTCGCTGAGGTGGGATAGTTTCGGTGAACTTGCCTCATCTTAGCCTTCACATAATAAATCACATGTTTTCTACTTGCACAAGTAGGCTTGATAATAAAAGAGACGAATTCATATAGCTAAAGGGAATAATCCCGACGGGTCGAATTGAGTTAGAATATGGAAAGGTCCAACGGTCGGCTTAGAGTTGGTGCACGGCGTGCTTTGAAAATGACACTCGATCCTTCGTCCCGTGGCTTGGGAGAAGGAAAGTTGGTTGAGTAGGCAAAGTCATGAAACGTAGCCTAAGTCATAGGCGTCGCCCGCATAAATGATTCATAAAGCATGCACGGTCCTATCGTCCAAGGCTTGGCATAGCCTTGGCTTGCCCTATGAGTTAAGTTGCGTCGCACGGCTGCTGGCGTAAGTCTAGGCGCCCAAATGACTTGGTCGTTCAGAAGTCGAACGCATGCGCGGCACGTTTCCGCAATGCGAGGCTTGACGCAGCCTTTGCTCGTCGAGTCGTTGTACGTTTAAGTCAGGCAAGTTATGTTAGGCTATCGGAGTGGTAGCAAGCACGGTCCTATGAGTTCTACGGTTGGGTATAACCACTTAGTCTTACGGTCTCAAGGTCCGTCGACTTGGGCAGGAGTGTCGTGTAGAGTACGATTGGCTTAAGGCACGATGCACGGACTTAGTGTTTAAGGCATGAACCACGGTTGATTTAATGAGTTTGGAGGAAGGACTATCGAACAGGCATTGAGTTGAATGAAATGATATGGTAACACGGAGAAGGCTCGCGGCCGTGGGTCGTCGAGGGATCTCAAGGAGCATCAACGGAGAAGGCTCGCGACCGTGGGTCGTCGAGGGATCTCAAAGAGCATCAACGGAGAAGGCTCGCGGCCGTGGGTCGTCGAGGGATCTCAAGGATAGAAGTCTTGATATTGGTTTGAAAGAGGAGGTAACATTGGAAGAGGATGGCTGTGTGAGACGTCAGTTTGTGTTGAGTCTTGCATGGTCATTGGACAACTTGTCGACAAGGTAGAGTTTCCACGCGCGACAACCCTGGGCGCCGAGGGACCGCGTCGTTCCGGAGGGAAACACGGTATAGCCGTAGCTGGACGAACCGCTCGGGTCATTCGGGAACTTTCAGCGGGGCTAGCTACTTGCGTTGAAAGGGTCGCCGAATGGCAAGGCTATAAGTCCACGATAGCTTGTGGTGTTGGTGATCAATTCATATAGATGAGTCGGCATGAGCGGCAATCCGCGTGTGTGCCTTTGGATTTAGTCTAGTTGAATGTGTGTATGGTTGGAACACAAGTGTTTGGGCCTAAGAATGGCTACAGCATAGGCGACGTGCTTCGGCACGAGATGTGGCGTCGAGTTTTATGTTATCGGCATATAAGTTGCATGTTATGATTGAGTTGTCTTGAGTTTAAGTCAGGAGGTGCCGCAAGGCAAAGTCGGTCGAGCGGCACTTAGCCCACAAGTCTTGATTGGGTCAGTTGGTGGTCAAAGTATCAAGGGCCGCAAGGCGGCAAGGGCCGCGAGGCGGCGATATGATTGAGTCTCATGATTTGAGTTGCGAGGCACGGCCTCAGCAAGGGTTTGAAGCACGGTTACACGGGAATGAAGTCTTATCGCGTAGCTGCGTCTCTGATTATGGCCGTAAGGCAAACACGACTCGATAGGTTAACGTTGAATGTTGCAAGCACGAGATGGTCTAAAGACACAAAATAGGCCAAGGCGTCGGTCCTAAAATAATCCTAAGGCAAGACTAGAAAGACAATTGATAAGAAGGGACTATGTTGCACAAAGTAAATCAAACGTGTTGGGTTTGTATGGGTGGGCGAGGAGCTCATTCCACCAGTACAGTTGAGTACTGACACCCACATAGTTTCCATGTGCAGGCACAGGTAGAAGCTCGTGGCGCGGAGCTCGTTTGGATGCGTCGAGGCACGGAGTTCCTTGGCGATTCGAAGCGTGCGGCCGCATGGAGTAAAGACTTATACGGGACATAATGTATGGACGTCGCCTTCCGAAGTTTCCGCTGGATCAAGACTTGTATTTGAGAGATGAGAGAGAGCAGAGTGAACTTGTAAATGTGAGATGAGTGAGCTTGAGAGACTTGTAATCTTGGCCTTGCGCCCCCAATGTAACCGTTGTTTCAATATCAATAAAAGAGTGCTTTGCAATGACTTGTGTTTTGTTCTTAAATTTTGCTGCTATTATTCAATGTTTCTGCTTGGGACTTCTGTGCGACGACCCCGTCGCAGCCGCTGAAATCGGCCGTTATGGAACTCGCCTTGCACGAGCGCAACCTAGGCTCTTGCAGCATCACGCCTTAGCGAGGACGATCGCTCCTACGGGAGCGGGGCGTGACACCAGACGCCTCAGTAGGAGGCAGAGCCGTAGTAGCCCCGCCTGGGAACCTCCTGACGAACAAGTACTGACTAAATGCTCGAAACAAGCACAATGTGAACAGGTTGGGGGAACCCATTCGTACTCCACCTTTTGGGTTAGAACCTCTCCAGAAGGCACTTCGTACTCCAAAACCCTCGGTAGTTCCCTGCCCGCTCGAATCTCCACAAATATCCGTACATACATCAACCGCGATCTAAAAGCGTTAGCATCATCATCCTTAATCGGGGTGCCCACCAGGCTGGCTAGCCGCATCAACAATGGAATGCTCCAGAAGACACCACCGTTGTCGCCGTGGGACGCAGGTCCATCGATCTCCCCGCAGACACCACAGGGCCACGGGCCGTCGTCCGCAACCCCGTACCCTCTTTCGGCCGCCTCACAGTAGGGTAGTATGGTGGTTCGGCACGCCGCCTGCTTTACCCCTGGTCTTTGCTCCCCGTCGTCTCGTGACCGTCGTCCATCCACCTCCCTCTGTTTGGTCCCCTTTAGATCCAGATCCAGATCCTAGATGGAAATCTGGATTCTTCGTCAGATCTGGAACCCACCGATCCGTCTGTCCCGACAGTCCTCCCCCGACACCCCCCATCTGGGTTCGCCGGCCATCGATCCCGCCCGGCCGCTCCTGCTCGGCCTCCACCACCTGACCCCTCGCCTGGGGGCCCGAGCTCGCACCTGCGACCGCCAAGGAGGCGTCGACCACCCCCGCCAGATTCAGCCCCGCAGCCGCCGCCCGCGGACTCGCCGACCACCCTCGTCGGCCCTCCGCCTGGCGCGCGCGGGGGGGGGGGGGGGGGGGCGGGGTCCCAGGGTTGGGACCTCCTCCCGATCTCCTTCGTAGACGAAACCCTAGGGTTTCCCCGCAGTCGCCTGGGTCGCCCGCTCCCCGCATCATTCTTATATATATATTTTTTTTTTGAAAGAAGGTAATTGTGGCGAACGCTCCCACCGGGAATCGATCTCCTGACCGCTTGGGCCGCATGCATCTCTCTTAACCACTAGGCTAGAGGTCATTTGCTTCTTATATATATATATATATATATATATATATATATATATATATATATATATATATCGGCCTATATTTCGCTGTCGGACGATATGATACCGGCCGATATCTTCTGATTTATCAAAATATCAAATATTACAGTTGATTAAGTGTTTTTTTTGTTTTGCTTCCTGTTCTTATGTTTTTGGCTTGTTGCTACTCCATGACCGCACACAAGTTATTTATTATTTTTGAGAGTGTTACAATTACAAGATATTCTACTTATAATAAGAGATTAGGGCGATCATTGACTTCAGTTTATTTACCGAAGTACCCCTACTAATTAATGTACGAACGAACTCATTCTTACTAGTTTGATGCTCTTTATATGTTCTAATTTTGGTTGCTATGATTTTTTTTATGAACATGGTACCAACGATGAATAAAAACAATCAGACGACAAGATCTAACGTGGCTCGGAGATCCGTTTCCTGCGTCCATAACCGCACACAAGTTATTTTATTATTTTTGAGAGAGTTACAATTACAAGATATCCTACTTATAATAAGAGATTAGGGCGACCATTGACTTCAGTATATTTACTGAAGTACCCCTACTAATTAATGTACGTACGAACTCATTCTACTCCTGTACAGACACCTCTACAAAAATAAAGTATTTGCGAATTCCCCACCCCCCACCCCACCCCGAAAACCCCTACCAACTTGCAACGAAGTTGGATCGATGAATTTGGGGCTTGATGTACAATAGGAAATCTTATCAAAGTTCCACAATCTCTAACATTTTTTAGAAAGAAAAAAATTGTAATTTGTCACATGCAGTTAACTATTCATGATCGAATAGTACTTAATTTTGTCGTGATTATTTGAATTATTTTGATTATGGGTCGATTTTGTCTCATACATTGATCTGGACTTGAATCGGGTATTAGGACTTTGAGATTATTTTGGGATTTATGTTGATATGTTCTTGTGTGGTTTGATTTTCTATGTGCACGAATATGACTATTGGAAGAAGTATTGAAAATTTTAGCATGCTACTTGTGCTTAATTGCTTATAGGCTTCAAAGAGATCAAATCTTATTTTAAAGAAATTTTGATGAAAGAAGTAAAATTTTGAAGTTCTTTATTTTAGGGCTCGGAAACAAGTATTTTGCAGATTCTGTCAGTTCTTTATTATTATTTAGGGATTTACGACGAGGTACCAAATTCTTTTAACATTTAATACATCTAGAAAGTTTAAGAGCATCTAGTACATCAAGAAATTTGAATTTGATAGGAATATAGGATATTTATTATATATAATATATTAATTGAAATCAGATATTTCAATAGATCTCCGATATCCGACTTATATTTGGTTAGTAGATAGACCCTTAGCTGAAGTGGTAACTGTGGTTCTTCACGGAGATGTTTGTTTCTTCACCGAAGATACTAAGGGTGTTATGCGAGTTATAAAGGTATTTTGAAAGAAAAACAACAATTTGGCTGACGTTGTTGGTAGTCATAACCTAAGATGTTGGACCAAACATGTCACTGTCAAGCAACTGATAGCATGAAACATTAGGTAATATTTTTTTAATTAACGTGGTGAAAGCTTCAAATAATGCATAGAGAAAGGAGCATTATAATCAATCAAATAAGATAGTGGAATATGATTACCGAAGTTCTTATATTGAATGAGCATATATTTATTACTTTTAACTACATAAGACTGAAAATTGTTCGAGCATCATTGTTTGCAATCAGAAACAAAAAACTACTTATTGTTGACTTTGAGAACTTACAGACAAGTTTTGATGAAAATAATGTGTTTAATATTGGACCTGTCTACTTACTAGTTTAGTTGTACTTTACTGGAAGGTAAATGCAAATCTTCTTGTGTAAGAGCAATTGCTAATAGTATTATATGCTTGGAAGCATAGTGACATCATTTTTACAATTTTGCAGGAGGGCCTACAGCTGAGACACGTGGAATTCTGGATCTTAATGTTCAATATTGGACTAGTAGGGGCTGGGCTTTTGTCGATGTCAACTATGGAGGAAGCACTGGTCAGATCTCAAATGCTTGCTTAGATGCGCTTTTATAGTCTAGTTATTTGCTAAAGACTTTTATTGATGGAATACCTATTTTCCACTCTTAGATTTTAAGTGGATTCAATCGACTCCTATTGAGTGTTTTTGTTAGTTTTATAGAGGATATGGCCCTTAACAGAGCTGAATGGAAGAAAATGATTCAAACAGCAAACCCAATAATTTGTGATTTTAAGCTTAATAAACTCCCATTGAGTAGCTTGACACCCTAATTTTGACATGCTTCTCTGGAGTAAAATGATGGAGCAGTTCTATAGCTTTTATTAGTAACAGAATTTACTATTTAGATTTATTACTTATAATTAAGATAAACAATTAAGTGAAACATGGCACTGACCTGAGCATATCTTTTTGAAGGTTATGGGAGAGACTATAGGGAACGACTTCTAGGAAAATGGGGTATTGTTGATGTTAACGACTGTTGCAGCTGTGCTAAATTTCTGGTATCTATTTGTGGCACTCTTGCTCTTTTCTTCCTTTGGGGTGTCTAAATGCAAGTATTTATGCATAGTTATGATTATATTATGCAACTAACTGGTAGATTTAATTTCTGAGGCTGAAAGTGGGAAGGTGGACGGCGAACGACTTTGTATAACAGGGAGATCAGCTGGTGGATACACCACATTAGCCTGCCTTGCCTTCAGAGACACATTTAAAGCTGGTGCTTCCTTGTATGGTGTAAGTTTTTAATCTTGTAAGGTTGAATACCACAAAGTTGACATTTGCTGCCTTTGTATCTATATAAATTTTTTGATGTATCTTTATAATTTTTTTGAATTTGTGTGACATTTTCCCTTAGTTTCATGATCCTTCATGCCTTTGCCCATCAGAATGGGGTCAACTATGGAGCATGAGAATGCTCCATAAAAGAATTGACCAAGTCTCTTAACCAGATGTCAACATGACGTCAAACCTCAATGCTGGTGCCAAATTCCTAGCCTAGTTAACTATGAGCAAGCAAGAAACTTGTCATATAACCTGGACGGCTAGTAGGTTGCAAGGTTTGAAGTATTGTAATCAGTTTCGGACCTTTCCGAAACCAAGAACTCCAAAACTGCAGAAACTGAGGCCCTTTGTCATCTATGTTGCAAGGACATGGATGTAACATGACACCTATCTTGGTGTGTCCTAATGTATTTTAGAGTGTCTGATGCATGTCCAATACGGCACGACCACATTTTTTGAGTGCCCGTGCTTCCTAGCTTGTCATATAATGGCTAGTTGGTGACCTGGTGGGTAGGTGGAAAATGGACCTAACTTTTTGATCATGTAATGTAAGTTCACTAGTTCATGCAACTGAGGAGCAGCCTTAAGTTCTCTAGACTAGAAAAGATTTTAGACAAAGAGATAAGATGATACAGTTTGCTACCCGCTTTATCCAAAGAGCAAACATGAAAAGAATTTTATGAGATGTTCCCGTAGTTTCTAGTGCTAACTATGTGTTATGTGATTCTATGGATGGTGAAGGTGTTGGATCTTTTGGAACACATTGTGCAAAAGGACTCAATTATTATAAAGGCTAATTTTCACTTAAATATTTTGAACTATCACAATTTCCAAGTTGATACTCAAAAACTATTTTTTTTATCAAGTTGATACCCTAAACTTTATTTTCTTAAGTACCTTGAAGTGTCTCTTTTTCAAGTTGACCAAAATACGCCTATTAAAAAATTAAATATTGGCATGTTCTCACTCCCCTGCACACCGTTGGCGGCACAATGACTGCAACTGCTGTCGAAAATGCCAGTAGCTGCAGTAACGACTGTATCGCTAATGTACGAGAGAAGGGGGGGGGGGGGGGGGGGGGGGGGGGTGTTATGTAAGGTTAGGTTGTCGGTGGGTTGGGGCTGGACGGTTAGTGTGAGATGTTTTTATAATTTGAATTTCTATTTCCTGTTTTTGACATTTTAGTGGTTAAAAAAGTCCTAAACAGTCGAGTCATGACAGTCGAGTCATGTGCACTATTAAGAGGGATGGTTGACTAACGAAGGGTTTAACTTTAAAAAAACTAGTTCAAGGCATTTTCTCGATAAAAAATAGTTCAGGATATTAAAGTGAAAAATGTGATAGCTCAAGGTATTTAAATGAAACTTAGTGTATTGTAAGCACTCACGCCTAGGCGCTAGGCAGTCATGGGGTGCCTAGACGCTAGTCAGCGCCTAGACGGAATTTGGTGTCGTCTAGACGCCCGGTGCCCGCCCGACTACCGTCTAGTGACTTTTACAACCTTGACTATAAGGGATGTTGCATGGACACACATGCGACATGATATAAACACGACGACATGAAGACTACCGATTTTGTGTATCCTAGTGGTTTTGGAGTTTCTCTGCTTTCTAGCTACATGCTGTCGGATTCAAATGTATTTTGTTAGATTCAAATGTATTATCTGTATTTGATATATTTTTGGTACAAAATCCTTTGGGAATGATAATTGTGGAGCTTCAGATGGAATCAGAATAGGAGATGAAGGGAACGACTGGCAGCTAACATAATTTGGAGAAATAAATTTTAGGGGAAAACTGGCATGCTCTCCACAGGAGAGTTTCTTATTATTTAATTTATTTATATGAACTCAATAATATATAGGATAAACTATACAAAGATAAAACTCAATGCAGAAAGAGTCTATTAACTCGAGAATAGAAAGATAGACTTGATATAGAAAGACCCTTGACTCTATCAGTCTTATCTACAAGGAAAGTATGAATCTGATGGAACACATCTGCAAAATTAATTAAAGCTACAAATAAATAACTTGTGCTATTGATATACTCAAATATGTTTGTGAAAATGATTGTTGACATTTGTACAGTTGTTCTGTCCTTTTATCCTATCAAAGTTTGTTTGCCACTCTCGTACCAGGTCTCCTTTAAACATGCAAAGTAGTATTGAATATACAATTTATACTTCTCACCATACGGCATTTAACAAAATCATCCTGGCTTCTGCGTTTTTTTTATTCATATATTTCAAACAAATGATCTCTTTTTGTGTATGACAGTAGGACTTTATGTGAATGTTTAGGAAAAAAGGAATCACTTCAACTTGTGTATTTCTGACATATTGATAATATATTTCATGTTGTTTCACAGGTAGCTGACTTGTCTCTGTTGAAGGCAGAAACTCATAAATTTGAGTCTTGTTATATGGATAATCTTGTTGGTAGGTGTTTTAAACATGTTAACCTTTATGTACTAGTGAAATTGCTAATAACTTCTGGCTAGATTTTTTTTTCTTCTTATGAAATACTAAGAATTCTTGTTTTTAAGGGGATGAGAAAGCTTTTTATGAGAGGGCGCCTATCAACTTTGTTGATAAGTTTACTTGTCCAGTGATTCTGTTTCAAGGATTAGATGACAAGGTATGGGCATATTCAACTTTGATCTTTCACATGAAAGCTTTCTTAAGTTAATTTATATTGCTCAATCGAATAAATACTGCCAATATGTTCTCTATATAAGACTTACGATAAATTAGCTAAATAGTTTGCATCACCTATGCTCCAAATCAGTGAGTGAATCTGAACTAATTCCTATCCTAGATGTTTAACTTGGTTTCAAGATCACCACTTTTTACTATCCAGGTCTCTGTTAGAATCAGTCTTAATTGGACCATGCATCTAACTTGATAAATTAGGCAATTAGAATTAGCTAATTGTGTAATCTGATAAGTGATGGGATAAGCATTGAATAATATTTAAGGTCACAGTGAAGGAATTTCACTAGAAAACTATATTTTTATTGAAGATTTAGCAGCAGGCTGCTTATGCAATATGCACACATGTATGATATCATGTGCATCACAACGTATACCACAGTTATTATACAGTTATGCAAGAGACCTCATCGAAGTTATACCCTTAATCACTTCACTCTTTAAGGATATGTAACACCAAGCTGAATTAAGAGAGAACCTTAAGTTTGATAGGATTTACGAAGCAATTAGAAACAGGCAAATGGCTCAACTTCTTGCTGAAAGTAGAGGATTATTCTCTTCTCAACATCCTGTAAGAATGGTATCTAAATGATTTCTGTCATGATCTTTGGCTTAAATTTCTAAGACCTTCATTCAGCAAGTAATGATGGTATTGGTAGTTCCCTTTTTAGTCTCATGTGATTTGCAATTCATAATTACCTGAAGTAGCCATGAACCAGAACGTGTTAATCGTAAAAGCCTTGATTCTGAGTGTGAAACTCTCTAACATCTGTATTTTTCTTCACTGGAAATGATAGATTGTAATTATAAATAGGGGATATAGAGTCACATTGTTTTTTTAATGAACCCTTATGATGAGTTGATGAGTCCTCCCTCCAGTTAGATACATTACGTAGACCTCACAACTATCCCGTGAAGACACCACAAACTGAGCCTCAAGTTAGCTAAGACTAGTTATCCATTATGTTTCCTCTGTGTCAGTAGGTTTTTCTCAGTTCAAAATTTTAAAAACAGTTCTACACTATGAATCTATGTTGCTATGAGTCAAAAGTTGGAAAAGACCTTGGGATTCCGAATTTTATGTAGATCCTTTTGGATCATAGTGTTGCGAACTGAGAACTAGAGATGGGAGAAAAGTCTTGCTTCTCTTGTTTCCTATTATGCCTTGTTGCTTGGCCCGATTGTTGACATTAATTACTGTTTGACGTAGCACAAGACCGTTAGGAACCTATTTGTATGGACTCCAATTGCTATTAAGATGCAAATACAGCTTGCATAAACCTTAATCTTTGTGAACAAATAATATTCTATTAAATTCGTCACAAAGAAATAATAGAATTGTAAGATTAACAGTGGAGTTCTCTCGGAAGAAATTACCAAACTGTTCCTCTGGAATACAACTTTGTTGGGGTTAGTCCGTAGATGACTCGGTGCCACTATTCCGCTATGGACAAACCTCATGTGTGTTATGGCTCAAGTAGCTACTATGGTTCTAATGGGCTGTTCGAATCCCACAATCAACATTTCAACATTTGATTTGTCACCATTTCTTGGAGGAATCTCTTTGGAGCTAGGCCCTCGGGCATGGGCGAAGGCGCTTGATGGCGCACTTTGCACATTTACATCGGGTGTAAAGTAGGCATGTTCTTGCCCGTTGTTAGGGCTACGTAAGGCGCGGTGCAGCAAGGCTGTGGGTAGCGGTGCAACAGGGTTGTGCATGGTAGCGCCACTGTGCTGATGCCTAGCTTCCGGCTGGCTGCTCAATTACAAACTGTCGTGGAGTTCCTCTCATTTTTTTCGCCTACGTCTTTAGGGGGCTGTTCAATTTGTAACTGAACAAGACATTGCTCCCATTTATAAGGAGCTCCTCATGTTATGCATATGGATTCAGAACATAGAAAGATAGACTGGAATAGCTCAGATAGAAGAAGAGAAAAGAAGAGAGATCCCTTTCTAGCAACCCGAGTTTTGCAAGTCCGAGTTGTCCGTCAGGGAGGTAACAAGGAGAGCGTTTTAGAAGTTCTTCATAACTTGTTGGTTCTTGGGAGCGAATCGACGGAGGCGGTCGAATCTTTCGCATTGAGCAACGATGGATCCGACCACTCCAGTAGACTTGTGTGCTTGCTTGATTAGCACATAATTATAACATTTTTCACTTCTTCTTCGACAACAGTCGTTCTCTTTTACATTTATATCCCATATTCTTTCTACTTGGTGGTTTTAATCAAGTGTCATTTCCATTAGCAAGTTTATCTTTCTGTCAGGAGTTGAGTCTTGCAGAATTTTTCAAAATATCAACAACAAACTCTAGATAGCTGGCCAGTGGAGGGAGATTCTCGATTGGTTCGATGGAGTTCTTGCGCAAACTCTACATCACAAATATATGGACATATTGAGAAGAAGAGTTTGAGAAATACATTAGGATTTTCTTTTTCCTCATAAAATTCGAACCTTTATTTTGTCAAAATCAATACCTTGGTAAAGGATAGCAGTGCATGCATGTAAATTTATAGGAAACACAAACCCTAATCTAACTAGGATTCAAGAAACCCTAACCTAACTAGGACCCAAGATTAGACCCACAACCTTAATAGCTAAAATTATGAATTAATACATAATGGCAATAAAAATACGTAAAGGAACATAATTAAATCGAGGAGTCTTTAAATGGTCATTTCAATTTCTCCTTAGGTTCACCGGATATGGAAAGGCAGACTATGTCTATTGAACAGAAAGATCTAACTTGTTCTGCGTTCGCATCTGTCAAGGGATTTTAACGGAAAAAAAATAAGCGCACCAGTTCAGGCTCATTATGCAACTATGAATTTTACTGTATTTCCACTTTATGATTTTTTTTTTTTTTGACTTTTGATGTTTTGCAGGTTGTGCCACCAGAACAAGCACGAAAAATATACGCGGCTTTGAAGGAAAAAGGGTTGCCCGTTGCTCTAGTCGAGTACGAAGGGGAGCAACATGGGTTCCGAAAGGTGCTTGCTGACACAGTGTCCTTTGTGTTTCCGAGCTTCAATTCTAATCTTGTATCTCCGATTGACACAAGTTTTCTGTTCCATTCAGGCCGAGAACATCAAGTTCACCCTGGAGCAGCAGATGGTGTTCTTCGCGAGATTGGTGGGTCACTTTCAAGTTGCTGATGAGATTGTACCGATCAAAATTGACAATCTCGATTGAGCTCTTCTTGCAACCTGGACGTATCCAATTGGAAAGTTCGGATTCTGAATTTTTATTTGATATAAAATACATGATCTAAACGCTAATTAATTAGAAAATAGAAAATAGAAAAATAGAGACTGATGGAGGACTTAGAAAAGTTTCTCATATTAACTATTGATTCATAAGAATGAAACACGAAACACACTCTTTAACAGTCTGTGATTTCCCCTCCATGTCACTTGGAGATGCAACAACACATAAACTGCGAAAATCCCGGGGCACGCTGGCAGTACACAGCATCCAGGTTGCTGAACAATTTCTTGCACGGCTCGATGCAGTCCTCAATGGTCGTGCAGGGGGTCGTGGTCAGTGGACAGGCATTGCCATCTACAAGAGTCAGAATGGTACAACAAACAACAGGAGTCATGGTATGTGCTTGAAACAAAGTAAGAAGTAATAACTACTCTTGGTACTCTTAGTCTTCTTGTATAGATTTTTTTGAATAGAAACATAGTAGTCACTTTAGATCAACTCCAATGCAAAACACAAAAATACCCATTTGATGTCAACTAGAGTACTTTGATACCCCCATAAAAGTTAATATACTCCAATCCAAGTAACCAAATGAGTAACCAACCAAAAGAGAATGGAAAACGATATATGGACTGTGACTGCGGGCTATGTATCTCGATCCCATTGCCCTCCTCCCCCTATTTGCTTGGACCTGTTTTTGAAATTTCAGCCAATGGGACGTTGACATGTGGTGCGCGATCATAATCTGCAGACAACGTTGCAGCTGGAGAAAAGAGCAGTTTGAAGAGTAGAGAGAGAATAGGCAAATTAGCCTGAGAGAGACGCCACAAGTCTGCATGCAGGAGGGAGGAGAACCAAATTTGATGTCTCATTTGATGCTTGTGTTGGAGCAGAAGATTTGGAGTTTGAGACGGTCAAAATAGCATAGTTTGCGGTATCATCCGATATCGATCTGATACGGTCGATATCGATACGGTTTGACATGTTCCGATCCGATACCGACCGGATACTGGCCGATATTGACATTGGTGTTCTCTTTTCTGATCAATTCGGCAAAAAAAACTGAACGAAAAAGACCAATCAACAACTATGTAAAAGCATAGTAAGGTTGTAAAAGTATGTAAAAGAAAAAAAAAAATTAATATATCGCATGTAAACCAGTCGATAGTGGAGACTACTATATTATCCGATTTCAAAACTACTATAAAATAACACTAAAAATACTTAAAATTATATCTAAATGTATAAAATATAATTTCAAAAATATTAATAGTTTATTAATAATTATTTGCTTTCCGATACAATACTCCGATTCACCCGATACTGTCGATCCCGATATTCATGGAAATGGTCTGATACTGGTTTCGATACAGATACTGTAAACCTTGCAAACTAGCAGTTATGCCATTTGATGCCTGCGTTGGAGCTGCTCTTAGAGGCATACCTATTATGTGACTATTTCCTCTCATATCTTGATATATATATATATTTTTTTTGTAATTTTGGCCATAAATCCATCACTGATGAATGGCACATAGAGTTGTCAACATTTATGTCACATATATGAATGGCTAGCACTACTAATGGTACATCAATGGTGATTGATCATCTTACCATAACCGGGTTCCGCTAGAGCTGATGCCACGAAAAGCGAGAGAAGGAAGAGACCGACAACATTCATCATCGAGCTTCTGGATACCATCTTCGATCGATCTCCTGTGGAGAAAAATGAAGAAATTTAAGTTATCGACACCCAGAGATCACATCAGCAATATTTAGGTACAAAACAACTGGCTATTTTGCCCGCAGTTTTGTGATCGCCGCTGGTCTGCCCGTCACGTGGCACCGACCTCCCATTGGCTCTCTGGCTCGGATATTTAGGAGGTGAGGTCTGGTGCTAGCAGGGGGCCAATAGGTGATTGTCACGTGACCGTAGGCCAATTGGCGGTCACTCGTAAACCGGGGCAAAAAATCATTTTTCTAAGAACCATGCAGTGTGCATGCATGTTGAAACCAATGTTTTAAAAAACGGACCGATGATTGAACCGACATTTTTGGTATACGTTCGACCAGGGTTTAAATAGACTTGGTTTTTGTTTGGTTTTGTTTAAATAGGTAAGGTTCCATATTTACTTCTTGGTTTGGTTTGGTTCTTAGTATATTTGGTTTGGTTTGGTTTGATTTTACAACTATAAGGCCTATCAAAATCAAACCAAGAACCAAATGGTCCAAATCTCACGTAATAAACTTTTTTGAGTTTTATTTTAAATCAAAACTGGCAGGTTCAGTTGTGAATCGGTTTGACCGTTCACTGCGGTTCTAAAAAAACGACGGTTCTTTAAAAAAATCCAGTTCAAGTCAGATCGGACCAATTTTTTGGCAAAAATCTGTCAGATTCGGTCCAACCATTGGTCTGGTCTAGTTATGGCAACACTGGTTGAAACTGTAGATTTATGATGTATCGATGATTTTGTCAAACATGATTCATATAGCATCACAAAGAGGAGGCTTTTGACTAAGATTTTTTTTTTTCTCCTTCTTTCACAGTAACTTCCTTGGTGCCAGTCATGAACTCCATCTAGCATTGATCAAATTTTCTTGTTCATGAATCTATGTGGCTGTTGTGACAGAAATCCGCATGCATGGTAAGTGGGTTACTCATTTCCTATGGAGATGCCATAAAGGCTTTTGACTAAGATTTATGAGAAGTTAAGATCTTAAGCAATGTTTTAAAAACCGGACTGGACCGGCCGGTTCAACCGGTTCACCCATAAACCGGTCGTTTTTTTGGTCCGGTTCAATATTGATCCGGTTTTGTTTAAAAGTTAGTATTTTTGTAAAAAATTAATGGCCATAAGAGATTAATTTGGACCACTTAAGTTAACCCAGTGGTTGAACCACTGGTTGAACCAACTGGTTGAACCAATTTGACCCGACCCAGTGCCTTGGCCGGGTCAACCACCGGTCCGGTTTTTAAAACATTGATCTTAAGTGTAACAAAACCTTCTGTAGAGTGTAGTCATCTATCATCATCAAAGCCTTCTATTGTCAGCATGGGATCAGCTATGGAGAGAAGACATTTCTATAAGAAATTTGTAAAACTTTTACGACCAGATGTGACATCAACCCTAGTGTTGATACCAAATTCCGAGCCAAGTAAGGTATGAGCATGAGAGGATCATTATGCCATAAATTTTGAGTGAACCAATTAGCATCCTAGCAAGTAGGTAAACCTACATTTTGAATATGTTGTTAAAGCTCCTGTAATCAAATAACACACTCCTAAGTTCCCCTAACTAAGCTAAAGAGTCTAAAGGAAGGGGTAAACATAATATAATTTGCTATAGGGATACACTTATCTCTATGACATATTTAGCCAAAGAAAGTATAACAAATTCATTACTGTGTAATTCTTTTTGTCTTCTATATTTAAAACATACCTTAAAAGAAGGGTAATGTTAATCCGCTATTAAGATCAAGGGATAAAATGGTATGTTGGACGAGCGTCGAGGATACCCAAAGAGTCGGCCCAAGGGCAAGCCAAACAAATCCACTAGGGCAACCCGCTCTTCTTAGGGCAATTCCCTCCAGTCCAGCCTCTCAGGCCCAACATTTTCTGACTCCAACAAAACCCCAATACTTTCCAACAAAACTCGGATGTTGTCTCTGTTCGCCAACAAAATCCCTCTCCAACAAAAGAGTCTCCATCTTTTCTTCTATGAGATGAATTTGGTCTATAGGAATATTTAATTTTGGACTGAATTGCAACTTGATACCCTCAACTATTTCAATTTTTCAATTTGATGCCATAATTTTTTTTTACTCGACAATTTGACCATCAACTATTGAATATTTTTAACTTCATATCCAAAAAAAAGGACGAAACTATCCCCCTTTTCCACCCAACACCCTATCCCCCGTCACGGCTGCCCAAGTTAGTCCCGCGTATAGAGTCTCCTCGCCCGCTTACACTTTGATACTTTGTTTGTTTCTTATATTCAAAGTGGGTTCGCTTGAATTGAAGTAGCGTCCTTTGAATATGATGAGTGGGACTCCTAGGTGGCGAGTTCGTGGAGCCAAACCGAAAGAACAGCAAAAGAGGATTGTTTCTACATATTTGTAATCATGCTAGCAAGGCTTGTGTTTCTGCTTCTATGTTTGATCCTGGGCTAAAGTTGGAGTGAGGGTAATTTTGTCATTTTTTATTTAGGATATCAAGTTGATGCATATCAAAGTTTAGGTCAAGGTGTGCGGTGGGTCGGGCTGGGGCAGTCGGACCCAGTTTTGATCGGGTTTGACCTGGCCTGGGCCGGACTTAGTCCAGATGGAAGAGCGGGCCAGTCCAGGCCGGCCCGGGGTTTAAAAACTCGAACCCAGCTCGGCCTTGGGCGGACGAAGCTGAACCGGGCCTGGGCCGCGCCGATTCAGGGTTAGGCCGGGCCAACCCAATTTTTTTCGAGAAAAAAGAAAAAAGAAATATAAATGTTATAAAATTTTAAATTTTAAAAATTGTAACACGCAAAATTTAAAGTCCAAGATTATTTATATAATTTGAAAGTTAATAACACGCAATTAGTGGCTCATACATGATTACTAGATATACATACAAATTTTCAGATGTTTGCGTACCTTTCCTATACTATAGTTATGGTCTCATTTGATTCGTTTTCTATAATACAAACATTCAACAAAAACGTTAGTTTAGTATCTTCTTTCTGTATCGTCACTTTCGCATTTATTGTAAACTTTGCTGAAATGATGTCAAATGTTCGATTCTAATTCAAACTCTTGTTGTGGTGTGTGTTGAGGTTGCGGTTGTTGATCTTGTGATTGTCGTGGTAGTTGATCATTATCCATAATATTAAATAGCCTCTTCACACTAGGTTGTTTGTAAATATTGTAAGAGAAAAATAAATTCGTGTGATTATTTTTGAAGATTTATGGTCTATTTATAGAAATTTTTGGGTGAAAAATTATCCCTAATACCCTCAAAATATAGTTGTTATAAGGGTATTTTGGTCATTTTCAGCAAACTGACCAAAAAACTCTATAAATGTTAAAAGAGTAGCCCTCAAAATAAGGGCATATTGGTCTTTTTTGAACCGAACGGATAAATCTAAAAAAAAAAAAATCGATCGGACCGGGCCTAGACCAGACCTGAACCGGGTAGGTCCTGCCCGACCGGGTTTAGTGGGTTTGACTGGCCCGGTCTGGGCTAGCGGGTTGGAAACTGGAACCCAGTTTGGACCCGCGGGAAAGGAATCGGGCCGGCCTGGTCGTTGACCGGGCACGGGCCGGCCTAGACCGGATTTGATTGGGTCGGGCCCAAGTCGAAAATTGGGCCGACCGGCCCATATAACACATTGAAGTTTAGGGTATTAAAATAGTTGGAGGTACCAAGTTAAAATTAAGACTTAACTTAGGCAAATTCTATAGGCACTCCACATTCACTCTAGGACAACCCATTATTTTAGGACAGTCCAGCTTGGCGCAATTTTTACTCAGGACAGCCGTAAGTTTTCTTTGGGGCTGTCCAACCCCAGTATACGTTAGGATTGTCGACAAAACTGACAGTCCTAACCTCTTATAGGACTGTCACTCTTTTGACAGTCCTACTGCCCGTCGTACTCCACCGCACGCCCCCGCCTGCCCCCGCATGCGACCCGAGTGGCGCGCGGCCGACTCGGTCGAGGCCACCTGAGTGGCCCGCTGGTGGTCATGGTGTGGGGAGGCTGGTGGTGGTGGAAGTAGTGGTGGAGTTTGTGACAGGGGGACGGGATAGTGGGAATGGTTGTGGTGGCGGCGTCGGCTGGCCGAGGATTATGGTGCTGGTGGGTGGATGTGGCGATGACAAGCGGAGAGCTCGGTGGAAGGGATGGGCGAAGGAGACAAGCGGTGATGGTAGTGGCGGTGGTGATTGGCAGTTGGTCGAGGGATATGAGTGGTCAGGTGGCCGGAGGAGGGAGGAGAGTATGGTGGTCAGATGGGGTCGGTGCCGGAGTTGGTCGGGCACGACGATGACAGGGGTCAAGTGTTTGTGCGTGATTGTAAAATTTTGGGGTGAGATTTCATGTAGAGTAGGACTGCCAACAAACTTGATAGTTCTAACCTAAAGTATGACTGCCCACAAAGTTGACAGTCCTACTTTATGTTAGGACTATCAACTTTGTTGACAATCCAAATCCAAACTCTCTGTTTGGACATAGGATTGTCAACAAAGTTGACAGTCCTAACATAAAGTAGGACTGTCAACATTATTGCAGTCCTACTTTATGTAAGGGCTTTGGCAGTCCAAATCCAAATATATAGGCTGCCCTCAAATAAAAATTTAGAGTGACAAATTTGTAAATAAATTTTAAAAAAAGAGGTGCCAATAGAATTTATCTTAATTTATTGGGCGCGGCTATACGCACCCCATGACTTACTAATTATACCACATTTTAATTGAATAAAATTAGCATAAATACTAATTATACCCCCTAAATGACCAAAATAACATTTTCTATTCTAACACAAAACCTATCTATAATTCATAAGCACACCCCAAATCATTTTAAACTCTCCTCTCTCCAAACGGTCGGCCCCCTCTTTCTCCAAATCCGAAGTCTTCTCCGATCCCCTTCTTCTCCGTTCGACCCACGACAGTCGCCCAGTCGCCGAGGAGCTTTCGGATTGTTCGGCCACCAAAATGGATAGACAATCCCAAGACCAATCCCAAGATCAATTTAATGAGTATTTCAAATCGAACATCCTCATTACATCGAAATGAGTATTATTTTCGTTTAGGATCACTGCTAGGGTTTCGAATCCCTTCAATTCTTGTTAGAACGAAATAAGTTTCGAAAAAATTTTTGGGTATTCACGGTTTTGTTCGAGCATGTTCGGTCGAACATATATGTGCACGTTCGACCAGCGACTGTAGCCTCCCTTCCCGAAATTTTTGAAATATTTTTTTTTATAATTATTTGATTTAAATAGTAATTTTAGATTTTTTTTATAAATAATTATTTAGTTAGTTTTTATGGTAGACGATTTTAGCCATGGTTGAGTTTTGAAGTAACAGACGACTAGGAATCATGGTACGGATGGTGCAGTGGCGTGCTTTGACTAGTGTTTAGCCATGGTAGGGGAATGTCGAGCCATAGGAGTGTCCTAACTAGGAAAACCAGGCCAAGTTATAGCATGACCATTATAAATAAGTTTAATTAATTATTGTTATATTTATTGACTTGTAGATGACCCGGTTGTACCGAACTAATCCGGGTTGGGCCCGAACCGAGCCCAAGCCCGTGTAGGCTTATAGTGAGTCCTAAGACGTCCATGACGATATACTTTGAGTGTATACTTCTACCTTGTTTTAAGTGTCTAATAAATATTTAAATACTGAATATCTATTGTTTCATGGTAATTAATTATTTTAGGTATTATTTTGTATAAAAGTTGTATTCTTTAATATCCTTGCATATATATAAGTTCTAGGTACAATTATATTATATGATAAATATATCTAGAATATTGTAATTATTATGTAAATAATTTCAGAAAATATTATTAATATTTATGGTTAATTGAGTATTTATTGATATATATATATAAGGTATATATGTATATGGATGTGTATATATAGATATATATGTGTATGTATAAGATGAGTATACATGTATACGTGTGTGTATATATACATGTATATATATAGTATTGTATATATATATATAGTATTGTATGGGAATATACATTATATATACTTTTGAGCTCAGCCCAGGCCCACCTAAACCAGCCCAAACCAATATGCAGGCAAGCATCATCACCGTGTTTATTTCTGGAATATATACCTGGCCTTCATACTTAGCAGAAGTATGTACAACCTTTACTCTTGGGAAGCAACCCAGCGTAGCAAATTCCAACCCCAACCCAGCCTTAAGCCGAGCCCAGCAGACAGCCCACATTTCCAGCCCGACCCGGCCAAACAGTATGGTCTCTGAAATAGAACGGAACAGCAAGTATATATTTGCGCGAACAAACGGAGGGATCGAGAAAAGCTTTAAACGAAAACCCTAAAAACTCTTCATCACGAACGCCACCACACCTTCCCCTCTCCCTGGCGCAGCCCCAGCCACCGCAGCACCGCTGCGCGCGGCCAGGGTCGGCCAGAGAGCCACGAGCGCGCGCGGGTGCGAGCAACCACGACAGCAGCATTGGCAGCTAGGTATGCCACTTCATAAACCTGTATCTATCGCGATTCTCGATCGAATATCGATCTACCAACTCCTACATATAGCCAACCTATACGACTTCACGTCCCTGTAAGTAGATTCACGAATAACCTATAGAAATTTAGCGTTAGATCGACCCAAAGTTCATGAAAATCTTGTCCCGAAACAGGACTTATGACAGTCCAAGTACCTATATTAAGAGATCGATTCGGTTCGATCAAACACCAGATTAGAAATTGTATTTTAACAAAGTTCTAGAGTACATGACCAGGATTGAAACCCTTCAGTTAGAATTATTTCTCATCAATTATGCGAGAAGTTATTCACCCTTGAAAACTAAGAAAATCTGTTTTTAAAACAATATAAATATTGAAAAATTCTCCGATACCACGTGCGTCCCGCCAATCTGGGCGACGTGGCCGTAAACCGAAGGCATCGAAAGGTGCATAACGGCTTCGTGGTCGTGTGGGCTTTGACGGAATTCAAATTGGTCGCGTGTGCACGACGAATTTGATGCGTATCTGTCAGAATTCACCGTATCGGCCTCTGTACAAATTTTCCAATTACTTTGTGCACACTCGTCAGATCGAGACGAAACTTGCGCCATCAGGACCGTATCATTTTTCTGGTCCTGTATACCAAGTTTGGTCCGATTCTGAGACAGTTGATAAAATTGCCGTTTTGCGGGCCCCACGGTCTGACTCAACGGGTGATTTTGTGCACGGCCCGCCGAAATCCAACTTTGGACATACGGTTGGGTTCGTATCAAAAAACCGAATTCGTAAACATATAGTTTGACAACTTTAGAGACCATTGACTCTGACACATTTTTCGGTACAAAGCGGGTCCAACGGCGGACATCGTTTTTGTCCAAAATTACCGTTTTGTTCCTGTGTCCAGAATCGGACTTAAGGACAGGCAATCCTAGCTAAATTGACTATTCTGAGAATGTTGGCAATGTTTGTTTCAGCTTTCAGAGACAGTTGTGATGACTTGGACTTCGTGGCTTACCAATTGACTATATTTTGTGGGATGTGCGTGCAACCTCCAGGCAAGATACCTTGCCTCCCACTACAGTTTATTTACATGCATATCTATATTATTATACAGTTTTACTAGTTGATTATTTATCTGTGATTTGTATATCATGCCTGCTAGTATATATATAGCCTTGTTTATAATTAGCTTTGTATTTCATATTGGATATACGTATATAGTTCTTGTTCATAGTTACCTTTGTAGTTCATATTGGGTTGGTTTTCTTGTGTATCGTGATTGAGTCGTGTCGTGTCATCACTTGTGCTTGGACTGAGTCACATCGTGTCATAGGATGAATAAGTCATAACGGAACTGCTTTACCTCCTTGCCTTGAAATTTTTGAAGCTAACCTGCGAGCCCATATTAGGGACAAGGGTTAGTAGTTAAGCTAACCTGCAAGCCCACATTAGGGGCGAGGGTTAGTAGTTAAGCTAACCTGTAAGTCCACACTAGGGACGAGGGTTAGTAGTTATTGGTCCACACCTGCGAGTCCACACTAGGGACGAGGGTGATGCTAACTTACGAGTCCACACTAGGGACGAGGGTTAGTAGTATATGGTTTACGCCTGCGAGTCCACACTAGGGGCGAGGGTGATGCTATCCTGCGAGTCCACACTAGAGGCGAGGGTTTGAGTATTCGATTGGTTATCCATTGACATCGTGATATCGTGTTCTCTTGTTCTTCTGTAGCAGTTCGTTTAGGCGTAGTGGTTCTTCCAGTCGTGTATAGTCGTATTTTTGTGCTGATCGGTCTTTTCCCGTTTATTTTCTATATTTTCTTTATTGCATGATAAACTGCTAGATAGGCATGTTTTTATGTATCTTGCTATGTCCCCTGAGGACCTAACGATCTCTTTAGGTTTAGTGGGTGCATGGAGATAGCTATTAGTTCTGGATGTCGGATGGGATGATACGCTTGCGGGATTCAAGTATCGTATTGCTTTTTATTATCAGCTCGTGCTTTCATACCTTATCATGAGATATCATGTTTCCTGATTCAGTTTTAGACTCTTGTTACTTTCTTAGAGTCTTATCGGACATATATGCTAGTGGGCTGCAGACCACGACCCATACTTGTTCATTCTTGATATTTTATTCTTATTGTGGATTGATATATAGTTTTGCCTTGCCTTGATTAGGCCCATTGCCATAGCAGTGACAGCGTTTACGTATTCGAGTCAGGCTGGAGTCCGCTTGATGCGTAGCTGGCTTGCTCACGCGCTCGCGTCCGAAAAGCGGGTGCGGGTCGTGACAACGACAGTCGAACATGTTTGTGATTGTTCGACCAGTATTTGTCGAGCACCAAAGTGGTATGTTCAACCTGTCTTGGTCGAGCTTCAGAGTGGTCTGTTCGACATGTATTGGTCGAACAGTACGAATATATTCGACTAAGAGTGGTCGAGCAGTTCATTTTGAAGTCCAAATTGTTTAATTGTTGATATTTTAAATCAAGATAGCAGGAAGGACATATATGAGAAAACGACCTATAGCTTCTCATAGGAGGCGTCGGTTAGAAGAGTTGGTAGCTGCATGTAGCAATCGTCAAGAAGCAGTAAATGTTACTTCGATTTAAGAAGCAGTAATGACCTCATCTAAGAGATCACAAACTCTGGTTCTGACATGATTAATGTTTGAACTTGTACTGTTCGAATTGTGACTATGAAATGTGATTATGTATTGTGATTATGAAATGTGATTATGTACTGCTCAGGTTATGAATTGTGATTATGTACTGCTCAGGTTCTCTATAGTCTTCGTACGAAAAAACACTGGTTCTGACATGATTAATGTTTAAACTTGTACTGTTCGACCAGAAAAAGTCGAACAAAACTCTTCTGTTCAACCATTACAGGTCGTACAGTCGAACATAAGTTCGACTTCTATTGATCGAAAATGGTTTGTACTGTTCGACCTGTAATGGTCGAACATTAGAGTTTTGTTCGATAAGTGATGGTCGAACAGTACAATTTCAAGCAAATATTGCAGAATATGTCGAATTACAATCACTTTGCATGTACGCTTTCATAATACAATAAACTTTTCATAATACCAATACAATTTCATAATACAATTTCATAAAATAATTTCATAATTAACAAACGAGTCTTTCGAGTCTTTCACAATTTCATAATTAACAAACGAGTCTTTCACAAATCACTTTGCATGTAGTCTTTCGAGTCTTTCACAATTTCATAATACAATTACAATAGGACTAATCGTCCAAACTAATCGGATCACCATCAACAAATTAGCTTGTGGAGGGAACAGTTTTACGATACTTTTCAATCCGTTGTTTATAAATTTTGTCCCAACCAGTAGCACATGGAAGACGCAAAGTAGACCATCTGTCGATAATGGATGGTATCGGTGCGTCTTCAACCAAATTTACCTGTATACAAATAATAATATGTCAATATAATTGTCGTGATCGTAATACAACCTAAAGCTTACATTAGGAAATAAAACTTACCACGATGAAATGATTTGTATCAACAAATGTCATGCATACAAGCCGAGGGTTGGTTGGAACTTCTCTCCTCATAGGTAGATACATAACGTTAATTTGATCATGCATGTGGACGATGGCAATATTTTAGGCCGACGCCGCCAAGTAGTACATATCGGGGAATGACCACCAGTACTTGCAGTAATAAACTGGTGCTACGAAGCAATTCAAATATTCAAGTACTTTTTTCGGAGACTACTTAATCAAGTTACATCTACCGTACAAATCTTTCAAGTTTGTGATCTCTTGGATGAGGTCTTTACGAACTTTTGGCCAAGATTCCTCCTCCAACCCTAGTGCATGTACTATGCATCGAAAACCACCATGTCCATCCCCAAGTACATTTTTCGTACTCAACACATACAGATGATGTTGAGGTGGAACTTGTCCTATATATGCAAGATCGGTGGCGCGTGATGACTGACATCGAATATTTTACTTTTTTCTTCGGATGGAAGTGAACATTGGTTTTGCCGAAGGGGGTCCAACGAGCATTATAGTTTCCTCCAACGGTGAACAACTATCGTGAGCGGACTAAATAATTTTAAATTTGCTTGGTTCACGTTTCGTCGAATTTGAAGTGCGGATTTTCAGTTTACTTGGCCTACCACGAGGTCGTCTATAGCCCACCGGTTCAAGCAACGAAGATGACGAAGGAACTGATATCTTCCGAAGTCTTATCAACAACCTTTGTGAATCGGTATCCGCATCGAACATATGATTAATATTACACATGGTCTCCACCCAACGGCTTCGGACATCTGCATCAGCTACATTGTCTGTTTTGGAGGGTTCATAATCCAACTTCGTCCAAAATCTGTCAACCTTATCTAACTGGATAATCTGACCATCCCATTTCAACTCTGCAAGTTCATGTGCACAAGGTAACCCACAAGTCCTCCTCAACACACAACTGCAAAGGAGGGGATCTACAACGATATTATCTATACCCTTCATCTCCTCGAAAATCCTACCAAGAGCATGATGAGACACCAATCTTCGGATAATCTTGAATAGAGGAGAACTATAACGATGTGGTGCCACATTAAGGCTCATCTCAAATGAGGCCTTAATTTGGTTGTGTTGCACGATCAGCAAATCATGTATCCTGTTCCATGAGATCTCAAAAGTTGATTGACTAGTGCCCAACTGTTTTTCAATTTTGCGTGTGCACTCTCCGCCCTGTGAGTATGAAATTCATAGAGTCAAGATCGTACATGTAACGTAATTAACATTTATATATGCAAAATATTATTTAAAGACACGTACCTGCTACTTTCGTGTTCTCAAAATGCATCACATTGTTAGTCCAATACGAAACAAATCTTTCTTTATACGGCTCTATCCAATTCTTAATGGCATAATTAACTGCTTTTGGATAGTCGCATAAATCATGCTCCAATCTTCTAAGTAACTCATTGAATCTCGGTTGATCTTCAGTAAGAACCAACGAATTCTATGAGTTATTAAAACAATCCTACTTCTCCTTGGTACGAAATAACTTCTTGTAGTTGGCCAAGATATTCTTGTTAATATGCCACGTACATAGCAAGTGTGTGGAGCTGGAGAACGTAACGTTTATAGCATTCATAAGTGCTATCTCACGATCAGTCACAATCACCTTTGGTAAACATGATTGATCCACTAATCCTTTAAGCGTACTAAGCGCCCATATATAATTGTCCTCCCGCTCGGCCTCCATATAAACACATGCCACAGAAAATATAATATTTGTGGATGTGACCCCTACCACTTTCAAAAGTGGCATCCTATACATGTTAGTCTTGTAGGTACAATCCATCAATAAAACGTCGGAAAAAGCACGCAACAAATCCACACTAGTCGGGTGAGCATAAAAAAGATCATTCACCTTATCGGTTTGCTTACATCTCCTATCTAGATAGTAGTACTTTTCTGAGTCCAACGTTTCCAACAAGTATTGCATTTGAGATAGGCCTCCATGCTCGACAACTCTATGCTTTTGTCGAGTATTGTAAATTGTCTTCAATGTCGACTCGTTCTCACTAAAAGATTAGTTCAACGTGCTCAATATATCTTTTGGCCTTGTATTTTTCTTCGATAAGTCTTTGACAAGTTGATCTTCAGCGGGTGTTAGTCGACCAGCATATGAGTGTCCAACCAAATTTTGTCCCATTGGGTGATTATGTGAGCCATATATTATAATGCCCTGCTCCGCACGGTGCATTATGCTGAGTCGTTGACTCGAAGAGTTGCGTTGACCCGATTGCATATCGATGTGAATCGATACAAAGTGTTAAGTTGTCCCGAGCAATACATCGAACTAAGTCGATGCGAAGAGTTGCCTTGTCCCAAAGAATGCATCGAGTGAATCGATGCGAAGCGCCGCGTTGCCCCGAAGGATAAGTGCGTTGAGACGGCTCGAAGATTCTAAGAAATCGAATCGACCAAGGCGCAAGTCCGAATCGATGCAAGTATTGATTTTAGTTGGTTCCATGTGCAGGCTATAAGTTTATGCTGAAATGTTAGAGGTCGATCTTCTGCCTTATTCAGTAAGGGGTCCGTGAAAGCAAATCGTCGCCTTGCGACGGACTGAGGCGTTGGCACGGTAAGCCAAAACGGACGTATAATTCAATGAAGCACGAAGTGCTCGAATGGCTAAGTCAGGAGAGTTGCCCGTGCAACGAAGTTATAAAATCGAGCCGCAACGGCTCGGCGAAACGACAAGGCATATCGATTCAAGGTGGGGGGACATTGACTCTCTTTCCTACTCCGTCATGCTTAAGTAAAATATATATCATTGTATGCTGAGTTAACCTATCAACGCCACGGGCGTGGCTCGATAGAGAGATAAACATAGTGCGTGTCGAACACTAAGATAGAACAATTGAAATAAATCGTACAACAAATGTACGAGTCGCTACGAAATAAAATTTTTTGCAAGGGCGAGCGCCTCGGTGCGTAAGCCATAAGAACACGGGATAACTGTATCGACGAGTGCCCTAGTGCATAAGTCATTCCGTGCCTCCGTGCACGAGTTAGCATGCTAGAACATTTAAAGACTATATCGGTGCGAGTGCCTCAGAGCACGAACGATAGAACATTGAATACCTTATCGAGGCGTGCGTCAGTTGTACGAGTCGGAAGGATGGAACATAAATATAACGCGTTGAATACTAAGGCGTAGAATATGGGAAACACGGCTTCGAGGTGTGCATTGAATGCACGATGCAAGAAAAGACGGCGAATGTGCGCAGTTGCACGATATTTACAAAAGATGGCATTGTTGCGACGAGGAGAACAGTTGTGGCATGGATGTGACATAACTGTCGATGCGGCATGGTGCCTTCGAAATGTTCGTTGCCTTCGGGCGTTCGTTGAGGACATTGGGGCGTTGTGCCAATTGAAATAGAGATAAGCGAACTTGCTTGGTTGTATGAAAGATAAGATTCGTTGCATGGTTAAATGGACTTAAAGATATAAAAGCCAGTGCATGGGCATTCCCTCGAACGTGGCGCACCAGGGCGCTGGGACCGTTCGGCCTAGGAGGGATTGCGTTTACGGTATTATTGGTGCACTTCATTTAGACGGGTAGCGACCTTCTGGTGAATGTGATAAGCCACATGCTGCTATTATTTCAGTGGCCTCTGATGTTTGGTTAGCAACCGCATAGAGTTAACATCGTCTTATGTTTCGATTCGATAAATATAAGTCCATTCTAGTCCGAAAAGCTAGTGACCTTCATATAGTTAAGGGCGATGGGTTCGAAAGTGCAAGGTACACTCATATCGTGCACGTATAGATCCGCATAGAAAGTACTATAACATGACAGGGAAATCTGATAGACGTATTCGCCTTGCGTCGGTGCAATGGCGAGTGCGTCGATATTGGTTAGTCGCGCCACGAAACAAACACAAGATTGCTTGCCTGTTTACTTATGCAAATTGAATAACATGCTTGCCATGCTTTACAGTCTTCGAATATGCCATGAACTCATCCTAAGGAGAACATAGAAAGAGAAGTAAATTGTATGTTTGCATGAATCAATACAATACTAAATGTCGGTTTGTTAAGTAGATTTTTGATCAGTACAGTGAGGACGAAAGTACTAATCCCCCACTAGTTTGCTAGCAGGTTCAGGGATTGGTCTGCTCGCGGCGGAGCTTCGCTTGAACGCGTTGAGGCTTGGAATGCCGAAGCGTATTGAGGCGTGCAATCGCATTGACGCTCGGACATGCAACAGGATTGATGCGGCCGAGATATAGAAGGTATGATGTATGGAACAGTAAAATCCTTTGTGGGCAAGAGAGAACCTGAGTGTTGTAGCCAATCTGGCAAATTTCGTTGGGCTATTTCGAATATCAATAAAGAGAATGGTTTCGTATACTCTGTTTTCCTTTCGTTGTTAATATCAACTCGAAGTTAACCATTTGAGAACTTGTCATCTTGCCTTGTACGAGCGCAACTCCAGGCTCGTGCGGCATCATTCCCCCTGCGAGGACGATGATTCGGGTGATTCTGGGTCGGGGCGTGACAAATTGGTATCAGAGCTCTAGGCTCAATTTTCTTTGGACGCTTGCTTCATTACAATTCCAAAAAGTTGCCCACCACCAATCGAAATCACTCTTGACTCTACTCGATACCGCACTGGATGTTTCATACAATAAGTCTAATATAAATCATATAATTTTGTCGCGTGTTGTTTTGGAAATTACATGGTGTTTGCTGGAAAAGTCGTGAAAGGTTTGTTGCTGCAAGTGTAACAAGTTGCGAGATGTGAATTCAAAGATTTGTTGATGCGGATGCAACATGTTGTGAATTAAAATTTGAGATGTTCGTTGTTTGCAACGATCAATATGAGAAATGTTGGTTGCATCGATACAATGAAAGTCGTGGAATGTTGCTGCAGCAATTGCCACGCGTTGATTGTAAATGATGCGTTGAAAAGAAAATAAAAGTTGATATGGAATGTGTCGAACGGATTCACATATTGATTTTGAATATACGTTGCGATGAAAAGTGATAAGTCAATATCGAATGTGTTGAACGGATTTGGGCATTGACTTTAAATGTCGGGAGTAAATCGTTGCACGAGGTGCGGTAAATATCAAAAATAAATTGTTGCACGATGTGCAATGCGTATTAAAAGTAAATTATTGCACGTGGTGCAACGTATATCAAAGTAAAATCGTTGCACGAAGTTGCGACGGATATTGAGAATGAATTGTTGCACAAGATGCAACGGAAGAAAACAAAAGTTATAAATCGAGAAACGAAATCGGTTCGGTTGCGCACCAAGCTTGTGTTGGCAAATGAAAGCATTGGCCAAGTTGTTTCGGATTTGATTTAATCAGAGTTACGGTTGTGATCAAGCACGATCACTGCAGAAATCGTGAGTCGGAAGAGATCGTTGGTTCGTAAAGAGTACGTTGCGACGGAAGTAACTTGATTTCTGGGTGGTATATGTCGTACCACCGATGCAATGAATGGCTCGATTCTGAGTGGTATATGCAATACCACTTGTGCGATGAATTTGCATCGACGTATTGTGAGAATTGCGGAGGGTTTGTCCGTAACAAGAAGGGATAGCACCGAGACTCGATTGAGAATTTGTATGACGGCATGTTGATGCAAGTGTTCTTCGATGATCGGTTAGAACGATAAGGCGGGACTTGTATCATTGAATGATACGTCGATTGAAAATTTTATGTGTTGGTCGAATGACGGAAAACTAGCGAAACGATTATGCCTTAAGGCAACAATCGGATCGACGGGTAGGAAATTTGAAATGTTGTAATCGAACCGCACGACTTGCGAGCTCGATGAAAATGTTGGGCGATACAAATTGTAATCGGATCATATGACTTGTGATCTCAACAAAAATGTTAGAATACGCGAATGGTAATCGAATCGCACGACTTGCGATCTCGATAGAAATGTTGGGCGAGACAAAATATAATCGGGTCGCACGATGTGCGACTACTGTAAAGAGTTTGTTGATGCGGATAAATAGTGACCAAGAGAAAGTTGGTTATGTTACGACGAAACTCATTTGAGTACGACTAAAAAACATACGAAACTTAGAGGGCGAGATCGTATGACTTGAGCGTTCGATGTTGGATAATCGGTAACTCAGTTACGCGATCAAAGTATAGCGGGATGCGACAAATCGGAGAATGAGTTGATGCGTATGGAAAAGTTTGTTACGAACTTGGATGTATGTGATGCGAGTTAAGTTGACATTGAAACGG
The DNA here is from genome assembly GCA_029216955.1 of Iris pallida. NCBI lineage: Eukaryota > Viridiplantae > Streptophyta > Magnoliopsida > Asparagales > Iridaceae > Iris > Iris pallida. The sequence goes on along the minus strand of JANAVB010014398.1, from coordinate 1,822,956 downwards.
ATTCAAAGTTGATCCTTACGCTATCGAAATTGATACGGCATATCGAGATCGATACGTAAGGAAACGCAAGCACGATGTGAGAATACAAAATAGAGTGTGCCTCGCGCTATCAAATTTTGTAGATAACGATGCGAGGATGAATGAACTTGGTTGATCGTAAATTTTATGATTGATCAGGGCGAGACTATAAGTCATCGACGATTGTTCGATGCGTATGGCATCTCGTGTGTCGACCGCGAAATAAGATAGACTCGAACTCGATACGAGTAGATGTTTCGTAAATTGCGAAATCATCAACGACCGTGCATGACTTTACTCGGAGGATAGTTGCGCATCAGTTGCGCTGATAGAAATGGTTATGTACGGATTTGGGTAGTCGCATAGAAATCGTCGGAACGTGATTTGGCTCCGAAATAAGATATAGTATGGTTCGTAGTAAACTGTCCTTCGGTGATGATCCACAGTTATCGAGCGTAGCTTCGGGGGAGCTGACCCTAGAAGACTTGACCGCCAAATTAAATCGAATGTTGCAGACCGTAAGATGACCCATGTGATATCGCATATGAGATTGCATCGATAACAAATATAACATGGAGCATGTTGACGATAAGTCTAGGCGATCGAGAATTGTTGGAACAACTTTTGATTGCGAATGATATAGTTAGATTTTTTTAGTATCCGTCGGATGAATGCTTGAATGGTTATGTTGATCGACGATCGAACTTGAAATTCACCAACGAATTTGGTGATTCGGATAGGCGAGTGCGAGAATCGTGCTATGCACGAGAGAGAACGATAAGGGAATGACTTATGAGTCATGTTGTTAGATTTGGATTCACCTTGTAATTGAGCTTGCGTGATCGAACTATATTCGTTGTTGCGAGATGGATAAGTCGGGAATTTGGCTAGTGAATTTCCTATTCGATAGGAATCAAACGTAAGGCGTATCGTAAAGACCTTCGTGTCAAGGCGATCGTTACCTTGAACACCGTCGTCTTGATGTAAACTTTCGTGTCGGATAGATTGTGGCCTTTGTGCAATGTCAATTTAAAGTTGCGTCGGGAGAAGTTAAGCACGGTGCTAGGTAAGTCACCTAGCGGGCGTAGTCCCGAATGTTGATAAAAAAATTGTATCGAGATAAGTTGCATAGTCAGACTTCGGAAATAGTTTGGTAGCGACTTCGAACGCAAGGCGTTGCGAAGGATCGTTGCGATCGGATGCACGACGGCTCGACGCAACACATAGAATTGATAGTTCCGATGAAACATACGAAATAAGAAATGTAATTTTGAATCGCATCGTGTGCCTTGACTTTTGTTGGAGGATCGCGTATGTATCAATATGCATATGCAATAGAATTGCGAGAACTTATGCTAGAGCCCAAGTCCGATCGAGAGTACGAGATGGCAAGTAATTGAGAATAAGAAGTTACATGTTAGCGTTATTCCGATATCCTACAACTGAGCCTGGCTGAAATGCATATATTGGTGGGACGCCTAAAATATGTGTATGATTCCAAACTAAGTTGTATGATCCAAACGATAGTGAGACGAGATCGTGGAACGATCTAGTGAAACCCTTGGAAATTTAGTATTAGTTTCGGTTCGAGGACGAACCTTGTTCTGAGTGGTATATTATGTAATGTCCCGCTCCGTACGGTGCATTATGCTGAGTCATTGACTCGAAGAGTTGCATTGACCCGATTACGTATCGATGTGAATCGATACAAAGTGTTAAGTTGTCCCGAGCAATGCATCGAACTAAGTCGATGCGAAGAGTTGCCTTGTCCCAAAGAATGCATCGAGTGAATCGATGCGAAGCTCTGCGTTGCCCCGAAGGATAAGTGCGTTGAGACGGCTCGAAGATTCTAAGAAATCGAATCGACCAAGGCGCAAGTCCGAATCGATGCAAGTATTAATTTTAGTTGGTTCCATGTGCAGGCTATACGTTTACGCTGAAATGTTAGAGGTCGATCTTTTGTCTTATTCAGTAAAAGGTCCGCGGAAGCAAATCATCGCCTTACGACGGACTGAGACGTTGGCACGGTAAGCCAAAACGGACGTATAATTCAATGAAGCACGAAGTGCTCGAATGGCTAAGTCAGGAGAGTTGCCCGTGCAACGAAGTTATGAAATCGAGCCGCAACGGCTCGACAAAACGACAAGGCATATCGATTCAAGGTGGAGGGACATTGACTCTCTTTCCTACTCCGTCATGCTTAAGTAAATACATATCATTGTATGCTGAGTTAACCTATCAACGCCACGGGCGTGGCTCGATAGAGAGATAAACATAGTGCGTGTCGAACACTAAGATAGAACAATTGAAATGAATCGTACAACAAATGTACGAGTCGCTACGAAACATAAAATTTTGCAAGGGCGAACGCCTCGATACGCAAGCCATAAGAACATGGGATAACTGTATCGACGAGTGCCCTAGTGCATAAGTCATTCCGTGCCTCCGCGCACAAGTTAGCATGCTAGAACATTGAAAGACTATATCGGTACGAGTGCCTCAGAGCACGAGCGATAGAACATTGAATACCTTATCGAGGCGTGCATCAGTTGCACGAGTCGGAAGGATGGAACATAAACATAACACGTTGGATACTAATGTCACGCCCCGACCCGGAATCACCCGAATCATCGTCCTCGCAGGGGGCGTGATGCCGCACGTGCCTGGGATTGCGCTCGTGCAAGGCAAGATGACAAGTTTTTAAATGGTTATCTTTTGATTCGATATTTACAACGATAGGAAAACGGAGTATACGAAACAATTCTCTTTATTGATATTCGAAATCAGATTACAAAGGCTTTCGATAGCCTAACAATATATGCCAGATTGGCTACAACACTCAGGTTCTCTCTTGACCACAAAGGATTTCACCGTTCCATACATCATGCCTTCTATATCTCGGCCGTATCAATCCAGTTGCATAGTCCGAGCGTCAATGCGATCGCACGCTTCAATGCGCTTCGGCATTCCAAGCCTCAACACGTTCAAGCAACGCTTTGCCGCGAGCAATCCATTCCCTGCACCCTGTATGAAGCTGGTGGGGGATCAGTACGTTCGTCCTCGCATGTACTGAAGCAAAGATCTTCTTTCCAAACCAACATCTTTAATATTTACGTTGAATCATGCAACTTAGCTTATGATCTTGCTATGTTCTCCTTAGGATCAATTTCATGGCATCTTTGAAAGCGTAAAACATGTTATCATAGCAAGCATGTTATCGAATTGAATAGGCAAGCAAGCATTCTCGTGTTTGATTTGTGGCGCAACTTAGCTTATCGACGCACCCGTCCTTGCAACCGACGCAAGGTGAATACACCTATCTATTTTCCCTGTCATGTTATAAGTGCCCTCTATTCGGATCCATCCATGCAGGATATACGCATACCTTGCACTTCCAAACCCATCGCCCTTAACTATATGAAGGTCACTAGCTTGTCAAGCTAGAATAGACTTATATTCGAAACATAAGACGATGTTAACTCCGTGCGGTTGCTAACCAACATCAGAGGCCATCAAAATAATCGCAGCAAGTTGCTTAACACATTCACCATAAGGTCGCTACCCTGTCCGGTCGAAGTGGCGCCAACAATACTCAAACGAATCCCTCCTAGGCCGAACGGTCCCAGCGCCCTGGTGCGCCGCGTTCGAGGGAAACCCATGCACGGGCTTTTATATCTTTAAGTCCATTTGACCATTTGACCATTTGGCCATGCAACGAATCTTATATTTCATACAACCAAGCAAGTTCGCTTATCGCTATTTCAATTGGCACAACGCCCAAATGTCCTCAACGAACGCCCGAAGGCCATGAACATTTCGAAGGGCACCATGCCGCATTACCCATCTCGTATTTCCTTCGTTAACTTTTTATGTTCTTACGTTTCATACTTCGTTTCAATGTTCAATGGCATTATGCCTCAACTCAATGTTCGCCAACCGAACGACCCGAAGGTCCCGAACACCTTTCGAGGCATTATGTCATATCCGACAGTTCCGCCACATTCGTGCCACAACTGTATTCCTTCACAACGAAGCCATCTTTTGTTATCTCGTGCACGTAAGCACGTTTTGACACATTTATCATTTATTCTTCGCATCGTGCACTTGCTGCACGCGTCGAAGCCGTATTTCCACGTTCAATGTTCGTAGCTTGCGCGCCAGGGCGCTCGCCTATTGTCTTTCAATGTTCTAGCCGTTCTAACTCGTGCGCGAAGGCACGGTATGGTTCGTGCACTTAGGCACTCGCCGAGTACAGTTATCCCATGTTATTGCGGCTTGCGCACCGAGGCGCTCGCCTTAGCGATATCCAATGTTCCGTAGCGACTTGTGCATTTGATGCACGTTTCATTTCAATTATACTAACTTAGTGTTCGACACACGTTATGATTATCTTCGATCGGACCACGCCCGTGGCGTCGATAGGTTAACCTAGCATACAATGATATATTTGACTTATCGAATGAAGGAGTAAAAAGAAGTCAATCCTCCCACCTTGAATCGATTTGCCTTCGTCGTTTCGCCGAGCCGATGCGGCTCGATTCCCTAACTTTGTTGCACGGCCACTCCTCCTGACTTAGCCATTCGAGCACTTCGTGCTTGTTGAATTATACGTCCGATTTGCCTTAGCGTGCCCAAGTCTCAACCCGTCGCAAGGCGTCGATTTGGTTCCGCGGACCCCTTACTAAATATTGCCGAAGATCGACCTCTAATATTTTCGCGTCAAAGTATAACCTGCACACGAAACCAACTAAAATCAATACTTCATCGATTCGGACTTGCGCCTTGGTCGATTCGATTTCTTAGAATCTTCGAGCCGATTCAACGCACTCATCCTTCGGGGCAACGCGGCGCTTCGCATCGATTCACTCGATGCATTCTTCGGGACAAGGCAACTCTTCGCATCGACTTAGTTCGATGCATTGCTCGGGACAACTTAACACTTGCACCGTTATTACTCGATGCGTTCCTCGGGTCGATACGTTTCTCGGGACAACGTAACTTTCATATCGATTCGCATCGATACGCAATCGGGTCAACGCTACTCTTCGAGTCAACGACTCAGCATAATGTACCGTGCGGAGCGGGGCATTACATAATATACCACTCAAAACAAGGTTCGTCCCGAACTGAAACCAATACTAAATTTCCAAGGGTTTCATTAGATCGTTCCACGATCTCGTCTCACTATCGTTTGGATCGTACAACTTAGTTTGGAATCATACACATATTTTAGGCGTCCCACGAATATACGTATTTCAGCCAAGCTTAGTTGTAAGATATCGGAACAACGCAAACATGTAACTTTCTTATTTTCAAGTACTCGCCATCTCGTATTCTCGATCGGACTTGGCTCTATTACTTGTTCTCGCAATTCTAGCGCACATGCATATTGATACATACGCGATCGTCCAACATAAGTCAAGGCACACGATGCGATTCAAAAATCGCATTTCTCACTTTGTATGTTTTATCGAGACTATCAATTCTACGCGTCGCGTCAAGCCGTCGCACATCCGATCACAAGGATCCTCCGTAACGCCGTGCGTTCGAAATCGTTACCCAACTATTTCCGAAGTCTTGCTATGCAACTTATCTCGATACGACTTCCTTAGTTGACTTACAAATGCATCAACATTCAGGACTACGTCCGCTAGGTGACTTACCTAGCACCGTGCTTAACTTCTCCTTACGCAAGTTTAAATTGACATTGCACAAAGGCCACAATCTATCCGACACGAAAGTTTACATGATTCTGCTATTCACGATGCGTCTACTCGCATTGAGTTCGAGTCTATCTTATTTCGCGGTCGACACACGAGATGCTATACGCATCGAGCAATCGTCGATGACTTTAGTCTCGTCTTTGATCAATCACAAAATTTACGATCAACCAAGTTCGTTCATTCTCGTATCGTTACTTACAAAATTTCATAGCACGAGGCACACTCTATTTTGTATTCTCACATCGTTTACGTTTCCTTACATATCGATCTCGATACGCCGTATCCATTTCGATAACGTAAGGGTCAACTTTGAATTCGTTTCAACGTCAACTTAGCTCGCATCACATACATCCAAGTTCGCAACAAACTTTTCCATACTCATCGACTCGTTCTCTGATTCGTCGCATCCCGCTATACTTTGATCGCGTAACTGAGTTACCGATTATCCAACATCGAACCCTCAAGTCATACGATCTCGCCCTCTAAGTTTCGCGTGTTTTCAGTCGTACTCAAATGAGTTTCGCCGTAACGTAACCAACTATTTCTTAGGCACGATTACTCGCGTCAACCAACTTTCTTACCGAAGTCGTATATCGTGCGATTCGATTACAATTTGCGTCGCCCCACATTTCTATCGAAATCGCAATTCGTGCGATTCGATTCGCCTAGCCGAACATTCCTATCGAGATCGCAAGTCGTGCGGTTCGATTTCAACGTTTCGAATTTCCTATCCCGTCGATCCGATTGTTGCCTCAAGGTATAATCGTTTCGCTAGTTCCCGTCATTCGACTGACACATAAATTTTTCAATCGACGTAATCGTTCAATGTTACAAGTCCCGCCTTACCGTTCTAACCGATCATCGAAGAACACTTGCATCAACATGCCGTCATACAAATCCTCAATCGAGTCTCGGTGCTATCCCGTCCGTTGCGGACAAACCTTCCGCAATTCTCACAACGTGTCGATGCAATTCATTGCACAAGTGGTATACCATATACCACTCGAAATCGAGCCATTCATCGTATCGGTGGTATGCCATATACCACCCAGAAATCAAGTAACTTCCGTCGCAATGTACTCCGTATGAACCAACATTTTATTTCGACTCACGATTTCTGCAGTGATCGTGCTTGATCACAACCGTAACTTTGATTAATTCAAATCCGATACAACTCGGCCAATGCATTCATTTGCCAACACAAGCTCGGCACGCAACCGAGCCGATTTCGTTTCTCGATTTATAACTTTGTTTTCTTCCGTTGCAACTTGTGCAATAATTCATTCTCAATATCCGTCGCACTTCGTGCAGCGATTACTTTGATACGCGTTGCACCACGTGCAATAATTTTACTTTCGATACGCATTGCACATCGTGCAACAATTTATTTTCGACATTCAAAGTCAATGCTCAAATCCGTTCAACACATTCGATATTGACTTTCATTTTCTTTTCAACGCATCATTTACAATCAACGCATGGCAATTGCTGCAGCAACATTCCACGAATTTTATTGTATCGATGCAACCAATATTTCTCGTATCGTTCATTGTAACCAATGAATATCTCGAATTACAATTCACGACGTATTGCATCCGCGGCAACCAATCCTTGAATTCATATCTCGCAACTTGTTGTACTTATAGCAACAAACCTTTCCCGACTTTTCCAACGAACACCATGTAATTTCCAAACAACACGCGGCAAAATTACATGATTTGTATTAGACTTATTGTATGGAACATCCAGTGCGGCATCGAGTAGAGTCAAGAGTGATTTCGGTTGGTGGTGGGCAACTCTTTGGAATTGGAATGAAGCAAGCGTCCAGAGGAAATTGAGCCTAGGGCTCTGATACCAATTTGTCACGCCCCGACCCGGAATCACCCGAATCATCGTCCTCGCAGGGGGCGTTATGCCGCACGAGCCTGGGATTGCGCTCGTGCAAGGCAAGATGACAAGTTCTCAAATGGTTATCTTTTGATTCGATATTTACAACGATAGGAAAACGGAGTATACGAAACAATTCTCTTTATTGATATTCGAAATCAGATTACAAAGGCTTTCGATAGCCTAACAATATATGCCAGATTGGCTACAACACTCAGGTTCTCTCTTGCCCACAAAGGATTTCACCGTTCCATACATCATGCCTTCTATATCTCGGTCGTGTCAATCCAGTTGCATAGTCCGAGCGTCAATGCGATCGCACGCTTCAATGCGCTTCGGCATTCCAAGCCTCAACACGTTCAAGCAACGCTTCGCCGCGAGCAATCCATTCCCTGCACCCTACATGAAGCTTGTGGGGGATCAGTACGTTCGTCCTCGCATGTACTGAAGCAAAGATCTTCTTTCCAAACCAACATCTTTAATATTTACGTTGAATCATGCAACTTAGCTTATGATCTTGCTATGTTCTCCTTAGGGTCAATTTCATGGCATCTTTGAAAGCGTAAAGCATGTTATCATAGCAAGCATGTTATCGAATTGAATAGGCAAGCAAGCATTCTCGTGTTTGATTTGTGGCGCAACTTAGCTTATCGACGCACCCGCCCTTGCAACCGATGCAAGGTAAATACGCCTATCTGTTTTCCCTGTCATGTTATAAGTGCCCTCTATTCGGATCCATCCATGCAGGATATACGCATACCTTGCACTTCCAAACCCATCGTCCTTAACTATATGAAGGTCACTAGCTTGTCAAGCTAGAATAGACTTATATTCGAAACATAAGATGATGTTAACTCCGTGCGGTTGCTAACCAACATCAGAGGCCATCGAAATAATCGTAGCAAGTTGCTTAACACATTCACCATAAGGTCGCTACCCTGTCCGGTCGAAGTGGCGCCAACAATACTCAAACGAATCCCTCCTAGGCCGAACGGTCCCAGAGCCCTAGCACGCCGCGTTCGAGGGAAACCCATGCACGGGCTTTTATATCTTTAAGTCCATTTGACCATTTGACTATTTGGCCATGCAACGAATCTTATATTTCATACAACCAAGCAAGTTCGCTTATCGCTATTTCAATTGGCACAACGCCCGAATGTCCTCAACGAACGCCCGAAGGCCATGAACATTTCGAAGGGCACCATGCCGTATTACCCATCTCGTATTTCCTTCGTTAACTTTCTATGTTCTTACGTTTCATACTTCGTTTCAATGTTCAATGGCATTATGCCTCAACTCAATGTTCGCCAACCGAACGACCCGAAGGTCCCGAACACCTTTCGAGGCATTATGTCATATCCGACAGTTCCGCCACATTCGTGCCACAACTGTATTCCTTCGCAATGAAGCCATCTTTTGTTATCTCGTGCACGTAAGCACGGTTTGACACATTTATCATTTATCCTTCGCATCGTGCACTTGCTGCACGCGTCGAAGCCGTATTTCTACGTTCAATGTTCGTGGCTTGCGCGCTAGGGCGCTCGCCTATTGTCTTTCAATGATCTAGCCGTTCTAACTCGTGCGCGAAGGCACGGTATGGTTCGTGCACTTAGGCACTCGCCGAGTACAGTTATCCCATGTTATTGCGGCTTGCGCACCGAGGCGCTCGCCTTAGCGATATCCAATGTTCCGTAGCGACTTGTGCATTTGATGCACGTTTCATTTCAATTGTACTAACTTAGTGTTCGACACACGTTATGATTATCTTCGATCAGACCACGCCCGTGGCGTCGATAGGTTAACTTAGCATACAATGATATATTTGACTTATCGAATGAAGGAGTAAAAAGAAGTCAATCCTCCCACCTTGAATCGATTTGCCTTCGTCGTTTGGCCGAGCCGATGCGGCTCGATTCCCTAACTTTGTTGCACGGCCACTCTCCTGACTTAGCCATTCGAGCACTTCGTGCTTGTTGAATTATACGTCCGATTTGTCTTAGCGTGCCCAAGTCTCAACCCGTCGCAAGACGTCGATTTGGTTCCGCGGACACCTTACTAAATATTGCCGAAGATCGACCTCTAATATTTTCACGTCAAAGTATAACCTGCACACGAAACCAACTAAAATCAATACTTCATCGATTCGGACTTGCGCCTTGGTCGATTCGATTTCTTAGAATCTTCGAGCCGATTCAACGCACTCATCCTTCGGGGCAACGCGGCATTTCGCATCGATTCACTCGATGCATTCTTCGGGACAAGGCAACTCTTCGCATCGACTTAGTTCGATGCGTTGCTCGGGACAACTTAACACTTGCATCGTTATTACTCGATGCGTTCCTCGGGTCGATACGTTTCTCGGGACAACGTAACTTTCATATCGATTCGCATCGATACGCAATCGGGTCAACGCTACTCTTCGAGTCAACGACTCAGCATAATGCACCGTGCGGAGCGGGGCATTACAACTAAGGCATAGAATATGGGAAACACGGCTTCCAGGCGTGCATTGAATGCATGATGCAAGGAAAGACGGCGAATGTGCGCAGTTGTACGATATTTATAAAAGATGGCGTCGTTGCGACGAAGAGAACAGTTGTGGCATGGATGTGACATAACTGTCGATGCGGCATGGTGCCTTCGAAATGTTCGTAGCCTTGGGGCGTTCGTTGAGGACATTGGGGGGTTGTGCCAATTGAAATAGAGATAAGCGAACTTGCTTGGTTGTATGAAAGATAAGAATCGTTGCATGGTCAAATGGACTTGAAGATATAAAAGCCCGTGCATGGGCATTTCCTCGAACGTGGCGCACCAGGGCGCTGGGACCGTTCAGCCTAGGAAGGATTGCGTTTACGGTATTGTTGGTGCACTTCATTTAGACGGGTAGCGACCTTCTGGTGAATGTGATAAGCCATATGTTGCGATTATTTCGGTGGCCTCTGATGTTTGGTTAGCAACCGCACAGAGTTAACATCGTCTTATGTTTCGATTCGATAAATATAAGTCCATTCTAGCCCGGAAAGCTAGTGACCTTCTATAGTTAAGGGCGATGGGTTCGAAAGTGCAAGGTACACTCATATCATGCACGTATAGATCCGCATAGAAAGCACTATAACATGACAGTGAAATCTGATAGACGTGAATCATATGGGCAAATATTTGCATATTGTATTTGTTGCAAGTGTTAATACAAATGTCTGATATTCTATATTGTAGATAATATGGTGTGTGGTGTCACACAGAAGATCATATTATCAGTTCCCTATGGAGTATATAAATAGTTCACAACCTAGATGGACTTAGACAATCTATTGGAAAGGTTGTAGTGTAATCTGGTATTAGTCTATCTTGACTATAGGTTTACACTAGTACACTTTGTGTGTATTGAACAGGACCACTTGAGGTTGTTCTCTTTGTACTGACTACATAAGAGAACAAACACCTCTGTTATTATGGATGCTTGTGCTCTTAATCCGGATATAATAACGGACATGTATATACATTGTGCATTACTTTGACTCATAAAAGAGTGAGATTCATTATGGATCAACAACTTTTATGAATTTGGTAATAACATTGTATGTATGATGGGCTGTTGATTATAAATGGAATCCATGTCCCGATACATCGGGTTGATGATGTCCCCTTAAGGAGCTCATAAGGATTGTCATGTAAACCCTGCAGGTGGATTATATCCGACATGACAAATAAAGTTGAGCGGTACTACTTAAGGATAAAAGATGTCAAATTAATATAGTTGTCAGTAACTTAATTTGATCGACGGACATACGATATCTTAACATGGGGAGCCAAACGAGCATATAATAAAAGGAGCCCACAAACATAATTTGGGATTAGGGAGGTAGTGCAACAATAGCTCATTAGTGGACCGAGCTATTGTTAATGGGCCTGGATTGTGTGTTCGGGCTGAACACGGGATATCCAGATCCGTTAGGAGGCCTAACCCTAATTTCTCCTCATGGTCCCTGCCGTAGCCTATATATATCCTATATTCTCTGGCCGCCAGATTACTGATCAGAAATCTGAAACTTTCTCTAAATTCGTGATTCACGTAAGGAGAGAAAGATAGGGCTGCCAAGGAGAAGAAAAGGTTGGGAGATCGTCGCCCACACGACGTTCAACTCGAGAAGAAAGGAATACGTACAGAAGATCTTGGGGTCGTCCGCTCGAGATTGCCAGGAATTACTTGTCTCCTTTCTGTCGCATGTATAATTCGTGAACCCTAGTTTCCGCCTATGAAGGGTTAGAACACGTATTAGATCTGTTTAACTTTCTATCGATCAATACGCACACCAAAGGAAGGGTCCTGGGAATCTCCAGTTCCATCAATTGGTATCAGAGCCACTTTGGATCTACGTATTGATTGATACGTCCATGTTGTCCAATAAAACCTGCACTGTGTAATAGTCGGTAGATGTAGATCTGTTCTAACTCGGTTTTGCAGACATCTTAGATCCAACTATTATGGTCCAATGCATGTTTTTTATTGTGTTGTTTAAACCACGGACATGTCGTGGATGTTGTTGTTGCTATGGATGTAATTAAAATCACGAGCGTTGATCGTGCTTATTATTTTAATTTTTCAATCTAGATTATGTGTGAACTCCTTCGGGAGGCATAGGATTGATATAATTTTAATTATTTTTGATCAATCGTGATGGCGGTGGTGGCTGTTTCTGACGCCGGACGAGATGCTGGTTTTAAGCAGTCCAGAGGCAGACAGATGATTTTTGATGAAGGAATCGACAGCCAAAACCTAAAAAAAAAATCGGGGGCTGCCCCGAACCCCACGATCTTACCGGGCAGGTCGAACCCCGAATAGATCTGCGCAGCGACAGATTTTGGATTCGGATAGTTGAGGACGGAGCAGCAAAGATGACCATAATAGTTGGATATTTTCTCTTATTTTTGTCATTTTGCTTTTTCTGATTATGCATGTTTATTATTGTGTGGTTGTTTTTTTGAAAAACCAAGCCTACATTAATAATGGACAACATGGACATAATATCAACTAGTACGAAAACCCTCATTGTTAAATAACTAAGTGGGAGAGGATATTTATTTAGTATAAATCATATGATCTCCATTACTGGTTTGTAGGTGATGTAATTATACTTGCGTATTGGCTTTAGTGCTTTCCTCCATATCGGATGAGTATAATTATGGATCACCAGTACAAACTTCCTTAGGGATAATTGTAGAAAGTTACCTAGTATGTGTTCACTTCTCCATCTGAAGGAACTCATTACAAGGTAATGGACTTAGTATTAAGTAATGGTATACACTTAGATACAAATAATGGTATCCTTCTCATCGGAGTCACTGCTATTATTTATATGACCAGAGCAAGACCAGCATATTAATTTCATTTGTCATAAAGTTATGTTGACATGATAGTAAAATTAATAAAAAAAACCTACTTGAACAAAGTTGAATTTGTATACGTCTACACTATCGTGGCATGATAAATTCGTGGTGTTCAAGGTGTTGGTGAATTTCTTATTATTGTTTTAAGGGAATCAATATTTAGTTAATTCAAAAAGTTTTTTTTGCCCTACATAATTTTATTTATGTGATTCTCAGGATTTCAAAAAAATGGGTTCTTTCAGTCCACTTATGGTGATTCTTAAAGAAAACAAACTTACTGGACCTAATTATATTGACTGGAAACGTAATTTGAACATTGTTCTGACTGCTGAGGAGTACAAATATGTACTTGTTGAGGAATGCCCACCTAAGCCTGATGCTAACTCTGATGAAGAGGTCAAAGAGGCTTATAAGAAGTGGAAAAAGGCAGATGAGATGGCACGGTGTTACATTCTGGCATCTATGTCAAATGTACTGCAACATCAGCATTAGGCCATGCCCACTGCTTATGACATGATGTATAACCTCAAGAAACTCTTCGGACATCAGAGTAGAGCAGCTAGGCAGTTTGCTATGAAATATTTGATGAATACAAAAATGGCTGAGGGTACACCAGTAAGGGATCATGTTCTCAAGATGATGGGTCATCTGAATGAGATGGAGATCCTTGGAGCTGAAATCGATCGGGAATTCCAGGTCGATATCATTCTCGAAACTCTGCCTAAAAGTTTTAACAATTTCTGCCTTAATTACAACATGAATAAAAGGTTGTATAGTTTGGCAGAACTTGCAAAAGAGCTACAGGATGCTGAATCTCTCTTTAGGCAGAGTGGTTATATTTTTGTTTCTAAAAATGCTTCTACTTCTAAGCCAAAAGGCGGTAAGAAGAAGAATAACATTCAGAAATAGGCAAACTCAGCAAAGAAGGGCATGGGACCTCAAGGCGCGGTAAAAAAGCCGAAAGGCAAATGTTTCAAGTGCAAAGGGTCAGGACATTGGAAGACTGATTGTCCATTTTTCAAACAAGGGAACAAAGAAGGTATATCTCATTTACTAGTAGTTGAAACATGTTTAGCGGTGTTATCTACCGGCACCTGGTGTGTAGATACAGGAGCCACTAATCATGTATGCAATACATTACAGGAATTCCAGAAAACCAGACGGCTCAGTGATGGAGAGATATGCTTGTTCATGGGTGATGCTACAAAAGTATCGATCGTTGCATTAGGAGATGTTACTTTATCTTTTGGTAAAAATAAGTCTTTGACATTGAGAGATTGTCTTTATGCACCTTCACTTAGAAGGAATTTAGTTTCTGTTTCTATGTTAGTTAAGGATAGATATTCAGTTTATTTTAATGACAATATTGTTATTAGAAAGAATAAACATTTTATCTATTCTGGTGCATTGGTTGATAATTTGTATGTCATTAATCCTATTTCGTCCACAATACAACTTATGAAAATGAATAATATGTCATCTAACTTAAATAAGAGAAAAGAACTTTCTTGTATGAACCAAACATATCTTTGGCACTTGCGTTTGGGGCATATTAACCTAAGAAGGATTCAAAGACTGGTTGAAGATAGACCTTTGAGTTTATTGGAAGTGGAGGCATTACCAGTCTGTGAATCCTACTTGGAAGGTAAAATGACCAAAATGCCTTTTACGGCGAAGGGGTATAGGGCCAAAGATGTGTTGAAATTGGTTCATTCTGATTTGTGTGGACCCATGACTATCCAAGCTAGAGGTGGCTTTAAATATTTTATCACATTTATTAACGATTATTCAAGGTATGGATACATTTATTTGATGCACCGTAAGTCTGAGTGCTTTGAGAAATTCAAAGAGTACAAGGCTGAAACGGAGAAACGTTATGGAAAATGTATCAAGTCATTACGATCAGATCGTGGTGGCGAGTACCTCTTTGGAGAGTTTAGAGATTATTTATCAGAGGCTGGGATTGCATCCCAATTGACTGCACCTGGAACGTCCCAGCGAAATGGTGTAGCCGAAAGAAGGAATAGAACTCTTATGGAGATGGTTAGATCAATGATGAGTTATTCGGATTTCCCAGATTCGTTTTAGGGATATGCCTTAGAGACTGCAGCTTATATTTTGAACTTGGTTCCTTCTAAGTCATTACTCCCACAGAGCTGTGGATTGGGCGTAAGCCTAGTCTGAAACATGTTCGCATTTGGGGTAGTCCAGCACATGTGCTGAATAGAAAAACAGATAAGTTGTAATCTCGTACAGAAGTACGCTTGTTTGTAGGCTATCCAAGAGAAACGAAAGGAGGTTTATTTTATAGTCCTAAGGATCAGAAGGTCATTGTTAGCACCAATGCCCGATTCTTAGAGGAAGACTATGTGATGAACCATAAACCCACAAGTAGAGTTATTCTAGAAGAACTGAGACATGAGACACCAAGTACTTCAGTACCAACAGTACAAGAGGATGAACCACAAATAACTGTACAACATGTCACAAATGTTACACCACAACCGATAGCGCCTCGTCGTAGTGGGAGGATTGTGATACAACCTGATAGATATATGTTCTTGGGAGAGTCGTCAGACTTCGTCCCTGAGGAACAAGATTATGATCCTTGTACCTACAATGAAGCACTCCAAGATAAAGATGCAGAGTCTTGGCAAAAAGCAATGATATCTGAAATAGAATCTATGGATTCTAATCAGGTCTGGGTGCTTGTAGAACCACCCGTTGGTGTAAAAGCCATTGGATGCAAGTGGGTCTATAAGAGAAAAAGAGGATCAGACGGTAAGGTTGAAACCTTTAAAGCTTGGCTTGTAGCAAAAGGTTTTACTCAAAGAGAGGGTATCGATTATGAGAAAACCTTTTCTCCTGTAGCCATGCTTAAGTCTATCCGGATTCTTTTATCTATTGCAGCTCATCTCGATTATAAGATTTGGCAAATGGATGTCAAGACAGCTTTCCTTAATGGAAGTCTTGAGGAAGACATCTATATGAAGCAACCAGACGGGTTCATTGAAAATGGCCAGAAGCATCTTGTTTGTAAGCTCAAGAAGTCCATTTATGGACTTAAGCAAGCTTCCAGATCTTGGAACATATGTTTTGATCAGGTGATAAAATCTTATGGATTTGATCATTGTCAGGATGAATCATGTGTATACAGAAAGTGTGACGGAAATGTGGTGGTGTTCCTAGTACTTTATGTGGATGACATCTTGCTCATTGGAAATAATGTGAAGGTGTTATCTGATGTAAGGGTATGGTTATCCAAGCAGTTTGATATGAAGGACTTGGGAGAAGTAGGTCACATCCTTGGGATCAAAGTTCTATGAGATCGCAAGAAAATGATGTTGGGCTTATCCTAAGCTTTCTATATCGATACTGTACTAACTCGTTTTAGTATGCAAAATTCTAAGAAAGGTTTCTTACCTTTTAGACATGGAATTGCTCTATCAAAGGAGCAGTGTCCGAGGACACCTAAAGAGATAGAGAACATGAAGGCAGTTCCTTATGCTTCAGCAGTATGAAGCTTAATGTATGCAATGCTATGTACGAGACCAGACATCTGCTTTGCCGTAGGCATGGTCAGCAGATATCAGTCTAACCCAGGACAAGAGCACTGGACTGCCGCAAAGCATATTTTGAAGTACCTGAAAAGGACTAAAGAGTATATGCTAGTTTAACAGGCAGATAGTTTAGTTCCCTTGGGGTATACAGACTCAGATTTTCAGTCAGATAGGGATTCCAGAAAATCTACCTCAGGTTATGTGTTTACTTTGGGAGGTGGAGCCATTGTGTGGAGGAGTATCAAGCAAAAATGTATTGATGATTCCACCATGGAAGTCGAGTATGTGGCAGCCTCTGAGGCAGCCAAAGAAGCGATTTGGCTCAGAATCTTTCTGTTGGACTTGGATGTGGTACCTAGTTTGCCTAAGTCTATTACACTTTATTGTGATAATAGTGGTGCAGTTGTAAACTCGAAGGAACCACGAGCCCATAAGACAGGCAAACACATTGAGTGCAAGTACCACCTGATACGAGATTTCGTAAAAAAAGAAAAAGTTGCTGTGATCAAGATAGCATCAGCCGACAACCTAGCTGATCCCTTTACAAAGAGCTTACCAGCTAAGGCTTTTGATAGTCATGTTGAGGGAATAGGAGTCAGATGTGTAGCAACATGGCTTTAAGTATAAGTGGGAGATTTGTAACAGTATACTGAAAAGTAATGCTTTGAGTATAAGTGGGAGATTGTTAGGGTTATATACTAAAAGCATCACTTTTGTAGTAACCTTATTTCCTTAAATTTTGAATGAGAATCATATGGACAAATGTTTGCATATTGTATTTATTGCAAGTGTTAATGCAAATGTCTGATATTCTATATTGTAGATAATATGGTGTGTGGTGTCACACAGAAGATCATATTATCAGTTCCCTATGGAGTATATAAATAGTTCACAACCTAGATGGACTTGGACAATCTATTGGAAAGGTTGTAGTGTAATCTGGTATTAGTCTATCTTGACTATAAGTTTACACTAGTACACTTTGTGTGTATTGAACAGGACCACTTGAGGTTGTTCTCTTTGTACTGACTACATAAGAGAACAAACACCTCTGTTATTATGGATGCTTGTGCTCTTAATCCGGATATAATAATGGACATATATATGCAGTGTGCATTACTTTGACTCATAAAAGAGTGAGATTCATTATGGATCAACAACCTCTATGAATTGGGTAATAACATTGTATGTATGATGGGCTGTTGATTATAAATGGAATCCATGTCCCGATACATCGGGTTGATGATGTCCCCTTAAGGAGCTCATAAGGATTGTCATGTAAACCCTGCAGGTGGATTATATCTGACATGACAAATAAAGTTGAGCGGTACTACTTAAGGATAAAAGATGTCGAATTAATATAGTTGTCAGTAACTTAATTTGATCGACGGACATACGATATCTTAACATGGGGAGCCAAACGAGCATATAATAAAAGGAGCCCACAAACATAATTTGGGATTAGGGAGGTAGTGCAACAATAGCTCATTAGTGGACCGAGCTATTGTTAATGGGCCTGGATTGTGCGTTCGG
Source organism: Iris pallida (assembly GCA_029216955.1). Classification (NCBI taxonomy): domain Eukaryota; kingdom Viridiplantae; phylum Streptophyta; class Magnoliopsida; order Asparagales; family Iridaceae; genus Iris; species Iris pallida. The sequence goes on along the minus strand of JANAVB010014398.1, from coordinate 1,804,847 downwards.
GCTGAACACGGGATATCCAGATCCGTTAGGAGGCCTAACCCTAATTTCTCCTCATGGTCCCTGTCGTAGCTTATATATATCCTCTATTCTCTGGCTGCCAGATTACTGATAAAAAATCTGAAACTTTCTCTAAATTCGTGATTCACGTAAGGAGAGAAAGAGAGGGCTGCCAAGGAGAAGAAAAGGTTGGGAGATCGTCGCCCACACGACGTCCAACTCGAGGAAGGAATACGTGCAAAAGATCTCGGGGTCGTCCGCTCGAGATTGCCAGGAATTACTTGTCTCCTTTCCATCGCAGGTATAATTCGTGAACCCTAGTTTCCGCCTATGAAGGGTTAGAACACGTATTAGATCTGTTTAACTTTCTATCGATCAATACACACACCAAAGGAAGGGTCCTGGGAATCCCCAGTTCTATCAGTATTCGCCTTGCGTTGGTGCAATGGTGAGTGCGTCGATATTGGTAAGTCGTGCCACGAAACAAACACGAGATTGCTTGCATGTTTACTTATGCAAATTGAATAATATGCTTGCCATGTTTTACAGTCTTCGAATATGCCATGAACTCATCCTAAGGAAAAGAGAACTAAATTGTATGTTTGCATGAATCAATACAATACTAAATGTCGGTTAAGTAGATTTTTGATCAGTACAGCGAGGACAAACGTACTAATTCCCCACTAACTAGCAGGTTCAGGGATTGGTCTGCTCGCGGCGGAGCTTCGCTTGAACGCGTTGAGGCTTGGAATGCCGAAGCGTATTGAGACGTGCAATCACATTGACGCTCGGACGTGCAACAGGATTGATGCGGCCGAGATATAGAAGGCATGATGTATGGAACGGTGAAATCCTTTGTGGGCAAGAGAGAACCTGAGTGTTGTAGCCAATCTGGCAAATTCCGTTGGGCTATCGAAAGCCTTTGTAATCGCATGTCGAATATCAATAAAGAGAATGGTTTCGTATACTCTGTTTTCCTTTCGTTGTTAATATCAACTCGAAGATAATCATTTGAGAACTTGTCATTTTGCCTTGCACGAGCGCAACTCCATGCTCGTGCGGCATCACGCCCCCTGCGAGGACAATGATTCGGGTGATTCCGGGTCGGGGCGTGACACATATAACCGTCAATGACCATTGTCCTAGGTCATTGGATTATACTCCTTTCAATTGAAACGAACAGTCACATTTCTTCGTTCCTGTAAGCTTTTCTTGTCTTGGCTTCTTGTCAATGTTCGCCAAATTTGCTTGAGCAACTTTTGTCTTAGGAGGCCAATATTTACCACCACGCTCACAACCCAAAATTATCCAAGCTCGCCTTCCACCATCCCCGCTATCCGATCGTTTAACCAAAACGACCATATTATGACGTCTTCCTACCGTATATGCCCAACTCACCAACGATTCACGATTATGAAATATCTTATCCGTCCAAAATTCTTCTGAGAAATCAACTTGTTCATACATGGGATAGTTAACAATGCTCATTTCGTTGTTCATTTCAGTGTCATTTGGAGTGTTTTCCTGTTTAAAAAAAAAAGACCTACACCTTAATAAGTTGAACAAAAAATGAAATAAAAAAACATAATGATCGACCACAACTATTCGGACAAAGCTCTTCTGTTCGACCATTACAGGTCGAACGGTTCTATACATGTTCAATTTTCATCGATCGAGCATGTTTTGTTCTGTTCGAACACTGATAGTCGAACATAACATGAAACGTTCGGCTAACACAGGTCGAACAGACAGTGGTGCGTTCGACCTGTGTTGATCGTGTTTATCGCAAATTTTTTTTTTTGAACGGTTCTCATACAGTGCTTCAAAATGAGAAAGAAGGTGGAGAGAGAACGTACAATTTGTCTTTCTGATGGACTTCCTTCCTCCATGATACCTTCTTCACAATTTCAACATAGGATTTTTCTAGAATTTTTGGGTTGGGTTGGAGAATAAGGTGAAAATGAAAGAAGAAAGAAGGAGGAGGATGGTGGGATATGATAGGAATGTCATGTGGGTATATGGATCTATGAGGAGGCTGATGGGGTGTGCTAGGAAGGTCTTGTGGGTATATGGGTCTTCTAACATTAATCTATTTTTCAACTTAAGTAATATGTGATGTGCTTAGAAAGTCATGGGGTGCGTATAGCCATGCCCTAATTTAGGCAAATGTTAAAGGCCACCCTCTTTTTACTAAGGCCACCAACTTAAAATTTTAAAAAAATTACAAGTTTGCCATTTTGAAAATACTAAGGGCCACCCCGCTTCTGTCAATCGAGAACTGCAGGGCTTGCCTGCAGTCCAAAGTGAACACAGGACTGCAGTGCTTGCCTGCAGTCCTAGATATTTTTTAAAATTTCTAACTTACAGTGACTGCAGGGCTTGCCTGCAGTCCAAAGTGAAGACAGGACTGCAGGCAAGCCCTGCAGTCACTGTAGGTTGCTGCGGAAGGTGGTGGGAGGCGGAGGGTGCTGCAAAGGCGGCTGCGGGAGGATGAGGAGGAGGAGGAGGGTGTTGCGGGAGGAAAAAATCTGAACGAATAAAATACCCTTCACGAAGTTGACGGCGAGGTTCGTCGAGGAGGCCAGGGGGCTCGGCGCTCGCGCTAGTCCGCTGGAGGCGTCGCGGCTTCTAGACGGATCATAGAGGTCGGGGAGGTGTCCCTCAGGTCGGCGCAGCCCCCTCCGCAGCACCCTTTAGAAGCAAGCAGGGGATGGAGCGAAGGTGGTGGTTATGCTGATGGTGGAGATGGCGACTGTGGCGCCGCGGTCGTCGCCGGAGTTGACGGAGGGGGTGGGTCTGCACCAGGGCTGCGGGAGGAGGAGGCGGAGGAGTTCGAGGAGGAGCTCGAGGAGGTGGAGGAGGAGCTCGAGGAGGTGGAGGAGTTCGAGGAGGAGCTCGGGGAGAGGAAGAGAGAGACCAGCCATGGTTGCCCTGAGTAAACTTGTGAACTTTAGGTTGCTCTTAGTAAAAAAAATAGGTTAATTAGTTGTACCCCCCTATGGTTTGTACGTATTTTGGTAACTGTTTCCGTTGTTTCAAAAATAAAGAACACCCCCCTGGCTGCTTAATTTTTCACTCATTTTTTTCTATGCACCAGGGGGTACAACTAATTAACTTTATAAACCAGGGGATGTTCTTTATTTCTAAAACAATAGGAACTGTTACCAAAATACGTACAAACCATAGGAGGGTACAACTAATTAACCCGTAGAAAGAAAGCCATGGTTGCCTAAAGGTCTGCTTGGCAATTATCAGGGTAGCGGTTATGAGGTGTTTTTAGAGTACCGGTTATGAGCGGTTATGAGGGGTCCGGTTTTGGATGGTTTATAAGTAGCGGCTTTTAAACCAGTCCAATCCATGCTTGGTAATTCACTAACGAGCGGTTCTGAAAGTTTTTTACACGAATAAATTAAATAGGGAAGGGTATCGGTAGTTATAATTATATATATTTTTGTGAGGATATAAATGGAATAAAAAAAATAGAGCCGCTCAAAATCCGCCGATTTGGGGTGTTTACAAAGCCACCCAAAAATACATTACACCGGTTTTGGGAGGTTTTTGAGCCGACGAAAACCAGTGCCTCAAAAAAATTAACAAGCAGGGGTTTTCATAAACGGTCGGTTCAAAAACACCCCAAAACCGGTGAAAACACCATTACCAAGCAGACCCTAAGTTGGCCTTTAACATTTGCCCTAATTTAGGCAAATGTTAAAGGCCACCCCTAAATTACTAAGGGCCACCAACCTACTAAGGGCAACCATCATACACTTATATTTTTACTAAGGGCAACCTAAAATAATTCATTCTACTAAGGGCTACCAAAAAAAAAAAAAAACACAAATACAAAACCCAACCCCCCCCTCTCATGTTCATTCCCCCCTCCTCCACTCTCCTCCACGAAATTTCCTCTCCCTACTCCACGAAATTCCCTCTCCCTGGGTCTTCACGATTCTTCATTCCACGCCCGCAGAGGAAACCAAATAGTGATACTGGGAGTAGCAGTCGAGCTAATGATGGTATGAACAGGAATGTTGAATCACATGAGGCAGCAGGAGCAAGTAGTGAACAAGGTGTTTTCTTGGCTAATGTGCTTCATCAGCTCATGCCATTGATATCTCAGGGTAGACAATCGGGTGTTTCACCAACTAATCCTAGCTCTTCTCATGAACAAGTATGCACATACCTTTTGTAGTTTGAGTCGATTTTATAATTCCTCTGCTCAAAATTCAGAGGCATAAAAAGCTTTTATAATAAATATATGATATGATGAATGTCTACAGATTGATAGGGAGAATTTGAAGCATATCTCAAGTCTCAACTACATCCAAGACATGTTTGCTTAAATTTAATTTGTCAACATTGGACTGCAGCCTAGGCTGCAGTCCTCAACGAAACTAGGACAAGCCTGCAGTCACTGTAGCCTCTCTTTTTTTTGGGTAGAATGAGTCCACATTTAGCTTCTGTCAACATTGGACTGCAGCCTAAGCTGCAGTCCTCAACGAAACTAGGACTGCAGGCCAAACCTGCAGTCACTGTAGCCTCTTTTTTTTGGTAGAATGAGTTCCCATTTAGCTTCTGTCAATATTGGACTGCAGCCTAGGCTGCAGTCCTCAACGAAACTAGGACTGCAGGCCAAGCCTGCAGTCACTGTATCACCAATTTCATGGTTAAATGGGTTGTTTGGACTGCAGCCCTGAGATATCATGTAGCATCCTAGCTGACTTCTTTAAATTCTACAATTCATAGCTCCCACTATGGCCAAGGAAGGCATATTATTTATTTTCAACTAACTCTACAATTCATAGCTCATAATCACTGACTTTTTTATTTTGCTAGGCAGATATCATGTAGCATCCTAGCTGACGTCTTTAAATTCTGGCATATGATTAGAATTATGATGCTTTATTCATAATAGAAATTTACGTCCAATATCACTGTTGAAAAAATGAGTTAATCTGGCATAGATATGAGTGTTGGTAACTATGCAACATGAATATTACTATGTATCTTATGCTTCTCTATTGTTGAACTTTCTTTTAAGTTTTAATATTCTATCCATATCACACACATTATATGGAAATACAGTTTTAAAAATGGAGGAGGAGACACCAATGGTGGAGGTGGGGACAACAACAATGGAAGAGGGAACACCAATGATGGAGGTAGGGACAACTATGGAAGAGATAGGGACAACAATGGAGGAGGGAACAACAACAATGGAGAAGGGGACACCAATGGTGGAGCTGGGGACAACTATGGAAGAGGTGGAGACAACAATGGAGGTGGGGATTGAGAGAAGTGGTTTGGGGATTGAGAAAAGAGGAAGAAGACAAAGGAAGAAGATGGTGGCCCTTAGTGTTTTAAAAATGGCAAACTTGTAATTTTTTAAAAAATTTTAAGTTGGTGGCCCTTAGTAATTTGGGGGGTGGCCTTTAACATTTGCCCTAATTTATTATGTGCTCCATCTTCCTTCTCGTCTCGGAATATCATTCTCTCACTCCCAAACCCTAATAAAATCTCTCCACTCCATTCTCCATCTCCCTCTTCTCTCTTCATTTTCTTTCCCTAAACTCGCCAAAGCAAGCAAAGCCTAGCTGTCGAACTTGCTTCTTCGTTCGCATGCGGAGACTCCATTCACTGGAATCGACTGAGGTTCGTCTTCTTTCATCAGTTCTTCTTAGTCTTCCGGAACTGATTCCTACTACTACAGGACTGTCAATAGAATCAAAGATGGCTTCTTTTTCTTGTCCAACGTCAATTTTTGGGGTTTATTGAGTTGATCGTTGGCGCTTTTTGCAGATTTTTTTTTAATTTTTAAAATTTTAATTTAGCAGCGTCGGTGGTGCTCGCTACAGAATCTAATCTGAATTTTTAGGGTTCTGAGGATTCGGTTTGCTGCAGTTGATGGTCGCTGCAGACTCTAGTCCGACTGAGTTGGATTTCTCTCATTTATTGATTTTCTTCTTTTTCTTTCTTATGGAAAAAGGACGGGAACTACCCGACCGATTGATTAATCAGTACTTTTTTCTAAGAGAAAGTTGCAATTTGACCTACTGTTGAATTGATTTCATGGATGAGTTGGTATTTTCTTAGTTTGAATCATTGATTTTGTAGAAACTTGGCATGGAATTCACTAGGCATTGTTAGCTCTTGTGGAATCTGAATTATTTTTCTTTGATTGGTTTCGTTTGATGGAAAAATTTGGCATTGGTGAATTGATTTGGATAGTGGAACCATATTTATTTGTCGAATCATGGATATATCACATATGACATTGTGATCATGGATATATCATAAATTGGTAGAAAGGAAATAGATTAGAAAAAAAAATTGAGAAAATAATTGAAAGAGAAGAGTTAGGGCATCATCCAGAAAGAAATTGGGGGAATGAGTTATATGAAAGGCTTAAGTGGGTTATTATTAAAAGTTATCAATGGTAATTTGGTAAAAAAAAAGGGGCTAATTAGCGTTTAGACCCTGGATTTTATACAAGCTTAGAGTTTAAGTCCTGACATGTCCAATTGAAGAGTTTTGACCTTGGATATTTATTTTTGCTTTTCTTTTTCCCAGTATACCCTCCCTAACATATATATGAAAGTTTCATTATGAGACATGAGAGGGAGGGTATAATGGGAAAAAAAAATTAGGGTCTATTTTCCAATTGGACATGTCAGGACATAAACTCTAAACTGGTATAAAACCCAGAGTCAACACGAATTTGCCCTAAAATAATCCATTTTTTATTGAGACGAAAAAAGTAATTGCTGACTAACTGCGTATCAACTTGAAACTCCTTAATAGTTGAGGGTAGGAGTATCAACTTGAAACTCCTTAATAGTTGAGGGTATTTGGATTGCTGAGGGTATTTAGTTGCAATTAAGCCTAAAGTATACTATATTTGTATAGTTTTGTTCAACATAAAAGTTCTGTATCATGATCGGGGTCATATGGATATAATCGATATGGAGTTTACTTGTTTTGAGGACTGGAACCGACTAATCCAAATTTGAATCAACATTCATACTTGTTTTGAGAAACAGACCACCCAAAGTCGAATTCATATTTTGAGGACTATACCTACACAATTTTTAGACCGATTCGTGTTTCGATTCAATCCATTCAGATACTTATAAGTCACATCAGGATTATAGAAAACATAATTTATTTATTATATATGTGTATTCGCTTACATTCAAAATTTTTATTAGATATATAGGTGTTTCTTTTTCCTATTTTGAGTGGAGTAGGAAATTTAGGTTGTCCAGATTAACCTAAAAAATTGATAATAAGAATAAGTAGAAGCAGCTATCGCAGTATGACACAGCAGTTGAGAGTCAGACTAGTGTGAATTACAAAAAAAATAGAAGGATAAATTAATCATCATGATAGTTTTTTTTTGTTTATTTATTTGGTTGGGGTGCGAAGGGTTGGCGGCGAGATTTGGAGGACCGCACACCGAAACCAGAATCTCGTGATATTTCATTGTCGAGACCGACATATCCAAAATCTCCTGATATTTCCTTGTCGAGTCGAGACCGATATATGATATATCACTTCTCCAAAGCGGATACAAGTATTTCTAGCAAGGTTGTGAAAACCGCTAGGCACTAGTCGGGTGGGCACCCGCTGCCTAGCGCCTAGCCTGCCTAGGCGGTCTCCTAGGTGGCCGCCTAGATCTAGGCAGTTCAAAAATAAATAAATAAAATCCAAAAAATCTACTGAAATTGCAGAAAAAGACCACAAAATTCCAAAACATGCATAGTCGGACGTCTGGGGTTCTAGGCGGATGCCTAGGCGGACATCGGGCAGGCACCAGAGGCCTAGCGCCTAGGCGACTGCCTAAACCCCCTTAAAACAGTGATTTCTAGCCCTTCCATTTTCTCCCCCTCCATAAACCCCTTTTGGAAACAAAAAGAAAAGGTTCCTCTTTTTTATTCTTCCTCCCTTCCATAAAACCAAAGGTTAGATTTTTAATTCAATTTCCCACTTTTTAATATGTTGTTGATTATGTTTAGAGTGTATTATGTTTCAAGTTTCCAATTGTTCCTTTTTCTTTATTGCATTGGAGGTGTTTGAATTTTGAAAGCATGCGTAACTGAAAATTTTCTACAAAGCATAACAAAATTCCAACCTTTTACTCCTTCAGGCAGCAAAAATTCAAACTTTCTATATTGAACTGAAAATTAATGAAAAACCACATCATAAACAACCTATAGAGACCATAAGGACTTGCAGCCAATAAAAGGAGCAAACTTTACCCAATGAAGAAGAAGAAGAAGAAGAAAATGATAGAAACTTCCAAACTTTTCTTGGTTGCTCGAGAGTGGACGGTGAAAGTGGATTTGAACTTTCCACATTGAAAGTCTTTGGAGTTTCGTACTAGTGGTAATGCAAAATAGTGTCCAGTTGGCATTGAAAGTGGCCATTGAGAGTAATGTGACTTTTCTTGTTTGGTAAATTTGTTGAAGTAGTATGATGTAAGAATTTTTTGAAACATTCATTTGTAAAAAATGTTTGGGTGAAAGTGGATACCTACATCCGGTTCTCAAATCTAGATGTGGAGAAGGGGAAAAGAAACTCAAAATGGTGATCCATGAAACTCCAAAATCGGAGTTTTCACTCCCAACCAAACTCAAGCCCACTTTTACCAAAATTGACTTCTGGTTCCCTGTTTTACCCAACCAAACAGCCCCTAAGAGAAAGAGGGGAAAGTATTTGAGAAAGAGTATTTGTCTTATAGGATTGGATAAAATATTCTTTTTTGTTTTACTGGAACAAGCCATGCTGATCGTAGCTTCATCAGTAACGATTTTTCCATTGTGTTTGTTTTTTATGATTTTTGTTTTACGATTTACCAACGTGTTCTTTAACTTCAATACGTAGTGTTTTGTTGTTATATGTATTTACCTTTTTGTCGCACTCTACCAGGTTATTGAAAATGGCTTGTCTTGCTTCCAGTGTTGGGAGCTATCTGAGATACTCAGAAACCCGATCAACAAATAGAATTCTCAAGAAAAAATTGATTTCAAACTCTTCAATCTCTTTTGTTAGTTATCAGACATGGAATTCTATTTCTTCTAACCCACTTGGCGGATCTCGTCATTGTGCTCATTTCAACTCCGTGACAAGCGCTTCGAAAAACTCTAGAGAGTATTCGAACAAATCTGTATTTTCCGGCAAGATCAATGGCAATGCAGAGGTTTCTGGTAAGATTTTACTTATCAATTCTATGATTTAACATAGAAGATTCAGATTTAAATCCCTATTGGATGTCGCGATAAGCTGCTAAATGTATTTGTTCATTCTATGCTTGTTGGTAAGATAATCATGTAAGCATGTGCTGTTCATGGATATTTATAGAGGCTCTTGGAGGAGCAGTTAGTGTCTTGCGTATTTTATGACCTTACTTGGTTGTAGCTTTGTTTGTATACTTGGTGGAGTTGGTCTGCTGCAGATATGTTGCACAGACACAGGAAAATGGTCAGTATCGTGTCCGTATTTGTGCAACATAGGTGATTACTATTATACCTACCAATATCGTGTCCTTATCCGTTTCTGTGTCCGTATTTGTGCAACATAGGCTTCAGTTTTATGGTTGTGTATATAAAATTTTTGATCTGCGGCTAGTGAGGGATTCCTGACCTTATGCTAATCTTAATGCATAAAATTTTGTCAAGTCAAAATACAATTTCCTGCAAGTACTGAATCAATGAGAAATATAATGAATTTTGTTTGAACTGCCGCCAAATGAAGCTGAGAAAAGAGTGTACCCAGATATGAAAGTGCACGGTCGGGTAAAATTATTGTTCCTTTTGCATTAAAACATTACTTTCCTGAAGCACCCAATCCCCTTAACGACCTGCATACACAAAGGCATATGGAACTCCTTAAGGTAAGTGGTAAGTAAGAAAGCGTTTCTCTTTGCATAATTCTTAAAATGTGAAGAGAGGTCATTTAGTAGGCCAGTCACTTAAAAATTTCAAGTTATATGACTTGTTACACAACCATCCAATTGGACACCTCTAAAGCACTCCAAAAATTTGTGGTACTTTATAAGTCTAGATTGTGTCAAATCAAATGCCTAATCATTTAACTAGTCTTAATATACATGTACATACACATATATGTATAGATATCTACATATAGCTGTCAAAGTCTAGGAAGATTTCCGTGCCGGATTCTGTGATTGTCAGGTTCCATGGTTGGAGATGTGATGGTTTATATCTTTATTATTTGATTTTAATGTGGTAATATGTAAATAATTTTCGTTGTTGCTATCTGTTGGAATTCTTATCTATATTTGTGTTATTCTTACTGTAGAGGACGGAGTGGTGGTCTTAGTCATTGGGGGAGGAGGAAGAGAACATGCACTCTGCTATGCTTTGCAACGATCTCCATCCTGCGATGCAGTTTTTTGTGCCCCTGGTAATGCAGGGATTGCTCATTCCGGTAATGCCACTTGCATCAGTGACCTAAATATTTCCGATAGCTCCGCTGTGATCTCTTTTTGCCGTAAATGGGGAGTTGGTTTAGTGGTAATTGGTCCAGAAGCTCCCCTTGTTGCTGGTCTCGCAAATGACCTTGGTAAGGCTGGAATTCCAGCATTTGGCCCTTCATCTGAAGCTGCAGCTCTAGAGGGGTCAAAGGATTTTATGAAAAGGTTGTGCGACAAATATGGCATCCCTACGGCTAAGGTTTGTTTACACTACTCTTTTATTCAGCATTTCATCTATTAATTAGCCATAGTTTTCAAGTTTGATTTACGTGTCCTAAATTGTGGATCATGAAAGACGTTGATCAAAGAAAAGAAGTAAAAAATTGTGAACCTCATCTTTGTAGTGTGAGATTACATTGACATAGAACTCATTTAATTACATGATCGAGATGTCATGCAACAAGTTCTCATCATAATTACTATGTATGCTCATAGATTGTTGCTCATGTCATATGACATAGGGACCCTGCAACTAGTTTGAGGAATCATAGGAAATCTAACATTGCTCTCTTCGTTTCTGCCTTGGTGGAAGAGCGCAAATTGTTGAGAACTTCACATTGCCTATTACTAAAATTTGAAGGACACTACCTTCTTTTTTATCTCTTGATAATTTTGATGCTTCTATGTAGTATTCACTGATTTTCTTTTCTACTCCGGTGCCTTGTTATTATTTCAGTACCGATCTTTTACAAATCCATCCGAGGCAAGGCAATACATCAAGGAGCAAGGTGCCCCTATTGTAGTCAAGGCAGATGGATTGGCTGCTGGGAAGGGTGTCATTGTTGCCATGACATTAGAAGAGGCATTTGAAGCAGTTGACTCTATGTTGGTGAACAGTGCTTTTGGCTCTGCTGGTTCACGAGTCATCATCGAGGAATTTCTTGAGGGTGAAGAAGCTTCCTTTTTTGCTCTAGTTGATGGCGAGAATGCGCTGCCTCTTGAATCAGCACAAGACCACAAAAGAGTAGGTGACGGTGATACTGGTCCAAATACAGGTGGAATGGGTGCATACTCCCCTGCACCAATATTGACGAGAGAGCTCCAGTCCGTGGTTATGGAGTCAATAATCTTCCCAACAGTGAAGGGAATGGCTGCAGAAGGCTGTAAATTTGTCGGTGTTCTATATGCAGGGCTAATGATTGAGAAAAAATCTGGCCTCCCTAAACTCATAGAGTACAATGTGCGCTTCGGAGATCCAGAATGTCAGGTTTGTAATCCCTTTCCTGTTCTTTAGTATATATTCACCACATGTATCTATTAAGATTCATTGGGTTTTATATCATGCTTAGTTTTGCATTATTTGAGTACATGAGGAAGATGGTTATCCAGTAAGGGTTCGGGCTGATGGTTTTTTAGATTACTATTTAGGCATGTATGTGTGTGTACACACATGAATGCCTGCACACCCGCAGATGCTTGTAAACACACACAGACATTAACTTTATATAAGTACTGATATGTATTTCTGCTCAGAGCAATTTTTAGATGTTTGATTGTTGAACAAGAGAGAAATCTTGGGTGGCACGTCTTCTTTTGTCCAGGCCACTTAGCTTTCAGGAACTCAAAATAACTTCATATCTTTGCTTTTCTGCTTTTTCATTAGTTGCAGTGGTATGATGCACAACTTTTGTGTAATAAGCATTTAATGCAACCTTGGTCCATTTTTGTCACAGCACATATTCCTTCTTCCTACTCGATAGGATTGATGCTTATAAAGATTTTTCTTCCTGTTCAATATTGTCTGCAGGTCCTGATGATGAGGCTGGAGTCTGACTTGGCCCAAGTTCTGCTTGCGGCATGTAGAGGAGAGTTGGACAATGTTTCACTGGAGTGGTCCCCTGGATCAGCCATGGTCGTTGTGATGGCCAGTGAAGGTTATCCGGGTGCCTATCGTAAGGGGACCGTGATAAGAAACCTCGAGGAAGCAGAGGTTATCAGCCCGATGGTCAAGATATTTCATGCAGGAACTGCATTGGATTCTGATGGCAGATTTATTGCTTCTGGTGGTCGTGTGCTCGGGGTTACTGCCAAGGGGAAAGATATAGAGGAAGCAAGAGATAGAGCCTATGATGCAGTCGAAGCAATCGACTGGCCTGAAGGATTCTTCAGGCGTGATATTGGGTGGAGAGCACTTTCGCAGCGGCAGTTGGCTAGTCGCCAGTAAATTGGACCTTTGAAGAGTGTTTCAAGTATTTTTGCTCTATGATGCAGGCATAGTGGAGACTAAAATGTATCAATAGTAGCTAGATGATGAGCTTAGAGGAAATAGGGAAATAATTTAAGTGTCACTCACACTGCTGATGAGGAAATTGAAAACTTTCATGGAGAAGCCCTTATACTAGGCAACAGTTACTTGATGATAGTTCTCTTTATTATCCATATGCTGAAGAAACAACTGTAACTTGTAATTTATAACCATGCAGTGCATATTTTTGCTGTTGCATTGCTTGAGCTTTGGCTATATATATACTGCAAATCATGCTTTATTGTGTGAGAATTTGTGTCGCGTGTGGCACCAAGAATTATGATGTAAAATCTCTTAGGACTCGTCTGGTTTGTGGAAAGGAAAGCAAATGAAATTAGTCCTAAATTTTTGTAATAAATGCGTGAAATTGGAAGGAAAAGTGAATCCTTGGGGTGGTTGGGAGAAGCATTCCTTCTATAAAAAAAATTCGTTTGAGAACCATTTTTCTTTCCATGCTTTGACATCCAAACACAGGAAACAAACGAATGTTCTGATTCCGCGAATGAAACGTGGCCTTGTAGTTCACATTGTTATGGAATCTGCTTGCTCATCAGCTGAGAGTTCCATACAAGTTCCTAGCCCATATGTACTTCTAACTGACCTGCACTGAGTTGCACAATCTTTTAATTGTACAGAACTGGAGATGACTTATCCCAATCCTTGTTAGCAATTCGGCAAAGGGGGGAAATTCGGAACAGCAAAAGTACGAGTATAAATCAGTTCAGTGTGGACAAATAAGTTCAAAATTCAGTCAAATATTCAAAAAATTGAAATATTGAGTTAGAAACTTCGCATTCTTAAATATGTTGTCAAATTTGGCTAATTAAACATGTTCCTACCATGTTTGTTATGCCAAATTTTTCAATAATTTATACGAAAACGTTTAAAACTTCGCATGTTTAAAATTTTACGTACTGGTTCAAATCTTTCAAAAATATGCAAGTATTATACGTTTCTGAAAGATACGAAAAATTCGCATATCATAAGAGTTTTATTCGGGTGATTGCTAACAAGGATCCCAAATTCCCAATGGTGTTGGCACTACTAATTCAATACACAGGTTAATATTCTACACACATTATTCAATTTATCTAAAATTTTGAGAGCAAGAATCCGAAGGCACAGCAGAGAAAATATGCATGGAAAAGGAAAAGAACGTCGCTTTCTCAACGGATCGGAACTATTGAATGGCAACTGTCCTTTGCCTAGGATGGATAATGGTTGAGTTGGTTTCGTTAGCTCCATAAAGCCTGTACCTTTCTTCATAATTACCTCAGTCATTATCCAATGATTCCAATCTGCAACAGGAGGATACAAGACACAAACCCGACACCACCGTGTATTGATGTATTGTATCGGACAAGTTCGACATTCTAAAGTGCATTCTAGATTCATCCAATCTATCAAATCAGCTCTCAAACTTGGCAAAACAAATTTGGATCTCCGTGACACGAATAAATTAATGACATGGAGACTGATGATTTGGCGACGCAAGCCAAAGCCATTTCTGAGCATATATAAGAAGTGCGATCTTACAAGGTCCCAAAAATCAAAAACCTCCAAAAAATTTAACCTCTATATATTACTACCGTAAAATCTCCATTTTTAGATTTAGACCTGCAATAACACGACACTTAAAATGTCAAAAAAAGGCCGATTTTTTTTATAGAATAGTTAAAAGTCCATTTTTATTATTTGTACAAAGCCTCTAGAATGTCAGGAACGGCCTGGGCAAGCCATTCGAGTGCCTAGACAACAAGTCTTTTATAGCATATTTTATGTCAGGAAGTTCATTTGCTCACAAGTGTTTGTTACTGATCTATATCTTACAAAAACATCAAAGGAGAACGAAGCTTTACTGCATCATCGTGGCATTCGATTCCTTCCATGGAAGCCTGCATCAACAAATAAGGAAAAGTACTACATTAAGTAGTCGGTACTTACAAGCTAAGCTACACCCCTCTATCAAGAAAGAATGTGAAAAATGAGAGAACTCCAAATAATAAGAGAAGAATGTGAAAATGAGAAGAATTCCAACAATAACGGCATTTTAAACATTGTACAAGTTGCCCTTAGTTTAACATCTGGATCCAAATTGAACTTGGACCCGAATCCAACCGACCTGACAATCTGACGTGGACCTGACTTAAACCGACTAGACCCGACACTTGTCCGACCCAACATAGACCGAAACTCAACTAAAACCCGATTCCCGACCCCATTTAACCCGACACGAGCTCGACGCAACCCTACATGCATCGACCAAAATCCTACACAAACTTACCTAACACTACTCAACTAGACCCAAACTCTGTCCAACTTGACTAGATTATTCTGATATAATTTTATGAGAACTTTATTCAACCATGTCATATAAGTTTAATGTAAAATGCACATAGTTTGACTGATAATATTTAGTCCCACGTCAGAGTGATCGATCCATATTTGAGTCATCCATATAACAAAAAAAAGAGTGGGGTTTTTTGCCAAATTTATATCAGACAAAGAATGATCACGACTAAAACACATAAGCATATCCAATAGTCTGCAGGATTGAAACTTGATGTGCTCTCCATTAAGATTAAGGATGACCACGATTACTTCATTTGGAATTGTACTTTACTTTGATATTTTGTTTATGGATAAAACAAAATACTTGGGGAAGTGTCGAAAGGTAAGGGTTACACTGCTAATGACACGAGTCACCAACTAGTATCTAATAAGGTATCCTGAGATCTCTAATAAGGTAAAAGACACCTCACTTTTTGCCGTCCCTTACCGGCTTCCTTGGTCACAATACCCCAAGCTCCCCCATGTCGATGAGGCATGCACAATATTAAGGGAAGGGAAGGGAAGGGTGGCTTATTTTCCTCTCTTTTTTGGGTTTTTTTTTGTTGGGGGCGCGCGGGGTGGGGGGGGGGGGGGGGGGGGGGAGGTGGGGGGGTGTTAAGAGGATCCCAACTAAAATTTCATTGATATAGAGCATTAGGGAAGGGTGGTTAAGTAAAACATTTGTTCGAGGTAAAATATTTTGGGTTGAAGTGGGCCTTAATCGAATGCCATGACTTACTGACACTACTCTACTTTTGGGTCAAAGTCACCTGGCTTTAGTGGTGAGCAGGTGGAGACGGCACATCCTGGCGGCTGGATGGATTCGATACCACGAGGAAGCAGATTGTTTTCAAAAGTGATTTCAAAAATTTGGCACATAGCATGGAAGTTGATTGTGTCTGTAAATTTGAAAGTTTGTACGAAACGACTCGACTAAGTTGGAGGCGTAGGATATTACTATTTGGTTTCTTATAATCATGAGCCTCTAGATTGTTTAGCTAGATCGGACGAGTCACACTAGAGATTGTTGGGTATGCGTCGCGCTTCTTCATATATAGCATGAATATAATTACATTTTCCTCCGCCGTGTTTCTTTCTTATTCTACAACATCCATCTCTCTAAAATTACTAGTCTAGCGTTACTGGGAGACTCTTATGAGTACCATCTACTATTTCCTCAAATGTAGTTTGGTAATTTATTTCAATTTCAGAGGTTGCACTTTCCAGTCACCCTCTTTCTTGATGATATTTCTGGAAGAGGCTGCATTTTGGAAATGTTGATTTTCTTTCATTAGGTTGAAGACCAACTATACAGGAAGAGATGCATAAGAGTCTAGCTACACTAGCCAATGTGAGATTAAAACAAACATATAAACTAAAGAACATACGGATAGGAACCTATAGAACAGCACTATTCTCCTCTCAAAAGAAAATTAGGAATTTAAATGCATATGCCTAGAAAAGAATAACATATTCACATACATATATGATACTTACCCTAACTTGAGAGAGGTGTCAAAACTGTCATCATAATCTTGAGGACCCCCAGAATGTGAAGCGTTGGTGACTGATTCTGAGGATTGCCCATCTTCATATAATCCATTTTCAGGGTCGGTAACAACCTGCTTCCCAACTGTCGACATATCGAGCTCCTGCATACAATAATTCACTGTAAGATCAGAGACACGACACGACACGACACGACATGAGACACACACACACACAGAGACCATTTCTTGTCTTAGTCGTGTGTTCTCTTCCTTCAATTGGAGTCCCTGAAAGTCAAAAAATGGAAACAGATCACTATTGCTTAAATGGTCTAATTGTAGATGGTTTGAAGGATTGGATAACTATCATAATAATTAGGTAATACCAAGAGTGAACTAATAGCAACAAATAAAAAAGAGAAATTACACAGAAAAAATTATGCGCAGCCAGGCGCTTCATCTCCATAGCCAAAGAGAAAATATTTGCTTGAATCAAACTAATTTTATGAAGATACCTTCCATTGGACTTCTAAACCTTCAAGAGAAACTTTGTTTTTGTATCTCCAAACTCTAACAACAAGCATTTTATATAAACCAAAATGCAACTGTATGATAGCACAATGAACCACAACAGAAACCCTCCTGCTAAAGTACATTAGAATTCGGCTCAACTAAGTGTACAGTCCAACCAAACTCTAGCAAGTCTTGAATATTAGACATCAATGCAGAAATATTATTACTTGAAATAGTATACATATGCCTCCAAAAACTAAGCTCAGCTCTGATGTCTACACCAGTGGACTGCATATAGCAGACTGATAAATTGGATATCAATCTCCATTCGCTCCTTAGCGCATGCTTGTATGTAGAGCTACGATAATCACAATTAGGGAAAAAGAAAAGGGGGGAGAGAGAAAAAAATAATAAGATCCTGTTTGAAAGTTGGTACACATAACTTGCAAATGTAGATTAAAAACTCAAAAACTCCCTATACAATTTGAATTACAAACTTTTTGAACAGTAACATAATTGGATTGACCGACTAAACTTGTCAAACGGGGTCATTGATGAGTTTTTTACTTATGTATTCTTCTTTTAAATCTTTAAAGCTTATGCTAGTAGGCACCATCTGATGTTATCGACTCTTATCTTATAGGCACCTCGTTTCATCTTTTTGCTAGTTAACACCATTTGTTGTTTCATCTACAATAGCTACTCTCTCTATATATATTGCTGTCAAGAACGACCTCGCTCGCAGCAATACCTTATACCATCCGGCTTCCTCCTACACAACCATCTCCCTTAAAGATAGTGATATCGTTGGTGGCGGCAACATAGTCTCAATTTGCAATAGGAAAAAAGACGAGAAGTCCATATATATGTTGTCATAGTCGTTCTCGTTGTGATATATTGTCGTCATCAACAATCTCTATAGCCGAATTAAGAAACCTGCTAACCATCCAATACATCTTCAACATGTTGTTGTCGTTACCTCTTGAGACCTTACAAGTTACAACCTCTCCTATCTCTACTTTTTGGTCATCACTATAGTTGATGCCTTGTCACTACAACCATAGTATGTCTATGTAACCTCGAGTCGTCATTTCACACTATTAAAATACTATGGATGAGGGATGTATAATGATAATGGACGTCTAGAGCCGTTAAACAGCGGTGGCAAATCGATGGATCGGTGACGAACCCCTCGTGAGATACACATCCATCGCTAATTTAGTCGCTATATCAGCCGCTATATTGTGTGGGTAAACCACACAAAACACAAGGGAACCTAGAGACGGATGCCAATTCACTTACTTTTAGTAATAGCGACGGATTGTTCGTCGCTAAGCATGTACCACATATCGATGGATTAGCGACAGACAATCCGTCGCTAGACCGCCGTCTAGACCAGAACTTAAGTTTTGTTATATCCTTATAATATCGATCATTTCGAATTTAAGAGACCAAAACTCATGTCGCTCAAATTTGAGCGCCCTTATATGTCGCTCCCTCCCTCTATTTCACCTCCTGCAGCAAGTCCCCCCAACACCGACTTCCCTCTCCTACAGCGATCCTCGTAGACTGTGCAACGTAGACTGTGCAACGACGACTCCAGTGATCCCCTCTCCCACAACCCCCTCCTCCACCAACTTCGACGGGGGTAGAGGAGCTCAGTGGTGAGTCCAACTCAGTTGATGAGCCCAACTACGGCGGTGACCAGAGAAGCCCGACTGTCGGTATAAACCCTAACAATAATCTTTTAATTGACATAAATTAAAATTAGTTATTAGGTAAATTAGGACTATTGTTTAATAATCCATACTTAATTATGTCAATTTAGGTTAATTTATACCCAGGGTTAACATTAGGAGTTTAGTTAATTTATGTCTCTTTACAGCTTTTAACCCTACGAACACGGACACGGGCACGAAATGAATAAATACTTATAATGTGATAATTTAGTTTTATTTTAGAGTACGTATTCTAATTAGGATACGATCATTGCTTATGACACGGATAATGACACAAATATGGATACATAATAGATTAGCATAATGTTGGGGGTTGCACCTAATTTTGTGACAGGGTATGCGTCTAGCGAGTGCTTGGTGATGTTGAAGGTCTAATCGGATGAGAAATCTATGGTGAATTGCGTCGGGTGTCTATTGCGGATTTCAGATTCAAAAAATATAGAGAAGGCGGACCAAAAATTTCCAAAATTTTCAGAAAAACTTCAACTCTTTGTCAAAACCATATAATACGATATGATAAATTATACCATAAGATTTCATATCTAAAAGTAGATACAAGTATAGGTTAAGTTACTATTACGATAATCCTAGAATACGTGTCTAATTTAAGTTAACAGTCTCATCTCATTTTGTTTGTACATCCATTATGCAGAAACATCCACAAACAACAAGCCAATGAATCATCCATTTCTAATGAGTTACTTGATTATCGTATGGGATTAGAGCATGCCGTCCCACTCCCTCTGCTTCCATCTCTTGTCCTTCAATAATGGAACAACCTCCATTGTCCTTATGACCCACTTGGTCATTGGTTCCCTTACTTCTCTCTAGACGTACTTTCTTACCTAGCAATGAAGCTTGTGACTACTATGCTCGCATTCCAACTTTGTCCACTTGCTCTGGATTAGCTATAGGTTGCTCCCCTGTCTCCATTGCTCGACTCATTTCCGCATCCTCTCCTCTGCCCTTAACACTTAGGTTTTTGATATCCCTTTCCTCCCTCACCCCCTGCAAACCACTCTCTACCTCCTCTTCCCCTTCTATGCACTGGATGTCCTTTTTATTCAACCATTTTCCATAAGGGTATGATTTGCCATACAACATACTTCTATGCATGGACACTCAAAAACCATGTCGTGTCGATATCAAGTCGTGTCGGACACATATTGGGCACGCAACCGATACTCCACATTCCACAATAAAGTAGGTCACACCAAAAGGTGTTGAATCTATGTCATGCCAGAAATATGTTGTGTTGTATCTGTGTCTGTGCAACATAGACAATGAGAAGACTAATAAGATTTGATCAAGTTTTATGACGGGCTACCTCCAAATACCGTTAAAAGTTGATGCCAATTTCCTAGTCAAGTCAGTTGTATGCCAATTTCCTAGTCAGATCAGCTGTGTGCAAGAGATGGCATCACCTTATAACCTGGTAAGTAGATGGGCACGAATAGAAGGAAATTAATAGAAAGATAGGATAAAGAAAATAGAAGATAGGAAGTAGGAACGAATAGTTAGTTGTTGGTGTTCTATATACCATATGTCTTGTCCTAATTCTCTGTATCTAGCCATTGTTTGAGGTCGTATTCAGTTTATGACGAGTTTTTTGTGTTATTTTATTCAAGTTTCACAAAACCCTACAGTTAAGCTATTATCTTGATATCTACCTTTTATTCAGGCTCTTCTACCGTCCCTTGCAACTAACTAAACAAACTTTATCACCATATGTGTATATGTTTCAATTGAAATAGCATGTCTAAGTGCATCTTTCCCCCCTACATATTATGTCATTAATTTGGTATGAAAGGTATGGGTCAAAACTGAAAAGAGAAACTATGACCTATTGTTTGGTAGTTTGTAAGGATGGTACCTTACGGTACTTATTTGAAGGAATTCTGGACATCACTTGGCCATGAATATACTAATTGATCCTGTTGTTGAGTTATATTTATGATGAATGATTAATTTTTATTGTCTTACTAGCAGGTAAGTAACATGCTACAACCCAAAAGTTCCCATGTATATATTTTGTTCAAGAGAACCTACACTGCACAGAAACAGGATACATCTGAACACATATCAGTGGTAGCTTTATGCAATTACATTTGGTACAGCCTTGATTTGTCGCTAGACTTTGCTTTGACCTTACAATAGTTGGTGTTAGACCGTCTTGAGGATCGATGTACCCACATCTATGGGCAAAATGGAGTTTCTTGATAGGGAAGGTTGTGTTTGTGTGCATGTCATTGGCCTTTACTTAATGATATGGCTTGAACACAAAGGACATATATAGCTGAGCCAAAAAAAGTTTGATATAAAGACTTTATTGTTGCTGCTGTTGTATCTTAAAGAAGATGAATTGCTGAAATTTTCTTCGTGCAAAAAGCATAGTTTGCAGTATCGGCTGATACCGATTTGATACGGCCGATACTGATATGGTTTGGCATGTTCCGATCGGATACCCAATAATGGCCGATACCAACATTTTGGGTCTCTTTTCCGGTCAATTTGGCAAAAAAAAAAATTGAGCGAAAAAGACCAATCGACAAGCAGCTAGGGTGTAAAAGCATAGTAAGGTTGTAAAAATATGTTAAAGAAGAAAACTTATATATCGCATATAAACCAATCTGCAAGGGTGACTACTATTTCATTCAATTTCAAAACTGCTAAGAAACAACACAGAATACTTAAAATTGTCTAAATGTATAAAATATATTTTCTGAAAGTTAAATAATTCGTCAATAATTATTTGCTTTCCAATACCAAAAAATCCGATACTCCGATCTGAAACCACTGATACTGCCGATACCGTCGATCCATATACTCATAGAAGTGGTCTGATGCCGATTGTGTGAACCTTGACAAAAAGTTGTAAAGAAAAGGCAGATAGAGCTCAAGTGAGGATGTTGTGATATCAGATCACTATAACAAGCTTTCGTACACTTGTTACTTACTAGGGCTTCTACTTGACTTGATCCAATATTGTTCACACCCATCGCCACACTCACCTAGTCCATCAGATTGTCAATCCAACCTTGTCCATCAGATATATACTCACCTGTAGTCTAAATTTGCACAGACCATTTGCACCTGATTCCTCTTTGAAGTTTTGTTAGGTCTTGCTCTTTGATACTAACCATACTATAACCTAAACCTTCTCTTCCTCGTCTTGATATCCTAGCTTCTTTAACAGTAAAGTTTCTACAATCCTAATCTTAGGATTTTGGGGAGTGCTTGTTTTAAGTCCCAATTTAAATATACTTCAGGAATGTTAAGTTACTGAATCGGAGAAATTAGGCTTGGAAGTTTGGTAAGGACTACACTATTGCGCACGTCATGTAAAATTCAGTGTCAGAATGGACCACCGCGGTAATTATCATGGGGAAATCCTTCTTTTGTGTATTTCATTTTCTTTTCTTGGATGTGTTATATGGGATTGCCAGGAGATATTTTTGTGACATAATTTTTATATAATTCAGCTCACATTTGTAATGGTAGACAAGTACTTATATTTAGAAGTACTATTTTTTATGGGATTCCCAGGAGAAGTCGTTGTGACCAACAGTTACTATATAAATAATGATTCTAAAAACACTTTTATGGGGCAGAACTTTGTGACAGAAGCAACTTTCTTAATATATGTAGATCAATGAAATGCATTGATACTCCATATATAGACTTGTTTTGGTGCTTGTAGATATGTAGCTAAAATGTAACATTTTGCCAACAGAACTTTTTCATATATGTATATTTTTTGCACTTCTTCATATTCTTGTGCCTTCTACCAGAGCCACCACCACCACCACCGGTAAGTCTTTTTTTTTTTGAAATTTTAAAATAGGACGTCTAGGGCCTTTTCGGTGGAGCCGGCGGCCGCCTAGGCCGATTTTTAGAACACTGACAGGTACATATTGTTCGATCATGTATGCATTTGCTTGTAGTTGTGGATAGCGGACTAGACTGATGGAGGCTATCATCAACTACTTTCAATTAGTTTCCAAGACTAGCTTAACTATACATGACTTGTTGACGGTAGTCTATAACTTGCATGTGGAAAATAACTTTTGTTAAGGACATAGTTATTACTTGTGGATGATGATTATTTTATGTTTTTTTCGTCAATTTTGGATGATTATTAGATATAATTTTGGTGCACATGTTGACATTTATTCCCATGGAAATACAATGTGGCTCTTAGTTGAATTAGTTGCATTGTTCGTTGATTTATGGTGAAATGAATTTTAGTTGTAAACTTTAGTGTTGTTTAATCTCCAATGGGGTAATGGATGACAAAAAAGTTTTAAAAAAGAAGAAGATTAATAAAAGAATAACAGCTATTGAATTGCATATGCTATACAAGAGTTGTGTACTTTATAATGCTTTTTTGTGCTTGTTATAACATTTTGGTCGTCAAAGCGTTATAATAAATGAGTTTAGGTTGTTCATAACACTTTGGAAAAAAAATGACATATGTGCATCCCGTTAATACATTTTTTAATCATTTATAAACTTTAGGGAATAATTAAAATTCTTATAAAATGTGACATATAACGCTTTTTAGCCATCATACGAAGCTTTTTTTCTTGTAGTTGCTAATCCACCGCCAATGTGACAAATTAACAAGAAATTTTGTAAGCGATAAGGTGTTTGTCGACTGGAACTTTTTGTCGCTTATCCATCACTATATGCATTTAGCGATGAAAATATAAGGATTAGCAAAGGATCTCTCCATCGCCAATCTCAAAAAAATTGTAATCTCAATCCGTAAACTTTGTGTCCATAAATATATCTAGATGGACATCACGAACATCCTCTATTTATTTTATTTTATTTTCTTTAAAAATACTTTTAATCCTCCCCGTGACAAAGAACCCAATAGGGAAAGCCACTTCTTTGTTTCTCATCGGTACCTACTTTAAAAAATATTTATCAATTCAAAAAAAATCTAAAAACAGAAGGAAAACGTTCTTTATTTATTTATTTTCATTTTTAAAAACATAGGTCTACTTAATAGACTTTTTCCTCCCTTGATGAATCCCCAAGACATCACTACCTTTTTCTATTTTTAGATATAAAAAGAACTTTTTCTATTTTGCATTGACTTGATTCTTCAACAGCTTTCCACCCTCTCACAAGTATGGAGCTTTTTGGTGCATAGCAGGGACTTTAACATGGGTGAGCAAAGGTCCAATGTATTTTAAAAACCTAATTATATTTTTAAAAAACACATAACGCAATTTAATTATTGCTCACGGTCTAAAATGTGCATTAAATATGTGGTGACCTATTTGAATAGTATAAATAATTAGTGTCCAACTCCCACCAGAACTCTGGAATTTGGTGCAATGGAAGATATACATATTTGTTTGTATAACTGAAAATATAATTCCATGTGACAGGAAAAAGTTTTAGTTTGGTAAATTTTGTTGGGATGTGTTCCGTCTAGGTAAAGGTCACCCGAAAAGGTGACCAATGTTACTCGTGTGTCGAAGAAGCCCGGAAAGTGTAGAGGAATGACAGGAACTCAATGGAGTCGGGCTTGAAGAATCAGCAGCCTGACCAGAGTTCTGATTTTGGTAAACCAAAATTTCAATCTTTTCCGACAGCTGGTCTGTAGGAAACCGGAATTGTGCAGCTTTTGGAGATTGGAAGGGAGGAATTCTCGGAGAGTTCAAAAAAGGCATCCAAGGAGATGGGAGTTCCACCTTGGTTTGTCTTCTTGATTCTCATGCTCCAGTAATCTTATTCCTCTACATTGTAATGAATTTTTATCTCCAAGTAGTTGTGGGGATGCATTGTTGGATCGGTTGAGAAAAATTATATAGGAGTCAGTGTATCTTTTCTATTCTAGTATTGGTTTCCGATTGGACTCCGTTCTTCCCGTAATTTTCTCCGGTATTGCAAATTTTATTGTGTTTGCAACAGTGTGGTATTCTGCATTCGCAGGTTTCTACGAGTTTAGCTCAATCATCTTATTCCGTTGCGTTCCTAAATCCGTTCCCAACAAAAATTTTACCAGCAAAACTTTGAGCTAAGGCATCGTTTGGTTCACGGATTTAAGGAACCAGGAAACTTGTTCCTTTTCTTTGTTTGGTAGCCACAAACTTAGAAATCATTTT
Source organism: Iris pallida (assembly GCA_029216955.1). Classification (NCBI taxonomy): domain Eukaryota; kingdom Viridiplantae; phylum Streptophyta; class Magnoliopsida; order Asparagales; family Iridaceae; genus Iris; species Iris pallida. The sequence continues at coordinate 1,779,918 of JANAVB010014398.1, read as the reverse complement.
CATGGTTCCTCTCAGAACCAGTGGGATTGATTTTTCCTCCTTCCTTCCCAACATTTATTACAAAAAATTATGACAAAAATAATCTTGTTTTATTGCTTATTTAACCATTAACTCCTCGTATTTTGGATCTCTTTCATCATGGCACATAATATATTATTGAAACATTGATATTTTTTGCTTTCCTTTCCTGCACCAACCAACGAAAGGAAATCAAATGGTCTTTTCCTAGATGGTTGCCTTATTTTACCAATCAACCGAAGGGAAATGTGAAATGAATTCTACTTTTCCATTTCCATGGAAAATACAAGGGAATTCATTTCCCTTCCGTGAACCAAACTAGGCCTAAGAGTTAAAACTTTCAAAAAGAGAATACTTCCTGGTTCTAGCATGTTAACTACATTTCAATAGTTGATTAGTATGCATCCGCCGGTACTTACCTTCTTTTCAAGAACACTGATCCTCTCCTTAATCTTATCACCCTGATCAAGAGAAGAAAAAGGAGGGTTAAATACATCATAGGTCAAGTGGATTCAAATTATAGAAGTGGAGAAGCCAACATAATCTTCTTGGTGATGTACCTTTTTCTCAAGAACCCGGTCTAACCCAGCTTCAAGAGTTTTCTCTAGCTGTTGAAGCTCCTCTATTGATAAGCCTTTAAGGTCTTCACCCCTCGTCTTTCTTTAATTGGAGCAAATTTCAGTTTTGAGTACATTATCGCACAGATAATTTAAACATATTTTTATCTCATTGCTGAAACAATAGACAAACCTTAGTTGTTGAGTTGCCTCCGTGACTGTTTTTCTCAGACTTTCAAAATTACAATTGTCTAACTGACAGAACAACAAAATACTGTGTATTACTATTTCAAAACATTATGCCATATTTAAAAAATATATACCGATATTCTTATTATAATGCAACGATGCAAAAAGGCAGACATTTCCATACCATGGGCAGTCTTTGAATGAAACGTGTCAAATAATTTCAATTAGAGATAGTAGAGCTTAATTTACACTAGCCCTTCACTAAAAAAAAAATCATGCTACCAAAATGTATCTTGTATTGAAGCTGAACCAAATACATGAATGCAATTAAACTTTTAAGTTGATTGTATAAAATTGATGGCCTTAAGAGAAATGTGGAATTTCCATCCATAGGCTGCAGGAGCTCCAATAGTGATAGCATTTGAAGTTGAAGATGTGGTATTGCATAACTTTACATGTTAGCTCGGCTTCGTGTTTATTGTTGTATAAGCATTATCATCACAAACTGCATAATTGCATGTGTCCATTTTCAACATGTACTGGCCTGCTTCTCTCCTAACTGATCTAAAGCATGTATATCCTTCTTGCTATTGCACTTATTTGTGTAAAATGGTATGGAAAAGCTTAGAGAGAGTTTCATAAAATGAATAATGGCAGTCAATGTATAGATATCTATTTCCTCTATCTCAACCTAATGGGATTTTGGAACATTTTGTTGCTATAAGATTCTCAAAATATCTTGAACAATATCATCTCACTTATAAATAGGTAACTAGGCTAGTTAATAACCAAATTGGCTTTATTACTTTACTTCCTTTAGGTCGTGGTATTGGTACCAGTTGTGTACTGCAGGATTTTGAATTAAGTATGGTACATCAATTACTTAATCTTGCTAACTAGTATCTTTGCTGATAGAATCGGGTACCTATATGTTTCCTCTACCTCAACCTTATGGGATTCCGAAACATTTTGTTGCTACAAGATTCTCAAAATATTTTATAAATAGGTAACTTGGCTAGTTAGTTAATAACCAAATTTGCTTTGTTACTTTACTTCCTTCAGAGTCATGGTATTGGTACCAGTTGTGTACTGCAGGATCAACTCAGATCGAGGGCAGCTAAAAAAAATGCTAAAACACGGTTTAGTAACATGAAATGTCAGAAATAACTGCTTAATACTTCATTTTCAGTAGTAAAAAATGATTAATTATTGAAGATGGCAAGGACGGCAAAGAATCAGATCAAGAAAGAAGGAAAATTAATAGCTTACATTCAAGTCCAGTGATGGTTTGTCCAGCAATATCTTCTTTGAATGCATGCTGCGCTTTTCAATGATGTCCTTCATACTTAAAAAAAACAAAAACAAACCAAAGTGTGCACAATTAAGACAAGATGATGAACATCCCTTCCAGATCTATCACTATTTACCAAATGACCGATAATACCACGCAGTTATTAATACCTATAACTCTATATATGGATATACTATGCCGGATCGAATGATGTAAACAAAAATATCATAATTTTAATCTCAAAAAAGAAGGGGAAAAAATCAATATCTTACATTGGGGATCCCTTTTGCTAGATAAATTATAAGTAATACCATGGGTTGAGCGCTCAATCAGATACGAGATACAACCCAACAATAAGAATATATAGAGTTTTAATTTGAATATTACATAAACCAAAACAGTATATGGCTAAGTCTACTATCTCATTAGTACTGTACAGTGGCTAAGTTGCATTCTCAATACATTGGTCCAACAGATACAAGGTCAAGTAGACTACTTGCTAGGTATGTAGGACTTTGATGTCAATATTAATTCACCATACAAGCCAGCATGCCAGCCAAATGACTTGTATATGCAGTATTTTCAACTAGATTAAACAAGGCAGAGACCCCAATAAGCACTTAAAAATATAAGAAACAAGCGAGAGACCAATAAGCATTTAAAATATAAGAAACATGCCTCTTATTTGAGTTCAAGAAGCACTTCTGGTTTAATTTTCAGTAATTATTTCCTTTCCTCTTTCAATTCAGTAGCTATCGGGTATCCTTAAAAAAATCAATATATATATATATATATATATATATATATATATATATATATATATATATATAAAACTTGTGAAAAGATACTAAATTGTAACATTACTATGAAAAATATTTCTATTGTTACATATATAGGATCAATAATCTAGAAAAGTATTAGTATAATTAACATAGTAACAATAAACTAGACTCTTGTATCATGAGTATTATCACTAACAAGAAAACTAACACTAAACTAGAAACATTAGAATCACCAAGTATTTCTGAAAAAATAGTTACTATAGCTATAGCTAGTTGGTTTGCAAAGTGATCTAATTATATGGAAACGATAGGCCATCTCCAACCCATCCTCAAAAATTTTAAAACTTATACATAAATTCATTTCTTTATAGTTATTTTTATATAATCATATATACTATATTATTATACATTATTTATACATGAAACTTTTACACATAAACAAAATCCACTGAAATTCTACGGAGGATCCAAAAATTCTCTGAAATTCTACAAAAAAACAAATAATACTAATAAAATATATTCAATATTATACTATATTGGAAGATCTCAACAACAACTTTTTAATGATATAATTATTATAATAATTATATTTAATTATAAATTGAAAAATATAAGGGAAAAAATAGATATCTATTCTACTATATAATATAAAAACTTGGTGGTGAAACTTTTGAATTCCTAAAATACCCTCAAATATTTTATAAAGACTTGCATGTCATTTATGTTTATAGTCAAAGCAATAAAGTTTGCATGCTATGAAGTTTTCTTTTTCCATACAACTCTTCATGTTCCAATGTGTTGGGAAAGAAACGCGGAAACCTTTCCCCAAACCGGAGAGTACCTGCGAGAGGACCGAGCAAACAACGCACGAACCCAAAAACAAGCACACACAACAATCACGCAGACACAGAGAATTTTTGACGTGGAAACCCTTGCGGGAAAAAACCACGGGACGATCGGAGTCCAACCCTGAGAAGCCTCCACTAATGGAATAGAAGAATTACACCCTCTACAAACTCCTCCCGATCCAAAACGGATCCCCACAACACTCAGAGACAAGAACAATGATCACAAGGCTACGAAGAGCGAGAACGACGAGTAGAGATTACCCGAAACACGATCTCCTTCGAAAACGACCTTCAATCCTCCGTCTTCTTCTCCGAAGTTGCAATGGCACTCTTGCCTCCTTCCCTCTCAAACTTGTGTTGTCCAATACTTGCAATTCTGAATTAGGGTTGAGAAAACTCAATATAACTCCCCAATCCCGCAACCAACCTGAACCGTTGGATTAGATCCAATGATGAAAACTCATCCATAATCCCGCTTCAGCTCCCGACAACACAGAGTTCGGCCAGAACTCTGTGTGGGACAGCCAGCACCTACTGGCCAAACGCTGGAACAGCCAGACCGAGTTCGGCCAGAACTCGGCCTGGGACCGAGTTCGGGCCGAACTCGGATCCTCTGCTCCCAGTAGCTCCAGCAGCAGCAGCAACAGTAACGTCGCCTACTTCCCGAGCTTCTCCGACTTCGGACGGCGCTCGTCGCACTCCGGGGTCTTCTCCACATAGGTTGGGAACCCCACCCACTCCAACAAATCTCCCCCTTCACAACTATGGGGAGGACGTCGTCATCCCGACGATCTGCCTGCAGTACTCAAACTTCCCCCTTGGTAGAATCTTCGTAAACATATCAGCTCCGTTGTCGTCTGTATGCACCTTCTCAAGCTCCGCGTCCTTCTTCTCAACCACATCCCGTATCCAATGATACCGGGTCTCGATGTGCTTGGACCGGCTATGAAACGTCTGATTCTTCACAAGGTGGATAGCACTCTGACTGTCGCAAAGCAAAGTATACTGCTCTTGCTTCAGTCCCATTTCCTGCAACAGCTTCTTCATCCATAACAGCTCCTTGCAAGCCTCCGTCGCCGCAATGTATTCCGCCTCCGTCGTCGACAAGGCAACACACTTCTGCAACCGCGACTGCCACGACACTGCTCCTCCCGCAAACATCATCACGTAGCCCGAAGTCGACCGCCTCGTGTCTACATCTCCAGCCATATCAGCATCGGTATACCCGACCAGCTTCGGCTCGTCACCACCAAAGGAAAGTCTCCAACCGGCAGTGCCCTGAAGGTATCGTAGAATCCACTTGACCGCACTCCAGTGTACCCTTCCAGGATTCGAAAGATACCTGCTAACCGTACCAACTGCATGAGCAATATCTGGCCTCGTACACACCATAGCATACATCAGGCTTCCCACAGCTGAAGCATATGGAACCCGCTCCATATCTTCCTTTTCGTCCTCGGTAGATGGACACTGCTCCTCAGTGAACTTAAAGTGAGCCGCGAGGGGGGAACTCACTTTCTTCGACCCGTCCATCCCGAAACGCTGAAGTACCCGGTGAATGTACTTCGTTTGGGACAAGTGTAGCAGCTTGGACTCTCTCTCTCGGCTGATCTCCATCCCAAGAATAGTCTTCGCTGCGCCCAAATCCTTCATAGAGAAGGCCGCGCCCAGTTGGCGCTTCAACTCCGCTATCCTAGTGGCATTTCGACCCACTAATAGCATATCATCTACATAGAGCAATAAAATGATGAAATCATCCTCGGCAAAATACCTCACAAATGCACAATGGTCCGACGTCGTCCGTGCATAACCATGCTCCCCCATAAACGACTCGAACTTTCTGTACCACTGCCTCGGAGCCTGCTTCAGACCATACAAGCTCTTCCTCAACCGGCAGACCAAATGTGACTTGCCCTTCTCACAGAATCCCTCCGGCTGCTCCATGTACAACTCCTCCTCAAGATCACCGTGGAGGAACGCCGTCTTCACATCCATCTGCTCGACCTCCAAGTCGAAACTGGCTGCTAATGCTAGCACCACCCGAATAGACGAATGCTTGACGACAGGCGAAAAGATCTCATCATAATCCACGCCTTTCCGCTGACCGTAGCCCTTGACTACCAGCCTCGCTTTGTATCGAGGGCGAGTAGCATCATCCGTCTGCTTCACTCTGAACACCCATCGATTCTTCAAAGCCTTCTTGCCCTTTGGCAACCGCACCAGATCATAAGTAGAATTGGTGTGCAAGGAACTCATCTCCTCCTGCATAGCCACCATCCACTCCTGCCTGTGTTCGTCTTCCATAGCCTCTGCGAAACTTTCGGGCTCTCCCCCGTCAGTCAGTAGCACATACTCATCCGGCGAGTATCTCGTAGATGGTCGACGATCCCTGTTGCTCCTTCTCAGTGGAGCCACTGGTGCTGGCTGTATACCGACAGCCTCCTCCCCTTCAGGAACTACCTCTCCGGCATGCTCATCCTCCTGAGGGACACCCTGACCATCATCAGCAGGCTGATGATCAAGGTTGGGAGCAACTCCATGTACCGGCTCCCCCATAACTGGATCCTCCGCGATGTCTTCTGGAAACTGCTCGAAGCGAAATGACTCTAACTCAGGCAATTCCTCAGCCTCAGAAGGCGTCTCGGAATCCTGAGTGTTGGTCATGGTCTGATCCTCGACGAACACCACGTCCCTGCTTCTGTAGAGCTTTCCTTCCACTGGGTCGTAGAGTCTATAGCCAAACTCATCCCGACCGTAGCCGACAAAGACGCATCGCCTCGTCTTCGGCTCAAGTTTGGTCCTCTCGTCCTTCGGTACATGCACGAAGGCTTTACAACCAAACGCCCGCAGGTGACTGTATGACGGCTCTTTGCCGTACCATACTTTGTCAGGCACATCACCCTGCAAAGGAGCACTAGGAGACAAATTAATAATATAAGCAGCTGTGAGAAGAGCCTCACCCCAATAACTGCCCGGCAAGTTTGCTTCTGACAGCAAACACCGCACCCTCTCCATCAGTGTCCTGTTCATGCGCTCCGCTACACCATTGAGCTGAGGTGTCTTTGGCGGAGTCTTCTGGTGTCGTATCCCTTGCTCTCTGCAATACGCATCAAAGGGACCGATGTATTCGCCGCCATTGTCGGACCGAACACACAACAACTTCTTGCCCGTCTCCCTTTCAACGGAGGCCTGAAACTCCTTGAAAGTAGGCAGCACCTGATCCTTGGTCTTTAAGGCATAGACCCAAACCTTCCTGGAACAGTCATCAATAAAAGTCACAAAGTAAGAAGCACCACCAAGAGATTTTACCTTCATAGGACCGCAGACATCCGAGTGAATCAACTCGAGCAACGCCGGCTTCCTCGAACTTGGGTGACTCTGGAAAGACACCCTACTTTGCTTCCCAGCCAAACAGTGCGTGCATTTCTCCAACTTTGTAGACTTGAGCCCCGGAATCACTTTCCTGTTCACCAAGTAGCTCATCCCCTTCTCGCTGATATGGCCGAGCCGCCTGTGCCACAACTCGGTAGACGCGTCACTGACTGCGTTCACCTCCTGTGCCCCCTCTGCGCTCCCCTCCATATAGTAGAGACCGGACTTCTTGCTTCCTCTGGCAATCACCATCGAACCTCTGGAAAGCTTCCACTGACTATTCCCGAAGAGACTGAAGAATCCCTCGTCATCCAACCTTCCAACCGACACCAGGTTGAAACGGATATCAGGGACATGACGAACATCCTTGAGAACAAGAACCGCACCCGTCTTCGTTCTCAAATGCACATCTCCAATGGCAACCGCCTTCGACACATCTCCGTTGTCCATCTTCAACACGCCACAGTCGCCTGTCGTGTAAGTGGCAAACAGTGCCCTATTGTGAGATACATGTGCTGAAGCCCCTGAGTCCACCAGCCAAGAATTGTCATCGCAGGCGAGGTTAGTAATGACCTCATCACCTACGACGATCACATCGCCTCCATGCGTTGAGGCCGCCGCTGTAGTGTTCTCTTCTTGCTTCCCCTTGTCGCCCTTCTTCTCTCTCTTCCAAGCGAAACAGTTCCGCTTGATATGGCCCTTCTTACCGCAATGATAACACTCTGAGTCCTCGTACCGACCCTTGGACTTTCCCCTGCTCTTGTCTCTGCCACCACCTGGACCCCTGCTTTTGCCCCTTCCGCGGCTCTCTGAAACCAATGCCTCTGAGTGGTGGGATGTGGATGAAGTGCCCTGAGAACGTCTCCGCATCTCTTCATTCAACACCCCGCTCTTAGCAAACTCCAGACTGACCACGCCCTCTGGAGCAGAAGCGATCATAGATACTCGTACGGTCTCCCACGAGTCTGGCAAGGTACACAGCAGCCACAGTCCCTGAACTTCGTCGTCGAACTTGACTCCCATAGAAGATAACTGGTCAACCACGCCCTGGAAATCACTCAAGTGATCCGTAATAGACGCCCCATCCTTGTACCGCAGACCCATCATCGTTCGGATCAGGAACAACTTGTTTACCCCGGTCTTCTTCGCATACAAGGATTCCAGCTTATCCCACAACGTCTTCGCGTGCTCAATATTGGCAACGTGGTTGTACACGTTCTCATCAACAAACTGCCGTATGTACCCACACACCTGTATGTGCTCGAACTTCCAGTCCTCCTCGGATTTATCACTGGGCCTCTCGGATGCAAACACAGGTAGATGCAGCTTCTTGACAAATAGCAAATCCTTCATCTTGCTCCGCCAATAATGATAGTTTGTGCCATTAAGGTTCACCATGCGCACCGGCTTCGCGTCCATCTCTCCTCTCTGGTTCCTCTGTCAACTCCTGACACCCTTTGAACCCAAAGCTCTGATACCACTCTGTTGGGAAAGAAACGCGGAAACCTTTCCCCAAACCGGAGAGTACCTGCGAGAGGACCGAGCAAACAACGCACGAACCCAAAAACAAGCACACACAACAATCACGCAGACACAGAGAATTTTTGACGTGGAAACCCTTGCGGGAAAAAACCACGGGACGATCGGAGTCCAACCCTGAGAAGCCTCCACTAATGGAATAGAAGAATTACACCCTCTACAAACTCCTCCCGATCCAAAACGGATCCCCACAACACTCAGAGACAAGAACAATGATCACAAGGCTACGAAGAGCGAGAACGACGAGTAGAGATTACCCGAAACACGATCTCCTTCGAAAACGACCTTCAATCCTCCGTCTTCTTCTCCGAAGTTGCAATGGCACTCTTGCCTCCTTCCCTCTCAAACTTGTGTTGTCCAATACTTGCAATTCTGAATTAGGGTTGAGAAAACTCAATATAACTCCCCAATCCCGCAACCAACCTGAACCGTTGGATTAGATCCAATGATGAAAACTCATCCATAATCCCGCTTCAGCTCCCGACAACACAGAGTTCGGCCAGAACTCTGTGTGGGGCAGCCAGCACCTACTGGCCAAACGCTGGAACAGCCAGACCGAGTTCGGCCAGAACTCGGCCTGGGACCGAGTTCGGGCCGAACTCGGATCCTCTGCTCCCAGTAGCTCCAGCAGCAGCAGCAACAGTAACGTCGCCTACTTCCCGAGCTTCTCCGACTTCGGACGGCGCTCGTCGCACTCCGGGGTCTTCTCCACATAGGTTGGGAACCCCACCCACTCCAACACAATGATAATAAATTTTTCTGCCCTTACCATTTTTCAAAGGTTATTATTCTCAATAGAAAATTAAAAAAAGAACAAAATTCCTACTTCGAAACTCTTGGCATTGTAAAAAAAACACACACACACATGAATAGTCACCTGGAAAAAAAAGAAACACGACAGTTGACCTTATGATATTCTAATTAAAATACGTGCAAAGCACGTACATGTAGACTAGTAAAGATTAAAGAATAGATCTTCAAATTTGAGGATTTTCTCTCTCCTCTCTCAAATTTGAGGACCCGACCTTCCCCCTCTCAAATTGAGGATGGGTTAGAGAGGAAATATCTTCAAATTGGTATTTTTGAAGACATTGTTGGAGATGGCGCCCTAATGTAATCTATTTATGAACAAATCGTTACTCTATATATAGCTACTTCGTTTGCAAAGAGAGCAAGTTATATGGAACCATGTATGAAATTAGTCGTATTGTCCATCTACGGATTGAAGTATTAAAACCTTGATCAACCCATCAATGCTAGAAAATTTTCTAAAACCACGCAAGCATAAAAACCTTTAAGAAAGAAGATCATAACCTTTAAGAAAGAAGATCATCAATACTTTCTTACGAAGAGATATCTCAAGGAATGTTCTATCGAAATCCACATCACTGAAGCTGAACAGCTACTTTAGTAACAGAGAATCAACCCGGAAAATAAATCGACAACGCCGACAATAACGTATTTCAAAATGAGATAAACTAACAAGGAATGCATCCTTAAGAATTAGAAACTAGATACTAATAGACAGTAATATATTGTAGTGGGAGCACATCTGATGTCTCCATTATTCTATGCCGTAGTTATGTGCCAATGTTGTCCCAGGTGATTCTGGCTTGTCTCTACTATTATAAGGGGGCTTCAAAACGGCTCAAATTGAGCCGTCTAAGCCGTGTGTATATCATCAACCATTTAATTTACAAAAATATATATGTAAAAAATTGTTTAAATTTTTTAAAATTTATTATATATTCAACATAGGGACTCAAACTCATGCAAACAACAAGAATACCTTCCACCTTAGCCACGTAAGTTAGAAGATATATTTGACTGTAATTGGATAATATTCTTATTATACGTTATTATACATGCAAAGCACGTGCATTTACTAGTCTATTTAAAAGAGATAGATAAGCTCCTACTTCCAAACGAGCAAAAATACACAGTTGTTTAAGCCTCTTTTTTATCCTCTTCACATTTAAGTAGATAAGCCAGAATTACCTACGACAGTATTAGCATAGAATAACGGGAACAGCAGATCCGCTCCCGAATAGGTAGTTGGATTTGTTAACTTCCAAAAGAAATGAAACTATAAATCTTCCTAAAAAAAATGTGCTCAATTAGGGAGAAGCATATAAAATATAGTTCGACTACAGGAACTCAAATAGGAACTTGCAATGTGCTTTGGCTTTTTCAATTTAGGTCCTCGGAAAAAAAAATAATCAAAGGGATGAGATGCATCTAATCCAACAGCCATTAATGGCCGAGTCTTTTTAATTTAAGAACTCACGATCGAGTTTCTATAGGATTTTTGGTGCAAGTACAAGAAGCACCGCATAATTTACAACGTTGCATTTCTTTGAATCAATGAAGGACATCACGTGCTCACTACAATGAAAACGAGTGTTGGAATCTTTTTTTTTTTGGGGGAATAACAAACCACACTTAAAATGGCAGATCTATATCAAAAACCCTACAGTAAATAAAATTAAAGGACGGTACGGTGCTGGCTGCTACAGAAGAATTGAAAGTAGAAGACGTACGAATGCGTGCGTATACACACATACGTACATGTACGTACATGTATTCGTACGTACGTGCGTACCTGGAACTGGCGTACTCGAAGAGCTTGCCGTTGGCGGAGAAGATGACGATCCCGACCTCGGCGTCGCAGAGGACGGCGAGCTCCTCGGCCTTCTTGAACAGACCCCTCCTCCTCTTCGAGAAGGTCACCTGCCTCGCCGTCGCGTTGTCGATCTTCCGTATCTGGATCTTCTCCCTCGCCATTTCTTTTCCTTCCTTCCTTCTCCTCGCCAATTCCCTAAACCAAACCAAGAAATCAAGCAAGAAAAGTTAAAAAAAAAAAAAAAAAAACCTACGTAGGGAAGAAGAAACCCTAAAAAGAACTCGCCAGTTCTTTACTTCTTTTGTTGGCGATTGGTTGGTAGTGTATATTTCCACAAAGTGAAAGGGAGAGAGAGAGAGAGAGAGAGAGAGAGGAGAGGCCGTCTCTTTTTATGGTAAAACTATGCTGCTCCGATTCTCTCGCTGTTCAATTTTTTTTTTTTCTTTTCACCGGCAGTGGCCTAGCCCACTGTAGCTTCTGCTGCAGTGGAGAGAGTGGGGAAAAAGAAGGACCATATAGAAGCGTGCCACGATGGCGGGGCGGGGGCAGGGAGGGGACGGGGAGGAAAGCGACGTGGTGTCGGGAGGTGTCGGTTACTGTCGAACGGGTGGGGCCCACCTATTCGATATTTTTGGATTTTTTTTTTTTATCAATCCTTCGGCGCAGACCGCGGTTTCGACGCAGCCAAAACCGTGACCACGTGTCGGATTTCGGTTGGTCAGATGTTTTCTGGCCTACATCAGTGGGGGACTGAGTTTTTTTTTTTTTTTGGAAGGGAGGGAGGGCCAGTCTGCAGCAGCCACGTGGCACTGCGGTCTATGTTTTTCGGTTTCTTTTTCGGGCTAAGTAGAATTTTACTTTTTTTATTAAGAGCGCGTCTACACTGGAGGGGGGATCGTTGTTTAAACGACGGTGCCACGTGTCCCTCTCCTCATTGATCGGAATTGGAAAGCTGACTTAGCGGGGACTGGCATTTGTGGGCTGGATTTGGGCCAATATTGAGGGACACGTGGTCGCGGTTTAAACCTTGTTGTCACTTGGTATAACTTTATCTAGGCAGCTTATTATATTTGTAAAAGCATAATCCTTAATTGTTTGGCGTCTCGTCTTGATAAATTAGTTCACCGTTGATGCAACTTTATGAGTCTGATAAATGTCTTCGAAAGCTACTGATGCTTTCTATGTTTTTCAAAAGCATAAGAAATACAAAACCAAGTACGAGACTAACTTCGATACTGCTTATCTCGAGTGCTTTTGCCTTTTTGACCCTAAAAAAAATAGTCTCCGATGTTTGTTTCGTAATAACTGTTTATAAAAAAAATGCTTAGTTTTAACTTGATACTTTCAATTAGTCCATATTTTCAACTTAGTACCTTATTCTTTTTATTCAGCAACTTGATACCATAAACTATTAAATATTTTTAACTTGATAATAAAAAAATAAACAAAAATATGAAATTACCTCTCTTTCTCCACCCAACCCCCACCCCCTTTCGGCTGCCCCCCACCTGTAAGCCCCTGTTTTTCAAATTTCATTTTAATTAGTGTTAATTAAATTTTTATGTCATTTATAGCCTTAAATAATTATTAGAAATTTTTAGGAATTTTTCTAGAATTTTTAAATGAGTTTTTAAGTAGAAAAATATTGATTTGTAATTTTCTAAAATATTTTAATATCATTTTGCAAATTTTTAAAATATTTTCATATCAGTTTGTAATTAAAGAATTGTTTTTAATTAAGAATTGCAAATATTGTTTTGCAATTGCTCACTAATAATGCATTTATGTAAATCCTAATTCTATGGAGACCTAACTGCTAAACTACCTAACCCCCCCTGTCACGACCCGATCCCAAGTTAATGGGTCGAACCGGACCATGCCCAGCCTGCACCGTGGTGAGACGGCGGCAGTAAGCTGTTCCATTGCAGGTATTCACAACAACACAAGTACATTTGTCACAACTGTTCTATTCGGAATTGAAACTTGTTTAATAAATATTCAGAAGTACAACTGGAAAGGAAATGCTAAAATAAACTACAAACTCCAAATAAAAAAAAATTGTAGAAAGGGAAACTATCCAAGCATCAGGTTCAGCAGTCCCAGGATCAGCGTCCTCCAGAGACGGCTCCGGTACCGTCGCAGGGTAGAGTACCGGGTCATAATAGCTATTATAGTATAGCTCATCATCCTCAGTGTTACCTAAAATGTTGTCTCCAGTCAGGAGGGAGCAAGAACGAAATATGCATCTCATAATTTAAATAGTAATTGGAAAGTGCAGGGTAAACAGTTTGAAATAATGATTTTCAGCAGTTTAAAACAGTTCTGTGTGTTTTGAATATGCAAACGTCTATGACCGGCTTGGGTTGAGCAGTAGTATCCTGGCGATACGATATGGCTTATCCCCGTGTGTAAGAGGGGTAAGCTAATACAGTTATGACAGTAGGGATTTGGTCATAAACGCCTACACTATTCCCCCAGTCCCACATTCAGTACAGTATCAATCAGTAGTTGAACCCTAAGATAGTGTTCCGTGTCAGCAGTGTGGTTTAACATGCAGCTTAACTTTACTAAATAAATTACAGGAATACATAATCCGAAACTTGCCTTGTATTAGATGACTGGAAAGATGAGTTGATACCGAGGAGGAACGTCAGGTGTATCTTCGAGTTCCTACAGTTGAGAACTCGACTTAGAACCGTTGTATAACCAAGCTAAGTGTGCTAGTCGCAATCTCTAGTAGTAAGTCCTAGTCAGGTTTTAGGTTGTTATTTAAACTACAGCTAACGATTACGTCGTAAACTACGTGCGTTGATTAAACCGGTTAATTTGACTATTTGGAAATAATAACAAGGACCAATTATCTTTGGAAAACTTTGTGCTTTTGTAGTATATCTATAAAAATAGTTTCTTACAGTGACAAATCATGAACTAGTTATCTTACTAATATTTTATCCATTTATTTAATTCTTAATTAATTATAAACGAGAAAAGATTACGCTCTAACTACGGTTATACATCCAATCCAAAACCACCAAAGATCAACATCAACCACCCAGAAAAGAAAGTAAAAATCTAAGCTATGCAATACAGGGGCACAGCTAATCATCCTAGAGTTATGGGCTTATGCCCTGTACAATTTTTTTACATAAAATAAGAGAAAAACTGTTTAATTCCTAAATAAAATGTGCAGTAAATAATTATCTATAATAAATAACTTAAACATTAAATAAAATAATTTTTAAATTAAAAGTTTGGAGTCTCAGACTCGGTCCATCGTCACATCTAGCTAATACCTCAACGCCCGGTCGGACCGGTGCGTTTGCATTTCGCTTGGGTCCACAGACCGGTACGGTCGTCGCCCGAAAATCAGTTTTAAATTCATTTTCCGAAAACCAATTTGAAATCCAAATAAATAAAGTTTCCGTAAAAATTTGGGCAGCATTTCCTCTATTTCGGGACAACCCAAAACTGGGAAATGCGCCAACAAAACCTGCAATTGTTCCAACCAAAGAATAACCCATTTTATACCAAAAATATAACCACAGAAATAATTTCTCAACCACCAGAACCTTCCCGAAATACTCGGGAAAACCGAAATCAAACCAACAACATAAAATCTCAGCAGACAATATCACAGAAAATGCTAACGTAGCTAACCGAAACTACCACGAAGCTAAGCCGAATTTCCCAAAGGGAAACCGGGGACCGTTATCATCATAGACTACCGAAAATAAACGCAACGGGGCAGGGAATTATACCTCGGGGTGCTCAGCTAGAGCTCTCAGATGATAATAGAAAGAAAATAATAATCCCAAGCAGCGACGTTGGCGACGAACGTCGAAAAATCCAGAAATAGGCACGCTGGCCAGAATAGAGATCCCGCGAAGGGCAGCGCTGTCGGCGGGCAGCGCTGTCGGCGGACAGCAGCACTGTCAGCGTCGGGGTGACGCTGTCAGAGGGGGAAAGCTCGCGGGAAGCGGCGGACAGCGAGGAGGACGCGCAGGGGCGGTCCTGGACAGCGACGGGGCTCCACCGTGGAGCTGTCGGCCCGCGGGAAAAGCGGGTGCGCCGGAGAATGGCGCGGGGAGAGGAGGCCGCGGATCTGGACGGCGACGGGGTTCCGTCGTGGTTGGCCGCTCGGGGGGCACGGCGCTGGCTGGAAGGGGCGCACAGCCGGGGCACTGCCGGAGTCGGGCGGTGCTGGGGTCCACGCAGACGGGCTCGCCGGCGTGGGGGCGACAGGAAGTCGCGCGCGGGTGGCGCGGCCTCGGGATGGCCGGAGAGCGGCGCGGGAAGGCCGCGCGCTGGGGCGATCGGCCGGACGCTGCTTCGCCGGAGGAAGTCGGCGCGGAAAGGGGCCGCGGCCGAGATCGGGGATGGGCGCGCACGGGGAGTTCGCCGGGGATGGGCACTGGCTCCACCGGATCTAGGGCTCGGGTGAGAGGGAAAAGGGTTTGGGAAGGTGGAGTGGGTTTCCAGAGAGGGAACTCTGAGCACAGAAAGAGAGAGATATAGATAAGTGAGAGTTTTAATTTCCTTTCTCTTCTCTGATGAGAGATGTGAGTACGGGAGAGAGGGAGATGAGTGAATGGTGAGTTTTGTTCTCTTCCGAGGAGATGGAAGTAGTGGCAGAGTAATAAGGAGAAGGTGGTTAAAATAAAGAGTGGTGGAGGCTGTGAACGTGGAAGAGAGGAATATGAGGAGAGGAAAAGTAGTAGTTTACCAATTCGTGAGGAGAAAAGGCAATTGGGTGCTGGTCCTTCAGGCCAGCCAAAGACTGGTTTTTTTTTTAAAAGATTAACCAAGTCAAAAACAGATTAAGAAGGAAATAGGGCTCGGGCCTGGGTCTGGGCTCGAAAATCAAAAGTCCAAATTGTTATAATTTTCAAAAATCCTTTTTCACCCAAAAATAATTAATAGTAATATTTAATAATAATTATTATTTTGAAAGCGTTAATTAATAACACAAAATTCTATTTAAATAAATAGCTACAAAAATAATGGGTTTCACAAGGAAAGCTGTTTAATTTACTGTTTTGCCACTAGTTTGGCATATGAAACCAAAACTCATTTTCTGTATACTTAGGAAAGCTGATTTTTATAAAATATTTGTACTGGTTAATAAATTCCAGAAAAATTATAATAAATTTCTATGATTAACAAGGATCACTTTGGTACTTTACTTTAAACAAAACTAGGTTTTTTGTCTATCTCTAAAATTGTTAGAACACAATGGTCTTTTGATTTATTTATTGATTAATTACGACTTGTAGCTTTTTGTGTTATTTTGAGTTTTAGCCGTGTTGAACCCCACCCCTCACTAGTGTGAAGACCCTAGAAAGTTAGTTAAGGTAGTGTGTCACCCCACATTGACCTCCTATGCCAAAGTCATCATTTTGGCTAGGTGCCCAGTCACAAGTCGTGTTTCACCTATTAGTGTCCTAGTATTTTTAGCTTAGTGTAAAAAACTAAGTTATTGTATTTACTTCTACAGTGACGAGTTACTGGACATCCATAGCACTGTTATCGCAGCTTGTTTTGTTTTGCTTTGCTAGAGGCAAGTACTTTCTACGAACTTTGTATATTGTCACATAAATGACCTGCAAACCCCACCATGTTAAATGCTGATCCTTGGGGTAGCAAGTTAGATCTCTACATGTTGTACTTCCAGTTACTACCATGCTTAGAACAGTCTTCATATATATCTCACATGATTAGAATATGGGTTATGGGGAAACTGATAGTAGTGTACGTGATCACGACCCCCCTACAGTAGCGAGCGAGGTCGTATTTTATATGCATACCTTACCGCAGGCCATTACCCCGTATGTCTGTACGGATGTACACCTATGCTTGTTAACTTGTACGTATGTACATTTTATTATGTGCACTCCAGCACATTGTACATCTATTGACCGGTCACGTACTTGCTACAGTTTTAAACATTACATATACATCTGTCTCTATGACATATGTGTCCTTGCTATGATAGACTATGTGATGCCATGCTTTCCAGTTATTCCTCTTATGTTCATTTCCATGTTTCATATGCTAGTTTGCTAGATTTAGTACTTGCTCCCGTCCTGACAGGATAACGTTGTAGGTGTCCTTACTGAGGAGGAGTTACTCTGCGACACATATTATGGGGTTACTGCCGAGGACCCGGCTCTGCTTTACGAGGATGTTCCTGCGGGAAACCTCGCCTAGTTGTCTTTTGTTTACTTAGACTTTTGAGAGTAGACATGTATTAGACTATATCTTTTTGTAACTGGACATGTATCCAGTTTTACTTTGCAGTTCACTTGTACTTGGACATTTTACTATATACGACGACTTTTGTGTTTGGAGCATTTTATGACTTTATTTCACTTATAGAACTGTTAGCACATTTAGTCTTATCCTGTTGTCTTTAGAATAGCTTACTACATTTTATCTCAACGTAGGCTGGGCATGACTCGGCCTGGCCCAACAATTTGGATAGCGGGTCGTGACATGTTTTTAGTGGTGGCCCATGCATGTCCTGACTAAACTGTTTGGTTACGTTATTGTACCAAACATGCCTGCAATTAGGAACTTAAGGTAACTAGACAACATTAAGAAAGACGCTTAGAACACTTAGAGGAATGCTAGGATTACAACATAGGAAATACATCACATGTTTGCTATTATAATTAGATTTCCTTGCATATGATTATTTACTTTAAATAAATCCTTATAAGTCTTTTTATGTGTAATTTAGATGGTGCTTACTCGTTCATCCCAGTATGTTACCCCCGAGAATGGGGCCCTCCATATCCAGTCAGCTGACCAGTTAACTGATACATCTCCACCTACCATATTCCTCCACTCCACAGATCTACAGACCCAGATACCACAACCACCGTCCACATCACAGGCCCAGCAGGACCCGATACTTCCACCACCCCCTATCACTATACCTACCCAGGCTTCCGTCACACTCGACGGGAACCAGCTGCTCACACTGATTCAGGGGTTCCTAACAACCCATCAGGAGCAGACTACCCTACTCCGCCAGAGCATGGAGTGTTCTGAGGGACGTCCCGTGGTCCCACCACATGTAGAGCCACGGCAGAGAGCGGGGACGATTAAGGACTTCATGGGTCTGAATCCCAAGGAGTTCTTAGGGACAGAGGGCATAGTAGTAGCTGATGACTGGCTAGATTCAGTAGAGAAGAAGCTCCTCGGAGTCAGGATGCCGGATGACCTCCAGGTCGAGGCAGTAGGATTTCTGCTGATAGACTTAGCAGGAGTCTGGTTCCGGAATGAGCCGTTGTTTGCGAGAGGTAGAGCCACTTGGGACCAGTTCAAGACCCAGTTCAAGAAGAAATTCTTCTCGACCACTGCTAGAGTAGCCATGGGGCTACGATTCCAGAACATCCAGCAGGAGAACCGTTCTGTTGATGAGTATGCGGCAGAGTTTAGTCGCCTGAGCCGTTTCGCTCCTAGTCTGGTTGCAGATCCAGAGGAGATGACCCGTAGGTTTTGCCATAGTCTAGTTCCAGACATTGGCATTCTTATAGTGGCGAACGGTATGACTGACTACTACCAGAGCCTAGAGTTAGCCCGGAGTATCGAGGAGCGTCTTTTGTCATGCAAGAGGCCGGCTTCTGTACATCATGAGGGACCGTCCAAGCGTCAGGCTTTCCAGCAGAAAGTACCGACGCCGCCACAGCAGACTTACCGTCCCCCTACACCACATCATCAGACCCCGCCAGTTAGAGCCCCGGGACCCCGACAACAGCAGAGGGGAGCTATATGTTCTTTCTGCGGAAGACCCAGACACGACAGCTCCATTTGCAGGAAGAGGTTGAAGCAGTGCTTAGCTTGTGGGTCTGCCACCCATCAGATTCGGGACTGCCCAGTAGCGAAACCTGGAGGACCGCTTTCGACTCAGCAGCAGAGGTTTGGGCAGCATCTGCAGCAGCAGAAGGGACCTCAGGGGAAGGTCTATAGCCTAGTCCTTGAGCCGGAGCCGGAGCAGGTTTCAGAGCCCGATTACTTAGCTGACGTCATCACAGGTCATGTTTATTTGCATACTTTTTTAGCTCTATGCTTGTTTGATTCTGGTGCATCTCATAGCTTCCTGTCACTAGAGTTTATGCATGAACATCACTTAGTATCTACACCTACTGCGGAGATTAGTAGAGTAATGACGGGAGGAGGACCAGTGCCTATTAGAGCTAGCTATAGATGCTCTATTATGATAGCCGGGAGAGAGTTCGAGGGGCGATTCTTTGTGATGCCACTCCCCGATTATGATATCATATTGGGGATGGACTGGCTTAGCTATGCCCATGCATCTATAGATTGTCATGAGGGTAGTATTTTGTTCAGTCCCCCGGGCACATCACCATTCAGTGTTATGAGGACAGGGCCGGAGATCAGCCTAGAGCCGAACTGTTGTGCTACAGTTGGGGACGCAGCACCGCCACACCCTATCATTAGGGAGTTTATGGATGTATTCCCAGAGGATCTTCCAGGACTTCCGCCTGACAGAGATGTGGAGTTCACCATAGATTTAGTACCGGGTTCATCACCAGTATCCCGGGCTTGCTATAGAGTGAATCCCAAGGAGGCCATAGAGATGAAAGAGCAGATTGATGACCTGTTGAAAAAGGGTTTCATTCGATCAAGTGCTTCTCCATGGGGAGCACCAGTGCTCTTTGTGCCTAAGAAGGATGGTACAGTCCGGTTGTGTATTGACTACCGGGCCTTGAATGCCATCACCATTAAGAACAAATATCCTCTGCCCAGGATAGATGATTTGTTCGACCAGTTGAGCGGGGCGAAGGTGTTTTCCAGGATAGACTTGAGATCCGGGTACCACCAGGTGAAGGTCAGGCCAGCAGACATCCAGAAGACGGCGTTCAACACGAAGTACGGGCAGTACGAGTTTCTGGTGATGCCATTTGGTCTCATAAATGCGCCAGCTGTCTTTATGAACTTGATGAATAAGACATTTCACCAGTATCTGGATAAGTTCGTCGTGGTGTTTATCGACGACATCTTGATATACTCGAAGACGCCAGAAGAGCATGCAGAGCACTTGCAGATAGTTTTGGGGATTCTGAGGCAGGAGAGATTGTTTGCCAAATTGTCGAAGTGCGAGTTCTTTTTAGACCGAGTGGAGTTTCTCGGCCATGTAGTCACTAGAGATGGAATCTCGGTGGATCCCAAGAAGATTGCTGCAGTTGAGACGTGGAAGGCTCCGACGTCAGTTTCAGAGATCAGGAGCTTTCTGGGTTTAGCAGGCTATTATAGAAAGTTCGTCCAGGACTTTGCTAGAATAGCTGAACCCATGACGAAGCTGACGCGGAAGGACGTAGAGTACATTTGGTCAGAGGACTGCCAGACAGCATTTGAGGAGCTGAAGAGGAGGCTGACGACCGCTCCAGTTCTGACTTTACCTTCAGGTTCTGGAGGTTTCACCATATACAGTGATGCTTCTGGGAAGGGTCTAGGATGTGTCCTACAGCAGCATGGGAAAGTAATTGCTTATGCATCTAGGCAATTGCGGACTCATGAGAGGAATTATCCTACCCATGACCTAGAGTTAGCTGCGGTGATCTTTGCACTCAAGTTATGGAAACATTACTTATACGGAGAGCGTGTGGAGATCTTTACTGACCACAAAAGCTTGAAGTATATGTTCACGCAGAAAGAGCTGAACATGAGGCAAAGACGATGGTTGGAGTTGATGAAGGACTTCGATATCGATTTACAGTATCACCCCGGAAAGGCAAATATGGTGGCGGATGCGCTGAGCAGGCATCCGATGGCATGGTACCTGATGATTGATCGGCATTTGCGGGAGGATCTGGAGAAGCTCGGTATCGAGCTAGTTCGGCCAGGATCAGTGATACAGATGATGGCACTTGACATTCAGTCAGGTTTGATAGAGCAGATCCGGGAGGCACAGTCTACATATGAGAGCCTTTGCAGACTTCGACCCCAGGCTTTAGCGGGATTGCTGGATGACTTCACTATAGTAGAGGATGAATCCTTGAGGCATGGCAGCCGATTGTGCGTGCCGAAGGGAGAGCTGGTAGAGGCAGTCTTGCAGGAGGCGCACCGATCGAGATATTCTATTCACCCTGGTGCTAACAAGATATACCGTGACTTGCGGGAACATCTTTGGTGGCACGGGATGAAGAGGGATGTATCGTATTTTATCTCGAAATGCCTAGTTTGCCAGCAGGTCAAGGCGGAGCGCCAGAGGCCAGCTGGTTTGTTGCAGCCGTTACCCATTCCCGAGTGGAAGTGGGAACATATTACGATGGACTTCGTTTCAGGGCTTCCTCGTTCCCAAGGAGGGAAGGATGCCATCTGGGTCATCGTAGACAGGCTGACGAAGTGTGCGCACTTCATACCTGTAGCTCCCCTTCCCGGATTGTTTTTATATTTTATTATTATTTACTTTATTGAATTTTATTATTATTACTATTATTATTTTTATTATCATTATTATTGAGGTCGTTATTTTATAATATTATTATTATAATTATTGGTTATATTTATTTGGTTATCAAATAAATGTGATTTAATATATATATTCATATTTGTAAGAAATAGACATTACGCTAGGATTGTATAATATTGGGTTTTATTTAGGTTTATGGATATATATTATATAAGTATGTGTACGAGTATATAGGTATATGTACACATTTAAATAGATATAGTATATATAAAAAAAATAAATATATTAATATTTTATTTGGAAGTATACTTTATACTAATTTTAAATATTATAGATTGAATATGGTATTTATATACAAGGTATATATCTGTATTTATAAATATATATTGTGTATGGGTGTGAATATATGTATATGCCGAGATATAAATATTTGTGGATATGTATAAGTCTGTATAAATATTCGTATATATTATATGTGTATATATAGATTATATATATTAATACGTGTATATGCATATATAGTTAAAATAAGAAAAAAGGGATTAATGAAAAGAAAATAGAAAGAAAGAATGAATAACCCAGACATAGAAAGTGAAGCAGTAGCTTCACAAGCCAACTGCTAACTTCCCATCCCGGCCCACAGTCCACACCCCCAGTCAATGGTCGAGGAGCTAAGGCCCTCTTTTAATTCTTCCAAAACCGAACAGGCCAACACCCCGTGATTCATCCTCCTTGGCCCAAGCTCGAGCTCAGCTCAGCCCACCATGGAGAACTGATTCTCCATAACAGTAGCGCTCAACCTGAGCAAATCCAACCCGAGAACTAACTAAGCCCCTGCTTTCATTCGATCGGCCAATACAGATGAGTATATATATACAGATATATACACGAGGGAACAAATGACGAAAACCCTAATCCTAGTTTCTTCCGCCGCCTCCTCTCCCTCTGCCGATGGCAGGCGACGGTCACTGCAGCCTCGTGTTAGCAGTGGGGAGCAGAGAAGAGGAGGCAATGGCGAGTGAACTACTTATGTTCTGTTTAGTTGCTCTCTGGTTTTCTGTAATTGGAAGTACTCCGCTCTCTCTTCCTCGCCAATGGAGATTCTTCTTCTTCTTCTTAGAGGCTACGATGATGATCGCGGGTCGGATTAAACTAGACCGATTATAAGATGCTCAGTCCTTGCACAGAAAACCCTAACCCTTGTGCCGCCTCCTCGACTCGCACGCTGTGGAGTTGAGCCGTGCATCGAGTTAGCACGTCAGAGTCCCGTGCGCGCCACCGCCTGGCACTCGCCTCGCCATCCCGACTCCCCGCTTCCGACAAGACCCTGCGCGCGTGGCCAGAACCACCGTCTTCACCGCGCCACCCCTGCGCCCTTCCCCGGAACCCTCGCCGGCTCCTCCGCGAGCAGCTCTTCCGCGTCCGCGCCACCTTCAGCGCCGAGCGCTGGCACAGCGCCCGCACCGCTGGACCGGCATCGAGCCGTGGTGAGCACTTCTCTTCTTTCCCCTTTTTCTTTCCCTGCTTCTGCAACCTCCTTTTCTCTTCTTGTATTTTGATTTTGTACGGAAATCGAGTGAGAGAGAGAGAGAGGGGAAAGTAGCAGAGTCCTAAGCTATTATATTTTACATTAGATTCTTTTGATTGTTTGGAATGGCCACAGAAGTAGCAGTACTTTAAGTTATTTTATTTTAGTTTCCTTTGATTGTTTGGAATGGACAAAGAGGTCAGTGAGGGTTATAATTATTTGGGTTGGGTTCATGGACATGTGAGCCATTTAATTATTTAATTTATTAACTATTAACTTTTACAATTTTATATAGTCAGGATAAGTAGAAATGAATGACCTTGTTATTACACAGACAGTGCTGCCATTAGTTTTTATATTATTATTATTATTATCACCCTTAGTTTGCTAGTATTAATATTGTTATTCATTAGTAAATTATATTATTGTAGTAGTTACGATATTTCTTAATATGAGTTATCATATACATTATTTTCTTGGTTTTCAAATAGTTACCTAAAATATTTTTATTAGTTAAATATAGTTTCCTAGTATAAGGGTATTTTCTAGAAATAATTATATATAACTATAGTCCCTTCGAGTCTACCTTAACCCTGACTAGTCATATGTTCCTATTTTGCGAGATTTTGATTACTTCATGTCGACCCTAGGCTAACAGGCTATTCTGGACTCAACGTGCGATTTTGTGCACGGTCCGCCGGAATCCAACTCTGGACATACGGTTGGGTTCGTATTGGAAAACTGGATCCGTAGACATGTAGTTTGATGACTTTAGATACCGTTGACTCTGGCACGATTTTCGGTGCAAAGCGGGTCCAACGGCGGACATCATTTTTGCCCAAAATTACCGTTTTGCCACTGTGTCCAGAATTGGACTTAAGGACAGGCAATCCTAGCTAATTTGACTATTCTGAGAACGTTGGTAATGTTTATTTCAGCATCCGGAGACTTCTGCATGTGTTGATTGATTGTGGCTCGTGAGTGGTATTTATTATTGGTTTCTCCAGCTAAGGACCTCAGGCAAGTGCACTTTCTGATTGCTTTTCGATTCATAGTAGTCTTTTCATTTCATGTCTATACATATATCTTGCTGCTTGTTGACACGCTCGTCACACGGAGTAGTCGGGAGGGGAAATATCTTAGTATACATGTGGACTACCCAGAAATATCCCATGAGTCTATTCTTGAACGATAGCTGCTGCACACGACACGTGCAGTATGCCGGATTTTACCCCCTAGCCGTCCACATGGCGAAAGGATATTTCACACCACTTAGATAGATGTCTTTTATTAGCTTTTCCTTGTTTATTTCTTTATCGTGCTATGACATCACTTTATCTTACAGTTTTCATTTCTCATATGCTATTTTCATGTCTTGATAATTCTATTGTGTTTTGCACTGCCGTTGGTTTGTGTACTTGTTCCAATCATGACTGGATAACCAACATTTTTCAGGTTTAGTCGCGATCACTCTTAGCACTGGGAGAACTTGGGTATGTGTCACGCCCCAGAACCAGAACACTGAAGAGCGGGGGTGCACATAGCCAGCTACGTATATCGAAATGGCATCCACCTCGCTATACGGTCACGGCTGTCTAGATATGAGGGTTTACTACAAGCCAACAGTCTCTTAAGGTCAAGCCTATTGTCTCAATCTCAAGCAAGTAATATAGTCACAAGATGTTTGACCACCAAATATACAATAAAAGGCGTCCCAAATATTACATATCAGCTGATCATGAAGCTAGTCGTACAAAATGCTAGGACTAGCAAGAGTTAAGTCATACATGATCAACCCTAGGATTTGTTAATCATGTTTACAGCCCGTAGGCAGACAGTAAGTAAAGTGCATCGAGCTAACAGGTGCTCGTCGGCTAAACGCCTCAAAAGAATAAATTTACAATAGAGTGAGCGAAACAAAATAGAAAACCCACTCGTAGCCCGGGTTTCTTCTAGTTGCCACCATCGGGCTGGAGGTTCGGTAGATCCTCGGGTGCTGCTCCAAATCTGGCCACACAAAACCAGCTGGGTCAAACCCCAGAAAGAGCAAGTGCCACAAAGGAGGCCACAAAATAAGAACAAAAGCCAACATATCAGATCATAAGAAACTAATTACATAGTAAAGACAATTATTAAGAAGAAACCTGGCAGGTGATATACGATGAGATAACCATGGGACTCTTCAGATAACCAGGTTACAACTCGTAAACCAAACAAGGACCGGGGTTGTAACCCTTCGTCTGAACGGAACTTGGTTTCTCCCACCATTTATCGGCAAGATAAAATACAAGAAATCTGGACCTGTAATTAATCATGATTAAGGTAAAGCACGAGTAGTCATGTCATGTCATAACCTTGTACAGGATCAGGACAAGACAAGCGGGAATAGACTCTATCCAATCAATCACGGCCAAGCAAGTACTACGGCTTACTACTTAACTAACTAGGGTTATCACAAGCCTAATTACTAACAAGATGCAAGTGAGAATTTCCCAGTCCCAAGCCCTGCAGACTATCCAGTTATCCTTCCGCGGGTTGAGAGTATAGGTGGGTACATCGCCCGGGAGACAAATGTACCCTTAGGTGACTTAGAGGGTACAACACGCGACGGTGTGCTGGAAATGTGCTCTACTCGTCGGCAAGCTACAAGTCCAATTAAGAGCGCCCAGATAACAAGATTGCCTGTGACTAAAAATTTTCTATGATCTACACTTTGATCTAGTCATTAGCCTGATCCATATTCAGTATGAATCCCTGACCGTGGGAACCAGGGAGTCACGTCCTAGACATGATGCAAGACAAGACAAGTGGATTGCACAAGCAAGCAAGCAGGAACACCCACGGTGTCAAGTTGATTATACAAGTCAAGTTAGCCGTCGCAACAGCATCAAGTCAAGTCAGGATTACAAGTTACAAGTTACAAGTTACAAGTCAAGTCAGGTACAAGTCAAGAGTGCGCCGCCACGGGCCACTACCAAGTCAGGTTGGTCATGTCAGGAGTGCACCACTACGGGTCACTGTCGTGTTAAGCTAGTGCCTTGTCATACCATGCCATGTACAAAAGTCATTCCAAACATATTAAGTAAAATCAAGTTCATGACAAAAGACGTAAGGATATAAAATGAGCGTAAAATATCTAATAAAATATCAATATACAGGACTATGGAAGAGCCAAGCTTAGAGAAATAAAACCAAAACTCCAAGAGCCAATGGATTGCGCAAGGGGTCAGGGAGTTGGATTGCGCAGGTGTCAGCTGCGCAGGGTGCCAAGTGCGCAGGGGCACAGGGCGCATGAACAGACTGCGCAGGAGTGAACTGCGCAGGGGTGGATTGCGCAGGAGCAGACTGCGCAGGAGTGAACTGCGCATGGGTGGATTGCGCAGAGGTGGATTGCGCAAGGGTGGATTGCGCATGGATGGCTTGCGCATGGATGGCTTGTGCCAGCGCAATCCAGCGCAGCGCAAAGCACTGGCTGAGGTCATGCGCAATCGGCCCTGCGCTAAAGAGCACAGGCCGGGGGTGCGCAACCGGCCATGCGCTAAAGAGCGCAAGGCAGAGGGATGTTCTTCCTGGCCGAGAGCAGGTCCAATAACACCAAGAACTTCAATTCTTCATAACTTTGTCAAATCAAAACCAAATCTTGATTTTCAAGGTTCTAACTTGAGTAAAATCGAATTCTCTTCCACATGGAAGCATCAAAACATGCAAAAATTGAAGTTTAATAGATCAAAACCAAGGATTTTTGAAAATGGTTAAAACCTAGATCTAGAAGAATGAAAGCTCCAAATCACAAAATGTCAAGTTCTAAAGTTAATCTCCATGGCCTAATCTAGCTAATGGACAAATAAAAAGTGGTACTTATTTGATGGCAAGGTGCACTTGCCTATGGGTGTTGGTGAGTTGTGTAGAGGAAGGAAGAAGAAGAAGAAATAAATGAAAATTATGAGGAGAGAGAAAAGTAGGTGGGGATTTATGATGGTGGGTTGTGGTGGAATGAGGGTGGAGAATATGTTAAGGTGTTCCACTCATGATGAACCAAACCAAACCAAACCAACTCCACAAAATAAAACCAAGCCATGGTCCAAAACCCATTTACGAGAAACCAAATCCACAAGTCGAGAAAATAAAATACGGGCCAAAATCAAATTACGAGTACAAATACGAAATACAGAAAATACAGAAAATGAGGGTGACAGTATGCTGAAGACAACCTAGAAATAGATAGCCATTGTATCATTTCATTAATTGTAAAACTTTGTATTTTTCCTTTAAATATAAATGTTGTAACTGTTGTAATAAATTTAGGAATGTGAATGAGCAGCAATGTGATATTTGAGCATTTATTTCTTGCGGGCTTGACAGCGTTCTACCGCCGACTCTGCGGCGTAGGCTGGCTTGGACACGTCTCGTATCCGAAAACCGGGCGCGGGTCGTGACAATACCCTTCAAGGTGGGGCTTTCCACCGAGAAGTTGGGGGAGCTATACATGCAGTAGATAGTTCACCTACACGGAGTGCCAGTGAGCATCGTGTCAGACAGAGACAGCAGATTCACATTCCACTACTGGAGGAGCTTGCAGGAGGAGTTGGGCAGTAGGCTCAAGTTCAGTACGGCGTACCACCCGCAGACAAATGGGCAGTCCGAGAGGACGATACAGACACTGGAGAATATGCTGAGGACCTGCGTGCTGGACTTCGGAGGATCATGGGAGAGCCATCTGCACTTGGTAGAGTTTTCATACAACAACAGCTACCAGGCCAGTATTGATATGTCTCCTTTCGAGGCGCTATATGGATGGCGATGCCGCACACCGCTCTTTTGGGATGATGTTGGAGATAGAGTTATGCTTGGGCCAGAGATGATCACGGATGCAGCAGAGAAAGTCGGGATGATCAGAGACAGGCTCAGAGTAGCTCAGGACAGGCAGAAACACTGGGCTGATGCTAGTCGCAGGCCGATGGAGTTCGCAGACGGTGATATAGTGCTAGTGAAGATATCACCTACTAGAGGGACGATCTGGTTCGGACGAGGAGGGAAGCTGAGCCCCAGATACATCGGGCCATTCGAGATACTTGGCAGGATCGGAGAGGTAGCTTACAGGGTTGCACTTCCATCCAACCTAGCAGGAGTTCACGACGTCTTTCACGTATCTCAGCTGAGGAGATATGTTCCAGACCCCAGTCATGTGCTAGATCATTCAGAGTTGGAGGTCGGACCGAACCTTACAGTTTCTGAGCAGCCGGTGAAGATATTAGACAGGAGAGAGAAGAGGCTGAGGAACAAGGTTATACCCCTAGTGCGAGTAGCTTGGAGTCGTCACTCCCCAGGTGAATCTACTTGGGAGAGGGAGTCAGACATGAGGGAAAGATACCCTTACTTGTTCGATCCAACCGCTGCGAGGGAACCACCCGTTCCCGCTTGATACCTTAGAGGTTAGTTTCGATCGCAGCCTTAGTCATTTTGTTGCATTGCTTGCTATGTTAGAATATTGTCGGGTCTTCAATCCTTATGAATTTCGAGGACGAAATTTTTCAAGGAGGGAAGACTTGTAAGCCCCTGTTTTTCAAATTTTATTTTAATTAGTGTTAATTAAATTTTTATGTCATTTATAGCCTTAAATAATTATTAGAAATTTTTAGGAATTTTTCTAGAATTTTTAAATGAGTTTTTAAGTAGAAAAATATTGATTTGTAATTTTCTAAAATATTTTAATATCATTTTGCAAATTTTTGAAATGTTTTTATATCAGTTTGTAATTACAGAATTGTTTTAATTAAGAATTGCAAATATTGTTTTGTAATTGCTCACTAATAATGCATTTGTGTAAATCCTAATTCTATGGAGACCTAACTGCTAAACTACCTAACCCCCCCCCCCCCCCGACCAGACACTCTCTCTCCTCACCCACTCTCGTTGACCCGACCGACGACTGCCCAACCGCCCAAAAACCCTATAAAACTTCCCCCCTCTCTCCCCTGACCTAAACCCTAACCCAAATTTCTCACCACGACCACCACAGCCCCCCTTTCTTCCCCGACGAAACTAAACCCTAACCCTAACTCCGGCGACCCCCAGCGCCACCTCCACAACCGTCGTCGTCACCAGCCATCACCACCATCCGCTTCGCCTCGCCTCGACGACCGCAGCGCCACCACTCCGCCACCGTCACGACGCCTCCTCCGCCGTCCACGACCATCAAATCCCCCCCCAGAGCTGGACACGTGAGTAGCAGTGTCCTTACGAGTCATGCGTGTCTCGTGTTGAGTCCATACTGTTCGCCGTGTCCTGGCGAACATAAGCGTGGAACTGGACACGTGAGAATCGAACCGTACGTGTCGTGCTAGCCCAGACACGTTGGTACCTGTGTCCCTAACTGTCAGGACACAGGACAATTTTTTTTATTATTATTATTAATCTAGCCTAACGAAATAAAACAAACTAAACCCTAACTCTAACAAACCCAGTGGGTTGACCCCCTGGCCAGCCCGACCCGATTAAACCCCCCCCCCCCCGCTGGCTTGGGTTCGAGCCCCCCCTTCTGTTTTTTTTTTTTCCTGTTTCCTTTCTTTTCTTTTTCTTTTTGTTTTATATATATATTTATATATATATGTATATATATATATATTAGTATATATATATATATATATATATATATATATATATATATATACTGTATTTTTGACAGTATATTATATATATGTATATATATTTTATAGTTAGTAATTTCATATATATATGTTTGTATATATATGTATATACTTTTATGTGTATATATATTATATATATATACACTTTATAATTAAGAGTTTTCTTATATATATATATATATATATATATATATATATATATATATATATATATATATATATATATATATATATATATATATATATATATATATATATATATATATATATATATTTGTATATATATATATACTTTATAAATTGAGTATTTTCCTTATACATAGATATATGTACTTTCAACATATGTATGTATATATTATTTTGTATCTTATTAAAATATTAATATTATTTTTGTACTTTTATCAAATTATATTTTTAGTGTATTTAAATTACTGCAACCATTTGGTGTCCAAGCCTAGCATGGGTATTTGGGCTCAAATGTGTTTTCACACATTCAAGACCTGTACAAGTCATATTGGACTTGATCCATGGCCTTGGGTCCTGTATTTAAACTTTGGTTCAAATTATATACATGGACAAAATACGCAGATAATTAATTATTGTGTGCAATGCTGTTTTTGATTTTCTAAAAATACTTAAAGTACTGCTAAAATTATGGAAAAATAGTTTTTAGATACTATGTTACCTTAGCTAATTTAGTATAATTTTTGTAGTATTTAATTTACTGTTTTGCCACTAGTTTGGCATATGAAACCAAAACTCATTTTCTGTATACTTAGGAAAGCTGATTTTTATAAAATATTTGTACTGGTTAATAAATTCCAGAAAAATTATAATAAATTTCTATGATTAACAAGGATCACTTTGGTACTTTACTTTAAACAAAACTAGGCTTTTTGTCTATCTCTAAAATTGTTAGAACATAATAATTTTTTGATTTATTTATTGATTAATTACGACTTGTAGCTTTTTGTGTTATTTTGAGTTTTAGCCGTGTTGAACCCCACCCCTCACTAGTGTGAAGACCCTAGAAAGTTAGTTAAGGTAGTGTGTCACCCCACATTGGCCTCCTATGCCAAAGTCATCATTTTGGCTAGGTGCCCAGTCACAAGTCGTGTTTCACCTATTAGTGTCCTAGTATTTTAGCTTAGTGTAAAAAACTAAGTTATTGTATTTACTTCTACAGTGATGAGTTACTGGACATCCATAGCACTGTTATCGTAGCTTGTTTTATTTTGCTTTGCTAGAGGCAAGTACTTTCTACGAACTTTACATATTGTCACATAAATGACCTGCAAACCCCACCATGTTAAATCTGATCCTTGGGGTAGCAAGTTAGATCTCTACATGTTGTACTTCCAGTTACTACCATGCTTAGAACAGTCTTCATATATATCTCACATGATTAGAATATGGGTTATGGGGAAACTGATAGTAGTGTACGTGATTACGACCCCCCTACAGTAGCGAGCGAGGTCGCATTTTATATGCATACCTTGCCGCAGGCCATTACCCCGCATGTCTGTACGGATGTACGTACACCTATGCTTGTTAACTTGTACGTATGTACATTTCATTATGTGCCCTCCAGCACATTGTACATCTATTGACCGGTCACGTACTTGCTACAGTTTTAAACATTACATATACATCTGTCTCTATGACATATGTGTCCTTGCTATGATAGACTATGTGATGCCATGCTTTCCAGTTATTCCTCTTATGTTCATTTCCATGTTTCATATGCTAGTTTGCTAGATTTAGTACTTGCTCCCGTCCTGACAGGATAACGTTGTAGGTGTCCTTACTGAGGAGGAGTTACTCTGCGACACATATTATGGGGTTACTGTCGAGGACCCGGCTCTGCTTTACGAGGATGTTCCTGCGGGGAACCTCGCCTAGTTGTCTTTTGTTTACTTAGACTTTTGAGAGTAGACATGTATTAGACTATATCTTTTTGTAACTGGACATGTATCCAGTTTTACTTTGCAGTTTACTTGTACTTGGACATTTTACTATATACGACGACTTTTGTGTTTGGAGCATTTTATGACTTTATTTCACGTATAGAACTGTTAGCACATTTAGTCTTATCCTGTTGTCTTTAGAACAGCTTACTACGTTTTATCTCAACGTAGGCTGGGCATGACTCGGCCTGGCCCAACAATTTGGGTAGCGGGTCGTGACACCACCCCACCAACAACTGCACCACACACACACCCCCGGCTGCAACCCCCCCTCCTCTCTCTACGCACAACAACGACGATGGCAGTATCACCAGGGGACACGAAGAGAATGGGGGAGGACATGGTAGTGTAGTCGGGGGGACGGTGGTGGGGCAACACACACACACAGGGGAGATACATGGGTATTTTTGGCATTTTTTATGGCATAAAGTTAATGCATATCAAAGTTTCTGGTATAAAGTTAAATCAAGTCAAAATCTTTTAGGCCTCGTTTGGTTTGTAGAATCTCCGGGTTGAGAAAAGAAAGTGATTACTTTCCTATGTTTGTGCCAAATGAATTGAGGAGGAAAGAAAAATGATTTTCAATGGAAGAAAAATTAGGAGAAAAGTAATTCCATCCATCAAAGCAAAGAATCACTTTTCCACAATAAAGTAATCACTTTCCTTTTCAAATTCCTTGACATTTCCAAACATTGAAAAGAAAAATCAATAGAAATTAAAAAAATTCAAAAGAAATAAAATGATAAGGAATTGATTTCCTTTCCCTTCCATTCTGCAAATCAAACAAAGCCTTAGAAAATTAGTCCTACTTACTTGGAATTATGTTTTGGAAATTGTTATAAAATTTTTCACAAAAAACATATCGTATGATGGATCATTAAAACAATTTCGGGTCCGCAAATTGATCTACAATCGATTTAAATTTGTTTTAGGTAGATTTTTCTTATAAAACATGATACATAACTAAATATATATATATATTTGTCATCAAAGGGAGCCTTAATTTGTGCTGAAATGGTGCTTGCTTTTGGACTAGGCCCACATGTTTAGCCAAGTCAAGCCAGGATGTGATAGGTCCAACCCGACCAAGTTCGGTCGTAATTTATGCGTTTGGATCGGAACAGTTCCGATGAATCTCCAGCCGCACATGACCTGTTGAGTTGCCGTCCGCATATAATTGTTAGTTGGGTTTTTTTTTCCTTTTTTTTTTTGAGGGTGTCCACTTCTTAATGGTGCTTGAAGACATGCCTCCAAGAGGGCTCGAACCCGCGCCACTGCGCCAGGGTGCTCCACCGTTCCCAACGGGCTACGGTCACTGAGACTTTAGTTGGGGGTTTGGAATAGTCAAAACAAAATAAACTCAAATTCTAAAACCAAAATCGAACAAAAATTGAAATCGAACCGAACCGAATAATCAATTCGATTTATTCGGTTGGAATATTTATATTATTTAATGGATGAGTCAAAAATTGAGATCGTGATTAAATGATTTTTTAATTTTTAATTTTTATACGTACATTCGTTGTATTTCAAAGTTGCATATAAAGTTTGACTAGTTGTTAAATTGTCAAAGTTGCGACTTCTAAACATATACATAGAATTATTATTTTTCTAAAATATACACAGTTTTAGTCACAAAATATACATAAAATTTAGAATATTTACATAATTGTATAAGTTTTATTCGATTTTTTACCAAAATTAAAATCTAAAATTGAAACTGAATAAGATGTTTTAGTATTTTAAAACCGAAATCGAACCGAATTTTTTGGGAATTATTTTATTGGGCTGTTGGCAGTGCTTGAGGCCCACTTGCGCACCCAATCAAGTGGTTAGGTAGGATCTGGGTCAAAAAGTAAAGTACCTTCAATTTATATTTTTGAGGGCGGGAAAAGTGTTCCAAACAAACGTCAAGGCCCGGAAATAATTCCCTCCTTTCTTTCTGGCTTTCTCTCGGTCTCCTTTCTTATTATATTTATTTATTTCACTTCCTTACTTAGTTATTATTTAACATTTTGGTCACTTGATTGGAAACAAACCAAGTTTTCATAGCTTATCATCTTAAATTTCAAATTTAATTGGGACCATGTTTGTGTATATGGAAGTCTAGAAATTAGGAAGTAAATATATTGTTTCCTCTCTACAAAACTTATCCAAATTTTCTTTCTATTTGACTTGGGAGTAAATTTTTAAACTTATCTTGCGTGGGAAAAAAAAACTCTATTTTTTATAAAGATGTTTGAAAACAGTTTAAAATGAGTCGTTTAAGTTTTATGTATTTTATAACGTAATAAATATTTTAAAATATATATATATATATATATATATATATATATATATATATATATATATATATATATATATATATATTAATCATGTAAATTGTTTCTGGAATCGCTCCCACTGGAATTCGAACTCCTGATCACTCGGGCCGCATGCATCTCTCTTAACCACTAGGCTAGAGGTCATTTGCAATATATATATATATATATATATATATATATATATATATATATATATATATATATATATTAATCATGTAAATAATTAATTTACATGATTAATATATATATATATATATATATATATATATATATATATATATATATATATATATATATATATATATATATATATATATATATATATAATATTTAATTATTTACTACCTGATATTATTAATTATAGCCAACTACCTCTAACTCATGTAGTTAAGGTGGAAGATATTTTTTATGACTTGATCGATTCGATCCGCATAATAGCTGTAACAAATTCTTTTTTTTTTTTATGTACGTGCAGTACACGTAGACATTACTAACATGGATAAAGTCTTCACATCCCCTCTCTCTCTCTCTCTCTCTCTCCTCTCTCTCTCTCTCTCTCCTAGTTTGTTTTTCCTAATGAGATATGCCAAATTATTTTAAAAATTGTTAGCTTTTATGAACCAGACAAGTATTAAGAAAACTTAATAAAGCAAACATTCTTGTCATTCATAACTCAGTTGACACTGTTTTTACCAATAAATTATTTTTTTAAGGCTTATTTTGAAGATTTAAAAAAAGTTAAGAAGGTAAATATTATAGATAAAACAATGATTACAACTAAGATCCATATATCCATGATTACAAAATAGGTTATCTAGGAACTGTGATATCTATGTCAGCATCTTTATTTTTCTGCACATCAAAAATATTGAGGGAAAGGCCCTCGAATATATGCCTATTTCGTTTCCTCTAGATGTGCTAAACCACCAGCCCCAAAATTATTATGAGACCTCGGTAACCTCTCTTTTATTGCGTTTTTGCACTTTAATATCGCTCGATATCGAAGCGAGAGTTCTACAGTGTACAATGGTTGATCCAATCTTAGCCCTCCGTACGTTCCAAATATCCCAAACAAAGTCGCAAGCGAAGAACAAATGATCCTTGGACTCATTATGTTCACCGCATAAGCAACACTTCAAATCCTCGCAAGGGATGCCAAAACTGGCCATCCTGTCTAAAGTAAAATGATCATCTTGTATAAGCACATAGACAACTTGACTGTCGTTCCTTTGGTCCAAATCACCTCCACCCAGTGAACCTCCTCATGATAGGTTATAATCTGGCTCAAGTCCGTACAGAACTTAAAAGTGTCTCTCTCCATATAATCCCAGAGCCACTAGTCCCCCATCGCTTGTCTATCAATTTCCACCGCACGTATATCTTCCGTATGAGCCGTCTCAATCACACTATTGATCTGCTCGGTAACCGTGTTTTCATCAGTTCTCAAATGTTTTTTAACCGACCATTTATGAAAACTCTTGTTTGTTAAATTTTTTTATACACTGCTTTGGGTCGGCTAAAAAACCCTTCAAAATAGGTGTAATGTAATTTTTGGTGGCTTTATAAACACCATAAATTGGTGGATTATGAGGAATTTTATTATTTTATTCAATTTATATACTTACCAAAGAAATATAATTATAACTGCTAATAACCTTTCCTATTTAATTTTATTCTTGTAAAAAATTTTCATAACCGCTCGTTAATGAATTACCAAACATGGATTGGACTGGTTTAAAAGCTGCTACTTAGAAACCACAAAAAAATCTTACCACTCATAATCTGTACTATAAAAACACCTCATAACCACTACCTCCTACAATTGCCAATAAGACCCATAAGTTTGCAAGGCTTAATAAATATTTCTATACTTAAATTCAAGCAACCCAACATTTCAACATTATACATTTGAAAACTTTCTTACACCCACAAACAAAAAATGAAAAAAAAGGGCCAAATATAAGAGCGGATGCTGCTACATTGTATGTTGTTTGTAACCGTGGACATGATCGCAGGCCACGCGGCGGCATTTCATTGTCCCTCGATCTGAATTTTAAGAGGGCCGGAACCAATAATAGCAGCAGATAAATAATTGACTGTCACGTGAGCCTGCGGTCACGTCCGCGGTCACAAACCGTGCGAAAAAAAATATTTCTCCAATAAGAACGGTCTAACATAGCATATGATCCAACGGCCCAAAATATTCATAAAATATGCTTAAGCTCCCATCAAGGATTAAAAGATAATAAATTCTTGAAACTTACGTCTCTAGGATTAGAAAACAACAGCTTTTTCTGCTTGCATCAATGAAGCCAACCACACCACATCCCAATGAAAAAACCCACAAATTTTTGAACATAAAAAATAAGAAATAAAAGCAAAAAAAAAAAACCTCTGGCCATCGTCAATTCCCACTTTATCCCTTCCTCTTCAAAGTACCAAACCTCCATTCTCTCTCTGCAATTTTTTTTTCTAGGGTTTGGGAAATGTCGGACCAGAGGAACCGGTGGACTTGGGAGGTACCCGGCTTCGAGCCGAGGAAGTCGCTCTCCGTCGCCGTAGGCGACGGCGGCGGCGGCGGCGACGGAGGCGGCGAGAGGCGGAGCCCTAACCCCCTCCTCCGGCGATACTCCGTATCGCCGTCGTCCGCCGCCCTCCACCGCCAGCAGCAGTCCCTGCCGGCCAAGCTCCAGAAGCTGAAGGACCAAGTCAAGGTTCGATTCGATCTCTCCCTTTCGTTTCCGTCGGCTCTCGATTGTCTCGTCGGCACTGAATCGTCAATATTAAGGTTTTAGGGAAGGACTGATTGTTTCGAAATTTCATGAATTACTAGAAATTCCCGAATTTAAACTGATATAGAGTCGATAACGAGCAGCGGAGGGGGGATGAATTATGTGGAATGTTGTGGGTCAGGGTCATATTTGGTCCGAAGAAACGAATTTACTTAAAAAAACTGAACTTCAAGATCAATGCGCGTCGAAATTATCATGTTTTTTTTGTACTTAACAATGTATTGTTCTGACAGCGCGCGAGACAAGATTACTTGGAGTTGAGGCGGGAGGCCACTGACCTCAGAGAGTACTCCGACGCCAAACTCGAGCGCGTCACTCGCTACCTCGGCGTCCTTGCCGATAAGGCGCACAAATTAGGTAAGACACCTGAATGTGCAGTTCTCCTGCAGAGTGCCGTCGGCGTTATTGTTGCCTATCTTTAGTTATCATCTGCAAGTAATCTTCCGCAGCTTATAATTTTGTCGATGGGTTTAGGGCCATCAATGAGCCAAATGACTAGACGACCACATAATGTGCGAGGATGGAGGTTTCTACAATGACGACGACGACATGTTCGTCCCAATATTCTTGGTTGGCTACATGAATCCTTTTCCTCTATTTGGTCGGTTACGTAAAGGGTCATTTCCTCTCTAGCATTAGCAAATGCGAATATATTTTATGTTTTTCACAACCTCTATACAAGTTCGTTTAGGCCGACGCCTACCCCTAGCGTCTTCTTTAAATCCGATCCTATAACCTTGTTAAGCGTCACATTTGTTCGTCTTTGTTGTACATGTCCAAACTACCTCAAGTGATTTTCTTATCTTATCTTTTAATGTGTTGCTACCTCCTAAATTCCTCATTTTAGTTATGCGGCTTATGCCATGTTTCTTAGTTGTTCTCATTTTTTTTAAGAGCCACTGGTCTTGATGCTCTTTGATAAAGTTCCCCTTTCAACTTCAAGGGTTTACTTAGAGAAAGATGGCCCAATCAATTTTCATTAATATAAGTTAAAAACAGTTAGTACATAGAGCAAAAGTTCATTGACATAGTATTACACGATAAATCTCAAAATGATTGGAGGGAATGATAAAGAACTTCCTTGAAGGGTTTTCAGATGCATCAATAGCGGCAGAAGATGGAAGTCCATAGAATACCATAGAGAAATCCCAAACTTTTCAACCCACCGAGAATCGTCAAGCCAAAGCCTCCAACGATATAAATGGCAGAACCATTAGCAAAACATGCAACATCTACTGAGTTCCACTTTTACCTTTTTGATCCAAAAGCTTCTCCAGCCTAGGAAAGATGATGATCTTCAATCTTTTTGATAACCGTCGCTTCGTCAATAGAGATATTCTTGAAAATTCTTTGATTGCTCCCCCCAAACACACAAGATCAAAGTCATGAATGCAAAGTCACAAAGGAGTTTCTTAGCAAACGAACGAGAAGAAGTCTTCATATAACTCCAAAACTGAAAAGGGGATGGTGCTTGAAGTCTGATTCATAAAAACTAAAATTGTGGCTCCAACAACGGGATGCCCAATGTCAATCAGTGAATTGTTCACATCGACTACACAAAACATATATGTTACAAAATGGAAATCTCTCTTCTTTGCATATTGTCACAACCCAAGAGTGAGGAGTTTTGTTTTTAGAGCAACCCATACTAATAACTTGGTTTAAGATAACCCATTTTTTCAGTTAAGATTAGCATGAGGCCACAAAGTATCAAAGTCATTAAGCTTTATGTACATAGATTTCACAATGTAAATACCTATAGTTATCCATCTCTATATTCTAGAATATGCTTGATGGCTTAAAGACACCACATCAAGAATGTATGCCAACTCATGAATTCATGGAACTACGAGAGAATTCATCAGTGATAACTCTATTGAATGTTGGATCCCAATACCATGTATCCCGCGCCCAAAATCTTGAGAAAGAACAACTTAAATCTTTGTTGGCAGTTAAATTGAAGAGATTATGAAACAAAGGACAATTATCGTCTGTAGCCCAAATATACTCCATATATACTTTTATAATTTGATAGTTAAACTATTGCTACATTTGAAATAGATACCTCGAGAAAGTACGAAATCAACACTGCTTATGCCTTTCCAAAAGGAAGAAATTAAAGAAGATGACGGAGAACTTGAAAACTCCCAATAAAGCTTTCTAGTATAATAGTTATTAACCACTAGTCGAGCCACGGAGCATTTTGTCATGAGAAGAGTCTCCATCACCATTTTCCAAGTAGTCTGTGATTAAAGTGATTAAGTTAAGGATGCTATGCCTTCTTCCTTCTTTTCTTCTACATAGTGATAACTCATTTAGGAGCACAAAACATAGACAACATATGTAAAGGAATAGCCGAGAGAACCAAGTTAATAAGAATCAACCTTTCTCCCCTTGGTAAGAGATTAACCTTCCAACCAACGAGACGTTTCTGCACAATTTCTGCCACAAGCAACTGATTGGTTCTCCTCAAACACCCCACTCTAAGAGGCAATCCCAAATAAGATACAAGGAAGAACTCTTTTTTGCAATTGAAATAGAAGCCAACTCATCAACTTCAAGGGTATCTT
Source organism: Iris pallida (assembly GCA_029216955.1). Lineage (NCBI taxonomy): Eukaryota > Viridiplantae > Streptophyta > Magnoliopsida > Asparagales > Iridaceae > Iris > Iris pallida. Next base: position 1,740,430 of record JANAVB010014398.1, on the reverse strand, counting down.
ATGTTCATAAAAGGCTCTAGAAGCACTTCTTTAGTTTGCTATAATCCTTAATTCTACGAAATATCCATGTTAACCTCTCTATCAACACGATTGTTCGATCCTTCGAAAATCTCAATATAGTCACAAAAACAATTATTTTCCTTTTCCAAAAATCATCCTTTAGTCTCCCTAGGGAGCCTATTATAAGCCTCTAATGCTTGGCATCATACCTTTGGTTCGTAAAACAATCTTTATCACATATTACTGAACATTGTCTTTCGTAAGACCATCTCAATATGTATGTCTCATCAGGAAACACCTTATGCTGTATACAATGCTTTTGAAGTGCATTTCCTCCTTGTCTGAGGCTCTTCATTCTCAACCTCAGTCATGACCGTATACAGAAAGAGGATATGAAAAAAATTACTTGTCCGTAATAAGCGAAAGAAGTTACTTGACCTCTATGTTGGCACGAATACGTACACAAAAATGGACACGATGACGATGCAGACATTAAAAGGGTACAGAAGTAGTTACCTATGCTAAATGAATAGGACACAGGTACATACATGATACCATACGGACATTATTTTGCCGTGTGCAACACAACTCGACCAAGGTCCTAGGTGGACTTCTTAAGCACATAGGTGGGCTTCAGTTTAGAATACATGAACGGGCTAATTAGCATGTTTGGAATATCTTCATTGAATGCTGAAATAATCTATAATAGCTTGCTTTGAACTTATTGTTCACCCTTAAACCAAACTCTTCACTCATTCAATAGATAATATACTGCTTCATTAAAACCCTCCCAGATCCGGTTAAGACTTTCATGAAGGCGGATATACTTCATTGGGTTTGCACACAGTAAGATTTTGTACACTCGTTTTGTTTATGTATCCACATTAGGTGAGAGATGCAAATAAGATTATCAACTAATTGTACAAGACCATGTCATGGCTTCTTATTTAAATTGTTTACATTTTGAATAGCCTTTTGATTATATAACATTATAACTCCATATGCATGTCACATCACAACAGTTAGATTCAGTGACAAAATTTGTCATTTACTTTATAATTAGAAAAGTTCTCATAGTGTTATAATCTAATAGGTCAGATATACCAATTACCCGTCTAAGGTTTCTCATATTCGATTAACCTTTTTAATAAGCTACATTACAATTTCATCAGGCAGTCCTTAACCATTCAACATAATTTATTACTCATATTTCACCTTCTTAGTTTCCTCATATCTCTGTGGACTTGGATTGTTTAAATTTTTTGCACCCCACTTCAGATGTGCAACACCTCTAAACTAATGTTTTTATTTGACCTATTTTACATATTCAAATTTATAAGTCACCCCTAATCTCATCTTTCCTTGTAGAAATCTGTAGTAATGAACTTAGTTACAGGTTCAGCCACAGTATGCTTTGATTTCGAACACATAGATGGCCACTTTAACCACAGATTCTTGTTTAAATGTCAGGAAAGTTTTGGTATGTCAGCTAGGGTTTATTTTACTTCACATGTGCTTTGGCCTCGTTGAATCAGGTATCGTTTATGAAGCCTTGTCACCTCAGTTGGGTCCTAGGACATATTTTCGTTTAGTTTTTACTTCAGATAATTTTACTAAAACCAAAATGTGTGTGAATCAGGCTGTACTTGTACTTCTAATTCTTAATCTCACCATGCGTTGCATATAACTGAATCTGCCTATTGTTATATTTATTACGACTGTTAACAATGTCCAGAAAAGTTAGATATGGTTCTGCTGTGAAGCAGACTGTACTTTATGCTTTTAATTCTTGATCTCTCTGGCTTCTCAATTGATCCTGTTATTTGTTTGCAACATTTTGTCTCTACTATGGTATTTATCCATGTCCGGAGGTTATCAAATATCAGCAGTGCTTGCTGAATCATTTCAGATCGCAGTTGTCAAAAGTTCTGCTTTTTCCAAAAGTACTTTAGTCTGTTAACCCTCCTGTTACCTTACGTTTCCAGATCAAGCTGCTTTTGAAACCGAGGCCAGAATTACTCCTTTGGTCAATGAGAAAAAGCGGTTGTTTAATGACTTGTTGACAGCTAAAGGTAAAATAAATTCTATTCCTTTGCAAATGAGCAGTTTTCATCTTACCTGCTGGGTTTAAAATGTTTTTCATTCTGCCTTTCTTCCTATTAGACAATTTCTTGCAGAGACATTCCTAATTCATATTAATTCTTAACGTCCAGGAAATGTAAAAGTCTATTGTCGTACCAGACCATTGTTTGAAGATGAAGGTCCATCAATAGTTGAGTTTCCTGATGACTTCACAATTCGTGTAGACACTGGTGATGAGACTCTTACCAACTCAAAGAAGGATTACGAGTTTGACAGGGTATATGGACCCCATGTTGGTCAAGGTCAGAATCAAATGCCAATATAATTTCTCTTTTATGTGGTTTACTCTTTCATGTATCAGCTTTTGCCTTTTGGAACAGAATATAACTTCTGTCTAGAAGTACATTTTTTTCATTGTAGCCGGCACAACAGTTACTAATTTGTCATGCTAATTTAACCCAATTTGTTGTTCAAATACTTTCAGGTGATTTTTTCCGTGATGTTCAGCCATTCGTACAGTCTGCCATGGATGGATACAATGTTTCCATATTTGCATATGGTCAAAGTCGTTCTGGAAAATCACACACGATGGTTTCTCTCTCATGCTCTCTCTCTCTCCCTCCCTCTCTGTATATATACGCACACACACTAGTGGTCGGGCACACGTGTCGCGTGTGCAACACATTCTTGTATATATAAATAATTTTGTATTAATTCTCACTAACCTTAGCCTTCGCAGTATGAAAATTGCACACACAATGCGTGTTGCCGAACAAAATTTTTCTCCAAAATTTGTCATTTTTTAATACCATTTAAATATAGTTCTTTTGATTTTCATACTACTAAAGGCTCGCATACTTTTCTGTCATGATTTTTTCAATCAACTAAATTTAAACTTAAAATTAAGCCAAGTCCACTTTCCAATAAATTAGAATATGTTATAGGCTTATAGCCCAATTCAAAATTGAATTCTAGTCCAATTTATAACGTGATCTACGGTTCTAATCTAAATAAATTTATATCTAACAAATCTAATCTAATTTAGTTTAATTTTTAATTCATAATTTAAATCAAAATAAATTTAAAATCTAACGTAATTGTGAATTTAAATTTTACAATAGCAATCATACAGTTATTTTTATTTGAGAAGATAGACCCAATCTTTGCTAACCAAAGATAAATGGAAGAAACTAATAATGTAGATTTTATTTGTATTGATATAGATAATTTCTGGTCTTAATTTGGTCATCTCAAATTTGTAGAAATTTTGCACAATAATGTGGGTTTGATATCCTAACAATTAGAAAATATATCCAAAAGAATAAAACTGTGGATTTTGTTAGATATAATTAGGATTTTGTGGAGAGAATTTTGGATTTTCTCTCTCTTGAAGAACTATCAAATATACGGTTCTAAATCTAAATAAAATTATATCTAACAAATATAATCTAATTTAGTTTAATTTTTAATTCACAATTTAACTCAAAGTAAATTTAAAATCTAACGTAATAGTGAATTTAAATTTTACAACAACAATCATATAGTTATTTTTATTTGAGAAGATAGATCCAATCTTTGCTAACCAAAGATAAATGGAAGAAACTAATAATGCATATTTTATTTGGATTGATATAGATAATTTCTGGTCTAAATTTGGTCATCTCAAATTTGTAGAAAATTTGCACAATAATGTGGATTTGATATCCGAACAATTAGAAAAATATATCCAAAAGAATAAAATTGTGGATTTTGTTAGATATAATTAGGAATTTGTGGGGAGATTTTTGGATTCCCTCTTGAAGGAGTAAAGAGAAGATCCTCAAATATTTGTTTTATTAAGGATATAACAAATAATTCTAGAAAGAGAGAGAAAGAGAAGTTACACGCGAAGAGAGGAGGAGGAGGAGGAGGAGGTGATTTCAGATTAATTTATAAATTTAAGTTAGTGGGTGTGTAAATGACCTTATTATCTATACATAATTATATTTTTAGCAAAGAAAGTATATTACTAAAAAATTGATGATACCCCTAGTATTTGAATTATATAATAGTATAGATAAAGGATGTTGAGACCTGGTAGCTCAAAATGGCTAGAGTGTGGAGACATAAGACCCGAATGAGCCGTGCTCGAATTCCTGCGGGAGCGATTACGAAAAATTACCTTCAATATATAGATATATTATTATTTTTTCTTTTTCTAAAAAACCAGCATGTGCGGGCTCAGTTAAATTGTGTTTCCCCGCACACGATTTTTAGCTGGTCGTCATGTTGTTTTGGACTTTTCGTGCGGATCTTGTCAGTACTGGCTTTTTCATCATCGTCCCACACGTACGCCTCGTGCACTCCGCGCGCTCCAGAGCCTCACGGGACGGCCAACTTCTTTCGACGCCGACAACTCAACGCCTCGCTTCGCCCACGACGCCGAAGGCGCTCCCGACGTCTTCACGACGCCTACGACAGCCGATGCCACCCAGCCATCCGTACTATGCGCACGACGTCCTTACGACGTCTTCTCGACGCCCTTACTGCGCCGCACGACTGGCCGTGTGGCCGTCGTTTATACCCGTGGTAGGATGGTGTCGGTCCTCGACCGTCCGCGCGGCATCCTAGCCGTTGAGTTTTCATGTACGGGCGCCGCATTCTGACCCACGCCAGCTCAGATCGTGGCCATTTTCGTCAGTCCTACGACATTGTGGATGCCCCGCATCGCACAGGCCATGCTCATCATCGCCCTATATATATATATATATATATATATATATATATATATATATATATATATATATGACTCTTTTCTAGATCAGTGTGCATTTGAAATGATTTTGATGGTTTTATTCCCTTATGATATAGCTACAAGTTTGTATGGCTACTTCATTGCTGCTTTCATTGCTCATTTGATGGGAACAGTTGATTCGACTAGTTATTGTTAATGACCCTTCAAAGATGCAAATGTGATAGACAATGCACAACCTACTAAGATATTTGATCGTATAAGACTAAGTATTTTGTGATAAATCATACTCACTGTCAATTAGCTATATCTGCAGAATTGCACTTCTAAGTTTAAGAAGTTATAATTAGTTTGGATGATTTCTAAATTGGTTCCTTTCTTCTTTCTGCTATTCATTTAGCCTTCCTAAACATACGCGTTCTCTTTTGCTTCTTTTTTAACTCTGAACTATGAAAAGTAAGGGTCTATGGCATTGCTAATTGGCCACTTTTTCTCTGTGAAATTGAAGGATTCATTTAAATAAAAATAGTTCATTCTATGGCTTGAGTGAAAGGATTTTTTGATTAATTATTGTCAGTCATGTGTTGCTTGTTGTATTGCCAAGCTATTTCACGCTGTTGTATTGCCAAGCTATTTCACGCCAGTTGATTCAGTTTTGGTCTGACCTTCACACATTTACTTTGCTAGCTCATATCTCATCTTGTACATGTGCCTACTGCAGGCTTTTTGGTTCTCAGATATTGCCTCAGCCCTTGATTGTGTCATGTCCTGATTCCGTAGAATCAATAGTCGTCCCCCGGATGTGATGCCGTGCGAGCCTAAGTTGCGTTCGCACAAGGCACTGTCATATGGTTATCTAGAAACACAACACAGATTACGCATAATATTGAATGACACACTTGCGCAAAAGAAAAACTTTCTTTATTAAAATAATAAACAACATTTACATAGACTCGAATACACGAAGAGTGTTACTGCGCGGGCTTACAAACTGGGTGCAAAATGAGATAGTCGTTCCATATATTACATCCCTTTGCTCGAAACAAAACATATAAACACCTTTCACTATGGCTTCTTTGATACACCGGAGCGGGGTCTTCAAAATGTTATTAACAAGCCTTCGCACTCGAGCAAGACTTTAAAAGTGAGGGCTAGCTTTGAAATGTCTGAACGTCGCCTTCAATTCCTCGGCCCGCCCCCTTGGTTCGTAGCACCCGTGGAGACGAGGGTCAGTATATTGCTATGTACTAGTGAGTGACTAATTAAATCCCACGATCTTAGTTGTTATAGAAATTATGTGAGCATGTAATAGTTAAGTGATCTTTCTAGCCATCCTAGTCAATTTCATGTGAGTATTTGATATGTCAAAGCAATTGTAAACTACGTTAAATCTTACCCACGACAGTCTCAACCAATGTATAAAACTTACCATATTCTTCCTTGTCAATCAGATATTCATTAGCTAAAACAGTGTATATATGTGAAGGTTATTGGCACCACAAGCCATCCTTGACTATATCTTAGTTTAGACGGCGATCCTTTTAGCGCGGGTAGCGAGCTCCGCTGAAAGTTCTCAAATTACATGTGCTAGTATCTAGCACAACTATCCCGGTTCCTCCTAGGTCGAATTGGTCCCGTGGTCCCGAGATACCGTTCGAGGAAACCAAATTCCTTGTGCACAACTTGTACATGACCGTGCGAGACTAAACTAGTTACTCAAACATAGTCTACGAATTGATAAGAAACTTGACATTGTCAGTGTTCTACTATCGTTGAGCAATCAATAGCATGTTCCGCATTGCCGTGGCAACATTTATTCATCGATTCAATCTCTACTTTAACATGCATAACATAAGTAAGCATGCAACTATTTTACGATTTACAATTCTATGGAAACAAGCATGCAATATTGTGTTTTCGCATTTATATCTAGCATTTCATGTTATCAGTATCGTTGATTGATTGGAGAACAAAAGGGTCAAGGAAAGAAAGGTCAAGCTACTCACCGTTGAGGAATTGGCTGATAGAGAGGTCTTCTACACTACGCGACCCATACACAATCACTTGCAATGGCACGAGCATAGGATCACTACTCTACTCTTTCTCCCAGAATTCAATACGAAATACGAAGTTCGAAGATCGCAAGCAATGAAATCCATCGAAAACATTATCGAAAATGTATTCATAAATCAATGCGAAAGAAGCAAGTGCAGCAATGAAAACGACAAGGAAAACCAAGCAGCTGATACTAGTGAAATCTTTAATGGTTGCTGATATTGAGGGTGCACTTGGGGTGATGGTTGTGGTTGATGACAGGCAGTTATTCTAGTCAGAGTTATATAAATAAGGAAGTACATGATATGTATACCGAATTATTGAGTGACCTGATGACATGGTTATCATGGTCGCAGGTGCCCTTTTGCTGTATGACCATGTCTCATTATGAAAAATCTGATACTAGTGAAATCTTTAATTGTTGATGACATGGTCATCAAGGGTTTTTATTTATTCAATACACGTATTTGGCTTCCTCTTCCTGTCTGCTTGTTTTTCTTGTGCCTACTGAGCCATTAACTAGGACAGACTATCCCAAACATCAGAAATTTCTTATGCCTGAACCATGGACATGACTTTTTGATCACCATGTCTTGGAGGGATAGCCGTGTTGGTTGTGCCATTCGAACAGGAAGCTGTTGTCCTGGTCTGGCCTTTACAGGCCTGTACATTACATCTATATATGTACATAAGTATGTGCAAGTCCATAAATCTGTTGTGTGCAAGAGTGCCTCTGTATTTTATAAAGTTCATTTTCATTTCCAATGCTTCTAATTGGAGTTATGCAATTTACACTCTTGATAGGTTACGGTCAGTTTTCTTTCAAACTGTATTTTAGGCTGTGCATACACAAGTACATGCAGATTAAACTCTCGTAGTGATGCTATGTTTTAGCATGTGTTCAGATAATGCTATATGTAAATTTTGTGTTCCAACTCTTCCAATTCTAGGTTTGTTTTTTCTTTTACATTTGAGTATTTGTATCATGGAAACTGTGACCATTATATATTTACACTTATGTTTGGAACTGAAAAAGACAGATACGAAAATGGACTGAGATAAATAAAAGCTTCTGAAGTCAGCTTAAAGCCTTAAACCTCATAATTAATCACTTGGAACTTATAACCCACATTTGATAACTGTGATACATGATGATATTCATTTTCCGCACATAGCCCATTAATATGAATGTTTTTACACTAATTTATAGCTATATCTTATTATCCTCACCGGCTTAGAGCACTTTGGATTTGCATTTGTAAAACATGAGCATAAAGCCCATTTAAATAACTTGGTTAGGTAAAATAGGTTGGGCTATACACAGAGATATTTCACCGTACCAGTGTAATTAACCTGTTTAGGTCTTTTTTTTTGAAATTTGAATGTTGTTATATGTTTTTTTTTGGAATAAGGGTGAATTTATTCCTCGCAAATAGCGGAAAAGGTATTAAAGTACATCACAACTCTCCATGCCCCAAATAGTAATATTATGGGGCCATTACAGATACATCGAATTCTATATTATGTAGAATTCCAATAGGGGGGTAGTCAAGCCCTCAAAGATACGTCTGTTTCGCTCCTTCCAGATGTGCCAAACAGCCGCAGCAAGACGAACTCTGGCTCTTCTAGCCCACCCCGGATTCTGGCCTCTGTGATCTCGGATCCAGCTGAGAATGCTACGGATGTCTCGGTCCACCCCAACTCCTTCCCTCAACTGTGCGCACTGCTCAGTCCAAATGTGCCAGGACACCGGGTAACCAAAGAAGAGGTGTCCCATAGATTCATCTTCCTCATTACATAGCACACATTTGGCATCCGGGATCTGCATCCCAAACCGGAGGAGTCTATCTCTCGTCATCAGTCGACCCCGGAGAAGACGATATGCACATAGTTGCATTTTCCGTACAACGTCCTTGCCCCAAATGAAGTCCACCTCCTCAGCCTGGTCATGATGGGTCTGAACCAAATCGTAGCAACTACGAAAACAGAATAGACCTGACCCGCCCCCCGTACCTGGGTCGACCCAGCTCCATGTATCCCCCGCCTGGCTAGCGTCGATATAAATAAGGCGAATCTCCTCGGCTAGCGGAGCAGTATAAGTATATCCCTCTGGCCTCCAAACTCCATCTCTGATGATCCGACTACAAGTGAGCCCCCTGCCCGCTTCTCTATCCAGCTGCCCCCCCAGAAGGTCGAGCAGGGATCTGGAACCTAACCAAGGGTCCAGCCAGAGGTCAGTAGTCGTCCCATCCTTCATGTGTCTACAGATAGCGGTCTGAAGCACCGGTCTACACCTAAGGATGGCCTTGAACGTGACCGAGAAATTATTGTCTATCCTGCAAGCCCAGAAGTTGGTCCTCCTCAGGTATCTGTTCGCCATCCAATCTGACCATAGCGATCCCCCCTTGATGAATCTCCAGGCCATCTTCACACAAGCTGCCTTCCTGACCGTGCGGAGAGGCCTCAACCCTACTCCTCCTTCCTCCCGAGGCCGACATAACTGGTCCCAGGAAATCGCATGCATCCCTCCCCTTCAGATAAAGTCAGCACAGATGGCCTCCACTTTACGAATGGTGGCCGTGGGGATCTGAATAGACTGGAACCAGAACATCGTGATGCCTGCAATAACCGAACGCACCAACTCTATCCGGCCGCCGAAAGATAGACCCGCAGCTTGCCAGCCTTCCACCCTCCGCTGAGCAAAGTCCACCAAGCTGTGACAATCCTGCTCTCTGGCATAGTTGACCGTCAGCGGAACCCCCAGGTATTTCACTGGGAGCTCGCCTCTATCCACACCTAAGACGAAGGCTCTCTCCTCCTGCTGTGTACACCGGGAGCTAAAGTACACTCTGCTCTTCTTCCTGTTTAACTGGAGCCCAGAGAGCCGCCCGAACTCCTCCATAATGTCAGAGAGCGCTCTCATTCCCCTCATGGAAGGCTGGAGAAGCACCAATAAGTCGTCAGCATAGATCAAGTGGGATACAACCGGGCGCACCAACCGGAAAAGGGGAACGATCCTCTTGCTATGCACTGCCATATCCATCATGCAGGTAAAGTACTCCATCACCAACGTAAAAAGATACGGGGAGAGGGGGTCACCCTGCCTTAACCCCCTGTTGCTACTGAAGTAGCCATGCGGCGTGCCCTGGATGAGAACTGAAAAAGTAGGGAAGCAAATGCACTCCCTCACCCTCGCAACCCACCTCTCGTCGAATCCCATGGCAAGCATCAAGTGACACAGGAAGTCCCTGTTGAACGTATCATACGCTTTCCTGAGATCAAGCTTCACACAAGCCTTCATCCCCCCCGGTTTGCTGAACTCCCTCACCATCTCATGAGCTAGCAGGCTGTGCTCCGCTATCGACCGGCCCTTAATGAACGCTGCTTGATTCTGGGACACCAATCCCTGCATAATCCCCTCCATACGCCTGCACATAAGATGGGTGATAATTTTGTAAAGAAAATTACAGCAAGCAATGGGCCGGAAATCCGCAAGTGAGGTGGCTCCCTACTTTTTAGGAACCAGCGTCAAGAAAGTGTGGTTCATCTCCTTCAGAAGCCTGCCCTCCACAAAGAATTCCTGGACCGCCGCCAGAACATGGGTCTTAAGCACTCCCCAGTGTCGCTTAAAGAACCCTGAAGAGAAGCCATCAGGCCCGGGAGCTTTGTTGGGATTGGCCTTCATAACAATATCCTCCACCTCCTCCATCCTCACAGGTGCCAGAAGGAGACTGTTCCCATGTCGGGACACCAGTCTCTTCGTGACAAGTGCAGGGAACGTGCTAGAGTAGTCTGTCTGCTGATAAAGGGCCGTGTAGAATCTGACTGCCTCCTCTTGAATCTCCGTCGGGTCCCCAATATGACGTCCCTCAGCATTAAGAAGTCTGGGGATGCTGTTCCGGTGCTGGCGAGTGCGGATCACATCGTAGAAGAATTTGGTGCAGCGGTCTCCATCTTTAAGCCAGGTACATTTAGCCCGCTGTGCCGCACTAATCGCCTCCTGCTGGCACATGATGCTTACCTCCTCAATAAGGAGCTTCTCCTTCGCCGCCAGCTCCCCGTTCAGAATGTCAGCTTGGAGGGCCACCTGAGTGTCCCGAAGCTCGGCTTCCTTATCTGCCAGGGAAGTTCGCGGTAGCTTCTTCACCCACCCCCTGATAACCCGCTTGAGCTGCTTAAGTTTTTGAACCATGCGGAACTGAGCCGTGCCCTCCCGGAAGTGCTGCATCTCTCCCGTAACCACCTCCTCATATCCGGCCGACAGATACCAGCTGTTGTTATACCGAAATGGCCTCGCCCGCAGAGTAGGTCTCTCACCGAAGCCAACCCGGATAGGATAATGGTCGCTAGTACCCGCCGCCAGACCTTCCGCCACCGAGTTCGGAAAGCACCTGAACCACTCACTATTGCCCAAGGCCCGATCCAACTGACAGGCAATCCGGTTATTAGTAGCCTTGTTGTGCCAGGTCCAGATATGTCCAGCACGCTCCAGCCCCCGCATCCCTGACAGAAGCAGACACCTCTGGAAGTCATATAAGATCGAATCCGGAACATGGCGACCTCCCACCTTCTCGTGGCGCAGCAGCATAGCATTGAAGTCCCCCATGATGAGCAGAGGGAGAGACAGATTGTCCGCCAGACGCCCCAGATGCACGATGTCCTCCCACAAAGCCTCCCGGAGTCTCCGGTCATTGTGCCCATAGACAGCCCCCAGGATGAACCGAAACCCACCTTTGTTCACAAAATTAACCCCGATGAGTTGTTCAGATTTAAGAATCTGCACCCCCTCCCAATTTCCTTTGTTCCACCTAACCCAGATCCTTGCCATATCACAGAGATCTAAGTTATGGATGTGATCCCAGTTTGCCGGAGTCCTACGCGAGAGCATAGTAGCCCCTCTAATCTTCGTCTCCAGTAGGATGGCAATGTCACACGCCTCTCTTCTCAGAACCCCTCCAATCTCCCTCCATCGTCCTATGGAACACCCCCCCTAATGTTCCATGCTAGGACCGACATCTAAATAGAGGAAGAGGGGTCCCCCTGGAACTCGTCTGGATCGACACTCGAGGGAAGTGTCTCATCCGTCTGATCAATGCCTGCGTCTATCATAGAGGAAGGAGCGAGATGGGCCTGAATCCTGCTAAGAGTAAGCGTCCAGTCAGGATTGCCTTCAGTCTGGTCATCCATTTCCCTCGCCAGAGGGATATCCTCCCGTGTTGCCGGAGCATGTCTTTTCCTGCTTGTGTACATCATGATCGTCGGAGAGGCCTCCATCACCATCGCAAAAAAATGTTGTTTTATGTTTATTAAGTTCTTTTATGAAAAAGCTCTCTGAAACTCGATCCAACCAGTTGAGAACTGCTAAATTTTAAGCTAATTTTAAATGCATTGATCACTGCGAGTTGCTGTCTATTGGTTGTCAGTTCCTGATGCAATTTTTTGCGGTTATTTCAGGAAGGCTCTAGTCATGATCGGGGTTTGTACCAGCGGAGTTTTGAGGAGCTATTTGATCTTTCAAATTCTGATTCAACTTCAACTTCTCAGTACAATTTTTATGTCACCGCCTTTGAGCTTTACAATGAACAGGTACTTCTAGTTCTAATATCCAAATATTTGATACGCTTTTCATTAGTATGTACATCCTCTGAATGGAGTTCTTTTTTGACATCTGAATGAATGGAATGTTGAATATTTGTACCAGATTTTAGGTGATGTTTTTTTATTGTACTTATGTTTTCCAATAATAGGTTCGAGATTTGATAGCTGAACTAAGAGGCAAGATATCGATTGTTTGCATGGGCCCGCCAGATGCTGCTGTAGAACTTGTGCAGGAGAAAATTGATAATCCCTTGGACTTTTCTAGGTTACTAAAGGAAGCACTTCAGAGTCGAGGAACAGAAAACTCAAAAGCCATTATGTCACACTTGTATGTAAATTGCATTACACCATGAATTTTCACTTGCTATATAACTGCATTTTCTCCAATGTTTATTATACTACATGATTAAGTGCTTTAAACTTCAAAATTGTTTTTATTTTTCCTGTTACTTACTATGTTTATTTTACTTCCAGGATTGTTACCATTCATATACAATATACTAATTGGCTTACTCAGGAAAGTTTATACAGCAAGCTTTCACTTGTAGATTTACCTGGAAGTGATTGTTTACTTGAGGAGGATGTTAGTGGGGATGATGTAACAGATTTTCTGTATGTGTCGAAATCGCTATCTGCGTAAGTTTGGAATGTGGTAACCTTCTGCACAATCTATACAGTTACTAAGAGAACAATGCTTTCAAACAAGTGTGCATGCTGAACTTTATGCTTCTGGTTTCATTGTTTCCTATTATAAATCTACATTCACTTTAAAGGAACTAGTTTCTTGTATACTCTGCTTCATTGTTTATTCATCACGGGAAATATAATATGTGTGCTACCCTCTGGGTTCTAAATTCTAATCAATACGATCTATCTTCTATAGAAATTATGCCCAACTCACCCTTTAATTATTTACATCTTGTCTCCACCCACCCACCCACCCACCCACACATATATAGAAGTCAGTTTGCTGTTGATGTATCTCATGGGATGTTTTAGTTTTCCAATTTTACATTTAGATTAGGCTAATTTCCATTTAATTACCCTGAGCTGTCACATTTTTTCACTTTAATACTCATAAATATTAATCAACTAAATACCTTGAACTATTGATGTTTTTTCAAGTTAAATCCTCCGTTCGTCGATTGTCACACTTACGGGTCATGCATGACTGTTTGAGACTTATTTACCCCTAAGAAGTTCGAAAAAGAAGAAAAAAGAAAACATAAAAAGAAAAAGAAAAAGAAAAAGAAAAAGAAAAAGAAAAACTAATAGTCTAATACACTTCAAATTAAACCCTAATCCTCCCTCCTCCCCCTTGCCGGCAGTGCTGCCCCCACCGGCGAGTGGCAGTACAGTCTCCCCCGATCTCCACCTCACCCACCCCCGCGTGCAGCTGCCGCTGCATTGGCCAGCAGTTTCCATGGCTGCCTGCTGCTGCTGCTGACTCGTTTTTCACTTCTGGGGGCAGCAAGCAACAGCCGCAGCTGCACGGGTTAGAAAATAGTTTTTCTTAAGTTTTTTTTTTAAGGTAAGGGTGCTGTTGTCTTTTGAGACTCTGTTTAGGCCAACTTTAAAAAGAGCAATAGTTCAGGGTATTTAAGTGAATAAATAAATTTCACGGTATCAACTTGATAGTAAAAATACTTTAGGGTAACAACTTGAAAAAACATGATAGGGTATTTAAGTGAAATTGAGCCTTCAAATTATTGAAGATACAGCTGTTCTTGTATCAGTTAGTGTAAGGAAATATACAATACATGTTTTTCCACATCTTTTCTCTGTCTTACTTATTTTCTGGCCTATAGGTTGGGGGATGTCTTGTCTTCCTTGACTTCCAAAAAAGAATGTATACCTTATGAAAACTCAAGACTCACAAGAATACTTTCTGATTCCATAGGTAACTATACACTTCTCTTATTTTGCTTGTCACATTTGTATGCTTTGCTTTACCTGAGATATTCATCCTTTTCAATTTGTTGTTTGTGATATTACAAATGGTCTGAAGAGCAGCCCCTTAAGCAGTTGAGGCCTTAGGATCGCTTCACTCCCTGGAAAAGGGCACATAATTAGATTCTCTCCTTTCTTTTGTTTTGACACCCTAATTATTTGCTACTTGTGGGCATCTCTGATGTAGCTTACAGTGAGAAAATTGTATTCATTTAATAAGATAAGGTCTAGTGATTGGTTCCACTTCTGAACAAGATGTTATTGAAACTATTCTTTTTCTTTCCTTGTGGAAGCCATCACTAGTTGTTGAAGGAGATCCTATTGCCAATTAGTTATTTGTCGCTGTTGACTATCTATAGTTAAGGTGCTTTTCTTTTTTTTACCTCCTTTTTTTCATTTTTTTCTGTTCCTTTTTTTCATTATTCTTCCTCCATTCAAATCCTCTTTTGTCATGTTATGGAGCGTTTGTGTTCCATAACCGACTCTGATGGTAGAAAGCTCGATGGCAGTCATCTTTGCATGATATATTAGGCCTTTCACGTCTTCCTCTTTGGCAGGTGGTAGTTCGAAGACCTTGCTGGTTGTCAATGTTTGCCCAAATGCTGCGAATCTGTCCAAAACCCTGTCTTCCCTTAACTTTTCCGCAAGAGCGAGGAACACAGAGTTAAGTCTTGGAAATCGAGATACAATTAAGAAATGGAGAGATGTTGTAAGATCTTTTCTCTCTTTATTTCTGTATAAATATGTAATCTATGTATTGCTTGTTTATGTTTTAATTTTAGCATTTGCTCATGTTTAATCCCCAATAAATTTTGAGAAGGTTAAATTAAAATAAAGTTTTTGATGGACTGTGCAGGCCAATGATTCTCGAAAGGAGCTGCATGAAAAAGAAAAGGAAGTTCATGATCTGAAGCAAGAAGTTGTGGGGCTAAAGCTTGCTCTTAAAGATTCAAATGATCAGTGCACTCTTCTTTTCAGTGAAGTCCAGAAGGCCTGGAAAGTTTCATTCACACTTCAGGAAGATATGAAGGTCGTTAAAGTTCTCCCTCACTTTTACTTAAATCTTTAAGTTGCATCTTGTAGTGCCAATTTACTTAAAAGATCCCTTTGAATAAACTTGTCATTTCTCCAGAGGGAATCTAGACCAGAATTCTTATAAATTGTTTATAATTATCTATCAAAGAGATGAATTGTAGCTATACGGTAGTTGTCTCCATACTACGATAAGTTGAAGCATGAATATTCATTATTCTATTATGATGGTGCTTCTCTTCAATTTGAATGGTTATCTTAGTCTTGCACTTCATTTTTGCTGTATTAGTGTATTATATTATTGTTGACCCTTTTGTTTCTCAAAAACATTTTTTCTTTTACATTGATCCTTTTACTTATGTAGATACAACATTTTTTTAATTAAGTAGACACGTCAGTTTTTCATGTGAAATTTCTCATGATGTTCTGGAAAGTGGAATTGTTTAAAGTGTGTATGAGCTATCTAATAGCTTAAACTTTTGGTATTGTTGTTATCGTACATATCCTTAGTTTACATCTTGTCCTTTGTATTTATTTCCCCCTTTCCACGTGTTATCTTCCATGTGAAGCGTGGTGGTTTTGTTGACTTTTTATATTTGATTCACTATCCAATAAATTATTAAAAGAACTCATGTAACACAGAGCTTTTTCTTTCTTCAGAGACGTGACATTAGCTAGATTAAGGGATTGGATGGGATTTAAGGCTCAGATCAAAAAGTCCATACCTCTTCTCCCTCTCTTTTCCACACATTGTGTCATTAATTTTAATATTATGCAGCATCTAATAAGTAATACTAGATTGCTTGAGTATCCATGATGTGTTCGATACCTAGTACAGATGCATCTCAGATTGGCAATATGACACAACTACTCATTTTGAAACCTTCAATCTTGTGTCATGTATTGCTTCATAGCAATGCGAGTTTACGAAGGCAGCTTCTGTCATTAAGATGAAGACAAATGAAAAGCTACTATCATGGAAACGTTTGTGTTTGCTGATGTAACTTTTATGTTGACAAATTGTAAACTGTTGGCAGCATGAGGTGACCAGTGGATTCTATTTCTGTATTTGCAGTCAGAAAATATAATGCTTGCCGATAAGCTTAAAATGGAGAAGGGGCAGAACACTGAGCTCAGAAATCAAGTTAACAATCTTTTACAACTGGAACAAGACCAGAAAATGCAGATATCTGAACGCGATTTAGCTATCCGAACTTTACAGGTTGGGATTCTTGTCTTTTATTGCTAGTATATATATTTTACATTGAGATGCATTTTGTTCTAAAATACAGCTCCTTTATTTCTCCCCTGAAGACGAAAATGAAGTTTTCTTAACAACTTCTCCTGTAAACATTTATCTTGGTTTTATCTTGGTCAGTTTTCGAGCATTATGACTGAGACTATTCTTTCCGTGAGATCTTTTGGAAGAATTGTGACAAAGAGTTTGTTACTACAATCTAAGTGTTTGGTGTTTGTAGAGTTGGAAATAATAGGATGTTTATTATTGATGAGAGACTACATATATATAGGAGAGGCTAGCCCCCTCTTCTATTATTCTAAGCAATGTGGGACTAAAGTCCATTAACTAATAACTGTAATATAACACTTAACACCCTCCTTCAAGCTGGAGCATAGATGTCAATTATGTCCAGCTTGTTACATAGAAATTAAACCCGATGACCCAAAAGAGGCTTTGTGAAGATATCAACTATCTGGTCGCCGGTCCTCACATGTTGAAACTTTATCACTCCCTTTGTATACTCATCACGAACAAAATGGATATCAATTTCAATGTGCTTCGTCCGTTCATGAAATACTGGGTTGGTGGCAATATGAATAGCAAATTGGTTATCACAACATAGATCTGCCACTTGAGATCCTGTGTCTTCTTCCAGTTCTTGTAAGAGATGTTTCATATATAATACCTCTGATGTGCCATGAGCAATAGCTCGATATTCTGCTTCTGAGCTTGAGCGTGCTATCACACTTTGTTTCTTGCTCTTCCATGATATTAGATTTTCGCCAATAAATATTGAGTAGCCAGATGTAGATCGTCTATCTGTCAGACTTGCTCCCCAGTCAGCATCAGTAAAACACTCAATACGAGTGTCCATTATTCTCCATCCGAATTTTTTTTCCTGGATTCTTGACTAGATAACACAGGATTCTGAGAACTGCCTGCCAGTGTGGAACTCTTGGAGAACCATAAATCTACTTGCAACATTCACTGTAAAAGAAATGTCCGGACTAGTCATGACCGCTAAGTAGTTGAGTTTTCCAACTACTCGACGATACTGATCTGGATTGGTCATCAGGACCCCTTCGTCTGGAAGTAACTTCGCCCCTGGATCCATAGGTGAGGTTGCTCCCTTGGCTTGCATCATGCCTGCATCATTAAGTATGTCCAGTACATACTTTCTTTGGGACATTACAATATTCCGCTTATCCCGTGTGACCTCAATGTCCAAGAAATAGTTCAAGGATCACATATCCTTGGTTTGAAATTGTTCTTCCAGAAACTTCTTGAGACCTGCAATACCCTGGCTGTCGTCTCCCGTGATTACAATATCATCAACATAGACATCAAGGAGTATTCTTCAAGTAGTTGTGTGTCGATAGAAGATTGAATAGTCATTTTTTGATTGACACATGCCAAACTGAGTAACAACATGTGTAAATCGACCAAACTATGCACGAGGTAATTGTTTTAGAACATAAAGGGCCTTTCATAAATGACACACTTTACCCTCCCTTGTAACGAACCCGGGAGGTTACAATACATAGACTTCTTCATCAAGGTTCCCGTGGAGAAAAACATTTTTGATATCCAGCTGAAGCAACGGCCAATCATAGCGAACAATCAAGGCCATTAAGACACGAACAGTTGTCATTTGGCAACATGAGAGAAGGTCTCGAAGTAATCCTCACCATATGTCTGAGAATATCCTTTGGCCACTAGACGAGCTTTTAGGCGATCAAGAGTGCCATCCAGTTTTACCTTAATCGTGAACATCCATTTGCAACCTACTGCCTGTTTACCAGTAGGTAAGTCGACTAAGTCCCAAGTATGATTCTCCTGGAGAGCTTTCATCTCCTCATTCGCAGCAGCACGCCAACCAGGATGTTTGAGACCCTCCTCAGCGGTCTTGGAAATCTGAATCCCATCAATAGTAGCCACCAGTGGTATTAGAGCGGACACCCGGAGGGACCGGCAAGGTTCGAGTCCTCCAATTGTGTGTGTGCGTGGGATTTCAAAACAAAAATAGTAGCCACCAGGGACTGAGTGTGACTGGTAAGTCCTTTGTAGCTGTCAACATACAAGGGATGATCACGACAGGCACGACGAGGACGTTCTAGAGGTGGAACTGCCGGAGCTGCTGGCGGAACTAGTGGAGCTGCTGGTGGAACATGCGAAGGCAACTCATTGGAGCCGGAGCTGTTGGCGGAACCATAGAAGGATGATTCTGTGGGCGATGTCGGTACTGACTGAATCGGTATTTGCGGACCATCAGCCTGGAAAACTGGCTCGGTAAGGGAGGACACCCGTACGGGGGGCTGTTTTGTTTGATCAGGAAATAACAAAAAATCCTCTTCTGGATAGACGAGGGGACTGGACCGTTGGGAGTGGAGGAAATTCTGTTTCGATAAAGGTAACATCTCGAGTGAAAAAATCTCTTCAGGACAGGAGAATAACACCGATACCCTTTCTGATCTTTATGATGCCCAAGAAAAATGCATTGTATTGTCTTAGGATCTAATTTAGAAAGAGTTGGCCGGGTATCCCGAACATAGCATAAGCAGCCAAAGATTCTGAGAGGCAGTGGAAATGGCTCTCGTCCGGAAAAGAGCCTAGAGAAGGGAGTGCCACAATTGGAAACGGATGATGGCATGCAGTTAATATGGTAACAAGCAGTAAGAACCGCATTCGACCAAAATCGCTTGGGCGTACGTGCTTGAAACATAAGAGCACGTGTTGTTTCCAAGAGATGACGATTCTTGCGCTCGGCCACACCATTTTGTTATGGTGTGTACGCACAAGAAGTTTGGTGGATGATGCCATTGCGGGCCAAATGTCTGTCGAGATCACGAGATAAATACTCACGGCCATTGTCACTTCGAAATTTTTTGATTGGAACTCCAAATTGTGTTTTTATTTCAGCATAAAAATTGCACCAAATATTAAACAATTCAGAACGATTTTTTATCAGATAAACAAAAGTGACACGTGAATAATCATCAACAAAAATAATAAAGTACTTGAAATCCATTATTGGTCTACCGGACAAGGTCCCCATACATCAGAATGCACCAACTCGAAAGGAGCGGAAGCAATTTTATTTTTGACTCACCGGATAGGGAACCCGATGATGCTTAGCTAAACTACAAGGCTCACAATGAAAGGAAACAAGAATATCTAAAGAAGGTACATTTTCTGGAGAACTTGGGTTGACGGATGGCCTAATTGACAATGTAACTCGAAAGGATCAAGTTTTACGCCGGCACAAACCACCGAAGAAGGTGCGTCAAATAGGTACAAGCCTCTAGCCACATGCTCCTTACTGATAGTCTTCCCAGTTTTCAGGTCCTGAAAAATACAACCATCATGAAATAATGTTATCGAACAATGCAGTTCACGAGTAATTTGACTAATAAAAATTAAACTGAACGGGCTCCCAGGTGTAAGCAGCATAGAATTGAGTGGCAGTTCAGAAGAAAGACTGGCACTTCCATGTCCTCGGACTGTCAAGGAACCTCCATTGGCAACAGTAATGCCAGAAACACGACGGACATGGACATAATCATGTATCATACCTGCGTCACCAGTCATGTGGGAGGACGCACCAGAGTCAATTATCCACTGCTTGGGCTTAACTATGCATGCTGCTGAATATCCGGCTGTGGAGCCAGACGTGGAAGCTTCACCACGACGTTGAGCCTGAAAATCAAGAAACTCTGTATATGAGTCCGAAGTCATCTGAATAGATCGGACACCATCATCAAGAGCATCGGTGGTGATATTAGCAGCAGGTGATCTAGTACATTGCCAATAGAAATGGCCAAGCTGACCACAATTAAAGCATGTGTGCGGTCTTCCTCCATCACGACCACCATTGCCACGTCCCCCATCGCGACCAGCATTTCGGCCACCACGTCGGCCGCCATGACCACTACGGAATCCCGTACGAGCTGAACCAAGAGCAGAGCGATCAGCAGGAGTATCACCCGGAGTGGTCTCAACGACTTTTTCTGCCTGAAGGATACGGTAGTGTGCTTCCAACAGGATCGGAACTTCAGATCCAGCAATAATTTGAGAGCGAGCGGAGTCCGCATCAGGACGGAGAGGCAAAATAAGCCATGACATGAAGCTGCTCACGTTGAGCCCTTGCCTCATTAATATCCGACGTAATGGTAATACGCGGTCGATCTCATCAGACATAGCCTTAAAGGCCTGAAAATGGTCCTTATGAGATTTATCTTCATGATTTGCTCGGTAGACACCAACGACCGAGTCATAGATACGAGACAAATCACGTTTTCCATCAAACGTCGCTGCCAGTACCTCCAATAACTCCTTCACTGAGTTCGTATTGTGAACCATGTCTTCCACTGATGGTTCCATTGAATTCATCAACTGTGTAAACAATCGACTATCATCTGTCTCCCATTGCTCAAATATGTGATCATCTTCTGCTGGAGGGTTGTCAGTCAGATGTTTGGACAACCGCATTCCACGAAGTGTCTTCTCGACTTTCTTTCTCCATGTCGAGTAGCCCTCTAGCCCTTCCAGCCGTCGATCGACAAGTCGAATGGAGGAAATCGTCGTGTTAGTGCCTGTTGGTCCGGCTAGTGTGTTGCTGACACTAGTATCTGCGGCATTGCTATTCGCCGTAGAGTCTGCCATCTATCAAGAGTCATGATTCGACTGTCAATTTGTTTCTTTCCAACTTGATAATCACAACAACTCTGCCAATGCGCTAAAAACGGAGCCAGAACCGGCACACGCGCATAGGAAACAGAGAGAGTGAATCACAAGCCAGGACAGAGAGATAACCCATGTTAACCTCTGTTGGATCCTAGTGTGAAGATCAAGGAAAGAAATAAAGATTCATGCAAAACAAATCATATGTTTGCTCTTTGTTAAATTTTCGAAAAAATCATTGAGAGTCGGAGGTTCCAGAAAATATATGTTTATCCTTTGAGATTTCCAACAATTTGTTTTTTTTTTTTTTTTGGGAGACTAAGTTAGGGTTTGGAGGGGTTGGGCGGCGGCTGATGGAAGGGATAAAAGATTAGGGTTAGGGTTTTGAGCCATGGGGGGGTCAGCTGATGTGAAGAGGGGGGGGGTTCGGCAGCGTGGGGGGTCTGCTTGAGGGTGGAAAGGGGGGGTCGGCAGGGGGCGGGGGGGATCAGCAGTAGTTGGGGCAGCGGTAGCAGCAGTAGGAGCAGCGGCCGCAGCAGTAGGAGAAGGGGGGTTGGCGGCTAGAAAAGGGTGGGGGGGGGGGGGGGAAGAGATTAGGGTTAGGATTTTGTGGAAAGAGAGAGTGGTGGGTGACGGCTAGGGTTTTGGCTCTGATACCATGTAGAGTTGGAAATAATATGATGATTTATTATTGATGAGAGACTACATATATATAGGAGAGGCTAGCCCCCCTCTCCTATTATTCTAAGCAATGTGGGACTAAATCCTATTAACTAATAACTCTAATATAACACGTAACAGTGTTCTTATTGTTTGTATTCTCTGGTTAGTGCAATGTTAACTTGAAAGGAAACTTTCCCTACTTAATGATGCGTCTTCTGGACTTCTGAGTGACTGCGTTAAAGGTTGTTTTAAAATAATACATTATTCTGTTGTCCCCACATCGAAAGAGAAAATTGAAGGATATTTATGACCATGGGTGACCACTGACCTCCTTAATTTCTTCTATATTACAAGCATATGTCCCCTGGTGGTGATTTTCTTTATTTATATTTACACATATTTCTATCCTTTTGTGCTTCAAAATAATAGAATTGGTGTTGCTCACTCTTATCCGAGCAGAGGAGTTGAATGCAATCTCAGAAAGAAGTCAACTTTGGAGTGGATCAGCTTGTGCTGGTGCTTTATGTCAGTCAAAGTTGTTTTTCCCTTTTTTTTTTTTGGATAGATGGTTAAAGGAGGTACCAATGATTTTGTTGGAGTTCCTAAAGTCTGTTGTGGATAAAGAGATGAAAGTGAAACTGTTGAGAGTATTAATGGACTTTTAGTCCCACATCGGGTAGAATAATAGGGAGAGGGGTTAGCATCTCCTATATAAGTGTAGCTCCACCACAATAATAAACAAGTAAAATATTCTACTAAATTCTATTCGGTACTAAATTCTATTCGGTATCAGAGCCACCACCTCTCTCTCCACCAAACTCTAGCCGCCATCCCTCTCCACAAAACTCTAACCCTACTCCACAAAACCCTAGCCGCCACCCCCCAACCCCTTCCCACCTTCTCCGCCCCCACCGCCCCTCCTCCGCCCGCCTCACCTCCCCCCTCAGCACCGTCCGGCCTTCGCCCGCCTCCCCTCCTTCGCCGCCAGCACCGTCGGCCCCACCTAGCACCGCCGGCCGCCCCCCACCGTCGCCCTACCCCATCTCCTTTCACGTCGGCCTCCACCCCCTCCCTCCACCGGCCCTTTTCCTCCTTCTCGTCCGGCCATGCGACCTCCAGTCGCAACCCGGTATGGGACATGAGGAGCGGCTCTCAGAGACGCCGCTACCGCTGAAGGAGGAACAGTAGACGTGGAGAGGACGGTGACCAAAGGTGCAGACGGTCTCGATCTATCTTGTTGATGGAAGAGGAGAAGACGAAGATGATGGAGACGATCTACGACAAGCTGACAGCTAAAGAGATGAAGGCTTTGGTGGACGATCTCTTCTCCAGGAGGCTGACGGAGACTAGTTTCCGTCCTGCACACACAGATGTGGATCCTTCACCATATAAAATGGCGAAGTTGGAGAAACTGGAAGTAAAGTTGGAGGGTACTTCCAATTATTTGAAGTGGTCGCGTCAGGCGATGCAGACTCTGAAGGCAAGAGGCTTGGGCTATGTGAATGGCCAAACCAAGGCACCTGAAGATCACTCCTCACGGGAGTTTGCTGTGTGGGAGATTGTCAACAATGTTGTAGCAGGATGGTTGATCGCCTCCTTGACCGACCAAGTATTGGAAAACGTGGAGGCAATGGAGGGAGCCAATGGTATTTGGATGATGCTGAAGGACATGTACTCGGGGACGGGCAACCCTATGAGAGTCTTCCAACTGCAGGATGAACTTGATAAGGTGGTCCAAGAAGATCACACCATCTTCGAGTATGCGGCTGTGCTGAAGAAGTATTGGTCAGATCTCGACAACTATGATCCCATTGGTGTGGAAGATGAGCAAGTGGAACCAGCATTTGCGAAGCATTATCAGAAGTTCAAGAAGTATATCTCGCGACAGAGGATGATGAAGTTCCTGAAGGGGCTCAACCCAGCATTCGAGCAAAGGAGGAATGTGCTACTCGCACAACCCGGACTGCAATCACTAGAGGAGGCCATTGCTGCTATGGCACAAGAAGAAGCACGGTTGAAGCTGATGCCCAGCACCACTAACACTCCGGGAGAGAAATCAGCTCTAGCAGTTTTTAATAGGGGTGAGCATTATTCGGTTTTGAACTGAAAACCGAACCGAACCGAATAAGAGATTCGGTTCGGTTTTAAAAAAAAATCGGTCCGGTTTCGGTTTTGAAAACACTAAATTTTCTTATTCGGTTTCGGTTTCGATTTTGGATTTCGATTTCGGTCCAAAACCGAATAAGAAAATTTAGTTTATATATATATATATATATATATATATATATATATATAGGTATTAATTATAGGTATATACTAAACGTATATACCTATATACATTTAGTATATACCTAAAATTAATACCTATATATATATATATATATATATATATATATATATATAGGTATATACTACAGGTATATAATAAATATATCTAGGTATATTTAGTTATTATATATATTAACAAAAAAAAACACGAATAAACCCAAAAACCGAATAAACCGAAAACCGAATCGATTTAATTCGGTTCGGTTTGGTTCGGTTATTGACCAATTCGGTTCGGTTTCGGTTTTGCTTATTCGGTTTCGGTCCAATTCGGTTTTCGGTTATTCGGTTCGGTTGAAACCGAATAAACCGAATACTCACCCCTAGTTTTTAACCCAAACCCTTCAGGAGGGGGAGGGTGCTACAACTGTGGAGACCCAGGACACTTTATCAGATTCTATACGAAGCCTATGAGAGGCCAGTCCAGCGGTCGTGGACGCGGCCGTGGAGGACGTAGAGGTGGCAGAGGAGGCTATGTCGGTGGAGAGGACATTATTCTGTAGGGCACAATGCAAACCTGGCAAAAGGGGGAGGTGAAAATCAGTCATCCGATGTGACCCCTAGTGAGAGGGAGATGTTGGAAATATGGAGGAACATGAAGCTTGGAACCAGCGACATTCGCGCCAACACTGCTGGGACATCGACTCCAACCACCTCCGGGGGTAACATCACATACTATGCCAGTACAAGCACAGGTATACCTGCTCATGTCCTTGCATCTACCCACAAACCAGGAAGTGTAAATTGGATAATTGACTCTGGGGCATCCTGTCTTATTACGGGTGCCCGTGATGAGTTCCAAGATTACACTTACCTGATGACACCTGAAAGCATTCAGACTGCTGATGGTACTGCTAGACGTATTGTGGGTAAATGGACTATTGAATGCACCCCTTCGATGTGTCTAATTGATGTCTTGCATGCTCCATCACTTCCTGTTAATCTATTGTCCATAAGTGCCATTGTTCTTCAACTTAATTGTGTTGTTTTCTTTGACATTTCAAAGGTTATTTTTCAGGAGAAGGGAACGGAGAGACAGTTGGGGACTGACACTTGGCATAAAGAGCTATGGGACTTGGACATGGGTGGGCTGGATACAGCACTGGCAGCACTGGTGGATGAAGCACAACCGGAAGAGCCGCGAAGTACCGTAGAAGAAGAATTATTACTCCAACATCAGCGCATGGGACACTCTTCATTTAGTTTACTTAATCGAATGTTTCCATTTATGTATCAAAAAGCTAATAAGCAGAAGTTGGTTTGTGATGCTTGTGAACTTGAAAAACACACCAGAAGCTCTTATGTGAGTTCTGGAAATAGAAGTTTAGCTGCTTTTGATATGATACACTCTGATGTATGGGGACCTTGTCCTACAATTGCTGTTAATGGTTTTAAGTGGTTTGTCACCTTTATTGACTGCCATACTCGTGTCACCTGGGTATACCTAATGAAGAGTAAGAGTGATGTCTTTGCATGCTTTCAAGACTTCCATCGCAGGGTTTCAACACAGTACGGTGCCAAGTGAAGATTTTGAGGTCTGACAATGGGACAAAATATACCAACAAAACCATTGAGTACTTATCAGCCAATGGGATACATCATCAGACTTCATGTGCCTATACACCAGCACAAAATGGCGTGGCGGAACGGAAGAACAGGCACCTGTTGGAAGTGGCAAGGTCGATGATGTTTGCTATGAATGTTCCGAAACACTTATGGGGACATGCCGTGTTGATTGTTGAATACCTTATCAACAGGATGCCCTCTCAGATGTTAGGATCAAAGATACCGTTTGAGATGCTTACAGGTGAGAACAAGTACATTGTTCCCCCAAAAGTATTTGGTTTTGTATGTTTTGTGAAGGATAATAGACCTGTAGTAGAGAAATTGGACCCTCGGGCAGTGAAGTGTGTCTTCGTTGGCTACTCAGGGACTCAGAAGGGATATTCTTGCTGGAGTCCAGTAGAGCGAAGACTCTTTGTGAGCATGAATGTTACATTCAGAGAGATGGAACCATACTATCACAATGGTTCAGGTGAAGGCTCTGCATTTGGTGACACTCCTAACACTAAGAGGTGTTAGGAGTGAGGGGGAGATAGTCCCAAGCGTGATTGTTGGGTCAGTTTCATGCCCAATGATGGAAGTTAGTCCAAGAAAAGTAGGGGGAGATGACGAGAGTGAGGAAAGTGATGATGATGCATACAATCAGGAGAAAGGAAGTGATGCTCCAGTGCCGGGGAAGACTACAGAACAGGGGGAGGAACGAACTACAAAGCTCCAAGTCTACAGAAGAAGGATGCCCTCTCAGATGTTAGGATCAAAGATACCGTTTGAGATGCTTACAGGTGAGAACAAGTACATTGTTCCCCCAAAAGTATTTGGTTTTGTATGTTTTGTGAAGGATAATAGACCTGTAGTAGAGAAATTGGACCCTCGGGCAGTGAAGTGTGTCTTCGTTGGCTACTCAGGGACTCAGAAGGGATATTCTTGCTGGAGTCCAGTAGAGCGAAGACTCTTTGTGAGCATGAATGTTACATTCAGAGAGATGGAACCATACTATCACAATGGTTCAGGTGAAGGCTCTGCATTTGGTGACACTCCTAACACTAAGAGGTGTTAGGAGTGAGGGGGAGATAGTCCCAAGCGTGATTGTTGGGTCAGTTTCATGCCCAATGATGGAAGTTAGTCCAAGAAAAGTAGGGGGAGATGACGAGAGTGAGGAAAGTGATGATGATGCATACAATCAGGAGGAAGAAAGTGATGCTCCAGTGCTGGGGAAGACTACAGAACAGGGGGAGGAACGAACTACAGAGCTCCAAGTCTACAGAAGAAGGAATCAGCAGTCACTACTGTGCCTATTGTCCCTACTGTGCCAACTGTGTCATGTCCCTCGCTTAATCCTGCCCAACTCCTGAAAATGTGTCTTCCGCACCGGATCTCTCTGATTCGGATGCGGATTCCTCTGATTCGGATGGTATGATCTCTCCTCCACTATCTCATATTCTCTTAAGAAGATCTTTTCGTAATAATGCTGAAAAATCTTCTATTCGTTATGGTTATGAACATGATATTGCTCATTTTCTATCATACTCTAATCTATCCCCTACTTATGGAGCATTTATTGCATCGTTAGACACCACCTCTTTGCCTAAGTGTTGGCAGGAAGCAAAGGAAGATCCAAGGTGGAAAACTGCAATGTTGGAGGAACTTGGGGCACTGAAAAGAAATGAGACATGGGAACTTGTTCCATTACCTGAAGGAAAAAGGACAGTCGGGTGCAAATGGATCTTCACGGTGAAGGAGACACCAGAAGGAAAGGTGGAGCGATACAAGGCAAGATTGGTTGCAAAAGGATTCACTCAGTCCTATGGCATCGACTATGATGAGACGTTTGCTCCTGTAGCGAAGATGAGCACTGTAAGAACCCTGGTCTCTCTTGCAGCTAACCATGGATGGCAACTTCATCAATTAGATGTGAAGAGTGCCTTTTTTCCTGGAGATCTACATGAGGAAGTATACATGGAGACTCCCCATGGATTTTGCACGAGGCAGTCAGCAGGAAAAGTGTGCAAGCTGAAGAAATCACTGTATGGACTCAAGCAATCTCCTCGGACATGGTTTGAAAGATTCAGAAAAGCTGTCACGGACATGGGGTACAACCAGACTAATGCAGATCACATAGTCTTCTTCCGACATGCGAGAGGCCACATTACCATATTTGCGGTATACGTGGATGATATAGTGATCACAGGTGATGAGGAAGAGGATATTACCCAGTTGAAGAAGAAACTTGCCAAAGTTTTTGAAGTAAAGGACTTGGGAATGATGAGGTATTTTCTTGGGATCGAGGTAGCTCGAGGAAAAGATGGGATCGTCCTCTCTCAGAGGAAGTATGTACTAGACTTGCTCACAGAAACAGGTATGCTGGAATGTCGTCCGACAGTCACTCCGATTGACCAGAAAGATAAATTGGGGACAGAGGCAGGAGAGCCGGTTGATTGTGAAAGATATCAGAGACTTGTAGGCAGATTGATTTATCTGGGTCACACTCGTCCTGATATTCCATTTGTTGTGAGTGTAGTGAGTCGTTACATGCACGACCCAAGGAAGGGCAACATTGATGCAATTTTTCATATTTTGAGATATCTAAAGGGGGCTCCTGGAAGAGGGATATGGTTCAAGAACAATGAATACCTTAGTGTTGAGGGATACAGTGATGCAGATTGGACAAGTTGCATGGATGACAGAAGGTCTATCTCA
Source organism: Iris pallida (assembly GCA_029216955.1). NCBI lineage: Eukaryota > Viridiplantae > Streptophyta > Magnoliopsida > Asparagales > Iridaceae > Iris > Iris pallida. Next base: position 1,711,814 of record JANAVB010014398.1, on the reverse strand, counting down.
GGGTATTGTGTATTTGTGGGGGGTAACATAGTCTCATGGAGAAGCAAGAAACAACCTGTGGTAGCTCGATCAACCGCTGAAGCAGAATATAGAGCTATGGCTCTGGGAGTGTCAGAATTGTTGTGGGTAAAAGCATTGCTGACAGAGTTGAAGTTGAGCCAAGGAACACCATTGCGTCTTCTGAGTGACAGCCAAGCAGCACTGAGTATAGCTAACAATCCAGTTCAGCATGACAGAACGATGCACATCGAGATCGATCGGTTCTTCATCAAGGAAAAGCTGGAAAAAGGAATAATAAAGCTCGATCATGTTCGCTCAGAAGAACAAGATGCAGATTGTCTTACTAAGGGGCTTAATTCTTTAAGTCTCGCTAAACTATGTAACAAGATGGGGAAGATTGATATCTATCGTCCATCTTGAGGGGGAGTGTTGAGAGTATTAATGGACTTTTAGTCCCACATCGGATAGAATAATGGGGAGAGGGATTAGCCTCTCGTTTATAAGTGTAGCTCCACCACAATAATAAACAAGTAAAATATTCTACTAAATTCTATTGAAACCTCTAGAGCAATAGCGTTTTTTTGCTCTCTCTACACAAAAATAGTGGAGAATAATGAACAATTGTCTTACCTGGTTGAAAACAAAAGCGGGATAGCCGCATAAGGGAAAGTAAGCTTTTCCACTGTCAAGCAGTCCATGAAAAGAGGCTTTTGCTATTATTCATTTATTTTAAGAGAGATGTGAGTAAACAAATTGGGGTCCTTAAAGGGTGTGCGAATTGTAATTTTGCTAAACTTCATTTCTATATAGCTGATCATACATTTATGGTCATGAAAATGCCTTCATGTAGTCTAAAATCAAACAAAAAAATTCTTGAACCTTTAGGATAGTAATCTGCATAGGACCTTGCATTTATGTCTCGAATTAAAGTCAACTATTAACAAACTAGGGATTAGTCTCATTTCACCAAGGAATTGATGTGACACCGGAAAGGTAACTCTCTGAACTTCCAAAAGTCCGCGTAGCTAGAAATTGGGTCCATATTCTTTTGTACATTGCCTTGAAATGATCATTACTTTCTGGCAATTTTTTCCCTTACTGTTGTCTAATTTCTCCAAATTCTTATTGGTTCTCTTCCATCCCTTAGTCATTGAATCAACTTTTGACACGAAAACGTAATGGCTGCTATCCCGCTGGTGTTATTGTGTTCCCTCAGCAACTCTTTTTACTAACTTAGCAGAGCTTTCATGAACTTTAGCTTTGTAAATATTTTAATATATAACTCAAACTATATCTCTAACTTCGTACTCAAAGCCTTTTAGATCAAATCCCTTGAATTCGGTTCCTCCGGCTACTTCAAGTTTTTGAAATGATATAATTTTTTATCTCAATGGTGCTCGAGATGTAAGCTCAAATCCCTTGAATTTGGTTGACCAGTTACTTTGAGTTTTTGAAATTCCAAAAATTTGTATCACAAGTTGTCTAGCATATGATGCGGAGTGGCCAGTTGGTTAGGACGCATGCATTTTGACCTCAAGGTCCAAATTTCAAGGGCCTCTAGCTTTTGGTTTTATTAAACAGTCAAGAGTGTGTTGCTTGCCATGATAGTAAGGCTTGCCGCTGCGTTTTTAAGGATACAGCTTTGAAGCTCGAAAACAGCCTCTCGGCCCTTTCTAGTGAGGTTAACGCTACATAGGCTCATTTGGAAGAGGTTTGTGTCACTGTAAGCTGTGGAATCGTTAAAAAGCTATGCCCAACATTACCTTCTGTTCTGAAATTATATTGCAGACTCACAATCTATTCTTCAGTATAACAATAAGTTTTTATTGTTTTGTAGGCCAAAATTAAGGGTATTGAGTCACAACTTAATGCGGCTCTTCATGCTAGTGATGCTAGGTCAACTACTGGATCAGAATCTGGATCTACAGGTGCTATGCCAGTGCCTAAAAATGTAAAAGATAGTGCTGATTCTTCATCAGTTACCAGGAAGCTTGAAGAAGAACTCTTGAAGCGGGATGCACTTATCGAGGTTTGCTGTTTGTGGCTTGCTTCCATTTATTGATAAAGTTTGTTGTTGTTGTGGCTTTGCCTTACTCTTGGTTACATTATATAATTTTATGTCATGTTTTAGTGTATGTTAACTTTAAATTAATCCATTTGGTTAGTTTCTATGTATAAAATTTCCAGGTTGTTATATATACAGTCCGAACCTTTTCAATTTGTATCCTGCACGCAATCAAATTCAACTTGTCTTTTGAACACTACCGTCTATTTTGCAATTAATTGATGCAAAGTTAAGATGATTTCAAAGAGATTGAGTTGAGGTTTGTGGATATTTACTTTGATGGAGATCATTTAGTGTCTTTAATTTCACTTTTATTGTGAATTAGTATATTTATTCATTGCAGTATTTTTTTAAATTATTTTTTCTAGCACTTTCGCTTAGCTATTTATAAGATTAAGACTTCAAGGAGTTGAGAAGAAGATATTGCTTCAGCACTTTACACATTCTTTTACTGTCTTAACTATATATATGCTGATTTGAAAATTACGTAATATTCTAAGCAAAACATGGGATGGAAAGTAAAAAACCTTTTAATGTTCACGAACCATTGGTGTCACTAGGCACGTCTGTAACTATGTATTACGACTGATGTTGGGTTAGGTAATCTCCATAATTAGGAAGGGGCAAGTATCTGCATGGTTAGAGGAATATTAGATTGCTGCATGCAAGCACAATAAAAACACACCTGTATTTTGTAGTTCCCACACATGGAAATATGTGTCATGCAGAATGATTGTTGAGCATAGAAGTTTGGAACACGCCAAAAAGTATGTTTTCTTTACTATACTAATCATTGTCTTTTTTTTTTTTAAGTCTTTCTGAAGACTCCACGAGTAGTTGTTGAATGCATATTCCCAATGATGCACTTTCGATTTTTATAAGATTTTGCATGTGTTTTGTGAACTTTATTGTGTTTGTTGTGTATACTTCTTGGGATTCATACTTCAAATTTAACTTGTATGATAATGTTTAAGCAGGTCCTCTGTTGAAAGTACAATGAGTAATATAAGTTCATGACATAAATTCATTGCGACTAATTATAATTACTGGTTTGAAGAGAATTAGAGTACATTGATTGCGTGCATAAAATGGACCAGCTGTCGTACTTCAAGGCAATATTTAAGCGCGTCCTATGTTGAAAACATGAGTGGAATTTCATGAGATACATACACGGAGTAATTATGATTATTGGTTTTCAAGAGAATTATAATACAGTGATTACATGCATAAAATGGAGCAGACTATATTTGAATCTTTATTGATTGAGTTTCTAGTCGATTGCTGAACTGGAAACGTCTAGTGGAAGCATTGAAGCAATAGCTCCTTGTTCTCTTGATTTATTTCTAAAGATACTTGATACCTAACTTGCACCCAAAACTTGGTGATGTGACCAGTGAATTGATTGGAATGATCTCTTAATCACTCCAAAATTCATTGGTGCTTGCAATATAGAGTTTGTTGATTATACTTATGTTCTTTGCCTGATTACAAGGGAGAAGCTGAATGTGCTCTTCAATCAGTAAATGCTATCTTAAAAGCATGGTTCGTAGTATCGGTATCGGAATTGGAATCGGTATCGGACCCTTCCTATCAGTATCAGGATCGGTCGTATCAAAAGTATTGACGATTTCGGATAGAAGTATCAGATATTTTGGTATCGGAAAGCAAAGAATTAATAATAAATTATTAAAAATTTAGAAAAAAATATTTTATATTTAGGCATAATTTTAAGTGTTTTCTGTGTTGTTTCTTAGTAGTTTTGGAATTGAATGAAATAGTAGTCACCCTTACCGATTGGTTTAGCTGCGATAGATAAGTTTTGTTCTTTTACATGCTTTTACAACCTTACTATGCTTTTACACCCTTGTTGATTAGCCTTTTTTTTCCGTTCAATTTTCTTTACCGAATTTACTAGGAAGAGACCTCCCAATGTCTGAATTGACTAAAAAGAGACCTCCCAATGTTGGTACAGTTGGTATCGGATCGGGACATGCCAAACCGTATTGGTATTGGGCGATACTGCAAACTATGCTTTAAAGGGTTAGCTCTAGGCACTAGCGATGCTAAATTCCTATGCAGAATTTGTTTACTATTTTTTAAAGAAAGGAACTACTGCAGCCTTCTCTGAAGTTTATTTTTGAACTACTATTTAGCTAAATCTGACTGCCAGCTTTAGTTGACTCATACATTTTGTGGTGATCCCGTTGAGTGTTGTTATATCGATGTTATATTTTGTTTACATATTGAACCTTGTGATTACATCCATCTTCAATTCTTTCTCTAACTTCCAGTCATCTTGCTTAAGCAAACTTGTTTCCTTTTGCTTTGGTCATGTTTGAAGCCTCTAGTTCGTGGACTTTGTTTCCCTTTTATTACTTTCTAACTATTTGCAACAAAGGCTATGTGATGGAAGCATGAACTTCTTCAAACAGTTTGAACCTTTTGGGTTAGGTTTGACCCAGTCTGATTTGTAGTCATTGGTAGATATATATATATATTTTTTTACTCAAGCTCCAAAATCCAAACCTTGTTGAAAGGGGCCAATCAGCTAGGTTGATCTTGTCTGCCACGAGCTTTATTATAGTCATGTATAGCTTTTCAGTTTCAACTTCAGCTTCAAACCATGTTGAGAAGGAGCCAATCGGCTCAGTTGATCTAGTTGGTCCAATGAACTAGGTCTATACACCCTGCCCTCGAAATATCAGCTATGGTAGCCCATGAGCTTAGATATGGGCTTATAAGTCCTAGCATCCACTGATTTTTTGACAAGTGTGCGTTTGCCATCTTGTAAAATATACTAGCATTTAGATCTTGGATCAATTACACGCATATGACTATGATGGGCCTGGTCGACGTTTGATGATCTTATCCTAGCCCTATAGAGTATATCTGCAGGACTTGTTTGTCTATCCATGTTATGCGTTACCCATGCTGGCCTGAGCCCAGACTGCTGTCCAATTACATACCGACATTCTTTTTCCTAATTGCTGATAAAAGCTACTCATTGAAAGGTTAGTCTGAATAAATTACAACTACGCTTATCTTCCCTTGTCATAGCCTGATGTGAAAGCGGCTGTGAGCTAATTTTATCCAGCATGTGCAGTATTTATGCTTCCATTTTCTAGTGTCCAGTTAGGTTTCAGCTTCAACCTCAGTCCAGTCAATTATCAGGAAACAAGATGATCAATCATCCTAATCACTACTAGTAGTTATCATCTCATCAGGGTAGCTCTGGTTCCATTTTCTGTGTAGTTCTGTTTGTAAGGAGACTAATTTTGTTTGATTGCTGAGATATATCTATGAGCATCAACATAGAGTTAAAAATTGATAAGGAAGTTTGTGAATTCACTTAATTGTAACTCATACCACCAGTTAGATGTTTAGAGTTTAGTTAAATTCTTAGACAAGTAATTTATGTTTTCATCTTATACATAAATCAGACCGGGAGTCGTCTCTAGTTTGCCTATCATACTTTAGATTTATGATTATCGTTGTGTAACTAGCACCACTTGACTCTATTTTGCGGCTTTCAACATTGATTTGTAGGCCTGCACATCACTCAGTGCTACTCATTCTTTTTGATCTAATGATTAATGAGACTACTGCCATATATCAATATAAGTACATTCTGTTAGCAGACTTGTTTAACTCTGATACTTGTATAGCCTGTTTTCTTGTACTTTGATTTTTTTCACTTTCACTCTTTTCATTCTTGAAATTCTAGAAGTTCTTTAACTATAATTCATGTCCTTGTCTTTGTTAAGTTACTTTTATATTGTCGTGGTTTAATTCTTGTCATTCTTGGACTTTTGGAAGTTAATGACAAGGCTCCTCCTTACAAGCTTCCTTATTGAGTATGATTTTATTTGACTTCCATTTCGTGGTTGTTTGATGGTGGTTGGTATATCTGCAGAAATTGCATGAGGAGAATGAGAAGCTGTTTGACAGATTAACCGAGAAGGCATCACTGGGTGGATCACCACAGGTTTCTTCTGTAGCAGCTTACTTCTCAGTCTCTTAATTCAGCCGATGTTGACTTGGCTTTTAAGCTATATTAGTAACTTGGTCCACTGGCATAAGTTTGGCTGTTCTCATCTAACTTCTAGCAGTTTAGGAAGGGAGGCTATTAACGGAAAAGATGAATATGATTCAAATGCCTGGTATAAAGTCTTAGTGAGTAGCAGTAACCTGATTTGGTACTTGACATTCTCAATTTAAACCAAAAGATATGCAAAACGATCATCCTTATCAAGTTGTACTAAAAAAGCTAGATTTTGCTAATTGTAAGATTTTAGGTCTTCATAGATTATGCAAATTTCCTAACCTTGTACAATAGATTTTTTTTTATGTTTCATCTATTATGTCTGCAGATATTGTTTTTAAATATAACATACTAACAGTAACATGTTGTTGATGACTATATGTGTTCACATTACTAAAGTTGAATATATCACACCAGTACTATGGCCATACATTATAAATCCAATCAGTTTCATATATTGTCCAGTTAGCAATAACTGGAAACCTAACATCCACTTGTATTGCTTGTAAATTGCTATGAGGCATGCTCCTGAACTGACTGTTTTACCTTTAGGTCTCGAGCCCTTCTACAAAAAGATCAGTAAACCCTCAGGTGCAGGACTTAAGCAGGTATAGTATGTAACTGAGGATTTCTTCATATTCTGGAGGAAGTCGTATGATACTCATCTTGATTTAGATCATTTCTGCTTGTATATGGGCAGAAGAGAAAGCAGCAATGGGAGTTCTCTTGGTACCCTTCCACCGCCAGTACCCCAGGATAGAACTGAAAGTGCAGGAGCTCTTGTAAAATCAAGCACTGAAAAGACAAAGACTACACCTGCTGGAGAATATCTTACTGCTGCTCTTATGGAGTTTGATCCTGATCAGTTCGAAAGCTTTGCCACTATTGCAGATGGTGCAAACAAGCTTTTGATGCTGGTACGTTACATATAATCATGTAATGTAGTAAATTATGCTCTTGATTGTATGGTCGGAATAAGTAATATACTTGTAAGAACTGGCTATTTTTGCATGACATTGACATCTGTATTATGTGTCCACTAGCTCTTTAGTTTTGGAACTGGGTTCTGGCTTTGAGCCCACTAGCTAGAAATGCAACAATGGCAACAACAACATACCAACCACAACAAAGTCTTTGTCCCAAAATTTTGGGGTCATTTATTTTTTTTTGGGGTCATTTATTTGAATCCTTCTCTTCCATTCAGCTCAGATCCTGTAGAATCATGTCCACTGCAACATAAAAAAAAACTTTCCTTTTTTACAGCCTTAATCCAAGTTCGTTTAGGCTTCCTAGTTCTAACATCTTCTTTAACTAATATCTTATCGCTACTCCTAAGTGGTGCATTTATTGGTCTATGTTGCTCATGTTCGAACCACCTAAGACTACTTTACCTCATCTTATCCTCACTTACCGGCCTCCAACTTCTTACAAGTGCACTCATTATTGTAACTTTCAATGTATTGCAGTTCATCTTAGCATTCTCATTTCAACTACACTCATTTTCTCCACATATTTTCTTAGTTGTCCATCACTTTCACCCATAACACATGACCGCTTTTGTAGTGAATTTTCTTTCCAACTTCAAGAGTATTCTTCGATCACAAAGAACTTAAGAAGCAATCCTCCATTTCAACCATGTTTAAAATTTTTAATTGACATCCTTCTCACTCTCTCCATCACGATAATTACGATAATAATGAATATAATCATAGCTACCCAAAACTACCATTTGTAGGTGTCCCTTGTCCATGATATGATCCCAAAATCATAAAAAGGTAGAAAAGCACATTATACAACTGAGAGAAAATACTCTCCCGCATGAAATAAAGCAATTTGAATCCTTTTTCTTCCATTCAGCTTGTCCTCTGTAGCATTAGCAAATACCATGCCCTTCTTTCCATCCTCGATCCAAGTTTGTTTAGTCATGGTTTTTAGCATCTCCTTTAACTACTATCCTGTAACTCCTATCTGGTGGATGTATTGGTCTCTGTTGCACATGCCCAAATACTCCATACCACCGGAGGATTTTTGTCCAGTCTTATCCTTTCAGTGTATTACCTCTAATCAACCTTGGCATTCTCTTTTCAGCTGTATTCATTTTATGGGCATGTTTCCTAATTGCACACAACATGCTGGTCTTATGTTGTGCAAATACAAGTGTGATCTGACATGACAAGGATGCCACACTGATTTTATGCATCCTAGGTACTTATGAGCATCCATGCTTACAAGACATAAGGAAATTTTCTTTATTTCCACAAGTTTGCTGCGGAAAATTTGTGATCGTTTATTGGAGTATTCTGCTAACATGTATATTAGAATTTAATTGGTCATTTTAACAAGACTTTCTGGAGTGCTACTTTAAATTCTCTCTGATTCTTTCTTCCATCTAATAAAGCCTTCTTAGGCCAAACTCCTAATGCACGCTAATTTTTAGAATGCTATCTCCTAAAACAGATCCCTCAATCCTAACACATCTCGGTTCATAAACTTGTGCTGATATTCAGGAGCCATTATAACTCTATCGTACTTTATCTCTACCTTATCATGGACTCTTATGTGGCCCTAATGGTTAGTCGGTCTTATGATTCCTTTTCTTGGAGGGTTCTGGCAAAAGCAGCAGAAGGGCTAGCAGCCTGTAGTTTTAACGTCAAGAATCAGTTCCTCTTCCTTTCTTTAGGTTTATTTCTTTGTAGATATCCTTTCATCACCCAATTGTAGTTTACTTTGTTACCTTTGTTTAAATCCTGCTGTCATGGTTGAAAGCAAGGAATCTCAGCTTAGAAAAATTGCTTGTATCTTTCATACCTTAGTTAATGCTCTTGCTGTGGGAGCTGATTTAGTTGGTTGCTTGGAAGCCAATTTTTTGCTTTCTTTAAGTGATTTGTGAGCAGTAATGATTTTAGAACTAGCCCGGATTTTTTAAAATATTGTCTTTGACGAGGCTATGACCATATTTGGAAGCTAGTCTTTTCTTACTACCTGGACTAGCAACTGTGAGCTGGAGTTCTTATTACTTAAAACAGTTATATTTGGCTGAATTACTTATGCTGGTTATCCCTATCTTTGCCTGAGAACTCGATCGACCATTGGATTGCAATTGCTAACTGTCATATCGTGAGACTTTGATAATGGTATGCCTTTTCCACATTTCAATAGTATGGTCATGTAGGTTAGATTTTGGTAGTTGCTGGTATATTATGAGTCAGTAATCTTATTAGCAAGAACTCGTATTGTAGAAAGTATCTTCATCGTCCAATGTTCATTACTATTTTAACTCTTAACTTGCAGCATTTACTTTTACAATGTCCAGTCAGCAGCTGTTTCTGGACTGGTCCTCTTAACTTGATTTGTATTTTTTTTCCTCTCAATATCCATTTGGTTTCTTTTGTTAGTATTTCATCCAACCATGGAAATATGAAACTTCGTCCATTAAATAGATGTCTTAACTATTACAGGTTTTAGCTGCCGTCATTAAAGCAGGTGCTGCACGGGAACATGAAATTCTAGCTGAAATCAGGGATGCTGTTTTTGCCTTCATTCGCAAAATGGAGCCAAAGAGGGTAATGGACACCATGCTAGTTTCCCGGGTTAGAATTTTATATATAAGATCATTGCTTGCCAGGTCACCAGAGCTGCAGTCCACTAAGGTGAGAAGTCTATATGTTGGTTCAGTTAACTTTAATCTTCTGTCTAATTGTTCATTCTTTCATGGAAATACAAGCTAACTGTTTCTGACTTTTGTCTGTGTTATAAGATTCTTCCAGTAGAACGGTTTCTGGAAAAAGCTAATACTGGAAGGAGTAGAAGTTCTAGCCGGGGTAGTAGTCCAGGCAGGTCTCCAGTTTATTATGATTCCACTTCAAGAACTGCTATCGTTGATGAGCATGTTCATGGTTTTAAGGTCAATATAAAACAAGATAAGAAGTCCAAATTTTCATCAATTGTCCTGAAGATGCGTGGGATCGATCAGGTATCACCTCTTTTTTTCTCCTCTGATTGTTGCTGATTCTCAGAATTTAGAAAACATTGCGTTTTTTGCCCATTTATTTACCTTTATTGTGTGCTTTTATTTCTTAGCCTAAACTTTTACTAGGTGAGATGAGATTCTAATCATACTTGAGTTTGCTTTACAATTTTCTATTGTAGTGCCAAATTCTTCTGTTGAAACTTGTGTTTTATTTGTATATGTTAATTTTGGTTGGACAGGAAACATGGAGGCAACATGTTACTGGTGGGAAGCTTCGGGAAATAACCGAAGAAGCCAAAGTGTTCGCAGTCGGGAATAAGGCTCTTGCTGCTCTCTTTGTTCACACACCAGCAGGTGAGCTGCAGCGCCAAATTCGATCCTGGCTTGCTGAAAATTTTGAGTTTCTTTCTGTTAGTGGTGGTGATGCAATTGGTGGAACGATGGGACAATTGGAACTTCTATCAACCGCAATTATGGACGGATGGATGGCTGGTCTTGGTGCTGCACAGCCTCCCAATACTGATGCTTTGGGCCAGCTTTTATCTGAATATGCTAAGCGTGTTTACACCTCACAACTGCAGCATCTAAAGGTGCAACAGAATAATCCGTTAACATCAGAAAAATATTAGATCCGTTATTATGTTGACAATGATTTTCTCTCATCTTTCAGACATTGACACTATCTTAGCATTTCAGCTAGGCTTGTATTTTTTGACTTGTTTGATAACTCATAATTGCCCAACACCACGATCCGTAGTAGTCTTAGGGCTTTTGTAGAAAATTCCCCTTTTTCTTTTATAAATTCAAGTGTATCCTACATTCACAACCTGTAAATTTCTATCTTACGTATTAATCTTTGCATGTAACTCATTCCAATAAATAGTCATCAATAAGGTACTTTGCATGTATTAATCTTGTCATTCCGACAAATAGTCATCACAATAAGATACTTTGCACATATTCATCTTGTAGTCTTTAAGTTACTTAAACAAATGTTTTTTGGCATTTCCGTAGGGAACTATTAATTAACTTTAATCTGTTGGACCTTTGCTTAGGATATAGCAGGTACCTTGGCAACCGAGGAGGCTGAAGATTTTGCTCATGTTAATAAGTTGCGGTCAGCCTTGGAGTCTGTTGATGTCAAAAGAAGAAAGGTAATAAGTTAACATGCAATTGTAGCAGTCTTGTATTTACTGTATATATGTATATAATAAAGCTAGGAATCATGAGCCATCCACAATCTGTGCTGTATTCATTTGTGACACTTGTCAACATGACAGACATACCTAAAATTTCATGTACTTGCCAAAATTTGTTTTGTTCCTCTCTCTGTAGTAACTATGTCTTGTTGTATCCGTGTCCATGCAACATAGGGTGGAAAACTAAAATTTTGGTGTTGTATCTCTGTTATCATGCTTTTGGAGGCATAAGAGTCACTGTTCTGAATTGTGTTTCCAGTTCCAACTGGCCTGACTATGTTCAAATTTCTCAAACCTGATTTTATTCCATAAGTCATTTTGGCCCCAAGGTCTTCTATCAAAGCAAAATGGAAAAATGAAAAAAGTTCTTAGCCTAGAGGTTCTGTAGTCTTTTTTTTGTGTGTTTTGATATTTTGTTTTTGAAAAAACAAAGGTTCTGTAGTTGTTTAGGAAACATGCTCTGTTCAAAGCCTTGTTTTACATATTTGAAGTTTGAACATTTGCAAAAGGGTTTAATAAAGATAAATCCCCAAACTTTAACTGTAAAAATCATTGCCTTTTCTGTAGATATCAGCTATATTGTTGATTTAGTTCTAGAATTTGAAAGATTGATCAAACCTAGTTTTTTTTTTTTTTTTTATTTAGTTGATGGCTTACAAGAGGCTCTTGCATGTTATTACTGAAAAGGAAAAAAAAAACTTGTTATAGAATTTAGGGCTTGAAAAGATATTACGGTTTGAATATGTTCTAAAGTTTAAAAGGTATCAAGGTTTACACCAGCAGTTGAGCGGAGAGGAAGACGATGATTAATTGTGGATGAATTTAAGATTTTGAATAAGTTGGAGATGAGGATAAATAGAAATTGGGACGAGAGTTTCATTTTTTTAAGTAGGGAAGAAGAAGATAATTGCTTGCTGAATGGGTTTGAAAAGCTTTAAGAAAATTTAGGATAAGGATCGTTATTCTTTTAAGTAGAGATGAAGAAGATGATTACTTGCTGATGAAGTTAGGGCTTTGTCGTTGTTGAGAGGGAGGTTGAGAGGAATTGGTAGGCTTCGAGATATGGAATTTAGTATTGGACTGAAGGGGTCAGTGGTAAGAGCTATAATATAATGTTGGTCCGTTCCTATTAGCTCAAACTTTTGGAACATGGTTAACTAACATGGTGTCAGAGCTACCAGACCGAAAGGTCGTGGGTTCAGATCCCCCAATCCACCAATTAAATTGATTTACATTGCCTAATTGTTCATGTGTGATCCTCCTTCCAATTGACTTTAGCTCAAGTGCATGCTCTAGCGTTATCCACGTGCAGTACCACTTGCACTTGACCCGGGAGAGAAGGGGGGGGGGGGGGGGGGGGGGGGGGTTAAGGGCTATAAAATGAAATGTTCATCCGTTCCTATCAGCTTGAGCTTTTGGGAACATTAGTTAACTGACAACAAAGGGACATTATGTTTCAAATGAAGTTGAAAATTGGTTATTCAGTGTAATGCTAAAAAAATTTCAACCCGTAAACATGAGATGATTTTGGTAGAATCATAAATAGAGAGTTGACAAAGGGTAGTTACGTGCCAATGTTCAAGATATCTGGTGCTACAAGCAAGGGGGAAGGAGCAAGCATGGTACTAGAGAACCTTGCTTGACAATTGGGAAACCCAAGTCCAAAATTTTGGGGGTTGGGGATGTTGAGCAGTTGTGTGGTGTGTCCAGTTTCTTAATACTAGTGCTATGAAATGGTATAAGATATTAGTGTAAATTGGATGAAATCGTGCTACTTTTCAGCAAACTTCTCGTTTCTTTTTGGTCACAGAAAGACGTGACACCTTTGCACATACAGGCAGCAATCAGTCTCCATTGTTTACCACACTTCTCAGTTTGCTCGGATCACCGCTCTGTGGGTTCGCTTGCCTTAATCTTTTCTTGGCCATCCTTGGCCCATTCACATGTTCTCCACAGAGTCCAGGGAGTTGGGTAAAGCAAACTCCCTCCTTGGATTGCGCACGGGGCTTAGTCAAGTAGAACCGGATTGCGCAATGTCGCCAAGTTATTGCCATGATCAGCTGCTATATCTTGAGATAATGTGGTGATGCTCCCACTTCTTTTGAGGACACTTCGTGCTTATGATGACACAAAAGGATGTGAATATAACAGGGTGCTTTCCTATGCATTCATGGTTGAGAGACAGTTGGACACGAGTGCTGAAAATACACTGATGCATGTACTTCATGTGCAAAATCCTATACTTATGCATGTTTATACAAATGACTTAGTACAAGCAAGTTTCTAAGACCTCAAGTTTTGCTCTTAGTGCCATGTTATCATATAGTCTCCTCAATTTCTTGATCAATCGACTACATATGTTTTCACTGGGAAGAGGAGGGCTGACGTTGACAATGTTGGGTAGATGATGCAAGTAACCTCCTATTTGCTTATAACTTATCATCATCATGATCACCAATTCACCGTCAAGCCTCATGTCATCAAAATGTGGTCGACTATGGAGCATTATATCCCCATAAAGAAGTTACGAAGTTTTAGGGTTGGCTGGCAACCTGATGTCAACCCTCTTGTTGGTGTAAGATTCCGCCAAGGTAGCAAGGAGCAAGAGAGGGCCATGCCATAAAATCTATATGGCCAATTTGTACGTTGGTAGACCTTCCTTTTCAGTTATGTAGTCTAAGCTTATGCAACCAAGGAATGCCTTCAAACTTGCTGAGGACTAAAAAAAACTTTAGATGAAGAGGTAAGGTGATATGTATAGGGAACTGATCCATCTCCATGGCACATCAAGCCAAAAAGCAAAAAGGGATGACATCAACCAAATTATTCCTATCCTTAAGTCTGATATAGCATCTTTGGCCCAGTTCTAATTCTAATCTATCTAAAACATTTTGTGGCACTTCACACCATTCCTAATTGATGTTATCCCACAATATTGCTTGCAAAGTCTCTACCTGATTAAAGAAAACATAGAGAAGGATATTTCGGTGAGAAAGGGATAAAGGATGGCCCTTAAATGACTGAAATTTTGGTCGAGGTTATGAATGCAAAAATACTAAGAAGATGTACTGTGGTTTTCTCAGCAAAGTCTCGACACTCCAGCTCATTGTAGAGAAACATAGAGGAGGATACTTCAGTTGGAAAAGAGATTAAATCACCCAAGTGACTGAACTTTGATGGAGTGTTTGGATGTGAAAACTCCAAATGAAGAACTTTTTTCTTATATACTCCAAAAGGTTTGTGAAATTTGCACTTATACTCTAGTATATATGTGCATATTCCCAAGTTTTATTTGTCAGTTTTTAGCTCTTGGTTTCCTAACTCTGTTGCATCTGTTATTGTTAATTAGTTTAAGAGTTTCATGATTTTAACATGCTTCCAGGAACAACAACACTGGAACCTCTCTGGTTCCGGAACCCCCTATCCCATGTATAACAGCATAGTTTTTTTTTCCCCGGTAGTTATCTGTTTGATTCATTAAACTTCTGAGAATCAATATCTTGAAAATTATGTTTATCATGACCCTGATAAGCATTTTCTGCAGGGAATCAATTGAGCCCACTTCTCCTTCCAAGTTTAAGTTGTCAATGTTGTGATGAAGCTGCACTTTGCTTTTGCTATATTGGTCATGCTATTTTCCTATTGTTTTAGTTCTAAATTTGTTTTTCTCACCAGTAGTTTGTGATGTGGTCTTGCTTCTCTCTTACCTAGATGAATCTTATTGTGATTTTCTGTTTTTATCAGATTTTACAACAAATGCGAAATGATACAGCCTTGTTAACAAAAGAAGAAGGTGGCTCACCCATTAGGAATCCTTCCACTGCAGCTGAAGATGCACGGCTGGCATCTCTGATCTCTCTGGATGGCATGTTGAAACAAGTCAAGGTATTCTGTTTTTTGTTTTGTGGTTTTTTTTTTTTAGTTTAGTTTTTACCATCATTTATATTTGTTTACTGGTGTAATGTTATGAAATTAACAAGTTGATCCTATTTCCAGGAAATAATGAGACAAGCTTCTGTAAGCTCCCTGACAAAAACCAAGAAGAAAGCATTGCTAGCTGCTCTTGATGAACTCTTAGAGCAGATGCCATC
The DNA here is from genome assembly GCA_029216955.1 of Iris pallida. NCBI lineage: Eukaryota > Viridiplantae > Streptophyta > Magnoliopsida > Asparagales > Iridaceae > Iris > Iris pallida. The sequence continues at coordinate 1,696,447 of JANAVB010014398.1, read as the reverse complement.
TCTTCTTGACGTTGATCATCCATGTGCCCAGAGGCAGATTTTAGATGCTCGTAGAGTAGTTGAGGTAAATTCATACATCGTTGAATAAAATGTTAGGTTTGGACCTCTTCTTGTGTGTGTGTGTGTGTGTGTAATGTCAACAAGCACTGGCCCAAATGGTCAGCACTTGAAGACATAAAACTGACTGGGAAACTGGTCAAAGGTTCAATTCCCTCTGGGTGTGAATCACAATTTTATATATATATATATATATATATATAGAGAGAGAGAGAGAGAGAGAGAGAGAGAGAGAGAGAGAGACAAAAAGAAGGTGCAACTATATGTTACACCTTCTCTCCTCATATTACGTTATAATACATTCACTCCTAGTGTTTCTCCCAGGTATCCCTAAGCTCCTTGAGATTATGGTTGGTCTCCTTCCTGCAGTTAACCATTTGCAATTCTCTTGGACACCAGCTTATCCAGAGTATCTCCAACCCTCAGAATAGATTTCCAATTGGTAGAAGAGTTATTATCAATTGGAATAGACCAATTTTTTTGCCTTTGAGATACCTACTCAGAATACACACACACAGATGCATAAAATCGGGGATGCGGATCCCTCCTCTCACACACACACACACACACACACACACACACACACACACATATATATGTGTGTGTGTGTGTGTGTGTGTGTGTGTGTGTGTCTGTGTCTGTGTGAGGAGGGATCCGCATCCCCGATTTTATGCATCTCCATGCCATCCACCGTTCGATGTTGTTTAAGTCATCTAATCTTAACCATTAATTTGAATGGTTGAAATCAACGGTTAAGATTAGATGACTTAAATAACATCCAACGGTTGTTAACATGAGGATGCTTGGGGATACAAAAAATAAGAAAATGCGGATCCCTCATATATATATATATATATATATATATATATATATATATATATATATATATTTGGAATAAGGGTAAGTTTTATTCCACGCAAATCACAGTAAAGGTATTACAATACACTATTCTCACATCTCCCTCCCCAGTTAAGGGGCCATTATAGATACATCGAATTCTATATTATGTAGAATTTCTACTGGCGGAGTAGCCAGTCCCTCAAAGATACGCCTGTTACGCTCCCTCCAGACATGCCAAACTGATGCAGCAAGTCTAACTCTAGCCATCTTGGCCCAACCAGGGTCCATGCCTCGGCGGTCTCTGATCCAGCTGAGGATCCCCCGGATATCTCTTGCACTGCCAACTCCACCCATCGATCGCATGCACTGCTCCTTCCAGATGTGCCAAGTCCACGGACACTCAAAGAATAGGTGGCCCATAGATTCCGCGTCACCCGTACAGAGTACACACTTTGGGTCTGGAATCTGCATCCCAAACCTAATAAGTCTGTCCCGCGTCATCAACCTGCCTAGAAGGAGTCTGTATGAACAAAGCTGCATTTTGCGTGCAATTCCCTTCGTCCAGATAAAGTCATACTCCGCAATCCTGTCATGTGGAGTCCGAACCAGATTATAGCAACTTTTAAAATCGAATATCCTTGACCCTCCCACCGAACCATGATTAACCCAACTCCAGGAGTCCGCAGTCTGGCTAGTATCGATAGTGATCTGACGAATCGCCTCTCCAAACTGAGCCGTGAAAGGATACTCCTCAGGCCTCCAGCTCCCATCCCTGATGATCCGACTACATTTCACCTCCCTGCTCGCCTCTCTGTCCATCTGCGCACCCAAGATCTCCAGAAGGGAGCCATTTCCCATCCACGGGTCCAGCAAGAGATCAGTATTCGTCTCATCTTTCATAATCATGCATATAGCGGACTGTAGAACCGGTCTGCATCTAAGGATAGCCTTAAAAGAGACCGAAAAATTGTTATCAATTCTGCAAGTCCAGAAATTCATCCGCCGCACATATCTGCTAGCTAGCCACTCCGCCCAAAGGGAACCTCCCTTGATGAACCGTCACACCATCCGCACCCCAGATGCCTCCCTAACCGCCCTAAGAGGTCGCAACCCCACTCCTTCCTCTCGGGTCCGGCAGAGTTGTTCCCAATCGATCGCATGCATACCTCCTCTCCAGATAAAATTAGCACAAATGGACTCCATCTTTCTTATGGTAGCTACCGAAATCTGAATCGACTGCAACCAAAACATAGCGATGCCAGAGATAACTGACCTCACCAGCTCAATACGGCCACCAAAGGACAGTCCAGTCGCCTGCCAGCCTTCCACTCTCCTTTGGGCAAAATCCACCAGGCTGAGACAATCCTGGTCCCTGGCATAATTGACCGTCAACGGAACTCCCAGATACTTCACCGGTAACTCTCCTTTCTCCACTCCCAGAGCAAGGGCCTGTTCCTCCTTGAGAGTGCACTGAGAGCTGAAATAGACCCTGCTCTTCTCCTTATTCAGCTGCAGACCGGACAACCTCCCAAACTCCTCCATAATATCTGAAAGCGCCCTCATCCCCCTCATAGATGGATGCAGGAATACCAAGAGGTCGTCAGCATATATCAAGTGAGACACCACCGGCTTGACCTGCCTGAAAAGAGGAACAATCTTCCTACTATGCACAGCCATGTCCATCATACAAGTGAAGTACTCCATCACCAGAGTGAACAGGTACGGAGAGAGAGGATCCCCTTGCCGCAGTCCCCTGTTGCTCGAGAAGCATCCATATGGAGTACCCTGAATGAGGACCGAAAATGTGGGGGAGCATATGCACTCCCTCACCCGTGCCACCCATCTCTCCTCAAATTCCATAGCAAGCATAAGGTGGCAGAGGAAGTCCCTGTTGACCGTGTCATAGGCTTTTCGCAAATCCAGCTTCACACATGCCTTCATCCCCCCCGGCTTGTTGAAATCTCTCACCATCTCATGTGCAAGAAGACTATGCTCAGCAATCGAGCGCCCCTTGATGAAAGCCGCTTGATTCTGAGACACCAAGCCCTGCATAATCCCCTCCATAAGACGACACATGAGGTGAGTAATTATCTTGTATAGATAATTACAACACGCAATAGGCCTGAAGTCGGCGAGGGAGGTCGCACCCTCCTTCGGAACCAAGGTTAAGAATGTGTGATTCATCTCCTTCAACAACTTTCCTTCCAAGAAAAACTCATGTACCGCCTCCAGAACTGAGAACTTTAGCTCACCCCAATGGCGTCTAAAGAACCCACAAGAGAAACCGTCAGGCCCCGAAGCCTTATTTGGATCAGCCTTCATCACTATGTCCTCCACCTCCTCCAATCTCACCTCCAATCTCACAGGGGCCAACAGCAAGCTATTCCCATGTTGCGTCACCAGCCTCTTCGTGACTAGATGTCACGTCCCGCTCCCGTAGGAGCGATCGTCCTTGCTAAGGCGTGATGCCGCACGGGCCTAGGTTGCGCCCGTGCAAGGCCAAGTCCAGAAACGGCCGATTTGAGCTAGGCCACAGAGTCGCACAGAGTGTCCCCATTTGCAGCGGAAAGTAAATGAACACAAATTGAAGCGAATTCAAACTCTATTGATATTCAAGAAGTTTACAAGCGGCGCTAGGCCGAGTTTACAAGTCGCTCAAGCTCTCTCTCTCTGAAACATAAAAGGCGTGCCAAGTGGCTTACAAGATGGAATGATTCATGGCGATGTTCCAAACTTCCAATACATTATGTCCTGTATATGGTGCTCCAGCTCCTTGCAGCGCTCCAAGGTTCGAGAGATAGCTCCGCGCCTTAGCACGTTCGAGGAAAGCTCCGCACCCGCCGACGTTTCCTGCTTCCTGCAAGCAGACTGTGGGGTTATCAGTACATTGTTATGCACCGGTGGGGAGGCTAGCTCGCCCACAATGCTATCATTACCAAACACGTTCCATTTACTTTTGTGCATCTCTATCTTTCATTGTCTTTCTAATCTTGCCTTAGGGTCAATTTCATGGCACATATCACGACCTATCTCGTGTTGCTGAATTCAAGTGTCGCATGGAAATACATGCACGACTTACCCATACTTACCGTCCGGCCTTCCCTGTCCAAAGTAAACCAAGTTAGTCAACAATTCATAGGAAATAACTTAACGTGATTCATGTGAACTTTTCAATGTCAAGGGCGTACCCCTGCCTCGGGTCCTAGCACGTCGTAGGCGTATTTTCTAACTCCTTTGCCGAAGTACTCTCGATTATCTTGGTGTGTTATATTCAAGCCTGTTCAGAAGGCACTTCATTTAGTTAACTTAGACTACTTTGATTTCAATGCAAGGACTTGCACGTGGATTGCCACCAGCAAGCCCACTTAATCTATATGCATCGGTCGCTGGCATCACAAGCCAATTTGGACATGTCTTTCCCTTGGTAATTTTCTCACCTATCATGGCGTGCGGCTTGGTACACCCTGATAGTCTTTTGAAACACCCGGCCTTACGTCCCATGGTGGCCAAGCTCGCACTCAGGCAGCCCGTAAGCCATATTTTGATTTCCGTCCGGACCGGCACGTCCTTCACACTTTGACTGTGCCGCTGGAAATCCCTTATATCTCCCACCTCCCGTATACTAATGGATTGTCCACGACCATTTCGTTTTCTTTTTTCATTTAACTTAACGGCTGTCACCGAGCCGTAGGCTAACCCTTAGCCATATTGCGTTGTCGACCAGGTTGGCGTCCGTGCAGCGCGGGTAGCGAGCCCCGTTGCACGTGTCCGTCACACCTGTCGCTAACCATTCCTTTCCTTCTTATCTTTTATTCATTCTTTCTTTCTTTCACTTGTTTGTTCGTTCCTTGATTCATTCACGTATTCATTCTTTCATTCGTTGGTTCATTCATTCACTTATCCATTCATTCTTTCATTCACACATTATGCAATTTCCCGTGCGGGAGTTGCCTTGGCGACCCATCGGTCCCATAATCTTTCAATGTTGCTATACTCTACTTGGAACGACTATGTTGATAGTCTTCCCGTTTCATTGTTGTAGTCCATTCATTGTTTCATTGTTGAACGCGTAAGAGACTTGAACTTAAGCTTGTGCCGTAGCACGAGCGTGGAGTGCGGTGCGAGAGTTCTCACATTTTCTATGTTTCTTTCCATATTCTATACAAGCATACAAGATGGGATTATTCCCTTAGCTAGGTGCGTTGAGTCATTTATTAGCATGCGCAGTGTTATCGCCTAGCGATTCTAGCAATAGTATCCGTATTGTTATGTGTCTAGGCTAAGCAAAGACGGGTTCATCGGAGCCACCCACCTTAGCGATGTTCGCATCGGTCGAGCGATACTCCGAGCGCGCCTTTGAAAGTCTAAGTCTGGATTCCTCTTTGACGGGCCAATATAAGCCTTGCATCGATTCTTCATTAGGTCGATGCCAACTCTTCGGGTCGACGGCTCGTTTGAGTCGTTGCATTTGCCGTTTGAATCGGCGTTCCGCTAGGGCGGAGCGGGTCATTACACTAGACCTGGAAACGTGATGGGATAATCAGTTTGCTGATATAAGTCAGAATAGAACATGACTGCCTCCTCCTGAATCTTCACTGGGTCGCCAACAAGCCTGCCCTCGCCATTAAGCAGCCTGAGGATGCTGTTTCGGTGCTGTCTGGCACGGATCACATCATAGAAGAACTTGGTGCACCGATTCCCATCCTTGAGCCGTGAACACTTGGCCCTCTGGGCCGCACTAATCTCCTGCTGAAGCCTCATGATGTTGACCTCCGCAATCAGGTCCCGCTCCCGAGCTGCCAAATTCCCGCTCAGCATGTCAGACTGCAAAGCTTCCTGAACCTTCCGAAGCTCGACCTCCTTATCCTCCAAGGAAGACCGCGGCATCTTCTTCACCCAATCCCGAATAGCTCTCTAGACCTGTTTGAGTTTGTGAGCCATGCGAAACTGAGCCGTGCCCTCCCGAGTATACTGCAGCCCTCCCATAACAACCTCCTCATATCCAGCAGAAAGGTACCGGCCATTGTTGTACCGGAATGGCCGAGTCTTCCAAGTAGGCCCAGCCGCTAGCCCTTCCGCCAAGGAATTCGAAAAGTAGCGAAACCATTCTGTCACTCCCCGTTCCCAGAATGCGTATTTTTATACATGTACAACTCATATACATTTATTTAATATTTATCATGTATTATCCTGTGTTTAAATTCTTTTAATTTCATGTTAATTAATTATCTGTATTTTATTTTCTGCTATTATTCTCTGCTTTTAGTCTTGCTTTTAGGTTCGGCCTAGGAGGGTTTTTCTCGGGTTCATGGTGGTTCACATGAACCGAACCCCCACAAACCCCCACCTACCACCACCCCTTCCATTTAAAGCCCCCATCCCCTTCTCTCTCCTCATAACTCTCCTTCACTATTACTTCTTCTTCCTCATCACTCTCTTCCACCTACCAGGAGAAGGCAAGTACATCTTGCTTCTCCTTCACCCATTTTTATGTTTCATTTGTCTTCCTCTTGTGATTCTAAGAGAGTTTACTACTTAGCATTTTTGATTTCTTTGGCTTGTTTCTTCTAGATCTAAGTTGTTGTATTCTCGGTTGTTCATGGGTTTTGATCCACCAAACTGGCGTGCTTTCGGAATAGATAGTTTCATGTGGCAGAGCTTCTCATTCCACACCATTCTGAACCATGGGAATCTCATTTCTGGCTTGGAACGAAGGCTCCATAAGATTGGAGTTCGGGAGATCTAGTCACGCTCACGTCTTTACGTGCGTGCGTGAATTTTGAGTCACGCTCACGTCTTTACGTGCGTGCGTGAATTTTGAGTCACGCTCACGTCTTTACGTACGTGCGTGAATTTTGAGTCACGCTCACGTTCTTACGTGCCAGCGTGAATTTTGAGTTACGCACACGTCTTTGCGTGCGTGCGTGAATTTCTTATCACGCTCACGCTGTGCGTGAGTGCGTGAATTACTTTTCACGCTCACGTTATGAGTGCGTGAATTACCCTTCACGCTCACGCTGTGCGTGCCAACGTGAACCACTTTTCACGCTCACGCTGTTTATACGCTCACTCCTACCTACTAGACTTGGCGTGACTTGTTGGCCTTAGCATAGACTTGTTGGCGTGACTTGTTGGCCTTAGCATAGACTTGTTGGCGTGACTTCCTGACCTGGGTGTTTCTATTTGTTCTATAATTTATTCATTTAATGGTGGCATGATAATTCTTCTATTATATCCTTACGCCTTTTTATGAACTCGAAAATCTTAGCATGTTAATATTTTTAATATATATGGTTGTGTAGAACGTGTCCTGTGTCTTGATTGGTTTATGGATACCCAGTAAGACTGGAACTTAACCCTGAGGAGTTATAGACTCGACCCCCATTTAATACTAATTGACTTTCATGCCTTGTCACCATTGATAATAATGGTTATCTTGACTAAAATCGATCATGCGTTCCTAGTTGGAACTAAGAGACTGGCTAGTCGTCTTATTGAATTGAATGAATGAGACACGTTCATATTAATTATGAACTATTGTAATCGATTAGCCGATCCCGAATATTGACATACAGGCATGTGCAGGCTTCAATTTTTTTTTTCTACAAAGCAGCATGTGTACTTTATGGTCAAGGCATGATTACTCCGTGGTTAGATTTGATTGTTGCATTACGCTATGTAAGACCTACAACCTAGCCGCACGGGTATCGTTGTAGAGTTGCGCATATCGTACCCCGTACGAAAGTACTCATTTGAATGACCATGATCCACGGCATGGGATTTCACTCAACGTAGAGACTATTAAGTTAAATAAAATAATGATTGTATGGAGAGAATGGATCCCCGAGTTCTTACATGGCAGCCCTCTTGGGACTAGTAGTGTCCGACAGGCCGGCTGGTTCCCACAGATACTGTAAACCTGCCACACGGGCAGGGAGCGGTATCTGCTTATATTATTATTGTATATTGTATATTGATGACGGGCGTCCCGCTGGGACTCGTCTAATTCATGATTGGCGCAATTGATTGACTGGATAGACTAGCCTTGCTCGCACATAGTAAGAACTGAGGAATCCCTATTTGCATAAGTCCAGGATAACTTGGGACTCACAATAGCAAGCCGTAGGAGTTGATTGGCCGTTCAAGATGATTTGTTTGTGTACTGTACCTACTCTGTTGCCTAACTGAGATGATCAGAAGGTCAGGACATGACGGGCCAACTTCTGTCCTTGTTTGGTTGGGAGGTTGGTTCGAAGTGTCGTGATGTTATGTGAATCCTAGTGGAAAGCAGAGATCTATTATTATATTCTCTTACTTACTGGTTTAATCCTTCATATCGTGCTTCCTTGTGGTACTTGCTATTAGAGGTCTAACCTCTCTGGTTTTGCATGGCCAGATTTAGAGCCGGTTCCCGAGGACTCGGCTTACTTCCACCTCCAAGATGGTCAATACTAGGGGAATGATCGCAGGAGGACTCGAGTGGGTTCCTTACTCCACCGCTCGTTTTGTTATTTACTTCATACTTAGCCGTTTGGCACCGACATGTTAATCGGATTGTCTTGCACTTACTTTTACATAATTGTAATTAAGTCAGACTGCAGCTGATAACAATTGTGTATATGTTACTATACCATCTGGCTATGTTTGTAAAGCCAGATCTCAAGAACATTTTGACTAAGCATTTGGGACGCCTTACTGTTTTATCTTACATGTTCTCTATTTTTGCTTCTTGTTTGAATGATTGAGACAATAGATGTGAAGTGACCATAGTAAGACTTTCATGTAGTATGCACCCCCTCGTCTGGTTAGACAGCATTGATCGTATTATACGGTATTCATCTACCCGTAATACGTAGCTGGCTGAGTCATTCTTCCGCTCTCCAGTATTCTGGTTCTGGGCGTGACACATTCGCTATTTCCTAAAGCTCGATCCAGCTGACATGCAATCCTGTTGTGAACCGCCTTATTGTGCCAGGTCCAGATGTGTCAAGCTCTCTCCAGTTTCCTCAGCCCAGACAAGAGACACCTTTGGAAGTCGTATAAGATCGGATTCGGCACTGGCCGACCTCCCACCTTCTCTTGTCGATGCAGTATGGCATTGAAGTCTCCCATAAGCAGCAGGGGGAGATGCAGGTGCTCCGCCAGACGGCCTACTCGCACAATGTCCTCCCACAAGGTCTCCCGAAGCCGCCTATCATTGTGCCCATAAACTGCTCCAAAAATGAAGTGGAATCCTCCCTTGTTAACAAAGGAAATGCCAATAAGCTGTTCTGTCATCAGAACCTGTTCCTCCTCCCAACTATCTCTGTTCCACCGAACCCAGATCCTAGCCATATCACAAAGGTCCAGGTTGTGGATATGTGCCCAGTTTGCATGCGTCCTGCGAGATAACATAGTCTCCCCTTTAATCTTTGTCTCAAGAAGAATAGAAATGTCACACTTCTCCCTCTTCAGAACTCCACTAATCTCCCTCCATCTCCCAATGGAACACCCACCACGAATGTTCCATGCAAGGACCGACATTAATTAATTAATGTGTGGTCCCCCTGAACTCCATCGGGACCGACACCCGAGGGAAGTGTCCCGTTCGTCAGATCTATATCCTCTCCCATCTCCGTCCCCGAGGAAGGTACAAGATGGGCCTGAATCCTGCAGAGAGTCAGGGCCCAGTCTGGGTTGGCCACGGTCTGATCATCGAGCCTCCCCGTCTGGAGCTCCTCTTCCCGTGGGGACGGGGCATGGCTTTTCCTGCTATATACCTTTTCTACCATAGAAGTCTCCATCCCATCATGTCTGCTTTCCAGGGAACTCATACCCCTGGTCACCATACTCCTATGGGGCCTGAACGGGACTATAGCGTCTTGAGAACCCTCCTGTCTCTGCGGGGTGACAGTCACGGACCTCCTGGCCCCCTCCATCGGGGAGACCTCCTCCATCGGCCTGACCGTCGCCGCCACTCCTGTGATGAGACTGGGTGCCACCTCTGGCTCAACTACCTCCATCTGCCTACCGAGGACCTAGCTGCCTTCGTCCCGCTAGTCCGGCAAGCACTAGTTGAGTGACCAAAGCACTCACAGAAGGAACACATTGGGGGGACCCAATCATACTCTACAGCCTGAGTCAAAATCTCTCCGGATGCCACCTGATACTCGAGAATACTCGGAAGCTCCGTCCCCGCCTTTATCTTCACAAATACTCTGGCGTACATCAGTCTGGTACGGAAAACCGTAGCCTCGTCCGCCTTGATCGGCTTACCGATCAAGCTAGCTAATCTCATAAGCAGAGAGATGCTCCAGTATTTCACCGGGAACTCAGAAAAGCGAACCAAACGGGAATCGCGTTCAGCACCTCCTTCTCACATCTCAACTCCGGTGTCCACTCCTTGAGGATAATAAGCCGCCCGTCAAAGGACCATGGCCCTCCTTGAATAATCCTGGACACATCCTCCTTCAAGCCGAATTTTACATAGTAAAATCCATTCTCACGTGAGAAGAACTCCATACTCCCCTTGGGCTGCCATACCCTCTCTGCATAACCCCGTATCTGTCCATAGAACGGTTTACTTCCCAACACATACATCACCAGCGTGTTCTTCCGCAAGCCCGTGACCTCCGCTATCTCTTCCGTCGGGAAATATGTTCGAAGGCCTCCTCCTACCTGCATCGGTGGCACGTACTCCATCGACACCGGGCTCTTGTTCCCACCCGGCATACATACCTCCTTCCAGGATTTGGGACGAGGTCCGTCTGTGCCCGTCCGGAGAGTGGCAGCCTGGGGCCTCTGACTTCCAACATCTCCAGCAATACTCTTTCCTTTCTCTGCTGCCGTCGCCTTTGGCCGCCATCCAGTCGCAGTGCGCCCCGGACCTCCTCCATGTCGTCGTGTGCTACCAAGGCCGATGGTAGACCTACTCCCGCTCCTTCCAGGGCCCGTCCGACTCATACCTTGATTTTGAGCCCCTCTTCCCCCTCCCGGACGTCGTCTCACCACCGTCGTCCAACCATCATCATCAATCCGGCCATCCCCAGCCCCGGATTCCGATCCGAATTCGAAAATAGGTGTATCCGACTCGGATCCCGCCACCGCCGGAGTACCCGCAGGTCCCCGGGCTGCCCTGCCCGCCGCCACCGCCTGGGAGGGGTCGGCCGCCCCCCCTCCTCCCCCGGCCGTCGTCGGACCCTCCCGAGGCTCCGCCTGCGTGTAAGGGGGTCCGCCTGGCCCGCTGTTTCCGTCAGACACCCCCCCCCCCCGCCCCTTCCCTTCCTCCCCGGCCTCCTCCTCCCCTCCACGAGTGGGTCCGGCGGACGGGGAGGAGGGGTTAGCAAAACCCTAGTTTCGTGCGGATGCTGCATCGCACGAGAGTAGAAATCCTGGATATGAGTGTGTGTGTGTGTGTATATATATATATATATATATATATATATATATCAACTTTTGGACGTGTACTACTGACAACAATCATTCCGTCATGTTCAAGACTGTCCTGAGACACAGGGGGGTTCTCAAATCTGTTATCAGGAAGGTCATGAAGGATGGGTCTGGAACGGACCTCTGGCGAGATCCTTGGATAGATCGGTGCTCATTATTGGACATTCGGGGGGCTCAGACTCACCAGGAGGACAGGCGGGGCCTGACGTGCAGTCTGATCATTCGCGATGGGGAGTGGAGGCCGGAGTCCTATCGTTTTACCATGGAGCTGGGAGAGATCATTAGCAATATTGCTATTGATCCGGACTTGCCTGCAGATCGGTGGATTTGGGACCCGACTGGTGCGTCTCCGGGTACTGGGGAGTTCTAATTCAGGGGTTGCTACAATCTCATCAGGCGCACTTTTCCTCAAAGTCCTGACTACGAATTCGTATGGTGCAAGGGCCTGGCAAGGAAGATGCAGCTCTGTATTTACAAGCTCCTATTGGGTCGCCTTCTTACTAGAGATCGGTTGAGTTCTTTTGGAGTGCCGGTCCCAGATCCCAAGTGTGTGTTGTGCGGTCTGGAGCAAGAATCTATCTGCCACATCTTCTTTGAGTGTGACCTGGCTTGGCAGATCTGGAAGGAGCAGAGTAGAATATTAGGAGGGTGCGTCTCCGGGAAGAGTATTAGGGACATCATTACGGTGATCCGCGATAGTAGAGGACGAGGGGAGGACTGGTTCCGGACCGCCAGGGTTCGTCTGGCTGCTTCGGTTTGGCATGTCTGGCGGGAACGAAACCGTCGGATATTCGAGGGACTGGTTACACCCCTGGTGGGCATGCTTCATAACATAGAATTTGATGTGAATGTTATGAGGTCTGGATGAGTGGGAGTTCCCACTTTGATTGTATGTTGTACGATTACTGTGTGCTTTGGAATAAAATTTACCTTTTTTCCAAATATATATATATATATATATATATATATATATATATATATATATATATATATCTATATATATATATTGTCATCGGCGACACCTAGGCGGCCTAGGCGTGTAGGTTGGGGAGGAGGTGCCTCGACGTGGGGACATTTTTCCTCGGTATGTGGTCGCCTAGGCGTGCCTAGGCGACATCCTAGGGTCGTCCAAGGGAAAAAAACGGTATTTAGGCGGGTTATTAGAACTTATTAGTTATAGCTTCTTGTGTTGCTTCATGAATGCTTGCTTAATGCTTATTAGAACTCATTAGTAGTGTTACTTTTATGTTTATTGCTTAATGCTTACTAGCCTTACTTGATATTGAATGTTGGTTATTCGTTGCTTCTTACATTACATATAATATGTATAGTTGTACACAGAATATCAAAATAGCAAGAACATGCAAGAATCGTGGGCGGGCGCCTAGGCGAGGCGGGTGGCCTGTCGCGTCGCCCGGCCTAGCGCCTAGTAATATATATATGGGTCCGGATTGGAAGCCCCGTCGCCCTCGACCGTTGGATCGAGCGGACACACGCGGGCCCCCCGATCCGATTGTCGCGCGGGGGGGGGGGGGGGGGCGCTTTGGCGGGGCTTTTGACCATATATATATAGGCCGGAGGTTTGAAATCCCCTAGATGCACTATCGTTTAAATATTGAAGGAGGATGAACCGAAATATTCATATGTAGCGACTTGCTGAGAGTATGACCTAAAGGGTGGTCTATCCGAGTAGAGGATCCTGGGACCAATGGTCAGTTTGAGTGGAATATACAATAGAGATCGGTCCAAAAAATGAATTTTGAAAGGATGCATTAGAGCATAATTCGAGGATCGATGTGCAGAGAATCATACCTAACATAGTCAAGGTATTGAATGTAATAGAAACCCGAGTTTAAGTCTTAGATTAACCATTTCAATATATAACCCATTTTGTAGGAAATATAGGAAGGTTACAGTTACCCCTGTGTATAACTAAGTTAGTTACACCTAGCATAAATAATCACGGGATCATATATGAGCCATTATGGTAACTAACACATTTGGTCACCATAATGGATCTATGCTCGGTGTAACTTAGCTACGTATATGGTGGATTGTTGTAGCATTGTAGCGCTATATATATAACATACTCTCCAGTGCAAAGTTTACCCTTATTTTCAAAAAGAGAAAAAGTTGAGAATACAAATTTGCAAAGACCATGGGCTCTGACTCAATTATAATATAGGCTAAATGTTTGGCAAAATCTAATACATTGAAAGAAACTACCAATCCCAAAATAGACCAAAAGTACTATAGTCTTCTACATGTTGGAAAACATGGACAACTTGCAATACGAAAAGCAAAAAGGGAGACGCGATTGGTGTTTTTAACGACAACGAGGGAGGCAGTTAGCATGGCGGTGAGTGAAGCAACTGGCATGGAGGCAGTTAGCATGGCCGAGAGAGTCGACCAAAATGACATAAAGTGGCGATCATCACGACAACGTTAGAGGAAACCAATATGGCGTTGGGAGAAGTGATCAACATGCTGGCGAGGGGGATGACTGGAGTTGGAGGCAGTTGAAGCTGGAGGTGGCCTATGCAGAATTTGGATGTGGTCAATGTTGGAGGTAGCTTCTGCCAGAGTTGGTGGTATATGGAAATGCATGCAACGTGGACTGGGGTTGGGGTGTTGGGTTCTTAATGCGGCATGAGCTGGAATTGGAGGTCAAATGAGCAATTCTAAGAAGAAATATCTCTTTTTTGTTGATTTATTATGAAACTATATTTTTTTCTTTTTTCCTTCTTCCTTCTCTATCAAATCAATCTTTTCTTTTCTTCACCCTCCACCTCTTGCTAGCTCGTCGGAGAAGAAGGATAAAGACGAAGAAACACCCGAAGTGAGTACTGTCTCGACCTTTCCTTAAAGGATCATGGATCCTGGTCTGGTACCATGTGGAGATTTATGATACCAAGCTCTGATACCATGTGACATCAAGGAGAATATTACCTTATCATCCAAATTGGACATGCATATTATTGTTTTTCTTGTTTCATTTTAGTGTCAAATGGTCTATACAGGCTCCAAACTAGTCACAGTTGTCTCCGTCATTAACTGTCTTTGAACTGTCTTTGGATAGGACATTTCTTCTGGTACCATGCGACATCGAGGAGAATAGTACCTCATCATCCAAATTGGACATGCATATTATTGCTTTTCTTGTCTCGTTTTAGTGTGAAATGGTCTCTAGTTCCACATCTTATTTTCTCTTCTGAATATGATTTTAGGGCAATAATTTTCATTATCTTAGTCATCTGAGCAAAATACGGTTGCTTTTTATAGGGTGAATCAAATCTGTGCCCTAACCTCATATATTTGGGACTCACATCAATTTAAGTTCTGAACTTTTGACTGTCATGGCTTATAGGCTCCAAAATAGTCACAGTTGTCTCTATCATTAACTGTCTTTGGGCAGAGGACATTTCTTCTGGCGGTGTGGTCAACCTTTCACTATGAATCTTAACAGATGCTATTGCATTTATTAAGAAGTTAATACTTGCCCGAAAATTGCCATCCTAACTTGTCCTGTTGCGGCAACATAAGTTTATAAATCAGAAAATGTCCTTTGCTAAATATGTAGCAACTTTTGCTGAATAACATTAAGCAATCTACCACTAACAGTATCTCCTGTATCTTTATAAACCACATGCTGAACACTCAAGATTTACCTAAATGAGTAGTTCTAAGCGCTGTCATTTTCCCAGGAAATTGGATATTTATGAAGTTGTTCTTGTTCCATTTGACATGCATCTCATTTCTGACAGTGACACCTGAATTATGATCAGCGGAAGATTACACCGATGTTTCAAAACAATTACACACTACCTTACATATGTTCTCGTCTCCTACATCATATATACATTTCCCTTTAATTAGCTGGATTCATATTTACACCAAACATGGAATCAATCTCCCTGACAATCAGCGGGCCTCGATACAACCTTTTCAAGTAAACAGAAAGAGTCGGCTATATTTTTGCATGATAATTGTGCTCTCATGCAATAAAGTTTTATTTACCATACGATATGCAATAAAGATTTAGTCGATGCTCTCTCCTAACTGTACCCAAAATCATGCTTGGTGCAGTCCATACCTGAACAAGACAGTTACTCTAATGATGAATCGAGAGCTCTTCAACCATATGCAGCAGATTCAATGTCCTCTGGGGAGACTGAAGTAACTCAGTGGAACGTGTTGCAGTTTAACACAGGTTCAACAACTCCATTCATCATAAAGTGTGGAGCAAACTCCAGTTTTGAGTTGGTCATTAAAGCAGAGGCGCGGGTCCAGGACCCAAAAGGCAATGAGATCATCAGGGTCCTTCCAAGGCCTCCTGTCCTTGTAGATATGAGCTTTGAGGAGATCAAGAATGTGTTTGATCAGTTGCCAGAGGCTGTCAGTCTTCTGGCCCTTGCGCGGACAGCTGATGGTACCAGAGCCAGATACTCCAGATTGTACAGAACTTTAGCTGTTAAAGTGCCGTCTCTAAGAGATGTCGTGGCTGAGCTGGAAAAAGGGGGAATGTTGAAGGATACTAGATCCTAGATGGATGAGTGTATGGTACTACGTAATCATGTAATTGATGTAAAATGAATTGCCTATCAATCTTATAGAAACCAAATAGTTGTTAAGTGTACACCTCTGTAGGACCTCATCAGTACATACTTTTGGAATGTAATATCAATCCTTTTGCCATGGGGGTCCCCAAAATAGCTTTTTGCAAGTTGCAGCACTAGTAGACTGACTGCTGAACTGTGAAGTTGCCAACTGGTGGTTAGTAACATACGACCACATAATCTCTGATGTGGGCGCCCTTGCTGATATTTAAGGTCCAACTAAGTTATATGTTTCGTATGCATAGGTCTTTTATATATGTTCAGTCTATTGATCAAGTCGAGTTGTTTGTTCTTAATAGTTTGGCATCAAGCAAAATGTGTGCAAAGTTTTACAGGTCAAGTTGCACGGTGGGTTCATAACATCGATGCCAAATTAATGAGTTGCAAAGCTTGGAATAATATGTTTAATGAATTTTGATTTTTATGGACTGGTATCTAGATTTTAGAGTGGTTGAAGAATTGAGTTTTAAGTTGTCAAATTATGAGTATACTAGTATATATGCATGTGTTTTTTTTTTTTTTTTTTTTGAAGTACGTGTTTTGGTGTTATTGGTTGTGAAAACTGTATGAAACTTCCCCTTCACAATCATAGATATTAAAGTTTAACCCTTTTAACTGTACATCATGTGTTCTTCGGCAAGATGAATATTATGTGATCCAATTCTGATATACGTATAAATAATGTGATGTCACTGCTACTTTCTTTGATAGGGACATAACGAAGTGTAAAATCCTTGAAAAAAAAAGAGAGAAAATGAATGATCTATAGTTACAAGGTGAAGGTTATTTTTCTCATTATATATAGTAGTATACATTAGATAACTAGTTATGGTAATAATTGTTAATTTAAAATGGATGATCCATAGTTTTTCAATGGTCTGTTGTTTATTGTAAAGTGATGTACAATTACATAATGGATCATTCTAATCTTCCCTCATGCTATATTCTATCACTAATCTACAGAGGGACAGTACAATGCTTCGTTTCAACCTGCACAAGAAAGGCTGGTACAAACCTAAATTGGCAAAGTTTAATAAAAATCCAAGAGCATCAATTAAATCTTTACTAACTCATCTAGTCACTTTTATTTCTAGTTGCATGTCCTAGTATTGAAGAATTATACCAAAATCAAAAGTTAACAATATAGGAAAAATCTTGTACTGAGCATAACAGGTCTCACGCACACATTACATGATCACATATTGTGAATCTATACATCGACAATGTGAAGGGACTTAGGGTTAGGGTTTAGATGGACAAGAAAAGACAGTATATTTCATGTATTTTTTTTACTTGATGGTGGTTAAGATGCACAAAATAAGTTTGTTGTTATGCTTTCCATTTGGTGCCAAATGCAATATGGACACAATTTGTATTTTCGGATAGACGTTTGCTTAAATATTTTATTTATTTTGAGGTTTGAACTCACGGGAGCGTTTTCATTGTATTGAAGTTTTGTTGAAGTGCGCGGAGTTCAAATGAGCATTTTTGGAAATAATTATTTCAACTAATATTCTATCAAAGAAACTAATATCCAATAAGCTCATTTGATCCCCCAAAGGAATGACACTAAGGGCCTGTTTGGATCGCGGTAACCCCGCGAAAGTGTGAAAGTGACACTTTCATGAGGGTGTAACTCATTTCACTTACAATGCATTCCATTTTCCAAATAGTGTTTGGATGCAATGGATTTTGTCCTCCCGTAAGTGAAGAGTTACAATGTAGTTTGTTTGGATGACCACTTGAAAGTGTAGCTGGGATCTAAAATGAACACTTTCAATGTTTGGCTCAGAACCCAGCAAGTGATAGAATCACCAAAAATCAAATAAGGTAATGTTACCACTGAAACAACAGACAGTTGGATAACAATTGAAGAACATATCTGATAGTGAAATACAATATCGAAAAACATATGAAGAACAATTGATACTCAAATACAACTCTCAAATACAATTGATACCCCAATACAACTCTCAAATTGAAGAACAATTGATACTAAAAAACTAAAGCTCTCGAAAAATCTGATACTGAAATACAAGTCTCAAAGATAGTCACATACAACCTGATACTCAAATAGCTCTCGAAAAACCTGATACTGAAACTGAAGCTCTCGAAAAAACTGAAGCATCATGTGCATATGAAAATTGCCGGACTTGAAAATTGCAACATATGAAGATCAATTGCTCCAAACAACTGATCTTCCAAAAATACTTAAAAAACATACATAAAATAGACAACATAATGGGGCTCGGAATTTGGCAACCGATACGCAAAGACAAGTGATACGCAAATACATCAATTCTTGCCTTTTTAGCCAGACTTTCATGTATCAGAGAGAACAATTGTGATACTCGAAAAGCACAGATTTGATTTTTTTTTTCCCTTTTTCGAACAAAAAACCACACATCTACAAGTTTTTTCGCAATCATAAAATACCGCAGATCTACTGATTCCTCTTTCTCGAACAAAAAATTGTAAAGATCTAATAAAATTTTACCAAATACGAACAAATTTTTTTAAAGATCTACCTGTGGTAGCGGGTGGTGGCGGAAGAGGAGGAAGGTGACCAGAGACGAACTGCAAGGAAAGAGAGTTGCAAGCTTACAACTGTCCAAGAAATACAGCTCTCCCCGCTTGAGTTACTCCTCAACCAGCCGGTAGGTGGGAAGAAGTGGAGAGAGGAAAAAAAAAAATCAATTTCTCTGCAAGGATGGGACACATCCAAGCCCAAAATCAGCAAGCATCCAAACGGAGGACTTGTCGGTTTCAACCAACAGTTGCAAGAAAAAGTGGTTTTGAAACCCACTTTCACGCCACCTCGGGCTATCCAAACAGCCCCTAATAAATAGTAAATGATTATATGTCCCATACCAATATTTGGCACAAATTATAGTCTCAAATGATGAAAAGAAAAATGGAAGTCACAAATGTTTGGTGAGTTTTGATATTTTGACCTATTATTTGTTAGATGGTCACAAGAGACTATTTTACTAAAAATATAATTCATTTTGTCCGCAAGTTTAAATATAGAAAAATTCTAAATGCACTTCATATTTTGCTTAGGACAGTCCATTATTTTTTGACAATCCAGATTTTTATAATTTTTTACTCAGGACAACCACAAATTTACTTTGGGTTGTCCAATGTAGTGTCCCGTCCCGCTCAGTCAATCGGAGGAATCGGAACGCCGACGGCGTTCGAACTTAGCCTTGCAATGGCGACTCGAAGACATCGCTCGGTCGAGGCGACTCCTCGCTTAGGTGGGGTAGTTTCGGTGAACTTGCCTCATCTTTGCCTTCACATAATAAATCGTATATTTTCAACTTGCACAAGTAGGCTTGATAATAAAAGAGACGAATCCACATAGATAAGGGAATAATCTCGACGGGTCGAATTGAGTTACAATATGGAAAGGTCCAACGGTCGGCTTAGAGTTGGTGCACGGCGTGCTTGGAAAATGACACTCGATCCTTCATCACGTGGCTTGGGAGAAGGAGAGTTGGTTGAGTAGACGAAGTTATGAACGTAGCCTAAGTCATAGGCGTCGCCCGCATGAATGCATGATAAAGCATGCACGATCCATTGTCCAAGGCTTGGCATAGCCTTTGTCCGCCCTATTGGTTAAGCTGCATTGCACAGCTTGCGACATAAGTCTAGGCAACCAAATAACTTGTTTGTTCAAGCCGGGTACGTGCACGGCTTGTTCCATCAAGGCAAAACTTGACGCAACCTTTGCTCGTCAAGTTGTTGCAAAGTTAAGTTAGGCCAATTGTGTTAGGCTATCGGAGTAGTAGCAAGCACGGTCCCACGAGTTCTACGGCTGGGTATAACAACTTAGTCTTACGGTTTCAAGGCCCGTCATATAGAGTATGACTTGGGTGGTGGTGTCGCATAGAGTTCAAGTTGGTTTAAAGACACGATGTCACGGACTTAGAGTTTTAATGCACAGGTTACAGTTGATTCATTGAGTTTGGAAAAGGGGTATTCGAATAGTTGTTTCAGAGTTGAATGAAATGATAGGGCAAGAAAGAAGAATGCTCGCGACTATAGGTCGTCAAGGCGGTCTCAGAAAAAAGAAGAATGCTCGCGACTATAGGTCATCGAGGCGGTCTCAGATTTGAGAAGTATTGAACTTGGCCCTGAAAGAGATGGTAACACTAGAGGTAGCATGACTGTGTGAGACGTCAGTTTAAGTCGAGTCTTGCATGGTCATGGACAACTTGTTGACAAGGTGGGTCGTTTCTCTGTACGGCAACCCGGCGGCCACGGGACCGTTGCGGCTGTGATTGGAAACGAGTAATTAGCTGTGCTGGACACGGGTTAAGCGGGGACTTGCAGCGGTGCTAGCTACTCGTGCTGAAAGGGCACCCGTCTAACAAAAGCTAGAGGAGTCCACGATGGCTCTGGGAGTCAGTGACCAATTCATATCGATGAGTCGGCACGGACGGCAATCTGCGTGTGTGCCTTTGGATTGAGTTGAGTTGTTGAATGTGTGTACAGTTAGAACACAATATTTGGGCCTAAGATTGGGCTGCAACGTAGGCGACGTGCTTCGGCACGAGATGTGGTGTCAAGTCTGAAGTTGTTGGCATAGTGTTGCACAAGTTTGGAATTGAGTCGTTTTGAGTTTAAGTCAGGAAATGCCGTAAGGCAAAGCCGGTCGAGTGACACTTAGCCCACAAGTCTTGATTGGATCAGTTGGTTATCAAGTAGCAAGGGCCGCGAGGCAGCGATATGGTTAAGTCATACTGAGTTGCGAGGCACGGTACGATGAATTTGTAGCACGGTCACAAGGAATTGGGTACTATCGCGTAGTTGCGTCTCTGATTATATGCCGAGGGGCAAATACGACTCGATAGGTTAACGTTGTTGGTGCAAGCACGGGATGTTCTAGAGACACAAAATAGGCCAATGCGTCTGTCCTAAAACTGATCCTAAGGCAAGAGTAGAAATGTAACTCTCCAGAACCAGAATACTGGAGAGCGGGGGCATACATAGCCAGCTACGTATAATGAAATGAAATCCATCCCACTATACGGTCACGGCTGTCTAGATACATGAGGGTCTAACTACAATCTATCAGTCTCCTATGGTCAATAACAAGCCTAATTGTCTCAATCTCAAGCAAACAAGTAAGGTCACAAGATGTATGATCACCAAATATACAATAATAAGGCGTCCCAAATATTACATATTCAGCTGATCATGAAGCTAGTCGTTACAAAATGTGAGGACTAGCAAGAGTTTAGTCATACATGATCAACCCTAGGATCTGTCAATCATGTTACAGCCCGTAGGCAGACAATAATAAGGTATGCACTACGAGCTAACAGGTGCTCGCTGGCTAAATGCCTCAAAATAAATTTTTACAATAGAGTGGGAGAGCAAAAATAAATCCACTCGTTGCCCTGGTCACGCCTGATGGTCACCATCGGGCTGGAAGGTTGGTAGATCCTCTGAGGTAGCTCCGAAATCTGGCCACACAAAACCAGCTGGGTCAGATCCCAGAAAGAGCAAGTGCCACAAAGGAGGCTTCACTTAAGAACTAAAACCAGCACATTAGAAATATATTTTAAAGCATTTAAAAGAACTGAAAGTAAAAGAATAACAACAGTCATAATGGAGCACGAAGGAACCATTCAAGTAGCCAGGTCACAACTCTTAAACCAAACAAGGACCGGGTAGCAACCCTTCACCTGAATAGAACTCCGTCTCCAATCTTGTTGGTAAGGTAAAACATTACAAGCATGACGTGGGGTACAATAAGACAATAAACGAAAAGAGGACTTAGAACTGTTCCGGAAGCCAGGTTACAACCCTTAAACCAAACAAGGACCGGGGTTGTAATCCTTCGTCTGAACAGAACTCAGCCTCTGATCTTTATTGCTAAAAGTGACAATCATGCGATCAAGCCTGCAATAATCGAGCACTGAAACTATACCATACAATCTCTCCCGGCCAATCAGTGACTACGGCTTTCTACATTAGCTAACTAGGGTTATCACAACATGCAGTGAGATATTCCTCCAGCCACAAGCCCTGCAGCTAATCCAGGTTATCCAGGTGACTTGGTTTCATTTAAGCAGTGCATCGTTCTTTCCATATACCAGTGAATCTAGACTTGTGCCCTACTCGTGGCAGGCTGCAAGTCCCACAATGGTGGCCGGGATAACGGGATCGCCTATAGCTGGGAAAATCTCTCATGACTACTGAATTATTCTAGTTATTAGCCTTAGTCATTTATAGTGGGTACCCCTAACCGTGGTACTCAGGGATCCCTGTCCTAAACATGATGCAAACATTACCGGTTCAATTGTACAAACATAATCACCCACGGTGTCCAGGCCATCCAATCTTGTTATGTCATGTTCATTGTCAGGAGTGCGCCGCGTCGGGCCACTATCATGTCATGTCAAAAGTGCACCGCAACGGGTCACCATCGTGTCAAAAAATAATTAATTTAGCACAAGTACACATTTAATAATTAAATATTAGAAGGGGCAAGGGTTGTGGGGGACTCATGCGGCTCGGAAAATTTTCATGTGGCCAGCAGTCACTTGCTCATGCGGCTATGCCATTAATTACGTTCATGCGGCTAGAAAATATATATAAATATGCAAATTAATACGGCTTGCTATTGGTATGCGGCTGATGGAAGCCATATGCGGCTGGCTCTCCAAGGAAGGGCATTAGAAAAAATGCAAAATGCATTTAAGAATGCCAAAAAGAGATGCATTAAATACTTTCCTAAGAGCTTATGCGGCTGAGTCTCCCAGGGGAGGCATTAAAGCACAAATATTTAATATTAAGGACTTAAATGCATTAAAGCATTTAAGTAATGCTTTAGGAATGCATCAAATGCAAGCTTTAAGAAGCTTATGCGGCTAGCCTTTCCAAATGCCTTAAATCAATGCATTGAAGCATAAAATATTAAAGGTTAAGGGCTTAAATGCATTAAATTCATTAAAGCACTCACGTACTGTAGTAGGAATGTAAGCATAAAATATTAAAGGTTAAGGCCTTAAATGCTTAAGTGCATTAAAGCACAGCATTTGGAAGGCATTAGAATATAAAGCCTTTATGCGGCTAGCTCAGGATTCCTTAGGGAAATGCATTGAAAAATGCATTAAGAAAGAATGCATGGAAAAATGCATTATAAGAAAAAGTGCATTAAATGCTTTCTTTAAAGCCTATGCGGCTCATTACGTGAGCTTGCATGCTAAATGCATACAAAAGCTCATGCATTCCTAAGGAAGCATATGCGGCTCCTTACGTGAGCTTGCATGCTAAATGCATACAAAAGCTCATGCATTAATTTATTAAAAACATGCATTAATATGCACTAACTAAAAGCATGCATTAAAATATGTTAAAGAAATGTACTAACTAAATATTCCTAAGCTATATGCGGCTCACTTATTAGAGTAATGCATTAATGCACTCCTGAATGCTTATGCGGCTGGCTTTGCATTTGCATGCTGCCAAGATTTTAAAAAGGTGAAATGGCCATGCGGCTGAGTGCTGAAATGCCCATGCGGCTCAGCAAAATTCCCATAGGTCGAATTTGGACCAATACGACATTCTCTGCAACATGGGATCATCAACTAGCAAAATATGCAAGCTTGATAGATCAAAACTCTCGGAAACCGAAAATACCACAAAGCTAGATCTACAAAAATTTAACCATGGAAATAAAAAATGCCAAGTACTAAAGTGGGGTAGAAACACATGAGGAAGACAATGGAACAATAAAAATGGACTTCCTCCATGAAGCAAAGTGCACTTGCCTAAGCTCTCCCTCTCTCTTTCTTTCCTGGTGGTTGAAGAAGAAGTAATGAAGAGAGAAAAATATTAGTGGGATATTTAATGAAGAGGGTGGTGGTAGGTGGGATATTTAATGAAGGTGGTGGGTGGGAGTGGTTTGGTCCACACAAAAATCGAACCATGCAAAACCGAGCCGAACCAAGTCAAGTCGGGTCAAACCAAACAAGGAGACATGCATTACGGGTCTAATTACGTACACGTATACCGAAATACGAAATACGAACAATGGCCATTACAACTCTATCCACCTTAAAATAATTTTGTCCTCGGAATTTAATCAAGTGGCTAGAGATGCAAGGATAAGCTATATCACTCACAGGCAAATTATACTAGTTAAGCAATCAAGCAATTATTCGTACAAGCAAGGAATCGAAAACATGAGGCATAGGAAAGATATTATACCTCACGAGTCAAACAGATCGGGATATCGCGATCGGATATCATCCTCACGCTCCCACGTTGACTCTCCCAAAGAGTGATGGCCCCAAGCAACACGGACTAACTTGATAGTCTTGTTCTTTAGTATCTTCTCTCTTTAGTCCAATATGGATACGGGTCTCTCCTCATACGAAAGGTTGGTACCAACAACCAATTCCGAATGATCCAGGATATGACTCGGGTCCGGAATATACCGTCGTAGTTGGGATACATGGAACACGTCGTACACCTCACTCAGAGACGGCAGAAGAGCGAGACGATAGGACACATCTCCTACTCGCTCCAGAATATCGAACGGCCCTATATACCTAGGACTAAGCTTTCCCTGTACGCCGAAACGAATGATGCCACGGTTAGACGAGATCCTCAGGAATACATGGTCGCCGACAGAAAATTCAAGGGGACGCCGATGAGAGTCGGCCCAATGGCGCTGACGATCTTGTGCAACGCGAAGATGATCTCTGACTCTCCTGACCACCTCAACTGTCTGAGCGACCATCTCTGGACCAAGCATCTGTCTCTCTCCCACATCGTCCCAGGCTAGTGGGGATCTGCACTTCCTTCCATACAGTGCCTCGAACGGTGCCATCTGGATACTAGCTTGGAAACTGATGTTGTACGAGAACTCCACCAGGTGCAGGTGATCTTCCTACGAACCACCGAAGTCGAGTGTACAAGATCTTAACATATCCTCCAGAGTCTGGATTGTGCGTTCCAACTGACCATCTGTCTGCGGGTGATATGCTGAGCTGAACTGGAGGCGAGTTCCCAAACTCTCTTGCAAGCTACGCCAAAAGTGTGACGTGAATCTTGAATCCCGGTCCGAGGTGATACTGACTGGTACATCGTGGAATCTGACAATCTGTCGAAGATACATCTCTGCTAGCTGAGCTGTCGATTGATCCACTCTGAACGGGAGAAAGTGAGCCACCTTCGTGAGCCTGTCAACTATAACCCAAATAGCATCTCTACCGGCTGGGAATCTAGGTAATCCAGTCACAAAATCTATGGTTATATGTTCCCACTTCCATTCTGGAATCGGCAAGGGCTGAAGAAGTCCAGCTGGCCTCTGGTGTTCAGCCTTGACTTGTTGGTAAACCAAATACCGAGAGACAAACCGAGCTATCTCCCTCTTCATGTCATTCCACCAAAAGTGTTGACGGATATCTCGGTACATCTTCGTGCCACCGGGATGAATCGAATACTGAGAACTGTGAGCCTCCGCCATCACCTCCTGTCTAGTATCTCCACTGGGTACACAAAGACGCTTACCATGTCGAAGTGTACCATCTTCGTGAATGCATAATTCTGGTCGTCGTCCTGCTTCACATTCTGCTCTAAGCCGCTGAAGCTTAGAATCGGAGGACTGAGCTATCTTGATCCTCTCAACTATACTGGACTGAACCTGCATGCTGGCCATCAATGCCACATTGGTAGGAAGGACAACTTCTATACCCATTTTCTGAAGATCTGCCAATAATTCTGGTTGCGCTGTCAGAAAGTAAACTCCGGCTCTCCTGCTCAATGCATCTGCCACAACGTTGGCCTTCCCAGGGTAATACTGCAGGTTGACATCATAATCTACAAGTAGCTATAGCCATCTTCTCTGACGCATGTTGAGATCCTTCTGGGTGAAAACATACTTCAGGCTCTTGTGGTCGGTAAAAATCTCCATCCTATCTCCATACAAGTATTGTCTCCAAAGCTTGAGTGCAAACACTACTGCTGCCAGTTCCAAGTCATAGGTTGGATAATTCCTTTCATGATCACGGAGTTGACGTGACGCATAAGCTATTACCTTCCCATGCTGTATCAAAACACATCCTAAACCCTTGCCTGAAGCGTCACAGTACACTGAAAATCCTCCGGTCCCATCTGGAAGTGTGAGAACGGGTGCCGTCATCAAGCCTCGCTTCAGCTTCTCAAAAGATTCTTGATATTCTGTTGTCCAAGCAAACTGCACATCCTTGCGGGTCAACTGCGTCAATGGCGCTGAAATCCGAGCAAAGTCTGAAATAAATCTCCGGTAATAGCCGGCCAATCCAAGAAAACTGTGAAATTCTGTAACTGTGCGGGGCACTGGCCAGGTTTCAATAGCCACTATCTTCTGGGGATCCACTTCCACTCCACCCTTGGTAATGATATGACCCAAGTATGAAATACGATCAAGCCAGAACTCGCATTTACTAAACTTGGCATACAACTGGTGCTCTCGGAGAATCTGGAGGACAACTCTGAGATGCTGGTCATGCTCTGCTTCACTCTTGCTGTAGACCAGGATATCGTCTATGAATACGATCACGAACTGGTCCAAATAAGGCATGAAGATACGATTCATGAGGTCCATGAATACTGCCGGCGCATTGGTCGCTCCAAAGGGCATAACAAGGAACTTCCAATGCCCATATCTAGATCTGAAAGATGTCTTCGGGATGTCATGCTCTCTGACTCTGATCTGGTGGTACCCTGACCGCAAATCAATCTTCGAGAATACTGCCGCTCCTCTAAGTTGATCAAACAGGTCATCTATCCTGAGGAGAGGATATCTGTTCTTGATTGTCACTGAGTTCAAGGTACGATAGTCAACACACAGCCTGGACGTACCATCCTTCTTTTTCACAAGAAGCATTGGGGCTCCCCAAGGCGATCCACTTGCACGAATGAATCCCTTGATTCTGAGTTCTTCAATCATCTTGTATAATACCTCCAACTCTGACGGCGCCATCCTGTAGACTCTCTCGGACACTGGTGTTGTCCCGGGGATCAAGTCAATAGTAAACTCGATCTCCCGTTCTGGCGGCATCCCTGGAAGCTCTTCCGGGAAAACATCTGGAAATTCCTCGACTATCCGGGGTAAGTGCACTGCTGCTACGGCCATCCGCAATACTGGGGGAGAAGGTTCCACTTCGCCTCGAGAAAAGGAAAATTCTGGCTCGCCTGGTATGCTAAAAACAACTCTGCCAATATGGAAGTCTATCCTAGCATACTGGTCTCTCAACCAATCCATCCCTAAGACCACATCATAATCGGCCATCGGGAATTCTATCAGCCTAGCGGGAAACTCTCTACCGCTAACCACGATCCGACACGAGGAAAACACTCTATCTACTCCCACAAGACCATTACCATTAAGTATATTGAGCCTTACTGATAGTGACTCGGGCTCCAGTCCTATCCGTGTCGCGAATCGTACAGACATAAATGAATGCGATGCACCAAAATCAAATAACACTGAAGCGGGAAATGTGTTGACAAGAATAGTACCTGCCACTACCTCACCTGGTGCCACTCCTTCTTCTTCCATGGTCAAAGCCAACACTTGACCATGTCCTCTGGGTGCCGGCCCTCTCTGCTGGAATCCTCGCTGCCTATTCTGAACTTGCGCCTGGGCAAACTGCTGAGGTCTTTGCTGATGAAAAGCCTGGGTCTGCGTCGGCAACGGCCTCGGGGATGGAAACTGTTGTTGGACTGGTACTGGGGCTGGTCCCCTAACTGATCAGCTGGTCCCGGCTGGTAATGAGTCAGTCCTGAACGGGCAGGACCCTACCTTGTGGTCTGACGCTCCACAAAGAAAACACAATCCTCGAGCCTTGCGACACTCTGAAACAACATGTCCAGGCTTTCCACAATAAGAGCAGCCCATGGGGAAGACTGCTTCTGCTTCTGCTGCTGAGGATACGTCGGGGTTGAATGCTGAACCGACGTAACTGATGCTGCCCTCCTCGGAGCTTCAATGGTCAAAGTCCTAGCTGCCGGGGCTGGCGCTGACGACTGATTCATCTGGCCGTGAGATCGCTTTCGACCTCCGGTCATGTCCACAATCCTCTGGGAGGTATACTCATGCCTCCCAGCTGCCCTTAATACCGTATCAAAAGTCTGATGCTCGAACTGCTCTACTGCCAGCAAAATCTCCAGGTGGAGTCCCTGTTGAAACCGCTGGGCTCTATCGAACTCGGTTGCCACCAAGGTGGGAGCAAACCGACTAAGCCTAGAAAACTCGACCGCATACCCATCGACCGTCCTGCCCATCTGCTTCAAATTAGTGAACTTGGTCTGTAGATCGTACCGAGCCACCGCATCGAAGTACTTGGTCCGGAACCTCTCATGAAATACTGCCCAGGCAATAGGCGCCACCAATCCAACGGCATGTGCCGCCCACCAGCTGCGGGCTAGATCCAATAACTGCAGGCGCACCACGGCCACCTTCTCATCTTCTGGGGTCTTTGCTGCTTCCAATATCACCTCTGTGTCCTGAAGCCATGCATCAGCAGCGATAGCATCTTTGTTGCCATCGAAAAATGGGGGGTTCAGGCGCTTGAAACTGTTCGCTGTACTGCTCCCATGATGTCTACCTCTTTCCAGAGCATTTGCCACTGCCTGATGCAAGGCATCTCCTCGACGGTCCTGAGATGCAAGCAACTCCCTGATAAGTCCAACTAAGGCTCCATCATCCTGCCTCGCGGGCTGGGCTGACTGCACCGGGGGTTCGAAATCTCCGGAAGGCATGGCCCGGGAGGCTGCTCCTGAGTGCTGGACCTGGTCTTCTTGTTGCTGCTGGTCCACGGGAAGCGCTTTGCCTTGCTGATCGGCAGGTCCAGGAACAATGCCGCTGAAGAAAACGACATAGGGAACAATAAGGAAGGACCATAACAGATCAACGATACAAGCATGTGATCAGGTCGAGAATCTCAGGGATTAGAAGATACTGGCAGAGATCAAGGGCGAGTGCTGTTTGAGACATCTATTCGGTAGACCCTCACATATCTTGATTTACAAGACCTGCATGGGCCACCACTTAAACCATGTAACGCCCCAGAACCAGAATACTGGAAAGCGGAAGCATACATAGCCAGCTACGTATAATAAAATAAAATCCATCCCACTATACGGTCACGGCTGTCTAGATACATGAGGGTCTAACTACAATCCATCAGTCTCCTATGGTCAATAACAAGCCTAATTGTCTCAATCTCAAGCAAACAAGTAAGGTCACAAGATGTATGATCACCAAATATACAATAATAAGGCATCCCAAACATTATATATTCAGCTGATCATGAAGCTAGTCGTTACAAAATGTG
Organism: Iris pallida; assembly: GCA_029216955.1. NCBI lineage: Eukaryota > Viridiplantae > Streptophyta > Magnoliopsida > Asparagales > Iridaceae > Iris > Iris pallida. Next base: position 1,667,163 of record JANAVB010014398.1, on the reverse strand, counting down.
AGGACTAGCAAGAGTTTAGTCATACATGATCAACTCTAGGATCTGTCAATCATGTTACAGCCCGTAGGCAGACAATAATAAGGTATGCACTACGAGCTAACAGGTGCTCGCTGGCTAAACGCCTCAAAATAAATTTTTTACAATAGAGTGGGAGAGCAAAATAAACCCACTCGTTGCCCTGGTCACGCCTGATGGTCACCATCGGACTAGAAGGTTGGTAGATCCTCTGAGGTAGCTCCGAAATCTGGCCACACAAAACCAGCTGGGTCAGATCCCAGAAAGAGCAATTGCCACAAAGGAGGCTTCACTTAAGAACTAAAACCAGCACATTAGAAATATATTTTAAAGCAGTTAAAAGAACTGAAAGTAAAAGAATAACAACAGTCATAATGGAGCACGAATGAACCATTCAAGTAGCCAGGTCACAACCCTTAAACCAAACAAGGACCGGGGTTGCAACCCTTCACCTGAATAGAACTCCATCTCCAATCTTGTTGGTAAGGTAAAACATTACAAGCATGACGTGGGGTGCAATAAGACAATAAACGAAGAGAGGACTTAGAACTGTTCCGGAAGCCAGGTTACAACCCTTAAACCAAACAAGGACCGGGGTTGTAATCCTTCGCCTGAACAGAACTCAGCCTCTGATCTTTATTGCTAAAAGTGACAATCATGCGATCAAGCCTGCAATAATCGAGCACTGAAACTATACCATATAATCGCTCCCGGCCAATCAGTGACTACGGCTTTCTACATTAGCTAACTAGGGTTATCACAACATGCAGTGAGAAATTCCTCCAGCCACAAGCCCTGCAGCTAATCCAGGTTATCCAGACGACTTGGTTTCATTTAAGCAGTGCATCGTTCTTTCCATATACCAGTGAATCTAGACTTGTGCCCTACTCGTCGGCAGGCTGCAAGTCCCACAATGGTGGTCGGAATAACGGGATCGCCTGTAGCTGGGGAAATCTCTCATGACTACTGAATTATTCTAGTTATTAGCCTTAGCCATTTATAGTGGGTACCCCTAACCGTGGTACTCAGGGATCCCTGTCCTAAATATGATGCAAACATTACCGGTTCAATTATACAAACATAATCATCCACGGTGTCCAGGCCATCCAATCTTGTTATGTCATGTTCATTGTCAGGAGTGCGCCGCGTCGGGCCACTATCATGTCATGTCAAAAGTGCACCACAACGGATCACCATCGTGTCAAGAAATAATTAATTTAGCACAAGTACACATTTAATAATTAAATATTAGAAGGGGCAAGGGTTGTGGGGGACTCATGCGGATCGGAAAATTTCCATGTGGCCCGCAGTCACTTGCTCATGCGGCTAAGCCATTAAATACGTTCATACGGCTAGCAAATATATATAAATATGCAAATTAATACGGCTTGCTATTGGTATGCGGCTGATGGAAGCCATATGCGGCTGGCTCTCCAAGGAAGGGCATTAGGAAAAATGCAAAATGCATTTAAGAATGCCAAAAAGAGATGCATTAAATACTTTCCTAAGAGCTTATGCGGCTGAGTCTCCCAGGGGAGGCATTAAAGCACAAATATTTAATATTAAGGACTTAAATGCATTAAAGCATTTAAGTAATGCTTTAGGAATGCATCAAATACAAGCTTTAAGAAGCTTATGCGGCTAGCCTTTCCAAATGCCTTAAATCAATGCATTGAAGCATAAAATATTAAAGGTTAAGGGCTTAAATGCATTAAATGCATTAAAGCACTCACGTACTGTAGTAGGAATGTAAGCATAAAATATTAAAGGTTAAGGCCTTAAATGCTTAAGTGCATTAAAGCACAACATTTGGAAGGCATTAGAATATAAAGCCTTTATGCGGCTAGCTCAGGATTCCTTACACTGTGTTTGGGAACATTTGTGGGGAGGGAGAGGAAAATTTGAGGGGAAGGAAAATGGAGGAGAGTAAAATGAAAGTAAAGTTAATTTTTTCTTCCTTTGTTTGGATGGACAAAAAGTAGGGGAAGGAAAAGTTTAAAAACAATTTTTTTTTTGTTTATGGATATAGGTATAATTACTATTTCCTCCTTGGTATTCTCAAATGATGATTTAATATTAACTTTTTGAGGCGTGGTGGGGTAAATTCACTCAAATTCCTCTCATCTCTCTCCATTTTTCTCCCACATTTGGGAGGAAATTTTTTTGGTGGGACCCACCTACTTTTTTCTCTCAAATTTTCCTCTCTCATGTTCTCTCCCCCTTTCCAAACACCATCATTTAAAATTTTTCTCTCACTTTCCCCTCAACTTTTTCCTTCCTCCCATTTTCCACCCTTTCCAAACAGTACCTTAGGGAAATGTATGGAAAAATGCATTAAGAAAGAATGCATGGAAAAATGCATTATAAGAAAAAGTGTATTAAATGCTTTCTTTAAAGCCTATGCGGCTCATTACGTGAGCATCATACAAAAGCTCATGCATTCCTAAGGAAGCATATGCGGCTCCTTACGTGAGCTTGCATGCTAAATGCATACAAAAGTTCATGCATTAATTTATTAAAAACATGCATTAATATGCATTAACTAAAAGCATGCATTAAAATATGTTAAAGAAATGCACTAACTAAATATTCCTAAGCTATATGCGGCTCACTTAGTAGAGTAATGCATTAATGCACTCCTGAATGCTTATGCGGCTGGCTTTGCATTTGCATGCTGCCAAGATTTTAAAAAGGTGAAATGGCCATGCGGCTGAGTGCTGAAATGCCCATGCGGCTCAGCAAAATTCCCATAGGTCGAATTTGGACCAATACGAAATTTTCTGCAATATGGGATCATCAACTAGCAAAATATGCAAGTTTGATAGATCAAAACTCCCGGAAACCGAAAATACCATAAAGCTAGATCTACAAAAATTTAACCATGGAAATGAAAAATGCCAAATACTAAAGTGGGGTAGAAACACATGAGGAAGACAATGGAACAATAAAAATAGACTTCCTCCATGAAGCAAGGTGCACTTGCCTAAGCTCTCCC